>CM063502.1:59740610-59910610 GCA_032207245.1 Pardosa pseudoannulata | reverse complement strand
TTTAACTTCGGCCTATATCAGTATGCTTAGATATAACCCAGGAAGTACAATTTTCTGAAAGAAATGATTTCCCGTGCTGTATTATTCGCAATACTTTTTTAAAAGATTAATTTTGTACAACTGCTAAAAAAATTGTTTTAATTTTGTTTCTTTCTTTGTTTTTATTTGAAAAAAATATTTCGTGTGTTAACTAGTAGTTTATTAATGGTTAATACATAAGTTGCATAACACCACAAAAATAATATTAACTGAATCTGGTTTATAATTGGGATTTTTGTACATAATGTTTTCATTATAAAATATGTTAAAGTCATTTTTTTATTTAAACTTCATATTGGTATTTTCTTTTATAAGAAATGAGTATTAGTTCAGTGGTTTCCAACCTATATGCTACTACGCCTTCCTAATTTTTTTCCTACCTGTCATTTTTAATAGGTATAATAATGACACATTTTAAACAATGTTAAGTTTATTACAAAATAAAAATGTTGAATTTTCAAGTATCTGCTATTATTTATAATTTTCTCATTTGAACATTTTAGAAGTTTTGAATCTTGAACATAAATTCACTTTTTCAGCAAGTTCTTCGACTGAAAGCATGACAAATAGCTTTGTCTATTATAAAAGTCCACTTTGTAGAGTACTGTTTTGTACAATACCAAATAAATCTCTTATTACGATATTTTTTTTGTTGTTTTTAATCTTCAAAATGGCAACTAATGAATAATGAGGACAAGCTTTATTGTTGATTGTTGTCTAAAATTCATATTTGTTTTTCTCTGTGAAGTCCATTATAACTTAGTTTTAAGATATTCACCAGTAAATATTTGGCAGAAATGATTGGGGCATAATCAACTAACGTTTGAGATAAGTCCAGAAGTACTTTTTACTCTAACTGACGCATTCTGACGCACCTTTTTGCAGTTTTATTGCTGTAGAAGTTAAGCTGCATCTAATACTGTTTCACTGCTTGAGCTTACAGAAAAAAAAAACTGCCGGTAGATCATGCTTGATTGCGCTGTTGTGGAAGAAAGAGAAAAGAAGCTTCGGATATTTTTTTTCCTAAACGCATCAGCAGGTGATGATTAGATACGCTTCTATTGCCTCAACGGTCGCAGAAAAGAGTTACTTTTTGATAAGGTTACCTCCCATAAATTGCCACTCATTGAGAGCAGGCAAAGTACCATTCTTAAAAACAGAGCTTTTTATTTATGCTTTTTTAAGAGTTTTTGTATCTACCTATATGACTTGAATTCTTTAGACCCTTGGTACAAATGTTTCAAGTTTTAATACCGCTTCTTGCTTTTCTTTTTTCAACGTGTGTCGGCAGGAATTAAAGCTTTTCATCCATTCTTTAAAGGTATCTATTAACGGTATGGGAATTCTTGGAACTATAGAAGCATCATTTTACCTGCTTAAATACTCAAAAAAATATTATACCTCTGTGATTAATTATTTTAAATGCTTTTTCACGAAAAAAAGGTACTAAGTTCTTCAAAAGTTAAATTATATAATAACAAATACAATGTTCACAAGTGTTTCTATGCTTCCTTTATTAAAATATTTAACAGATATTATAGAAATAATCTGCATTTTTTACAGCATAAAGCGAAGTTTATGAGACAATATAAATTTATCAAATGCGCAACATCACATATTTTAGCGACAGCAAGATGAGCTTGATTGTGGTAGTCACACTTGAGATTTATATAAAAACTTTTGATAAAGTGCCTTGCAAAAATAAAATTTTTAGCACTGTTTCGCATGACATATCAAGTCATTTTTTTCTACTTTAACTCATCACTTTTTCTAATTTAGTTTTTTTATTTCTTTAATTAGACTGCATTATTTGCATTTAGTTTTTCATAACAAAAAATATTGAACTTTTAAAATGCAAATTAACTGATATTAATAATTTCAAAGTAAGCAGTTTTAAAAGAAAATAAAATTATAGCAAAGTATGTGTAAATTTCGTTTTTAGAATTTTGTGCTAAAAGAATCTAGCAGCGTCTATAACAAAACTGCAACACTGATTTCGTCATAAGATGCTCTCGGAACAAAGAGTTTTTTTTCTCCTCTAATTTAATGAAAATTATCAAATATTTTGTGTTGCCTGGTCTTTTTACTTACGGGGATCGATAAGTTGAGATTGAGTGCTTACTTAATTTTTCAGGCTATCCTGTTGAAGTCAGCAAAACGTTCTTCCGAAACATGCTGATGCTTTTCCCTTTCAACCCTTTTAGCAAATCATTCGGGGTTTGAATTTACAAAAATTTCTCGTCCATTTTAAAGCGTCCCTTCACCTCTCACCCAACCTCCACTCGAACTATTCTGTCAACAAAGGTCCCTTTTTTGTGCGGAATTTCTGATGATGAGACGCGATAAAGTCTATGCGAAAAGCAAACAATTTTTATTAATTAGCCAGAGACCAAAAAATCCTCTAGTGTTATTTTAGCAGCTACGATAGCATCTTGGCTGCCCTGAAATTCAGCTGAGTAATCTTGCATTCTTCTTGGGGATGATTTTAATGACCTCAAAGATGGTATCTAGTTTCATCTGACAAGGTGTAGATTTACTAATTGCGGTTAGAGCCTGTGGTTTTCCATTCCCCCTCCCCCTTTTGCTACAGCGATATATCGCGCGACTTTAAAACATGCAAAGCGACCGATGGATTAAATTCCATCGCAGCTGCTTTTAATGGGGCATGTGAATCCGGAGAAGACAAGTTACAGTAATGACTTCCTGTCGGAGTAGTCCAAAAGGAAAATACAGATATTTTTCTCAACTCTTTTTCGTTTAAATGGCAGTTGTCCTCACTCCACATTTCAAATGTTTGAAATTTTTTCTCACAACATTGACTGTGAATAATTTTACCAATCTGTTGAACACTTAAGCGGTGGCAGCACAAGGCATGCCTATTTAGTTACAAGAATCGTGTAATTAAGATTTGGAGATAGGATCTTTGATCGCTATACGTCAGTTGGCGTAAGTTTTAAAACTAGTCTTCAAATCACCACATCAACTTTTCTGATTTCAGATTTCACTGTTTAATTACAATCTTTCTGTTTACTTTTTAACCAATGACAGCTCGAGCCAGATCAAGTAATCATCTGAGCTATTTTTACACCTCGCTTTAAAAAAAAATGGTATAGAAGTCTAGCACGCGAAAAGAATTTAAAGCGATTTTAAAGTATTTATTGAAGATAGTACTAGAGTGTAAGAAGTGGAAAAGCTTTTTGAATGAGGAACCTCTTTTCTTACTTTAGTTGTATATTTAAATGTTTTAATACAAAGTAGGAATGACATTTAAAAATAAGAAAGATGTCATAAAGATATCTTATGAAGTGTTAATGACTACTAGATAGATTAAAAAAAGGACTAAGGTACTACATATTATTTTTAGTTTTATATAAAAATTTCATTTTTATTTATTTATTGAAACTCCTAAACTTTAAACAGTAAATTTGTGGTATTTTTTATTATTAGATTATTTTATTAATATAAAGCCTATTGATTTTAACTGAAATTAAGTCTTACTAAGACCCGCATAAGCTATCTTAATCGTAAGTTACATACTTTATTAATTCCTTTAAAATGTTAAATTCAAAAATAACTTCTCAAAATGCATAGTGTTTTTTTTCACTTTTTACTAATTTTACATCTATTAGATCTTTATTTATTGTGAAAAAAAAAATGTAAAATATCTTATGATATGAACTGCATTATATGCTGTTTGGTATCACTAAGCATAATGTTTAAAATTAATAAAATACTTTATGCTTTGGCATATTCTGTATAATAAATACTCTATAACAAATTATTGAATTGAATAGGAACTGTTAATAGCTTATCTTCTTGAGTAAATTATACATATTTTCATCAATCATTTATCTTCTTTATTTGCGTCTTAATTTAAACCAGCTATAATAGGAATAGAGACTATAGCTTAGTCATATAAGCAAAAAAAATTAATTATATATATCTATATATAATTTTTTGCAGATTTTCACTTTCAGACTTAAAATTAATGATCCTTTGATCTGATCAGTGTTTGACATACATAAGCGAGCATACGTATTTATGACATCGTAAAGAACTTTTTAATTTGGATTGCCCATCTAAAGTGTAAGTGATTCTTTAATCCTTTCATAACAAAGAACTTGGACCTGTCTCGTTGTTGGTGATTTTGTATAATTACTTCATCAGTACTTTTTCAAGCTGGAGTTGACTATCGCGATAGATATCTGAGTGATTTCTTAAATTCTTCTACCCTTCCAAAAGTTTATCTACAGTTCCCTTTATCATTTTGATTGCATTGAAAAGAGATAAGCAACAAGGAATGGCTTCTTTCCGCTATGATAGTCCTTACTTCTCATTAGGACTGGTGATCGGAAGGAAGGGGGAAGGAACATCTGTATGCATTAAAACGGGTTTTACATTTGTCTTTAGTTCCTCCATCCCGTTTTCTATCTTAATTATTCGCCTCATATCGTTGCTTTTTCTGCTTAAAAACCCTTTAACAAAATGCGGACTCGGGTCTGTAATCGTTAGGCCCGAGTCAGAGACATCTGTTTGTGAGAATTGCCCATTAGTGAAGGTGGGAGAGGGTCGTAGCAGGGTTTAAATCAATAGAATACGTGCTCTAGATAAGACTTAGTTCCGGCAAGGTTCTTTAATATTTTTCAATGGCGTCTTCAACTTCTGACAAACAGAGCTGACCCGCAAAACAGTTTTTCGCTCTTATAAGTAGCAAGGGATGGGCTACAAATAAAATGCGATATTCGAAATTTTCCTATTATCGCGATTTATATCGGTTTGAGATTTTTACACCCTGCCAGTTTCTAAAGCTGCTTGTTTCAAAGAGAGGCTCAAAAAAGATTTAGTTTAATTACCAACTAAGCACTAAATCCAAACATACTTCTTATTATCCATTTTCTAAATTACATTGGGTACTTTAGACATACTTTCTTTTTTCTTCGCTTCGAAATTTTAAATATCATTTGATTTTTTTTATTAATCAGGAAGATGGCTTTAACATAGGCTAATAGTTTCGATTTTCTAATATCACTTCACGTATAAAAGCTAATCAGGAAGTTGGAAATGTAGTCAATCTTATTCAGTATAACTTAGGTAAAATATTTATCGATGAATAAAGAAATCTCGGTTTTTTAGTGTTTTGAAAATGTTCTTGTTATTTTAGGTTTAGATTCACATTGAAATTCTTTTAAAATATTATAATTTATGAATGTAGTTTTGTATCAATAATTTTAAGAGTTTTTTTAGTGTTTGAATTAATGTAGGAATGTTTCTTGACGACAATTCTCTAAGGTCAAAACTAATTGTGTTAAGATATTATAAATATTAAATACTAATGTATATATATATATATATATATATATATATATATATATATATATATATATATATATATATATAAGCGCAGAGGATAAATAATTTTAACTTTAAAAATTTTTCTACAAAGAACTAAGTTTTTTCTGAAACACACAAAAAAAGCTTTATTTATTTCAATTCTTATTTAAGAGTTGTTTTCACTTTATTTTAGTATTAAATGATTAATTTACTGAATAAGGTAGATTTAAAGCTAAGACTGTGCGAATTTGTCTCACTCATTACTATAGTTTTATTCGTATGATATTGAAACTTATAAAATTAACTATATTTAGTTACTTTTAAAATCTATATATTTTATTATATTAAATGACTCTCATGATTTAAATTTAAAAATAATCGTTATTACATTTAATAGCACGATTATTGTCAAATTTAATGGTTATATAATCTATCAGAAATATTTAGTATTTTTCTTAGACAAAATAATTTTTAAAAGTCCCTCTAAGTATGTTACAAGAATAACAAAAATTTTAATATTTTTTCTTAATGATTATGTGTGACACATTAACATTTTATGTCTTTCAATTACTTGTCTTTATTTTTAATTTATAAAAACAACGGTAATTTTTTACTTACACTTAAACTGGAATTTTATCTAAAATTCATAATTTAGTAAAATAGATATGTTTCACTAGCATTGCATCATAACAGAAAATATATTACAACTTGGACTGTTTAGTTATAGATAGCTCCTTGACATGATCTTAAACAAGCTATTATTTCCTCATATTGATATCAAGTGCTATGAAGTATTAATGCAGATGAATTTTACGTACGTACGACCATGTTTTGTTTTTATAGGAGTATAATTAATGTACCCTTAACTTTTTTTTATCAAACGCAGCCTTAGTTATCATAAAAACAATCCTATATCGGTTGAATAAGGTTTATCAGCTGTGAAATCCTAACCAATATTAGTATTTTCCTCGGTAAATTTCAGAACCCTCTGGTTGTGTAAAGCATATTTGTATATTGACAAATGTAACGTTTATCGAGTCGTAGAATTTTTTTCTGTTCTATAAATGGTTCAAAAACATTCCTTCTGTTAATTTTTTCAAAATTTTAAAATCTAAGTATCCCTCTAGCCTATAGTACTTACAAAAAATATACAACTTGATCGGTTTTAGTTGGGGCTATTGGTTATAGCTATCTTTCTGAAGTAACCCCTTACAAACTATTATTTCCGCATGTTAATGACAAGTGCAGTGAAGTAATAATACAGGTTCTGTTAGTAGAATTAGCGACAGGCCAGTAAATTTTCCCGTGTCCGCTCGTTTATATTATTATTTTTCTATTTATAGGAGAATAATTAATAAACTTGTTATGATCCTCCCCCCTGTTTTTTGGACGAAATTCTGCCTTTTTAAAGCAGTTTTATCATAAAAACGATTTCTGTATGAATTTGATCAAGTTTATAAGCTGTGTAATAGCTCATCAACATAACATAAAATTTACATCAGTTGTTGTCATTGGTAAATTTCAGCATCTTCTAATTCGTCAAAGCATTTTTGCATAATTTCAGTTTTAAGGTTTATCTACTCAAACGTTTCAAACAGCATTTCTTCTGTTAAATTACTGAAATTCAAAATGTATCAAAGTAAATATACTTCGAGTCCAGAGTCCTAACAAAGAAAATGTTACAACTCGATCTGTTTTTTATTATATCTAGCTCCTTGGAGTAACCCCTTACAAACTATTATTTCCGCATGTTAATGACAAATGCAGCGAAGTATTAATACAGGTGCTGTTAGTAGGAGAATTACCGACAAGCGTGCTGGGAAGGCCAGTAATTTTTCTTACGCACGACCGTTGTTTGTTTGCTTTTTTTTTTTCATCGGAGAATAATTAATAAACCTGTCACATCTTCTTCTTTTGATAAATCGCTGCCTTCTTAAAGTAGTGTTATCATAAAACCAATTCCTGTATCAGTTGGATCAAGTTTATCAGCACTGTAATATCTAATCAACCTGAAGTTTATATTAGTATTTTCGTCGGGAAATTTCAGAACCTTCTGGTTTCAAAGCATTTTTGTATCTTGTCAAATGTAAGGTTTATCGAGTCGTAGAACTTTTTTTTTTCTTTTTGAGACGGATCAAAAAGCATCCCTTCTATTAAATTTTCTAACCTTATCTCCAGTTTTCTATAACCTAGACTCATTTCAAGCGGATTTCACGTCTCACTTGATTAGATTTCTCATCCTTATCCTCTGTATCAATCCTCTCATAATCAATCAATAGGATTTTTTTAAGTTTTTATCTCTTTTGTGTAACTTTGTTGTAAGTTCTATTCTTAAAACTTTTTTTTTCTTCTCTCTGTTGGATTTCTGTTTATGTTTATACACTTAAAAATCTGTCGATTTATATTGTTTGACTGAAAAGTAATTGAAAACTATGTCTTAAACTTTTTTATTGTTGCTTTCTGCTAAATAACTAAGATATAAGCTTGGTTTCGAGGAAGTAAGACTGCAAATGGAATGAAAAAAGTTTTCAGTTGAATATTTTTATTCTCATGAAATGAGTTTTGCTTGAACTACTGCCATCCATCCAAAACAAATTTATCATTGCATTTTTTACGTTATTATTTTTCATTCTACATTTCAGATAGATTTTAAAATTAATTTTTGTTATTTAAAATTGTAGCAAATTTCAGATAGACTTAATATTTTACATTTTATACCGACTTTAAATTAATTTTTTGTATTAATTTTAAGTCTATCTTATAACCATACTTCTTATATCATACATCTTAGTTAACCATACTTTTTATTATTTAAATTAATAGTAATATTTTGCCTTTGCACGTTATGTATCCACTCTCAATTGTGGTAAATTAGGCACTCACTAACATTTCGATTTTTCAATTATAACGTCATATAATTGTAATCATCTTTTATTTTTTAATTCATTCTCACTTTTAATTATAATGAATTAGAGAGTCACTAATATTTTGATTTTTTCACATTAAAACTTCATACTATATACTAAAACCATGAATATTTTTATAAATCTTTAATTATGCAATATATTCTACAAAGCTAAAAATTGATAAAAGACACAAAAAAGTATCATTTAAAATTTTTTCTAATTTATTTAACAAAACAAATTATTGACATACATTGCATATTTTATATACATTTTAGTACAAATTAACCATACTTTTTATTATTTAAATTAATAGTAATATTTTGCCTTTAAATTAATAGTAATATTATGCATCCACTCTCAGTCGTGGTAAATTAGGCACTGACTAACATTTCTATTTTTCAGTTATAACGTCATATATTTCGAAAGACCGGAATTTGTTAGACTCTTAATTATTTAATAAACGTGATACAAATTAAAATTAAATAAAGACAAAATTTTCAACATTTAAATTATTGTAAAGATAATGTATTCTACAAAATAAATGATTGATATATATTACATACTTCTGCATTTATTTTATTATAGATAAACTTGGAGTTATTTTTATTGTTCTCTATTCTACTACTATTTCACATTTCGGCTTAATATACCTGCTCATAATAATAACTATTCCAGTTCACACTAACATCTTGATCTTACCCATTACAGCATCATACTAGTCAGATCATAAACCATTAGAAATCTTAACTATTTAATATATTGGATACAACTAAAAATTAATTACAGACACAAACCCTTTCTTTATTTAAATTGTTAAACGTAATTGCATTAAACAAAATTAATGTTCGATATACATAACACTTTGTATATATATTTTATTATAAACGGGCCTTAAGTTAATTTTTATTATTTAAAACTGTTGTATCTTTCGTTTTTGTGTAATAATTTCACTGTCAATCATAATTAAGCACTCGCTAACAGTTTGATTTTTTACATTACGGCCTCATGCTGTTTATTAAGATCGTGAATTGTTAGAAACCTTAATTACAGTTACAAAATTTTTCTTCATTTAAATATTTTAGACACAATGCATCAAGCAAAGTAAATGATCAATATACATTACATATGCATATATTTTATTATAGTTGGACGATAAATTAAACTTAATTTTCTTAATGTTGTAAGTTTTTTTTTTCAATAATTTCCCACTCTTAGTTATAATTAAGCACTCACGAACAGTTCGATTTTTTCACATTATGGCATCATGCTGTTTTATAAGAACATGAAATGTTAGAAACCTTAATTATTCAGTATATTCTACACACATAGAAAGTAATTATAGAAGCAAAAATTTTCTTCATTTAAATTTTTTAACAACGCATTAAGGAGTCTCACTACCTTTAAACACGAGATCTAAAAACAAATTTTAATAGTTTTCTCGCTTGTTATATCCGAAAAACATGCATCGAGTGGATACAAATTTTGTGATAAATATAAACTAAACTCTTAAATTTGAAAAAATATAATTGAATACGCAATAAATTAATAATAAAATAATGACATCTAATAAAATTTATTACCATTATTCAAATTTAAATTATGATAAGTATTTCCGCTCATGATTCCGGATTAAATTTAAATTGTAATTGAAAAATATTACGTGCAATATATTTTATGAAATATCAGTGTCGTCTTGAGCATAAAATATAACAGTTTGATAGACCTGACATATTGAAAAATAGATTTTCAATTATTTCAGGATGTAAACCTTTTTTTTTTTTGGATTCAAATGTTTAAATTTAGGTTCAAAGCTTTTGTATGATTTGAAAGTTTGGAAAATTTTATAAAAATGCAAGCTAAAGCAGGAGTAATCGTGCGAGCAATGATAAAAGTAAAAGATGTTTTAAGTAAAATGACTTTAATTATTTTTACTATGTGTTTTCTTTAATTTGATTTAAGCGTTTTATTCTATAACTATTAAAATTATACGAATCTTTTTTCGTGAATATCATTAATTTTTTCAGAAATAATTAAGCTGTCGTAGATATATTTTTTCAAAAATATAAATTTTGACAATTAAAAGGTAATAAGACGTCTTAATTAAAATTGATATACATTACATACTTCTACATATATTTTGTTTTACGTTATGCTTGTAAAACAAATAAAATTTAAAAACGACGATTATGTGTATTATGTGATTATGTGTATTATGCGACGATTATGTGATTTTATCTAGAAAATATTTAGAAAGAATTTTTTTCACTTAGTTGCAAACTAAATATTCGGATTTTATACTTTAACATTTAACGGAAATATAGTATTTAAGGCACAAAGTATTTCTGACATTTGAAGTACTACTTGTAACGTACATAAATTTTAAGACACCTAATTTACGCATTCTGTACCGGACAAAATATTAAATAGATTCATGTAGGATCATTTCAAAGTTCTCAGGTATAAAAACTATATTTTCATTAGACATTTAATGATACTGAGTAGCTCCAAAAAGTTAGATAGGGAATTTTAGATTCCTCATCATTTAATTTTAGTAAAATTCGATTTTGTTTGTAGTGTTGCTTATACCAGCCGTTGCAGATATTTCAATGCATTATAAAATAATTCAGTCAAATTTCGTTGTGCATATTCTTAACAGTGGAGACTAAATCTTGACAGAAAATATTGTTTCATTACGATTTATTCGCTTTATCTGATTTCGAATATCATTCAGTGGGGGTGAATTAGCATGTAAAAATCGGAAAGTCTTATTAGAACGTTGATTTTTTAATTTTAACGAAACAATTAAAAATACCTTGTGCTATAATTATATATTAACCTCTAGATATGATTATTGATAGTGAAGGGTCCATTTTCGGAACTTGCCTGAAGAACTGCGTGATCTAAGTGTAACTTTAACGAGGGTTTCCAACTTTGATTTGTTGTAATATTTTGGCCTTGTGTTGCTCCGACATTCCTCAGGAAAGCGGACTAATTATCAGTCCCATATTTCAAGCGGTCTTCCACCTTCCAATGACAGTCCGGGTCCCCCTCAATGCGAATTAGGGAGTCTTTTCTGCCATATCTCATCCCCGCAGCCGAACATTAATGAACCATTAGTGTGGACTATTTTTTCCCGTGGTCCCACCGCGGTTTTTGTTACTATGGCTACAAATAGTAGTTTGTCATTTCTCTGAGTGTGTACGGTGCTTACTGTAACTCCTGATAAACAAATGGTTGGCTTCGGTAAAAAAAATTAGGCTTTTACCAATAGACTCGCCCCACCTACCCAATCAACTCTTGCCCAATCATTCATCTGGTATTACAGGAAATAATCAAGCACCAACCTGTGCGTGCTTTAATGTTTATGGAAAAAGTCATTTTCAGTATTAGCAGTTCGTCCTATCGTGTAGTCATTAGATATATATCATTCGATAATATGATCTAGTGAGAGACTGGGGGGAGCTCCGAACCTGCCCTGTTTCTGGAAATAGAGGCGTAAATAAACTCATTCTTTTCTCTTGATACCTGTTGCTTGACGATGATTGATTCATTTTGAGAAATCGGATTGATTTCTGTTTGGGAACTGGAGGAATGCAGTAAATTGATCTCCCGCTATTTTGCTCTTATTTGAGCTTTAAGGTAGTCACTGAAGCATCATTACGATGACCTATTAGGAAATGGACTGATGTCAGAATTAATTGATATTTGCTGCACCACATAAGCTAATTTTGTAGATTAATTATTATGATTTTTCTCTTTCGAATCAGACCCTTACATAATTAGATTAAATAATAAAAAATGCCATGATATTTTTCTTTAAAAACTGTACTGATAAATAAATATAGGACTTCAATGCAAGTGAACACAATTTAAAATTGAAGTGTTCTATTTTTAAGAACTTAAAGGATGACTTTCCTATTATATATTTTAATTTAATTGTTGGAAAAACATCTTTGACTATAATTTATATAAACATACATATCATAAAAGAAATATTTTTTATGAATTAATGTAAGATCAATTTATGATAATTACAATTTCATTCGTCAAATAAATAAAGTCATGAATATTCTCTATGAGTTTTATACCTGTAAAGAAACAACAGTTTTCATATTGACATAAAATTTAAGCATAAAACATGTACTGTGAATATAAATAAATATCCCCTCTATTTATAATTTTTCATTATTTCTCAAAATTTATGTTATTGTTTTAACGTAACATGCGCCGTTTTTTAACCAAAATATTTAATCAGTTTTTTTCCTTCGAGAAATGTGTAAAATAATGATTAAAGTCACTTGGTTAATAGGATTATATGGTGGAATTTTTTTCTGGATGTGGAGACGGTAGAATTTAATCCAGAAGTGGAAAAAATAGCTACATAAACGCATTAACATAATAATTGAGAATTTCCGTACTCTGTCTTGTTTCATCATTTAATTCGTCACATTTCCAAAATTTGAGCCCTGTATTAACGATGCCTTATAAAATTTTTTAAAGGAATTTTTTTTAAAGTATAACAGGAAATACAGCACCTAGTTCCAAATATTGAAAACACAGTTTTCTTATACAATGAGATTTCTCTTTTTTTGCCTTTTTAAGGGAAGAATTCATGCCTGTTCTTTCTCCTAGCTTTAAATGCAGTCATCGCTTTTAATTTAACGTATTCACTTATCATTTAGGTTCCGTATTCACTTACCATTAGGAAGTTTTACAAGTTGTCTCAAGTGTTTTTAATTTCCTTCAAATTGTTGTCAAGGAGGAATAAAAAAAATAAAAGATCTCAATCAGTTGTCTCAAAAAATTTTACCCTTTGTATCTCAAAACCTCGAGTTAAAAAATATTTCCTCAGATGTTAAAATGCATTTTTTCAAAGATGAAAATTACACGTAAAAATAATTAGAAAATTTATGCATAAAAAAGGAAATTAGTTGGCAAAAAATTATAATTTCTACAAACAAAGCAAAACTAAACATTTCTTATAAATTTCTTTTTGTACAAAAATTACCTTTCCATAAAGTATTTAAAAGTATCTAATTGAAAATAAATTTAAAAAAATTAAAAAAAAAGATATTTGCAATTTTTTTAGTTAACATATCCAAAGTTATTTCAGTAAATTCATCTGATTAAATGATTAATGTAGATCTTATATAAAAATGAAATTTAGTATTCAATTTGGTACAGATCATACAAACAAGTAGCATTAATTACAGCATTGCAGGACAGCAACAATCATCAAAACAAATCTTTTAAAGCTTGCTGTGCAAATGACATCAATTTGTGGGTAGGTTGCAGATCTATTGCATGGTGATAAAAAGGGTTAAAACGTATGTTGTTTATTATCATCATCTTACTGAAATTTTGATCAAATCTCCTTCTTAAGTTTCATTGAAGGAATACGTTACGAAATAAAAAAATAACTTTCATAGGAGGACATGCAGATAATAATTTTAATGAAGCAGGAGATGCATTTATATATCAGTAATTTATTTTACTCAACCGAGCATACCACTCTTTGAAATAAGCGATTGCATTCCTGTTAAAATCAAACTTAGATAGTAACAACCATTGTAAATATTAAAAAGTCCATTTTTAATTGATAAGTTGTTTACAAATACTTTATATTGTATATAACAAACATAAACCATACTAGTGATTTATTGTTAAATTTAATTCCGAAAATATTCTATTGTATATACCTATTCCTAAGATACATACTTACACAGTTAATTGTGTGATAGTTTTTAATATTAAAACTATTTCAACCGTGCTCTAAAACTTCAATGTATTTAACATCTTTTAATCGGTGTTTTTAATAAATGAGTCAGTTCTCTGATTATTTAAAACTACAAGTGATTTTTCCTGGAAAAAAGGATTAGGAAAGTTTTATAATTTTTTTAGTAATATATGTCCTAACGTACGGTATGTTTAATGCTTAAATTTCGCTTTCCTTGCAACAATGTCATTCTATTTGTGCAGATGGTAAATAAATACTTATAAAACCTAATTGAAAAAAGTTCATTTTATATCGTATTCTCACAGTTTATGGGTTCATTTTTCTGCTATGAATAGTTCAGATAGAATATGAGATACAAGATATTCAAATTCAAATGCATTATAAATCACATCACATCACATTTTTTGTATAATTTTTTACATCATATTACATCACATCTTTGTATAATTTTTTACATCATATTACATGACATTTTGTATAATTTTTACATCATATTACATCATATTTTGTATAATTTTTTACTCATATTACATCACATTTTGTATAATTTTTTACATCATATTACATCACATTTTTGTATAATTTTTTACATCATATTACATCACATTCTTGCATAATTTTTTAATCGTATTAAATCACATTTTTGGATAAGTTTTTCAATGTTGGTATCTGACATTTAACTGTTGTGATTGATATACGCAGAAGTTTCTAACTAACCACAGAATCATTTATAAAAAATCCACTATCATTTTTCAATTGTCCGAGCACAATGCTGGATTTAAACAACATATTCTACAAAGGTTTAAATACTTATCATCTCATATTCCCAAGACTATTAGTTCCCTACTTTATTCACATATCGTGATCTTTCTTCTTAAGTAAGTTTCGTGTTCGAATTCTGAACGTCTAATCTCTTCTTCACGAGAGATAATTTTTTCCTGAATAAATGCTTGAAAGCATTGAATCGTTTTTAAGAGTCGTCAAAAGCGGTATGAAACAATTGATCAATAGGTACAGTTTCATTAGCGGCCCAATTACTCTTGAATTGAACCGGTATAAAATGAGAATAATTTTATTTATCGTACTTCTTTTATGATAAACGGATCGCTTTACGACCTTTACTTATTTGATGCATTTAACAGCCCATCTGACTTTTCTGCATTAAGCATCTTTGTTAAGTAGCTTACGCTGTAATATTAACATTTTAACGGTTTTTATCCGCTTTTAAAAAGGCCAAACTGAATTGCGACCAAATAAACATTCCTACCAGTTTTATAAAATTTTTCTCCAAATGAAACAATTACTGCTTTTTATTTTTTATCTGGCTTTTAATGAAATACCAACGCCATGGGATCATGCATTTGGTGATTAATTGTCTAAAGTTAGTGGGCGAGATTAGAGTGACCTTAATACCTTTTAAGTGAAACTCCCCCCCTCCCCTCTTCCAACGCTAGCTAGTTCAGGTTATCTCCTAATACAAAACCCATTCCCAAGTGAATACTACCAATGGATGAACACGGCTTCGGGACTGGGAATTATAAGCTTAAAAATAATGCCATTTGAATATTTTGTGACTATCTGCAGCTCACCGAAGTGCATATTGTTTGTTTCACATAACAGTGGCGAAAATTATCGAAAAATCATTTTCCCTACCTTTGTTTAAAACTTCGTATTCATTAGTTTCCATCCTTCAATGCTCCCTAGTTATTTAATAATTTCTTTTATGCTTTTGTTATGTATATTGGTGTAGACTGGGATGTGAAGACCACAGCACACTATTATATCCCAATGGAGCTCAAAATCAATTTTTTTTATTCTTTAAATGGTTGTTTATCGATTGCTTTAAGTACTTTTAGCAGAACCGTTGTCTAGAGAGAGCAATTTCAACTTCATTTCATTTTTCAGTTGTTTAAAATTAGTGACGTGTAACTGAATAACGGAATTTTTCTATCCTAGAGTTATTTAAATCAACACAACGTTAACAGAATCAAAAATGGATATCAGGCGATATTATTTTATGAGACCAGGTATCGTTAATCTATCTTTGTGTTTTTGAGTATAAAATGTTTAGAGAACGCTATTTAAAATTCTTTTGTAAGCAGTTCTCCAGACACATTATGCAATATTCAAATAATAAAGTTTTTAATAAATGATTTCAATTGTTGCAATACGAACTTTCACACAAGTTCGCAAATTGCTCCATTATTTCAAAATATTAATTTCTGTTGCAACATCCATATTATCCCTTGTTTCTTTTATTAATGTTGCTGAAGTTTTTATAGTTAAGTATGTAAATATTTATTTTAAAGAGTACTTAATGAAATAAATCCTTTATCAATTTTCATACATTTTTAACTACCGAAGTACTCTAAAGCTGAATATTCCCCATTGACGGTAGCTGTCTATTGTAATTTGCAAATTTGTAAAGAGGGGGTAATATTTAATGTAATTATAAATTTACGATCCCATTTTTTTAAGTTATTTAATTGTAATTACATTTTACAGTAGTTCTTTACATCTTTTGTGTTAGTACTTACCTATAAAATTTTTCTTCGCAGTGGCATTTCTAGGAACAAAACCTCCAATAAAAAGCTGTAATACTGTAAATACGTGCCAGAAATTAGACATATTTTTTTCTATTACACAACAGAAAAACAACTTATTTTTTTACGAAATATCCCTTTTTAAATTATACTTTGAAAAGTAATAAAACTTTCATGATCATAATTTGCCAAGATCAATAATTTGTTTTAAAAATTATTGATCTTAGCAAAAAGTCTTATTATATTAGCAAAGAGCTTATTAAAAAGTCAGTAGACTTTGAATGTTTTCGGAAAATTATTCTGATTCCCGATAGCTCAATAGTTATATTTCTGGCTTACTTTTATGAAATTCAAAGTAATACTTTACCTGTTTATTTACAAAGATTAAAAATTTACTGTGTCTTTTTTGCGTGTACAACACTTTTATCTATTTTAGTGTGGGATTTTACATAAATCATATATCAACACTCTCTTTCCCTGATTAGGAAGCTTTGGGGTTTTATTGGAGTAACCACAAGATATTTTTACATGAATTTCACAATACCAATTAAGGCTGATTTTTTTTTATAAGAAGGTTATTGTGGTCTTATTTCATTCTGTGAATAATAATTAATAATAATATAAGTGAATAATAGTTGTATAACCTTAAGATGTATAATTTTAACTTTTAATAATAGTTAATAGTTAATAATAATATAAGTTAATAATAGTTGTGTAATCTTAATATGTATAATTTTAACTTTTAAATATTGAGTCACTTTATCAAGACTCTCTTTCCCTGATTATGAATCTTTGGGGTTTTATTGGAGTAACCACAAGATATTTTTACATAAATTTCACAATACCAATTTAGACCGATTTCTTTACATAAGAATATTATTGTGCTCTTATTTCATTCTGTACTTTGCTATAAGTGAATAATAGTTGTATACTCTTAAGATATATATAATTTTAACTTTTAAATATTGAGTCACTTTATACACTTTTAATTTATGTTGCAGTGCTTATATTATCCCCTTAAATGATTGTAATTCAAAGATTTTTTAACTGAAAGTGGCATTTATATATCTGCTAGAATATCAAGATAGTTGTAAAAACAGCTTATTTTAATGTTTGCAATCAAAATAGTGGTATTTTGTAATTCCAAAAATAAAGTTCTATTACGCTAAGTGATTTATTAATAAATCTTTGAATTATATTTTCCATACTTAGGCGTAAGTACAAACGTCGTAAAAAGGAAAATATCTATCAGCCAGAAAAATATTTTTTTATACCCCAAGAAAATGCTTTAAAATTTAGCAAGGATTTGTTAGGAAAATATTCCATATGATTAGATAATACACTATTCAATTACAAATTGTAATCATTATTGTCCCCGAGAAGACCCAACTTACGAAATAATTCTAATCAAGCCGGGTTGAAAAAAGTTTGAAATATCGGTTTCGAAGGATAACAGATGTCTATGTTTTTTAAAGAGATTGCCGTTAAATTTTTTATCACTTCCCAAATATAATAGATCCTCTAGCTAACATCCCGAGGATAAGCATCTATGCATAGCAAACTATCTTCTCAAATGAGTGCTCAATTCTTCGGCGTTGAAGTTAATATGCTGATTTCCCTGGGCGAAGGGTGCTTTTCAAAAGAACAACTACAAAAAGTGTGGGCACAAAGGATCTGACTAATCAAAGCGGATTGTTCTTCGATTTCCTTATTTATTTTCTTTAATTTTTTTGCCCCTAGTCAATGTCTAATGTGTACAATGCTTTTCTTAACTTCTATTACGTCCTCTTCTTAGCTGTTTTGAAAACTGTTTGTGCAAATCTACCAATCAAGCGTTTTTGCCTGCAGCAATGTGTTACGATACAGTTTGCTTAGCATTTACAATGGGGCATTTCTTTTCCCCCACCTGCCCGTCTTGTGATTTTTTTTCACCACCCCCAACTTCTAAACATTTTTCCTTAATTTTTTTCTTCCCTCTCACTCCATCCCTATTTGTCTCGTCCTGATCTGCTCTAATCTAAGAAGTGAAGGAAGAAATTGAGAGGCAATAAAAAGAATGGTGCAATTTGCGCTTATTTATCGATGGTGTCCCGAAGAAAAGAGGGTTTCTTTCTGGATGTGGTTACTATATAATGAAGAGACACTTCCCATTATTAACAGAGATTCAAGCGCAATAAAACGAAAGGCAGCGAGGGAGAGAGAGTGGGCGCTTTAAAGGAAAGAGAAAAAGCTCTAAAAAATAGATAGAACCGAGTGTGTGTGTGTGCGAGGGGGGAGGGATTGTTGAGTTTGAAAGGCGTACCCAGCCACAGCTCTTCTATTGACGAAGGCATTGAAGTGATTAGGTTTCGAATGGAGCTATTAAGATTTGGCGCTGCTTTTCTGTGCCTGCCGAATTAGGCGCATTCTCACCGTAGCTAAAATAGAAGATCCACCCTACTGGTCTGTCAATCAGACTAATTATAGTTTAATGTCACTAGTGTCGACGCCGCTCATCAGGGCTCTCTTTCTCATTAGGAAAGGGTCCACTAGAGAACTTTCGAAATGTGGTCGCCGGCTTTTTCTCGATTCCCCCCCTCCCTTTTCAGCATCCCATCCTATCTTCTTATCCTTTCTTCCGGAGCATTAATGATTTCATTAACAGTTCGCTTTTTTCCCCTCTCCCAGCAGAAAGCGGGATTTTTATCCGTTCGCCCGCAGTGCCCCCTCTTCCTGAGCCCCCAACTAAAAGAACTCGTTAGTGTAGCACTAGTGCCTTTTCAAAATAAGTATAAATAACCAAAGATCTTGCAGTGAAATTTTAAACTAATTCGCACTTGCTCACATCCTAAATAGCGGGGAATTTAATTAACTTCTTTAGCATTTTGTATCTACTGCTTGATACCGGTTCCAAAGAAACTGCACTAAAACGATAACTCTATTTCTCTGACTTTAATGTTACTTGTTTGGACATCATTCTGAATGGAGTCAGGAATTCCACTAATCAAGTATTTCAGATCCAAACTTTCCGAGAGGAATTTTCTTCGGGGGAAAAAATATCTCATATCATAATTGCAATTAGAGCTCCAATTTATAATATTCACTTCCTAGCTCTTTTTGTGCGATTTTAATTCGTATTCATAATCATTTCTGGATTTGTGTTTCACTTCTCCAAAGTTAAGCAAAAAGTTTTAAAATTCCATGAAACCATTAATGAATTCTTGATAGGCCTTTTTACGATGTGTATCTGAAAGTTTCATATACCTGATACCATTAGGAGTTTTACTCTTCAAAAATAATCATATAGCGCCATCTTATCTTATTTTAAACCTTCATATAAAATAAACATTTTCTAATAACAAGGTGATTTCAATTCCTTTGTTATATATATTAAATAATTTTTTAAAACTTTCAATATAACTTATTCCTTTTTTTAAATATTTTTAAGTGAGTTAAAAGCATTAAATGCCACTGTTGTTAGTAGAAAGGATTAATACATGTATTTAAATTTTTATAAACAGAATTTCAAATTTATAAAATTATTCTGTGTGAGCTAAATTGTTACCGTTTTAAAACAGCGTAGATTTATATTAAAAATTAGTATTATGTTTAAAATTAAGCCCACACACACACAACATATATATATATATATATATATATATATATATATATATATATATATATATATATATATATATATATATATATATATATATATATATATATAATGTAGTGTTCTATTTTAATGTTTAATGAAATTTGTGATTCCAAATAATTTTCTATTTTCTATTACTTTTTTGACAAAATCTCTAATCACAAATTAAAATTTTAGCAATTTTTTTTGAATATTGAAAATAAAATTGTAGTATAACCATGTCATGCAAACAACAATGTACGATATAACAAGGATAAAGCCTCTTGGCAAATTATTTGTTGCCCTAAAAGTTCTTTCATAGCTTATAAAGATTAAATATCAGAATGGATTAATTGCTTGGCCTTTGTATTGAAGAAAACTTCAGAAAATTCTCAAAATTGCTTTAACCTTTATAATCTGCCGTTACTGCTCAGTTATCTTACGCCAAATATAAAGTTTGCATTTTTGGAGAGCGTTTAATTCTTTCTTTAACTCCTTAAACCTTTTAAACCTTTCTAGACAATCCAGTCTTTCTTATAAAATCCCTATTCAGTCTTTTTCGTTAATCGCATCTCTCTGGAATTCTTTGTCAAAAATTTTCTTTCAAATTTAAGAATTAATCATAGATTATTAATTGGTCATTTCTGCTTAAGTCTTTCTTTGTGTAGCTTGTCCCGTAATGATGACAAATGGAAAGATTTTGGAGAGGCTTTGAAAACCCGCATTGCCAATATAGAACTTTACGACACCAGGTATAAACATCTTATTGATATGTGTAAATATCTTGTAATGAAAAAAAAATCGCATTTTATTTTGAATACATCCCGCAACGCAATAGTTATTTTTCGCCTCGATGCCCTTGTATGGAACTGAATGTATAAAGCTTTTGTGATCGTCCAGCTCGAAACCTCTAGTTTATCATATGCCTTCCTCGTATCTTTTAAGGCTTCAACCCGTCTCAAACAATCCCACTGTTAGAGTGGTTTGTGCGCGTGAAACCCCAGCTTAGCGCGAAGTGCGTATTAATTACTAGCATATGGAAGACAGCCAGTGTGTGTTGCGCGGGGCCCTGGTAAGAGTAACGCGTGACCTAGGATGGTGACCTCTGTCACAGGGACTGTGACCTTGATAGTCCCCAGGACTGATCCATGTGAAATCTTTTTCTTCCTCGTGAATCATTCCACACTTGCTCCTTGGCATCACGATAATATCCAATTCTACTCGCATCTTGTAACGCGGATGGGAAGGGTTACAGTTCTCAACGGCGACTTTCTTTTGAACGCCAAGTCATCGCCAGCTCCTTTTATTTCTTCGGATGCTTATCAGTTTATAAAGTGAATTGCGGTTTATTGTGCTTTCTTTTTTTTTTACTCTGGTTCTGCTGTTGATTGCTTGCTATTTGCCCTCTTCAAAAAATTCATCATCTCTCTAGGGTCTTTTTCAACTTTTGTAACTTATAACACTATGAATCAAATGTTTTTATGTAAAAACTTTATTTACTCCACTTTTGAATGAAAATATGCTTTAAAAAAAGACAAAACTCTACTCTTTTCATATTTAAATACTTTTGTACTTTTATTACAGCTGGTGATGAACCCTTTTTGCATCTATTTAAAACTAATTTATTTTGATTAGTCACAATAATATAATTTCGCTGGTGTTATTAAGGTTTAGTTTTTAAAGTCAAATTTCTCAGTCAAAAATTTCTCTTTTAAAAATAAATTATAAAATACTTTGTAAGCAACGTCTTATTTATATCAATGATAATATGTTTATAAATATGAATTTTTCTGAAGGTGTATTAAGAATAAATAACATTCTCATCTATCCATGTTTATATTGAATAGACATTAATCATGATGTCAAGACTGAAACTAAACTATTACAACATAATCTTATTCTATAGCTTTAAATTATTCGGTTCATTTTAACTACCTTAATATAATGGTTTCATAAGTCCTAAAAACTTTTTTTTATATATGTTTGAAAACCGGGGAGATTTTTCTGTCAAACATACATATCAATTTATTAGCTAAATTTCTTTTTCTTTTTTAGAATAAATATTATTAAAATGAGTCTTAAAGTATCATATATCTCTGTTTATTTCCAAACATTTACATTAAATTGAAAACTGTAATACTGCTTTTTTATCTAATGCTATAAACAGCACACCTTAGCCTTTAACAATTTTTATAGGATTTAATTCCTAATTGATACTAATAAAAATAAGTTAAATTTGAGCATTAGTTGAGAAACAGCCATATTTTATGTTATTTAATCAACGAAAATATCTCTTTATCAGTGCAATTTAGATAAAACAAAATAATGAGATTTACTTTCGATGTTTAACTTCCCGTGTCAAACTTATGAAGCTGCAGCTCATAGCAAAATTAAGATTCAGATGTGTACCGCTGTTTGTCAATGATTTCTAAATATATTCGAACAGTCTGACTTCTTTAAAACCAAATATTCTCAAAAGTCACCCCTACAGATCATTACAATCTAGAGAAATCACTAGACTGAAGAAACAGAGAAACTTTTAAATTATGGGTACCAGAAATCTTACGAAAGGAACCCTTAAAGCTGTAACTTCAGACTAACTGTATGAATAAATATTCGAGTGTGTTTAATTTACCAGGAAGGATTTGAACGGCAAGTAAATTACCCTCGCCTGCTTAACAAACATTTATATCGTTTGAAACTTCAAAAGCATCGCCAGGTTAGCGTCCTTTTAACGTCTTTTCCTTCAGTCCTCCTAGCTCTAAGTCAACAGTATGAGTTGGCCGAAAATGACTTAAGATATTTATTTTTATAGGCCGCCGCGACACCTTTGACTCCTTATGTCACAGAACGCCACTATGCCAATTCCTGTTACTAACTAAATTCAGGATTCTCTTTTAAAATTAAGCACCTTTCCGGCGAGGAGTGGGAAGACCCGTTGAGTGCGATAACCCGCCAAAGAGTGCAGAACGGGTTCCCTTCAGAACTCTTTAGCCGTATCGGTATCTTTGGTGGGGCCCCTAAGTCCCCCTTCAGAGCTTGAAGAACCATCCTTGATTCCATAGGGTGTTTCATTTTTTTATATATTTATCTTGATTCTTTTGCTTTTTAAATTTTTTTTCTTTCTTTGCCTGGAGTCAACCCGCCTTTTCTGACCCAACTCCGGGCCCCTGAAATGACGCTCTTCCGGAGTTCTAGCTGTAAATTACAAGAGCGAGGGTGGTTTCTGAAACTTTTTCTGACAAGATAAGGCCACCATTCTCTTTTAAAAAATCTCATCGCCATTCAAACTTTTTCGGAGTGCCCGTTTTAACAAAAAATACGAAAATAAAGAAATGCCCGGTGCACCATTCCCACAGGCTGTTTGCTGGAAAACCCACCTCTTAAGAAACCGATAAAGCAGATTGCTCTTCGGAAATGTCTAATTTTTAAATCGGCGTCCACTGGAAATTTTCAAAGTTTGGCGCTTAGCGGACTTTACGCGACCGTAACGACTTTCTTTACAAATCTCCGTCTATAGATACTTTTCTCTCACTTTCGGCTTTTTCTGGAAATAAAATCTTGACCAACCTTCCTCTAAATATTATCTAGAGTCAGTAATAAAGTGCCCTTTAAAAATAAAATATTCTATATGTTTCCAAAAATACAGATCAGCTGAAATATTGAATTAAATTGTTTTAATTTACAACGACCCAATAAATTAATTTGTATATATAGCTACAGTAGGCCTTTGGTTGAATGAAATTTGCTTTAAAATTTGATATTTTTCCCTCAAACAATTATGAAATATAAGTAAGGAGGAGAATTTAAAACGATGTTTTAACATCCATCACCTTATAATTAATATAATTACTACCTTATCAGACAGTTATTACTAATAACTACTTTAAACAGTTATTCGAACAAAACATTCTTAATTTCATAATAATTTGAAAAGCTGCAAGTGCATTTCTAAGTGTCATAGATCTTCAAAATTTATCGATAGCTTGCCTTATAGAGTATAAAATAAAAGTTACTTAAAATATATTTTAAAGAGCAAAAATCCATCCTTCTTAAAATTAAAAAATTACTATACATTCTTTGCGTCGGGAAACGGAATTTTTAATTATTATTTTTCTAACTATATTGAGAGCAAATATTTACTATATAAACTCTTAAGTTTTATTGTAAGTCCTAAAAAGTATCATATGAATAAAAATGTCCGTACATAAAGGAGATGCGCATGGAACATTTTCATTAATGCTTTTTTTAAAACAATTAATAATTAATAACTTTTAAAATTTAAAAAAATTTTACCTTAAAAGTACAAATGCATTCACCTAAATATGTTGTTAATAACATATTATATTTCCAAGTAGTTTGGTAAAAAATAAAATTAATCACAATTAAGAATTATTAATCTTGAAATGACACTGTTGAATTAAACAACATTTCCAAAGAGTAGAAATAAAGAGACATCACTTCATGCATATACCATGTTCTATGAAAATAGTCTTTTCAAATCTTAGCTGTCTTTAAAACCGGATAGGTAGCGCGCTGACTATCCATACTGGGTTGGTGGGTTCGAATCTCGTTTAAAGTTTATATTAATGTTTTTATCCGTTTTGAATAAACTTTAGGTAGTAGATCTAGTTCTAATTAACTCTCATGTTCAAGAAACTGACCGCAGCACTCGAAACGAAACTTTAAATTCAGTTAACTATATGAAAGTTGGTATTGTTAAATTTTAAACCAATATTAGTTTCAAAAATTCAAAATTAACTGATAAACAAATTTGATTGAAAAGTAAATAATTTAAAAAACATATTTCGCACTTGTCATTTCGAAGTGTACTAACAATTTCATTGACATTCAAACTAATAGTACTGGCGTATTAATAACTGTCCAATCGAGTCATGTTTTTGTTGCATATCAAATCAGATTTATTACCAAAACCATACAATTACACTGCATTATCCCTAAAAACGCTAGTTTAATTAATCATATTATATATTATAACAACAGAGGATTTGTTTTTGTTGATTTAATAGCAATCCTTAAGGAGAAATATTTTCGGTTTGAAAATTTTAAATTAACGATAATTACTGTAATAATATTGCCAAGACAAATACAATTTCTTCAATATGGTGCTAATACTGTACAAAGTAATATACTATTTTGACTAAAATTGCCTATACAGAATTAAGTATTGTCACGTTTTAGATTAGAGGCATGTTTGAGAAATTCTTCTGTAAAAATCCTTACGGTTACAATAATATTTTTAAAGAACTTAATAACTTTATATAACTTTACAATGAAAACGTTAAGTGGAGTGAATATTAATAACATTTCTAACGTATCAAAAGCAATTTCTGAGATGAAAATGGTGAATCACATAATTTCATTAAATACAAATCAACACTCCTTTTTAAAAACATGCTTTCAAATTTCTTAAGCTGTAACTAGATGCCCTCAATTTCATTTCTTTCTTGAGATTGGAAAATTAGTTAATGAGTAGTTTTGTAATGTATTCACATTACATTTCTTAATATTTTTTGCTTTATAATATGCGATGATGTTTTAAAACGGCTTTATTTAACCAGAATTAAGAATTTTCCACAAGAATTGCTATCAGCGGTTTTATATAACTTTAAATTACGGAAATTAATTTCTGCGTAAAGACATTGATTAATGAGTATTTTTGGATATGCATATAGTAAATTCTCTCAGATGCTTTTGCCATGTAATACGTTTATCAAATAATAAATCAGATACCACAGCATTAATTAGTTAATTGCAAGATTTATAAAATGTTCGATAAAATATTGTGTAAATTTAGAACCTTTGTTTTCTGAGAGTAAAGAAAGCACCGAAAAAAATTGTTTCCGGTTGTAGATTATTTTACACAAAGAATAATTAACTTCAGACAACTGTCACAGTATTATAAATAATGGAAAATATTTTCTTTATATATGCTGCAATGCAAATTATATCAGTTGTATAGAAGTATATTCTGCTGCTCAAATTCAAATGGGATTTGTCAAATTCTAATGTAAAAAAATATTTCCAACAATTAAATGTTTTAAAATCCTAGTTTCACTACGTTTAAACACACACACAGATATATACATATATATATATAAAGATATATATATATATATATATATATATACATATATATGTGTGTATATATATATATATATATACATATATATGTATATAGATAGATAGATAGATGTGTGCGTGGGTGTGGGTGGGTGGGTGTATAAAACTATAACAGAATAATCTTTCGAATTCAATGCTGAATGTTATGAATTATCACAAAATGTTCTCATGTAATTTTTGGAGAAAAAGTTATCCCTGTCTGATCTTCAATTCTAACTTACGGTTATTATAAGGACAGTACTTCACAAGAAAAAAAAGATTATGACATTTAGACAAAAATGTAATAGGAGAAAGTGACATCATGCTAACAAATGGATGCGTTTTTAATTTCTTTTTAATTATAAAAATTTAGAAGTTTTAATTTCAGGAGTCCGGTAAAAAAGGGACATAGTTATAAATAAAGAATTAAAAAAATTAAATGGTTGAAATCTGACAAACCGTAAGAACAACAACTTTGAGGTAAAATATTCAGTCTACTATCTAGATTCAGTGTCTAGGTTCCCAAAATATGCACAGACCGTCATAATCATAGAGAGATAAATTTTATTGCAAATAATCCATGAAAGTTTCACCATTAGTATGTGTTTAAAACATTTTTCGTTATAAATCTCTGTATTTTAGATATACTTATTTGACTTACAAACTGACCAACTACTACTTATATATCAATAACATAGTTAATAAAGCCAGTACCTTAAAAGAACTCATTTTGAGTTTTATTTTGGGAAAACATTTATATTTAGATCGTATTTTACTGTGATAAGATCGTATTTTACTGTGATGTTTATGAGCTTCCCTCTGCCTAAGTCTCTCCGATGATACTGTAAGTGAATAATATATTTAGAACATCGTTCAAAATATTCCCATACAAGTATTGACTTTAATTTATGACCGTCTCGTAAAAATTTTGACCACATGAAGACATGAAAGACATAATTACGTGACAATACTTAAAGTTATTCTATCTTAACAGAAAAGAATGCAGGATCAAATATCGTTCAAGGTGGAACATCTTTATTTTCTGATTTGTGCGTGACTGAATCGCTTATCATTCCAAAATTCTTTTCTCCTCGAAAAGTCCTCATGATAGAATTGAAATCAAGGTTAAATTCCTCTTTTATCATTTAATAATGTAGTAATTTCTGCTAAATACGAGGAGGCTTGCTGAAATATTATCAATGATATTACATTCTCTTCACCATTTCTTTAATTTTTTTAAACATATTTCTAGCAGAAGTTCCAGCCTGCAAAAATGTATTTCTAAGATACTTATAGTAAATAAAATCTATTTAAATTGAAGGAATATGATTTATGGGATATCTCGTGAAAATTTCATAAACAGGTTTCTTAAGTCATCGTAAAAAAGAATAAATTTTACCCCGTACTGTTTAAAATTCCTGAATAAGCTTTTGCTTAGAAATTTTCTTCATTCTAGCTAGTTTTCTACGTAAAAATAACTAAGAAATTACTTTTCTTAAATAATCCTAGAGTTTAAAATTGAGTTTAAGGGCTGTATGTTTTACATTTATTAACTACGTTTATTAAAAATATTTGGTAATAACGTATTTAATTCATAAATTTCAATTTAAACAATATAAATCCGAAGGAACTTTAAAATTCCCTCCTAAGTAATTTTCCTCACGATAGTTTATCTTATTTTATTTTTATTTATATTTATTTATTTTTATTTTTTTACTAAAGTTTAGTTGATGTTTTCGTTATACGACCCATTTAATTTTCCGACTCAGCTTGATTTAAGCATCTCTAAGTTTTGTTTCAACGAAGCCTTTTCATTTTACAAAAGCCATGTTTCGAGTGAGAACAGTTTTTCCACATTTTGCTATTACTTGTTATTTTAATTATGTATCCGAGCTTCTGATTAATTATTATTTTTCAATACATACGCACTCGCAAGACGGGCTGTTATTAGACGCACCAGATGGCACCACGTGTACGCTAGTAGACCTCCAGTCAAACGGCCATTCATCATCATCGGCTCGGAAATAATATTTTATTGATTCTTTCCACGTTAAATAAACGCCGTAAAAGAGTGGAAGGAAAAACAATAATGAGAGTAATGATTTATTTCTGCCTGATAGGCGCCGTTCATATATCTCAGCACTACGGCAAACCGGAAACCAATAGTCTTTGCACTTCCACGTTTCTTAGCTAAGCTTTATAGCAAAGTCCAGGAAACAAAATAGGCTCGGGGCTCTGCTCAAACGATTATTGACAACCAGGGGATTAGTTTTTTAAAAAACTTCGGAATGCTGCAGCGGGAAGAGAAATCCTTTAACCTAATTGAGCAGTGCGAGAAATTTTACGCAAAGTTTATACCTCTAGCATGCAATAAATACGGATAGTAAGTCCTGATCAAGTGTGGAGATGGATGGTGGGGTTTTATATTTTCGGAGAGCGCCTTGTCGCTTTTAAGCAAGTCGCTTTTCTTTGTTTTAGCTCGCAAGGTGCAAATGAACTATCTGAAATGTTGACAAAAATTTCACTTTAATTTCCGAGAGAAAAAGTAAATACGATGAAGCTGTAAAAACTTTTAATTAATATTCCTTAAGATAAATTCTGAAAGAGAAAAAGAAATCTGAGAATTTTCTTCTCTTTGAAGCAGTAATTTCTATTTGATGCTGTCAGAATTTTCGTCTGAATAGTCTCCAGATAGGAGAAAAGTATTGTGCAGGGACTTTTATCTATTATTCCTTAGGTTGTATATAAATTGATTTATAGCTAGTTAATTATGGTTTAATTTTTAATTTTCTGGGCAAAATATATTTAAAAAATCCGTACGTATGGTTTTTGATTCAGTTGAAAAATTCCAAAACTTACTTTTCTGTAGTACTATGACTTGTTACGCTAATCTAAAAGTTTCTTGTTGATGGAAAAACTTTTCATTAACTCATTGTACTTTATTTTACAGTACAACAACAAATAAACTCTTGTTTAACAGACTGATATTTGTCTAATTAATGATGAGACAAATATAAGTTTTCAGAAATACTCTAAGCATCTCTTAGAACTCAGTCCTTCTCAGACATTTACACATTTATGATTATTTTATTTTATCCACCGAATTCAAAAATGTAAGTTATTTTTAAGATCTTAATTAACGCTTCAGGTTAGTAGGATTTTCTTAACTACATCTAAAAAAAACAGTTAACGAGATATAAGTAAAAGAGTTATATATATATATATATATATATATATATATATATATATATATATATATATATATATATATATATATATATATACATATATATATATATATATATATATATCCCTCTTAAATATTCATACTATGTCACAAACATATATGTAATAATTTAATAAATTTAACTTTAAAATAGTTATTTAAAATAGTGTTTCGTTTCTTGCGTTACATTAAATCCAAGATAAATTTTTTTACCCCTTTTCTGTCCAACTGTTGTTGCTCTATTATAAGCTCTGCGAACAATTCTTAAATGACCCTTTGGCTTATTTACTCCTATTTCAGCATAAATTTAGCCGTAACTACTGATTGGTTTAAAAGTCTTTCTACAATAATGTGCCAAATAGGTGGACAGAAGCTTATAAATACCTTTGGTTACAAAGTTCACAGGTCCGTGTAGTGTATATACCAGACGTCAAATATTTCTGAATCACTCTCTAAGCTCTTTGAAATCAACAAATAATTGAATTACTATGTGAATAGCAGTATGTGATTAAAATTTTATTAAAATATTATAATTTTTTAAGATGTGAGTTTTTATTAATTGCAGTTACATTGCTTTTGATAGCGTAAAATATTATATTTTGTGAGAATCTGTTTGAAACTTTTTAAAGTGTAGTTTATTCTCTTTAATAATTTGTTATCTCCCTATTTTTTTCTTTTCACCTAAAAGTTTTCTTTATGTGGTTTTGGAGTTTATAACACTATGCTATTCATCTCACTAATCACCATGCAGTCTAACGTTTACTTATATATACTTGCAATATTAGAATTTCCGAACCAATTAGTATCCAACCTTGGTATGGGTAGTTTCAAATCCCCAATGAAGGATATATATTTATTTCAAGAGTTAAATTTGCTTTTTAGATTATATTATGTACCAACAATTTAAAAAGTTTTGAAAACAAAGCTTTTTATTTTCAAGAAATAAATAACATTTTATCTAAATCATATTTTATTCATAAACTTAAGAAATAAACTAAAGAAATTAAGTTGCTAGGCTTGGTGTTTATCCTTGCATTCAACAAACGAAAAATTATTTGCATTTTAAAGAGAACCAAGGTACTTATAAAAATGAAATTGTTAAACCCTTGACATAAATAAAATCTTGAATTTATGTCAACTTTTGTTAATGATCATGCCGTTACACTTAGCAATAGAATAAATTGCCCTTGGACAAAATGGGAAAATTGAAATTAAAAAGAAAGAAATACGCTAAATCAAAATAAATAAAATTAAAAAAGTAAAGTAAATCTAGTCATTTGTATTGTTTTAAAAGACATTTTAAATGCTATCAGATTGTTAATCGAGACTGAATTGTTTGAAATCACGAATTTTTTTTATTGTTCTGGATTTACCTGTATAGGAATCCAACAGTTTAATAATGAACTCCAAGACGCTCCTGACTGTAAAACTCAACAACTTTACTCTCTTTGGTAGAAAAACACAAGTCATTATATTTATCCTTTATGCCTTATTAAATAATTTTTAACATTTTAATTGTTAATACTTTAACTTTGTAGTTGTGAACACCTTTATAATAGTTCAAGAGTTTGACAAGTTAAATAAAAGCCAGTCAAAGAATAGCAAAGGAAAAATTTATGCGAAAACTAGACCGAAATAATGTGTATAAAAACAAATATTTTACAGTAAAATGTAATTTATAAAAAAAAAAAACATTTTTATGAGCATATAAACAATATCAACACACAATCTAGCTTTCATATCAATTATCGAAAATGTAACACAGACCTAAACGTTGAATAAAATTAAATACAGGAAGAAAACTTTTGATTATATCAATTCTTATATTTTAAAAATACAGAAACATATATCTTAAATAAAATATCAATTTCCTCTTTATTTGTTTATATCTTGGTTTCTTGAACATTGCTTAGCGTTCATGTACAGTATTTTGTACAATGGAAAATTTAAAATTAACTGCACTAAATTTTTGCAGGAAATTATTTTGACATCTATTGTTATTTTTAAAACGCATACAATTGAAATTAAAGCTATAAAATCACTTATTTGGTGTATTTTTTACATATTTCATACCGAGAGTTTAAATTACATTTTCGACCATCTGAAAGAAAAAAAATTTTTTTTTTAAACACACGAGACGTTTTGAGTTTTTCCTTCCTTAAAAAAAGCTTCTGAATATGCATCACTCTAATTTTGCATATATTTATCATTGTTGGAAAGTTGTTTTAAATTAATTATGTATATTATTGTGATGGAGTTTCTAACTTGTAGGGGACTTAACATTTGTCGGGCACCATAATTACCTTATTCCTTTTTTATCTATCTTTTCTGGCAGTGTTTTCCAATTTTTTTTTATTATCTCGAGTGTTTCCAGTTGCAAGCTAGTAGATGTGACTTTGTATTAATCAAATAGCTTGATGTTTTCAGTTTTAATAACAGTTCCTACAATGAGATATAGTTGTGCATGGGTTTTTCTTTCTGTAAATTTTACAGAATTTATAGGAAAGATATGGTTTTCTTTTTGTAAATAAAGCCACAGTATTTTAGAATTCACGTTTGTGATGCTATAATAAAGCCATGGGAAATCATATCGTTTTATTTTCATATGAGTATTCTAAATTAAAAATCGCTAAAATGCGCTTATATTGTGTACTATCAAACACATGCTAAATTTACGAAAAACTGTAAAAAATATTAGTATTTTCCATATAGGTAATTTTATAAAGTGGAAAGCATTTTCTTTCAGTAAATTTTACAGAATTTATAGGAAAGATATGGTTTTCTTTTTGTAAATAAAACCACAGTATTTTAGAATTCCCGTTTGTGATGCTCTTATAAAGCAATGGGGAATCATATCGTTTTTTCGAATGAGTATTGTCAATTAAAACTCGCTAAAATGCGCTTGTAATTTGTACTATCAAACATATGCTAAATTTACGAAAAACTGTAAAAAAATATTAGTATTTTCCATATAGGTAATTTTATAAAGTGAAAGCTTAAAGTGGAAAACATTTTGTTTAGAATTCATAGGAAACGTCAGTTTATGATGAGATAAGTCATCTATAGTTATTAATATACGTTTTTTAACTCCCGATTTGTTAACAAAGGAAATAAGTGTCGTTAAATTTAATTGAAATCCAGGTTGTTTATTTTTAAATTTATTCGACTTTTAAATCTATATTTCCTAAAATATGCTTATTATATTGCTGATGAATTAATATATTCACTGGAAATTGTGTTTCATGATTGCGTTTAGCAATACAAGAGTTTTGCAATAATTACTAAGTATATTTCCTTGTTTACAAATTTTTCTCGGGAAATGAATAAATTTTTAATTGAAAGATATATTTGAAAAATTATCCTAATTAGAATTTCTTATCAATTAACAAATGAATAAGTGGGTAGTTCACATGGAACTTAATCGTATATACTTTAAGAAAAGTTTTAATCAAAGAGATTATTAAACGAAGAGTCCTTGTATCATGTATAAGTTGTGTAATTAAGACACTAACGTTAGTTGCTGTCTGGAATGGTTCGTTTTACCTTTTCTTGCCTTAAGACTAACGAGCCCGGTCTTTAATTCTAAATGCTGACTTCGAACAGGTACAAATATACATTCCAGCAGCGGGATTTGAACTAACAGACTCCTTGACCAAAAGACAGTACCCTATCTCTTCGCCTCTAGCCCATTATCTTGACTGGGAGATAAATTCCTTTAAAAAAAAGGTCCTATATTGGAACTTTTCTTTATTGAATAGTTATTTTTTAAAAAGTCATTCATGAGTGCTGTAAGCAAATTTCAATATCCATGTAATATTTTGTATCAAATAGTGATGCTGCAGCAGAATATTAACTATAATCCCATTATTCTATAGTCAATTACTTCATTTACTTCATAACATTATGTTTTGTATTCTCCTTTTAAAATATATCATTATTTTGCTTTTTTTAATTTGTGTAATTTAATCACTTTATATAAAATATTATATAAGGAACCTATATTATCCTCGTATTATTTGCAGTTGAACCTTGTTAAAACAAAGTTAAAGAGATGCAAAAATCGCTTTATTAACTGATAAAACACCACAATGTTTATAGGATAACTTTAATAATAAAGTGCTTAAAGCTGTGTAATTACATGATGTTTTATAGGTTTTTTCAAGTTAGTGTGTATTTTCATGCAAAAAGTTACATTTCTAGCTACACTGTACACAAGCACACACTAATTCAGAAACACACACGACAATAACAAGACATGGTAGTACATATCATTTCCTAGAATAAACACGCTAGCATTACTTATCCAGATCTGGAAAAGTGATACTCTTGTTTCTAAATAGAAGGTCACCTGAGAAAATAGTTTGCTTTTTGCCATTTGGTGCAATATTTACATCCTCTTAAACGGGAGAAGTTTGTCCTCATGTTTGTGTTGAACAATTATTATTATTTTCCAAAATAACCTGATGGGGAAGACTGTATTCAGTCGTCTTAAATGAAATTTCTTGTTAAGCGTTTCCGTCTTAATGGGCTTCAACTGTATTAACTAGGGAGGAAGGGAACTTATAAAAATTTCAGATCTTTTATTTCATTCCTAATTTTGAAACATGTATCAACTTATACTTGGACAAGGCTTTCTGTTACGTACAATGGCTTAATTTTTCCAAAACGTGACGAGCTTTGTGAGTTTATTTTTTTTTTTTTAATTATTGTTTAGTAATAAAAGCTTGAAATGCGACCTGTAAATACCAATGTATATCTTTTAACTAGTCCTTTATCTTTCAGGGGGTTTAGGGTCACCTACAGAATGGATCGTAAAGTAGTCTAGTAGTCTTAAGTGACGAGGACGTATATCAGTCGTTCTCTGACGTTTATAGAGAAGAACATTTATGTTTCTGCATTGTGACCAGACGCATTTCTTTCGCGGTTAAGTATCGGCGCCTTAGAAAATGCATCCAAGTTCAAAATGTCTGCTAAAAGCATTATTATTGATATGTTATTATGCATTATTGTAAAGCGTGCACATACAGTCTTGAGACAAAATTAGTTTTAGAAATTACCTTGAGAATATGCCGTCATATTTTTTTCATTATAATAGCTTATTCGTATCAATTTTACAAGGTAGAAGATTGTCAAAATTTTTTTATTTTTAATTAACCAAAAAGTCTATTAATTTGTTGGTTTAGAAAATTACTATTTTATGCGTCTTCGGCTTTTTGATTCATTCCGAATATTATTGATCGGGATTTGTACCAATCTCTCTACTTTTTAAATTAAAACAGAATGTTGAATCGAGTTACTGTCGTTTCAGTTATTTATTTTTAATTAACACAAAAAGAAAGTTTCTTTACTTTTTTAACCATATTGAACATGAGCTGATACTTCGTAATATATCTATTAGTGGTTTCTGTATTCACCTGATTTGATTGGAATTTTCAGGAAAATTTATATCTTTCTCTTCATTCTAATTTTTAAATAAGGTTTTTCTTACTTTTAAAAGTACAAAAAGCAAGGATGTTTTAAAAAATTTTTCAAATATCTTGACAGTGAGTTGTATCTGATAATCTGTTAATAAGGTAATAATACTGCTCATTTAGGTATATAAAAGATATATTTCACAGGTTTAAAAGATTAGTTGTTAAGAACAAAATTTAGTCAAAATTAATTGACTAGGGGGCAGTATCCTTTGAAATGCAGCAGATTTGTTTACCATGTAAAGATTCAAATGTGGCTGAGTCGATCTTGTAAAATAATTTTTTCGTTTTTATGCTAACGAATTCAAACATAGGTTTTGCAGGATTGTAAAGATGCAAGATTCTGTCCAGAACACATTGGGGCGGGGAGGTATTGTTTTACACATGATACTATTTCAAATTGATAATGCTTTGTAGTTTATAGTTAGTTGACTCTAAGGATGCTATCATTTGAATCAGTGATCAGTTTTTAAGGTACATGTGTCCCAATATTGCATTTACCTGAGCATAGAAATTTACCTTTTTATGAATAACTTTTCCAATAAAACACCTTATATGAATAGAGTTCTTAAATGTAATTGTGACTATATTTAAATCTCCTTAAACATTACTCCACTATTAAACGATTGTCGCTTTGGATTCTCATTTCCTCGCGGTATTTGAATTTTAGTAATTCGGTATTTGGTTTTGGCTTTATTAGCTCTTTAGTAATAGTATTAACTTTAGCTCTACACATCAGGCAGCATGAAAAATCTTTTTAAGGCTAAAGAAGTTTATCTTAAATTGTTTGATTTTCTTCGTAATATATTATGATCATTTAATTATGCCATTCGCATTTGAATTATCAGTTTGCTAAGTGTCTAAAGTGCAAAGTAAAATATTGAAAACCTCTTCAACTGCTATTAATTGCAAGCTAATTATGGACTTAATATATTTCTTATGTATCCAACAGAGCCTTCAAAGGCGATTTTAACTTGTACAAATTTCAATACCTTTATGTGATTGAACTACCGATTTTCGGGATGCGTATAAAAATGCACACATTTAAACTATAACGTGAAAAAGAGCAATCCAAATTTTCTCATTAAGTAACGAAATCCTTTTTATCAATGTCAGTTTTGGAAGTGATCATTCTTCCAGAACAATACTTTTCGACAGTTTCGGATAAGAAAGGTCTAGCAGACTGCTTTAACGGATCCATTCTTAATGGTTGGAAGGTGATCTATCGGAACCTCGTTTAATTTCTTAAAAAAAAAAAGAAGTACAAACAGAAAATAAGCAAATTTTTGCCATTTCATAAAATCTCTTTTAGTCGTCCCATGTAGTAAGAATATTGTGTTGGAAACAGGATGTTGCTTCCTTTTAGTATTAATCGATTACATATTACATCAACTCGTTTTATATATTCTGTAAAATAAGGCAGTGTTTCTATCAGAACCTCATTTAATTTCTTTAAAAAAGAGATGTAGAAACAGATAATAAGCAACATTTTACCATTTCATAAAACCTCTTTTAGTCGTCCCTTGTAATAAGAATATTGTGTTGGAAACTGGATGTTGCTCCCTATTAGTATTAATCGATTACATATTACATCAATTCGTTTAATATTTTCCATAAAATAAGGCAATGTTTAACACTGTCATATTAATTTTAAAAAATAATATAGATTCGAAACATTTTAATCGGCTTGGCTTAATCATCTGGCATGATCAGCTAATTATGGGGTTGACATTCCATACCAATCCGTCTTAAATAAAGTATTCCAATTGTATGAATATATATTTGTAGACAAAGTTTTCCTGAATTTTGGTCATCCAAAGATACGTTTACTGTATCATGTAAATCCTCATTTGTATGTTCTCCGGTTGCATCAAGATAATTCTCCTGTTTGAAAAATCTTTTCCCATTATATCGCTCTGTTTAATTTGCCTCAAATATAAAATAAAATAATTCTTAATTAGTAATAATATTTTTTTCTTATTTGTCTGATAAAATGTGACGATATACAGTATGCTTAAAGTTTAGATCTTCCTGAGAACATGTTCTCACTTGCAGGAAGACGCGCTTACAGTAATGGGAAAACAAATAAAAATAGAAATGCTAAATAACAGCAGTGCAATTTAGCGAATAAAAACAACTTATTCTCAGAATACGAATGAGGGTCTAAACTGTATTTTCCAAGACTTAATCAATTTCCATCATTACATTGTGTATATCCCATTACAGGAAGAAAGCTTAAACGTGTCTCTTTTGTCTCCAGCCAAAGTTCAAGGTGTTCAGAAATTCTAAAACAAGAATCATGTGTTGAATCAACTGTTATGATATAAAACATATTAACTTAATATTTAAAGTTTGGTACATGAAACTACAGTTTTTATTTCCACTTAATATTTTAAAAATTGAATGTAACATTTCTAGGGAGAATATTGCCTTATTGGTCTGAACTTCATATAATTTTATGTACACATCCATTCGCAACGTGTGTTTTTGAAGTGGCATTTTATGTGAATTTAAAGCACAGGTTCCATATTTCCCTACTCATCCCTAAGGGCTTTAATCCGCCTATCTTTTTAACGTGCAATGTGTAAGACCGTTAATCCTCAAGTCTCGTGTCACAAAGTGTAGATCCCTCTAAAGCCCGTGTCTCCAAATTCAGATTCAGAAAAAAAAAACTCGAAAGGTAAATAGCGGTTGCGAAATGGCAGGTAGAAGACAATTTTTAGCCCTGAGATATCCATGTCAGCCCCCCTAAACTTTCAGCCCCTTTTTGAGCCCCGGCTACGACAGCTGGGACTGTCAGGCTACTTGACAAGCGGAAGCGCCTATACTACCGGGAAACTGCCTAATGATGGAATAATGATTTAATCTGCGCTGGTTTTGCTTCACTGCAACGCTCCCCCTTTTCTATTTTTTTCTCTCTTCTGTTTTACTTAAAGTTATCCTTTAATTCGCATACACAAAACAAAATGACGCTCTTCTACAAGCCGCTTAACTGATGTTGGCCACACGGGGAGGACACGAGTGCATATTTTGCTTCAGATACTTCTTCAAGCGAGAAATGTCTGCTCAGAACTTTTTCCTCCCTATCAGGCTGTGGTGTGCGAATCGCAAATAACAGTAACAAATTGCACAAAAATATTGAGCTTAAAAAATTAAAATGGGTATCAAACTGTGCGAAAAGAGTTCATCTATTCACATTTCATTGATTTTTTTTACCCTCTTTACGCGAGTGTTCTTGCTGTATGAAGCATATGAGTTTCAGTACACAAAGTTTCAAACCAAATGTTATGTTATGACAAAGTTTCAGGTAACATTCTGATTCCTGTATTCTGAATATGAGTCTGTATAGGTATGCTTTCGACTTACTTTGTTTAAACTGGGAACACGATTCTTGCTTCAGAGTTATAAAATTTCCTCTCTTAACTTAAAAATGCTTCATTAATGACATTATAAAATCCTTATAACCGTAAAACTTTATCAGAAATATCAGTTTTAACTTATTTTAATCATTCATCAAACTCTGGAGAGTGAGGCGAAAAAGACTTGTCCAAGACGCTTAAAGGATTTAATGTATAGACAATTTAAGTAATATTGCTTGGATCAATTTATGCTACCTATCTAAAACTTTAGAGCATCACAATTTGACTTTGTTTTTCTATTAAATTCATGAGAAAGAGCTAATTTTTCTTTTTCATGTCCTATATATCTATTTTGAATACGACACTGTAACTACCCAACTTTTAATACAGTTTGAAATGTCTGTTTAAAACAGTCTGAACTCCTTTTTCTCATAGACATCCTGATGTAATGCTTTAAATCAGTCTCAAGAAATAGATAAAATAGAGTCCTGTATCCTTATTTTGAGTAGTTTATCGTTGCTTCTCTAATTAACAAAAAGGGCAATCCTCTTGGCAATTTTGAAATTAATTTAAACTGGTTGCATACCTTCCATTAACCATTAGTCTAGACTGTCTCTATCGAATTAAAGCTTTTTCTATTTACGAATATTTTACAAATGATGGTCTGTCATAATAACTTTTTCTTTTGCAGCATTTTGACACTTAAATTTTATTTTGATCAAGGTTATATATCAGAATTTTTTTCCTTTTAAAATATTTATCTTTCACATTTACCAAGTGATAAATATGCATAGTTTTAAATATAATTAGTAATCATCTTTGTATATTTTTGTGATGTTCGTAGCAGTTATCAGTATCAGCATCATCACAACATTGTACTTAATTTAAGTTCGTAGATCTCAGGTAGTATACCAAAAAGGTTAAAGAAAAATTAAAGCCAATAGACATAGAAGTTTGCCTTTTTACGAATAGTTTTTACAGTAAAACATCTTATAGAGATAGCGTTCTTTCTTATAGTTGTGACTATATATTTAAAATTTCCCTAATCTTTACTCCACTATCAAATGATTGCCGTTTTGGGTATTAGTTGCCTCGCGGTATCCAAATTTGTAGCTTCGAGTTCCAATCTCGATCTAATGATCATGAAGTCGCTCACTTAGACATGACAATCTGTAGTATCATATTACATTACAAATGTTACACCAAGTTGTAAATATTTGTCCTGCATCGAAGCATGAATTTTCACTCTCAAAGCTGCTTTAGAAGCATACTAATGTTCCTCCGAATCATTTCTTTGAATGCCTCCGAAAGTTGTTGCAAGACGAAATGTGTGTTTTTGCGTATAAGTTTGACTGAAATCGCTAATGGTCTGGGAAACATCGTTCAGATAAACTATATTTCCAAAACATGGTTCAACGAGCGTTCAAACTAAATAACAAAAGCTTTTCAAAGACACTCTTTTGGGGATCACATTTTATAAATATTAGCTCAAAACTTATCTTCCATGTGGTATACTTTTCAGATGGTAGCAATAATATTGTATATATCTTGGGATTTCTGTTTTGTAAAGTTTGGGGAAAGTGATTCACTTTTCTCGGCAGTCCGCGGAAAGCACGAGTTAAATAAGAAAATATAGACATTGAGATTTTATTTTTGCGGGAGAGCTATTCCTTAGGGGAACTACTGAAACAAAACAATGCGCTTAAAATTATTTATACAATTCAAAATTAGCTTTAAGATTTTAAAAGCAGTGTTTATCCTACAGTTTAAGTATCACACTTCTAAGCACACATGTCTCAAATTTTGATTTATTTTTACTTCTTTTGCTTACACAGTAATAAAACATATGCTACATTTATGTTTGAAATCTTATCTTGGCAAAATTTATATTGAAATGCATGGTAATTTTAATTAATACAGCTACTAAACTCTTAAGCAAATAAATCCATTGAGAAATTATTGTATGACAAAAAGTATAATATAAGACAATTTTATTTGCTTTTTAATTTAATTTTTTTTGACGAAACGCTGAATAGATGCTTCAGTTTTTAATTGCACTATATTTTTTAATGAAACTTTCTTTCTTTATACATTTTATTGAAAGGCTGTACACTTTGCCATCCCCAGAGCAAGTTTATCATCAATGCCTAGCATTTTTGGTTACTAAAAAATTGCCAGATGGTCCTACACAGGGTTAAAGTCCAAATGAGTGACTAAAATAGGTATCATGAGAACATTGAAATAGGAGAAAATTTGGAAGTTAATGATTTTACTCCTGGAAAATGGAAGTAATGGCATCCTTTGGACCGAGGAATCTGTTTTCATCATAGAATTAAAACAGGGGAAAATAATTTAGGTGCTTATTAAGAAACTTTATATTCCCCAATTTTAATTCTACATCAAGTAATAAATCAACTTAAATGATTACATATAAGTATATACAATACATAAAATACATTAATTTATTAAAATATGGATATTAAAGAAATATTAAAATCAATCTTTGAATAAGGAACTTAAAAGTTATGGATTAAAGTAATTATTTGCTAGTATTCTCAAAGTGAAAATTTCGAATTTCCAGATTACAGCTTTTGCACTTAGACTATAGAAAATTGTTAAGATCACTATCCAGCTTTATAGAGTGTAATAAATTATCATTCCGTTAAAATTTAAAAATAGAAAGTTTGATATATTGAGGAACTAGCAGTAATAATAAATGATGTTTAACTGTGTACGGATTTTAACATATACCTTTTAATAACAAATGGATTCCTAATTAGTGAAAATCATCCCAGTTTTTGTTTAGAGTGATGAACTAAATACCTGCTTTTAGTTCAAGATGGGCGATAAAGCAAAACGAAGGAAGTTTGTACTAATTTTTTAGATATAGATACACATGCACTGACGTAGTAATATAACTTGTGGGAACCTGCGACATCCTCACTGTTGTCTCTAATAGAGCGTCTAATAGTTTTCTGGCTGAGTTACAATACAGTGACATCACTGAGGAGATATTCACGCCTTCAATGGTAATTGGACAAAGCTCGTAACTACCTGCTATCACCTTTATTCTAAATAATCAGAGCGTTAGAATCTATATTTACAAGCGTTTCAAAATATATTGCTCGTAGATATCAAATACCAGGTACTGGAACGTATTCGTATACTGTGAAATTCAGCGTAAAAAATGCTGACTATTATTGTTGATTTAATTGTTTATACTTCGGTACTTTTTTTTGTAAGGTTTAAAACTATGGTATCATAATGTTGTGTTTACGGCAGAAGCTTTTAATCATGTTTGTAATAAACCATTGTTATAATCTTACTGATGCGTGAAAGATGAAAGTGATACGATATTAAAGCATGTTTTGCTGTATTTATTTCAACAAGTCATAATTTTTTTTTCATGTTATAGTTTCCCATCACGTTAAATATGATAATCAATATGTGTTGCATTTTGAAGAGTGATTAGTTATTCAAAAAATTAAATTTTTATACCGTTCACATGGGGAAAGGGGACCGTGAAAAAGTATTTTTATTTAATACATTTAGATTGTTCAGACACCAATTGCTATTCTATTTTTATGTATCTTATTTGGAACGAGCATTGTCAATGAAATTAATCAGTAATACGATATCAGTCAGAAGTAATACGAAAAAAATTAATCTGTAAATCGTTTGGATCATTTGGTACATCTAAGGAACAAGGCATTTTCTTAAACAGATAACTTATGGATTGTACTATAAAGTACGAGTTTTTAAACTTTTCTGCGATTAAAATATATCGCGAAACTACAAAGTATGTTTTTAAATAGTTTCTTACTCAAAACACTTCATGTATGCTAGACGTACTAAACCGAGCCTTTGAACTTTTTTAATTTACAAAAGAAGTATAATGATAGATTTTAGATTGATACGGGACTCTTCCAAAAGTTTTTGCGATCAAAATTTCGTATAAAACTTCGTATAAAAGAAGTTAAAAATTTTAAGATCCACAATAATTTAGAAATTTAGTATTAAACATCATTACTAACCATCAAAAATAATATTATCCTAAACTGTCAAAAAGAAATATTTTATTGTAAAAAAAGATTTGCTAACAAATCATAAGTTTCAAATTTTTAATATAGTCTAAAATATACAATGTATGAACAGTGAATCTTTGAATTATCATACTTTTTTTTCACATCGTTATTCCGTTATTTTATATTTACACATAATTGTGCTTTGCTTTTTATTATACACTGCAAAAAGGCCATTATGACATAGTAGTTCAATGAATTTATACTTTTCCTTCACATATATGAGAAATATAAATATATTAATTTGAAAATTTTGGAAAGATATACAGACTAATACAAGCACTGAAGATTTATTATAATTATCAAAATTCGTGAAGTTATCGATTTAAATATATTAAGAAGTGTTTAATTAATTTTATACCCCAGACTATCAGTCCAGTGTTTGAACTGCCTTACTTTGAAACTTTTCTTACGTTATGGAATAAAGAATATAAATTTTAAGATAGTTGTTATTAACTAATATCATATCTGCTTACATGCAAATATATTCTCCAAATTTTTGTAGGCACGGAAATAAATTTAAAAGTTATTTTTCAATTTCTACCCAATTACCAGCAAATATATTTTTGTAACATAGGGTGGAGAAATAACTTCGTGAATAAATATTTCTTGTAAAATAATAACTTAACAAATTTCTGTAACAATCTGCTTTAAGGATATAAATACATAAATAATACCCTTAAATAAAGCTCTCGATTTTCTACTCGATTGATGTTATACTGTTATGCCATATGTCATTTTATCTAAAGATTGACGGGCTGTGTAGATAAATATATGTTTTCAATTCACAGTATTCCAATAGCAGAACTTTGTTTTTCTTTGTTTGAATTATACATATATTTAATATGTATATTCCGAATTACTTTTTCCTACTTTTCTAATTCAGTTACTTAAAAGCCTTTCCTTAATCTACCTCGGTGTATAAAACACGGCTTAAAAACTTGAGCGAAGAAATTTTTCTAAATTTTTATACGTATGGAAGTAAACTTAAAATTTAATTCAAATTTCATCCTCATTATCAGTCGAGATGTATTTGTAACACAGAATCCAGAAAATAACTTGTACAAATATTTCTTCTAGATTAATTTTCTGTAACCTAAAATGTCTCCATTAAATTCAGTTTTAAGTGTATCAATAAATAAGTAATACCCTTAAATAGAGTTATATATTGATTTCAATTTTCAACTCGATTGATATTTGACTGTTTGGCCATTTGTCATTTCCTCTAAGGGCCGATGTGGTACGTACATAAATATTTGCTCTTAGTGTACTCTCACTCAATTTTGCAGCGTTCGAATAACAGAACTCTGTTTTTCACCCGAGCAAAAAAAATAAATAAATAAATTCCAAACTGATTTTCCCTTCCCCTCTGATTCAGTTCCTTAAAAATCTTTTCTTATTCTCCCCCGGTATGAAAAAAAAACCGGCTTAAAAAGTTGTAAGCAAAAAAAGCGAAGCAATGTCGAGATTAGGTCAGCTTCTCTTCCCCCCCTCTGTATCTCACTCTGAGTTCGTATTCCCTGCTGATTCCGTAACATGGCTACTTTAGTCTTAAGTGGGGGGCCTTGGCCGATTCCCGCGCTCCGAAGCGCCGCTTCGGCCGCCCGATCTCTCCCGAGACCTGCCGAGAGAATTTCCTCGATTCGCCGTCCGCCGATGGACTATCGGCGATCTTCCAACTGAGTTGGCTGCTCTTACTTGCTTGTCCTCTCCTTTATCGACGATTTCGTTTGATTTTTGCTCTGTCCCGATCCATTTTATTTGCTTGTTCAGGAATCACTTGCTGTACTTAAACTCGGAGCGAAAAAAAAAAAAAAAAAAAACTTTCGGTTTTTAGGGCCTATTTTCCCTTGAGATCACCAGCAAGTATTTTTTTTTTCTATGTGTGCAGTTGTGCTGCGTGTCTGTAATATTTTAGGTCATTACGAGTATTTTGAAACTTTTCATTTTGAAGTTAATGGGAAACACATCATGTTCGTTAAAAGAGTCGATTATTTCCCTTTAAAAATGTCCGATGATATGTTTACAAGTTTTTTAACCTTCTTTTAATAGGTCAGTAGTTATATTTCATGAAAGAATCTTAAAGATACGATGTCCTTAAACTGGATCGGGTATATTAAAATGCATTCCAGGTCAACAATTGTTTTCATAGTTGAAACTGCTTATCAAAACAATTCATAATTAAAAACTCTTATAAAAGGCTTTCGCATTCTTCCTGCCCAACAGAAAATTGATTTCAACCTTAAAATGAAATACTCCTCTATTACTTCCCCTTATTCATTTCATTTACTTTCCTTTCATCTTTAAAAATAATAAAGACTCATTTATATAATTTCCACTGTGTTTAGCATCAGATAGAGATATCATAAGTTGACAAGAAAATTATACACGCGTTATTTGCAACTGAACAATTACTGAGTTTATAAAGTTTTATTCTGCAAAATGAACATCAAACTCAATTATTTATGCAAAATTAATAACATCTGTTTCAAAATTTGAAGGATGTAGATAATTTTAAAGCTACCGTGTCGAAAGGAGATTTCTCAACACTCAAAAAAGTTTTGCCAGTACCACTTGAAATCCACAATGAATTATTTTAAATTATTTATTTACTCTAAAAAATTAATTTCTTAAAAATAATTATGAAATTGCTTAGCTACTCTGTGCATTTCAAAATGATTTATTAAAAAAAGTATAAAGGTAATGGTATGATGATCAAGAGCTAGATATCTTTCATTAAGAGAGATTTTTCATAAAAGTTCAATGGTATAACATTTACAAACGCAATTATTGAAACTGGTTTCCTTATCTTTGAATTTAGGTTAAACTCTTGAGGAATTGTTTGTGTCTTTACCGATTACGCATCTTAAACAAAAGTTAGATGATATTCTAATCTTTCAAGCTTTTTTTATCTTAGAAATACCGTTTGGACTTCTAAGATAAAATAACTATCTTATCTTATAAGTGTTCTAAAGATAAAGGACAGAAACTACGATATTTTTGCAGTTTTGATATTCTGTCATCAGGAAATGCTTTGAACTGATTGGCTTTTTCACGTCTTGGTAGCATCTCAATTATGTTTGATGTAATACGCTTGATTTTTCCAATTAAATTGCTTCACCGTGTTGCATACCTGTAATATTCACAAATATTAAACGTCTTTTCCCAATGAGCTGTAAAAAACGATCATGTTGATAGTTACTTTGTTACTATCTTCCTTTACTGCAATTAACTTAATCCCTTGCCTGTGACAGCTGTACTCAGTTCGGGCAACGCAAATGGGCCAGTTTTAGAATGACCGACGTGAAATAAACCTAAATTTTTCTTTTTAAATAAAATAACCTATTTCTAACATAAAAACCTAAATTTTTGCTTTTTTAAAATAATCTATTTCTAACATTTTGATGATAATAACAAACACAATTTTTATGCTGCAACATTCACAAATATTAAACGTCTTTTTACTATGAGCTTTAAAAAAAGATTATGTTAATTGTTACTTTGTTACTATCTTCCTTTACTACAATTAACTTAGCCTCTTGCCTGTGACATCCGAACTCTATTCGGGTCAAGCAAATGGTGGGCCAATTTTAGAATGACCGACGTGAAAGAAACCTAAATTTTAATCTAATTAATCTATTTCTAACATAAAAAACGAAATTTTTGCTTTTTTGAATAATCTATTTCTAGAATTTTGATGATAATAACAAACAAAAATTTTTTAAAAACTTTAATTTTTGCACATTTTTCTCATATATATTCTACAGGCAAGAGGTTAATTAACTCATAAAATCTCTATCAAACGGCAAAACTAAGTTTGATTTTCATATCTAAGTTTTATTTATTGCTTGATAAGATACATATGATTGTTACAGAAATAAACTTTGGATTTCTAAGATAATAAAACATTTAAAAACGCTTGAACTGGATTTCGCACATTGGTAATATCAAATTCTTTATGTATATGGGTAAATAAAATATATGTGCAAAATTGATTAATTTTTCATAAGAAATACATTTTTATTAGTAGAAAGTACACCTTTTTGCCACACTGTGTATTCTAACGTTTGGGGAAGTATTTTTCGATACAGGGTTGATAAATACATAGGGTTAAACACCTTTACTGCCAAATATTGCTTGCTATCTAAAATAAACGAGTAAATGCCATTTTGAGCAAACATACAATTATATATTTGTCCTTCAGTGACGCAGTAGGTTGTTTAAATGCCCCTTTGTACTGCGTGGGCTAAAATTTAATATCTCAATCCCACTTTCTGATATTTCTTGAAATGGGAAGGTAAGTCGGTAAAAAATGGAAGAACTTTAATGGAGTTTAAGCAGAAATGAAGATTAATATAAAAAATAATATAATTTTAATTCAATCTTTATTAATATATCATATGAATGCTCTAATCATTCTTGCATTTTTTTTTCAATCAGTGATTCAAACAACATGACTCAATAGAGAAAGGAATCCAGTATTTTTAATCAGTGTTATACGTTTCTGAATCCAGCGGTATTTTGTGTACTTAAAAATGATTCTTGAAACCAAAATTTGAGTATTTTCTTAAATCTTTATTTATCCAAATATTATAAAAATCCGAAATTAATCTTAATATATTGAAGAAACATCCCCAAAGCTAATTTCAACCAAGCATATGTGCTTTGATCTCCTCATAATAATACTTCTTTAAATTTCAAATAAATTTTACATAAATAGAATTAATTACTTTCCTAAATAAAAATTGGTAAAAAGTAAGTTTAATTTATAGAAACTGGTGTAATTTTCTTTCCGAAACACTAGACTGTTCATGTGAAGAAATCATATGTAACAGCGTTATTTTAAGGTAGGTGGGTTGCGAATATCATAAAGTATATACAAGAAGCGAAGTTGTCACTTATTACCGCATGCTACTTTGAAAAGTCACTGCAGTTGATTTTCCAATTCCCCAAGTGACGTCCGTGGATTTTAAGTACAATATTTATTTAATTTAAAACTGAATATTATTTCAAGAGGATCGTGTTTTCTAACCAATGGTAGGGTAGTTTGATCACTGAATCATTGCATAACTTTGGAGATTTTTTCCCATCTGTCATAACGACCATCTCAAACTGCATGTTAGTAATAAGACCAATAAGATGCTAAGCTAATAGTTAACATTGTTAAATGAACTTAAGTTAAGATGGTTGCGAATATTTTGATGTGTATACAGTGAGTGAAGCTGTCACTTCTTAACGCATTCTACTTTGAAAAGCCACTTCAGTTGATTTTCCAAATTCCCCAACTGACATCCTTGAATTTTAAATGCAATATTTTTTTATATATTTTAAAATAAAACTGAATATTATTTCAACAGGAGTGTGTTTTCTATTATTTATGATATATTATTTGTGTTTTCTAACCAATGTTATTGTATTTCGATCACTAAACCATTGCATAATTTTCAACTTTTCTGATTCATTCACGCCTGTCATTTCGACCATCTCAAACTGCATGTTAGCAGCTAATAAGACGCTAAGCTAATGGTTAACAATGTTAAATTAACGTAAGAGGGTTGAGAATATCATGATGTACAAACAGTGAGTGAAGCTGTCACTTCTTAACGCATGCCACTTTGAAAAGCCGCTATAGTTGATTCTCTGAGTTCCCTAACTGACGTCCATGGATTATAAGTACAATATTTTTTATATATATTTTAAAATAAAACATAATAGTATTTCAAAAGGAACGTATTTTCTAATGAATGTTTTGGTCCTTTTATCATTAAAGCCAATGTATAACTTTCACGATTCATCCACATCTGTCATTTTGACCATCTGAAATGCATGTTAGTAGCTCATAAGACGCTAAGCTAATATTTGCGGATCCCTGAGCAATACCTTTTATTTCAAAACGAGCTCGTGCTGCCAAAGAGGAAATGCGTGTTGAACTAAAACAAATAAATTATTAAGCTTGTCCTGTATGTGTAATTTTGAATAAACAACACGCAAATGAATTTTCGAATTCATTGATCAATCCTTCTGTAGTGCGTGACAACAACTACGTGATGAAAAAGTTAAATGTAACGCTTACTTTCCGATGATTAAGGCGATAATTTATCATATCTATTTTTATGTTTCTCAGCACTCAAATAATTTTTACAGCAGTAAATTTACTCATTTTCAGCAAGTGCAATGGAAATTTAAAATAGCTTTTCCTGTAAATTCTACCGAAAGTCGGCTTAGCATACAGTCGTTATTAACTGCAGATCATTTTCAGCTAAATGAAAGGTTTCTTATTTGTCGAATTTGTCACTGCACACTGCATTCAGATTACTTCAAATTATTTTAAATAACATGTATGCATGCAATGGTTATATGTGATATATTATTTGTGTTTATATTCTTAACACAGCATCCTATGATCAGTTGGTTATAAAACTAAACAAACCTAATAAGTATTGTATACTATATTTTGTAATGAAATGTAAAACTGAATAAATCTTGAGAAAATAAAACTATTTTGTCAATTTCACAGAAAAAAATAAGCTGCTATAATTATTCCTATAAGGTACTGATGATTTTGTACTTTAGTAGTAAAATAATTCGATATAATTGAAACAAGCGCTCTTTTTCTACATACGTCAAGCATTTTATGAGATGGAATATAGAGCTTCCTTATAAATTTAAACATGTACTATGAAATTTACATCATTTGATTCCGGTTACAGGTAGGATGATGTAGGTCTCTAATATGGCCAACAAGTTCAATGGCCAACTAATCTGACCATTATATTAGCTGAGTTCTAATATTCTATTTAAAGCAGTTTTGCGTTACAATAACATGATCTCATACAATACATTATAAGTGAACAAAGATTCAGTTATTCTCTATATCATAAATTTCATGCTGTCCTCTTGCCCGTGCTGATCCAGAAATCTATGCCCCAACACTTGATATTCTAAAGCAAAAATAAATAGACATAAATATAGGTAAATTTTTCAATGCCTTTTTAAGGTGTAAGGTCATATTGGATTCTATGAGATTCATGTTATTCAAGGAAAATTGTTCTAATTTAGTGCAGTTTGCATTCAAAAATTTAAGACCATTTTAACACATAATAGAACTGAAAATTCTCCATGGTAATACTCGACTAAATTTTGAAAAAGAGTGGGAATCATGTTTTAAATTTTAAAATATATGTGAAAAATTTTGATATGGTCTTCTTTGAAGACAAATAATGACATTTTAACAAGATAGATTTTAATATAGGTTTACTCATCGTTATGGAGAGATTTCTGCTCAATCACATAGAAAAATATGTTTAAAGAGTTTTAAATGCAAAGTGCCGAAAGTATTGGGGAATACTAGAACAATCTCCCTCATGGCTTAATACGTAGTTAGAGGAATCCAATATGGTACTCTACCATCTTAATATTACATGCAATTCTATTATTCTTTAAGCAGAACTTATTTATTTACAAATTTTGATTTTCAAAATTGTAGAACGAGAATATTGAAATTTTGGTATACATTAAAACAACAGACAGAGATGGTATACACACACTTCCGCTCACACACTTGGATATATCTATCTGATAGAATAAAAACTGTCCATGAATGTTCATAAAAAGAATAATATATTTCGGAGAATTTTTTCCTCTTTAATGAATAATTGAGATGGAAAGGGTAAAGTTTGATCTATGTTTATTATTCAATATTTATTGATTAGTGTGTTAGATTATCATTAAACCCATTAAATGTTTACGTACGTTCATTTACTTTCATACCCACATTATAATTTTATCGAGGTAGCATTGTAGCTTGCATATCACATCGCTATATATTTCGGCCTTCACTTGTCAAGTTGTGTTTAATTAAATCACCATCCAGACATTTATTAACCTTGTATGTGTTATTAACAAGAGGTCATTCCGAAAAAGGACAGGAAGAACTATATAATGCCGTTACAGAACTTTAATTTAATTGATTTTCAGTTGCAGAAAATAATTTATTTTATCAAAAGCAGTCATTGGATTTTACGCTGAATAAGTTACCATGCATAGTCTTGATTAAAAGAAAATGAACTCAGAAGAATAATTTGTAATAATTTGATGTCACTATATTACTTTAAAACCGTTGGTGCATTTCCGTAGTAGTTAAAATTTTGTCTGTTTATTACAGACAGTAAAGTATTATGAACACTCAGATGAAGGTTGTATGTATACATATATATATATATATATATATATATATATATATATATATATATATATATATATATATGCTTTTATGTGTAACTTTAAAAAATACAGTATGATCGCTTCGATGGTCTTCTGGGAAATAATACGAAGGGTACCAATTATTATGAAATTGGTAGTTTGCTGCGACATTTGTGCCTAAGTCGGGAAAAGAAGAAAACAGGCGTAGAAAAGCGGCTTCCAAAGAGCAAAAGAATTTTTTCATCCAACTTGTCTCCAGTTACACTTCGTCGTGCGTAGCGCTACGTTTTTTTGCATTTGCTGTCACTTTGGCTGCCTTTGCTACAAAGTTGCAAACTTGGTTTTATGCTTTTGTTCATTTATTTCGTTAGTTCTTTAACCTCGGAGGCCGTAATTTCTTGCTGCTTGAGGGATGCGCTCAGACCTGCAACACACATGCCTTCTAACTGCTTATAAGTGGTCCACAGAGTTGCTGTAGACCATGAATTTCTATTTAACTGACCTCTTCACGCTTGATGAAGGTGTTGCCGTCCATCGTTCGTTTCCCACTTTTTCAAGATTTTTTTTCTACCTTCTTTTCAGTAGTATTGCTTAAGGTTTTTTACAACATTCACTTGTGTTGTTCTGTTTTAATTTCAATTAATAATACAACGTAATAGTTAATAGCAAATATAAATGCTACTTGTCATTCACTGTAACTGATAAAGACCTCATTCTGATACATTTTTATAATTAATATCAAATGTATCTCAAATATTTTTTATGCCAAAAATATATCTGTTTTTCCATTATATTTGGTAATAAATTTAAATTTTAACATTTGATTTTAAATTTTTAACACTTTGAGAAGGTGTACCCATCTATCGTTCGTTTTCCACTTTTTCAAGATTTTCTCTACTTTCTTTTCAATAGTGTTACTTAACTTTTTTTTAGCATTCATTTCTGTTGTTCTGCTTTAATTTCAATTAACAATGCGTGACAGTTAATTGCAATTATAAATTTTACTTGTCATCCATTGTAAATGATAAAAACCTCACACAAATACATATTTATAAGCCATATTATGCCAATCTGATGTTTTTATGCAGCTTACATATTTCCATTACACTAGGTAATAACTGTAATTTTTATAAGCAGCAATGTACGTATTTAAAATAAAGTATAAATTCCATAAATTAATTCATATTAGATTTTCCATTAAAAAACTGTGAAAATCTACACATTAATCATTTTATGTATAAGCACCTTTGGATATAAACAGAATTATCCATACTAATATCGACAAATCATTAAAGACGAAAAATGCTCTTACAACTTGAAATTTTGTATTATTAACCATCAGCTTTTTAATCATATTATAATGTTATTGTAGTAGTTAAGATACTTTAGCTTAAGTTTTGATTACCTTACGTTATGCTTCTTAACGTAACATTAGTTTATACCTGTTAGCATAAAATTTCCAGTTGTATGCACTGCATCTGTTTCAACAACTTATCGCTGAACTTTGTTACACTTATGAGACTATAATAATACAACTTTTTTGAAATATTTGAATAGAAACAATCTATGGTCTTTCTATAAAAACACTACGCACTATACCGTCTGATGTTTTCTCCGCACATTTAGAAATCCAGGAAGTAATAAGTAGATTATCCTGCCGTCTCGTGTAAACAAGTTCTGAATTTGTGTTTAGCTATTTTCTTTCCGTTGAGCATTTTAGTCTAGATTTAGCATTATTCCGTTTGAACTCCTCTTAGTTCCCTCTTTAATACAAATTACTTAAGAATAAAATATCTAATCTTTAAATGCGAAGTCCCACTCTAAGCATAGCTTTTTTTTTATGACTAATCTAAGAAAACTCTATATTCACTCCACTGCTGATATTGCAACTTTAAAAAAAGTATTTGTAAGTCTTAAGAAGCTCTTTCGTTTCATTTTAAATTATTAACATTTTAAATCCATTATTAACTTAAACAATTGTGATTGTTAAGATACGATTAAATCTAGGCTTTTGATTTAAACATAAGACAAATGTTTAATCTTTAGACTTGTATTTATCTAGTATACGTTTCGACAGAATACCCATAAGATATTCTATTGCAATTAAATTTTCATTTGTAGTTGAAGATTTTTAGGGGATTAAGAATTAGTGAAGAGACACTGGATTATGTGCACATCACTAGGCGTTCATTGTGTAAAGCTTTAAAATAATTATAGTGATCCCTAAGAGTTATCATTGCAATAAGAATTATAGCTGTCGTTTATATTAATAATACGTTTTTTCCTTATATTTTGTTATTACTGAAGACCATGTTGGCACATAATTTGATTTCTTTACAGATTTTATGTTATTTATTTATTAACTTGAAATTAATTTTTTATTTAACCCTATGAGGTACGAATTTTGTTTTTAGTTCAAAATTTTTTAACCATTAAATCTCATATATAACTTTTTCTAAAAGGCTTAAATCAAGTTTTATTTAATTTCCTTCGGATTTTAGGATAAATATCCAAATATCCCTATATCACAAAATGTAATTACTTTTTTAAGATGAAAACTATATTAAACGTTATCTCAAGTAATGTTCTTAAAGCGGAAATTTTTAAATAGCATTAACATTTGTTATAATATTAAAAATAAAGTAAACAAAAGGGACTTTCTTGTTAGAATCTTACATGGGAGGGAAAATTCATTTTAAATATGTATTTTTAGAAAAGCAAAGTTGTCTTTTAGGAAGATTATGAAATACATGTTTTAATATAACATGTATATAATTATTTTAATATAATAGGAGGAACTCGGGGCATTTTGTAATTTTTTTTTAACAGAGCAAGATCAAATTTAATGTTTTATTAGTAGGACGCCAGATTCGAAAGTGTTAATTAAATTTATACGAAATAGAATGAACTTTATTAAAACTAAACCAACCAAATGAATAATTTATGATAAATTAAGTAAAAAGTAAAGTTATATTTAGTGAACTATGCATACATTACATTTTATTACGAGATCAAATTTAATGTTTTATTAGTACGACACCAGATCCGAAAGTGTTAATTAAATTTGTAAGAAATAGAAGGAACTTTATTAAAACTAAACCAACCAAATGAATGATTTTTGATAAATTATGTAAAAAGTAAATTAATATTTTGTAAACTATGCATACATTACATTTTATTACGAGTTTAAATTTAATGTTTTATTAGTAGGACGCCAGATCCGAAAGTGGTAATTAAATTTATAAGAAATATAATGAACTGTACTAAAACTAAACCAACCAAATAAACAATTTATGATAAATTATGTAAAAAGTAAAGTTATATTTAGTAAGTTATGCATACATTACATTTTATTACATGTCTTGAAAAGTATTGTTGACCATGAGGCAACCACCTCTGTTCTAGAACATCGGGAGTTACCTTTGAGAGAAAAATTTGTTGGCTTACTACACATTAAGGATCCATGAAACAATTATAATCAGAGAAAAAAAATCATATACAGTATTTCTGTATGATACATTCTTCCTGCAGATTGCCTTTAAAAGCAATCTTAAGATATGAAGCGTCAAAAGAAAGAAAATTTCTTAATGCAGTGACGAATTGCCTTTTCAGTTTGTAAATTTGAAAAATTTATAAATCACCAAACGTTTGCTTCTCTCTTCCCTTACCCCTTTCCATTTCTGTTGTGAGAATTAAAATGTGCGGTTTTTACTCAGGTGGACCAGATTTGATTTTAATCCTGATTTTTTTTCTTCGTTTACAATACGTTTCTGCTACTGATTTTTATTATAAATGATAACGGAATTTTACCGTAATTTCTTCTAAAGTGATTTGAGGTATTCCTAAAACATGTTATACAACTCATTCCCAATCTCAACTCCATCTTTTTTCCGGTATAAGCCTTTGACTCCACCGTTATAAATAGTTACACAATTCACATATTATTCTACTATTATGGTAATAATTATTGTCATTTCCTGATTGCCAATTAGTTATCGTTTTAAACCATTAAACTTTTAATTCCTGTAAAACAATATGCATACTTAATACTCAATTTTTTAATAAAATGTTCATGGAAATAAACAAATTTTGACTTCATATTTTCCAGTTTTAAACTACGATTTACGTTTAGTTTGAAAAACTACATTCAATTCTTTTAAAGGGATTTACGGAATTCCTAAAACGCGTTATTCAATTCCTTCCTAATCTCAAATTCCGTCTTTTCCCTGAAAAAAGCCACCTTAATAAATAGCAGTATAATTCACCTAGCAAAAAATTAGGATACATATCAGTCAGCCTGTTATTTATTGTTTTAAATTTCAAATTTTTAATTCCTTCATAACTAAAACAATAAGGGTACTTGATGTAAATTTTTCAATAATTTTTATGGAATTAAAACTTTTGACTGCATCTTTCCCAACTTAATTATTTACGGTTTACACTGTTTTTGAGGGGTCTACCCTAATTTCTTTTAAAGTGATTTGCGGAATTCCTAAAACATGTTATGCAACTGCTTCCCAATCTCAACTCCATCTTTTCTCCGAAATAAGCCTTTGAGCCCGCCGGTGTTTATTTGCAAAGATGGCTGTGCAAGGACAGCTCATTTCTTCGTGATTCGAATCATAAAGTTTGAGAAAAACCTTGAGCAAGATATCCTGCCTTGTAATAAAGGGAGTCATAACTCTGTAATAATGATCAATAAAACGATTAACCAAGTGCCGTCCATTGAAGCTGCACCCTTCAGTTATTTGCTGCGCATTTAAATCATTGCTTCGTATAAGTTCTGTGCCATTTTTCCTTTTCCCGAAGAGCCAAGAACAATGAATAAAAAGTAATACGAAATCAATATTCACTCCCAATACAGTTCTTTGCTCGATTTGAGATCTGCCAAGGAGAAAATAAGGCAAATGAAGAAAAATCGGAAATATTCAATGAAAATGGGGAGAAAAATTCAATGAAACAACAGCCTTTTTATAGAGCAATAAATCTGCTTTTCGTCGTGTAAATTTATTTGGGGGGAGGAAGAGGGGAAGGAAGATTGGGCATTATTGTGTAGATTTCCCTTGGATGAAAGAATGTTTTCTTTGATTCAAGAGTTATATAAGTTTAAGGTGCTCTTCTTCAATTTCTTAATGTCTGGAAACTTAAAAATTTCGCTTAAAGTAGTAATGATTAGACCACAGGAAAAAAAGTTCCTCGGTGTATAAAGTGTATTTATATTTTAACAGATTTTTAAAGATTTTAACGAAATAAATATTATCCTTTCCCATTTTATGGTGAGGCAATCGTTATGTCCTTTTAAAGGTTTTAGAAATAAGTTTTATCAATCGTCTTCAACCTTTAGAAAAACAGATGAAAGCTAATTTTCTAATATCTTCTTGATTGGGTGGCATAATTATAAATATATTGTAACACCGTAATTATAAATATATTGAAGTATTTTTTTTTTTTTTTTTAATTTTATCTCCCATAATTATTAGAATTCTTGAAAGTTTCAGAGTCAAATACCTATAACAAGACCATTACAGCAATTGCCACAAAAGCAATTAAAATATTATTTAAGAATAAATTTGTTTCTTACATGCGTTTATGTTTATATATATTTATCTATATTGAGGTAGAGGATACGACAGTTTCATAGTTTTCAACACTTGATGGCTTGATTTGCATTGACTTTTACGGTTTTTCCCATTTCATATTTGAAATAAGCTATGGCTTTCGTGTACAGAAGCAAAAACAAGATAGCTTATATTAATCGAGATAAATTTATTTCTAATAATTTTTTCAACATGTTTAAAAAAATTTTGAAGCAAACATCCTTTATATGGTACTATAATTGGTATATGGGTATTAGTATATAAATGATACTTTATATGGTACTAAACTTTTTCATGTGTTTTACAAATTTATCTATTCCTCTGTATTTATTAACTCATCCTCTGTTTCATTCGAAATGTCGTACAAAAACGGAAAAATAACAAAAATTATTTTATCGTATTTTCCAATAATTCAAAGCTCAATAATTTACTATAAATAATTTTCTCTAATTTAACACATTTTTATAGTTAATTAGTACTAAAAAGTTACAATTAAATTTTGCTGTTTAAGTAATTTTTATCGAAATTATATTTACTGAGTAGCATATTTCTGAATAAAAATAACTAAAGTTATATTATTATCTCTCTTTTATGCAGTTATCATGAGTCAAAAATATTTTATAATTGGTATTATAAACGGCCTACATAAAGAGGATATAATTTTTCTTTTACAGTAGAATAATCACGTAAGAATGATTTGCATTGTAAAATGAATACTTTCAGATGAGTAGGTAGAAGGATTTTAATATGATTTCTATTAAATGGAAAATACCAGTATGCAATAGTTACTAAAATATAAGTTTTGTTTTCTTTTTTGGCCTGTGTACATTGAGTTATCAGTCTTCAGCATGGTCTGATTTCGTTAAAAATAACCAAAACCTAAATAATACTGCCACTTTAAGAACTAGTCAATCCTGCCATACATCTGTTTCTTTAAATTTAGCCACAATTGCTGCTCTGCACCACCTAGAATCATCTTTGTCCAACAAAATATGATCGTTATAATTAATACCGTTCTAGATACAATTTATCTAGAAATGCGTTCTCTCTAATTAATCTCATCAATAACCTTTCCTAGTATTCTAAATGCAAATATAAACACAAGGATGTAAACAAGTAATACAGGCTGCGCTTAATTAGTTTTTTTTTTTACTATTATTAAAACGGCGCATCATTGTGCCGTCAATGCAAGTTGAATCAGCTGTGTGACTTGTTACTTTTTACGTGAGATCAAATCGGATGAACAACAGAAACCGGTTTCGTATTTATTTTGATGTTCTCATTAGTTACATGGTTGGGAAACATTCCTGTATAGAGAAGAGTGTCTGGCAGTGATGAATAAATCGTATGTCCATTGAAGTTACAACTTTTTCCATTTTATCTGAGTGCAGAATGACGGTTGAACTATTTTATATGCACGACACGGCTAAAATCTGCGCTTTCATTCCCGCTGATATCGGAAGGACGATGAAAAGCTCCTACCCTTGTGTGTTATTTACAAGAAAAACCTTTTAATCGGGCTTGTTCCGTATCTAGTTGTGAATTTTACTGGTGTGTCTTACTATAATAACTTTCTGAAAAGAACATTTTAAACAGATATTAAAATCGAAAAGTTTGAATACGCGTAGCTAACTTTAAACAAGCATCAAATTTAAAATAAATAACAATTGCAATTAACGCTATCACCACGGCGGTTTTCCTTAAACTCGTCGTGATACGACCGTACATTATCTTTCTTACCCCATTTAACCGTGTAAAATGATATTAAACAAAAATAGAACTCTTGTAATAAAGATTCAATGAATGATTACAATTGTTCATTGCATGTAACAACTGGTAAATCTGCCAACTGTTAATAAACATTTCCGAAAGAATTAAGATAGAAGGAAATGAAGTTCTTTTGCGCGCCAATCTACCAGAGAAAGTATCTTACTGCCATCTATCGGAAGTTGGAGAAAGTAAAAGCTACGAACCATCTTTCAATAAGTTCGGTTTTTTTTTTTCTTCTTATCTGAAAGAGAACGAATTCGAGTCGAAAAGAAATTAGAAACATGATCTTTTTATGAGAAGTAAAAGAAAGGATCTAAAGATTAATAATTTATAATTTATGCCGACAAAATAAAGAAATTTTAAGGAACATGCAGATAATTTAATTTTAGAAAATCTTATAGGAGGAGAATTTCACTATGAAAATACTTTTAATATAGTCTTAGAGTTTTAATATTTTAGATAGAGTATTCTCTCCTTTAAGCATATTACTTTGCATTATAACTGTGTTTAGCTTCTTAATTTTAATTCATTAAATGAAAACAAAACTTTTAATTTTAATTATAATTTTCTATTGACAATAAAAATAAACTCACGGTATACATAGATAAACTTTAAATCGAAAAAAAGAAGGAATAAAAATAAGTTTACATTCTTATTAAAATGAATTAACACTTTTTAAAAAATAAACTAAAAACTAATATAAGTTAAATAAATTTAAAATAAATTGTGAAATCTGACAGTTGAATCATTTTCAAAATTTAACAAATTATATATGAAAATTACTAATTGATATATAATAATATAATAAATGATTTCAAAATATTTTATTTATCAAAATATGGAAGAACTGATACCTTATTTGTCAATATATAGTAGAGTTACAATGTTAACTTAATTTAAAAAAAAAAATTAAAATCGAAGTTTTATTAGAAAGATTTTGTTTTTCTCTACACATACAAATTAGGATTTTTAGATTTATCCTCTTAATAATTATTTCACTGAAGAACTCCTCTCTGAAAGAAAATCTAATTAAAATTTTAGAGTATTATCTTTAACTAATATTTGTACATTGCTGAAATGTTAATACTTCCAGAGAAAAACAATATATTTAGCTTCAACCATTAGTTAGACATACTATTGCCACTATGTTATGCACAAAGTGTTTTTCTTAATTCCTATATTTATTTTCCTACTGAAAAAGAAAACAGATTGTTATAAAATTTAAATATCTGATTGCGGAAAAGTTAGTACTTCAATTGAATATAATGCATTTAGTCCCAGCTATTAGACTGCTTTCAGTAGCATATTCCTTTTTTAAAATTTGCTGAGCAAGGCAACAGATTCTTATCGATTCTGTATATTATAAACAGTTATAAACTTCACCAAGGTTATTTCCTGTATACAAGTTTTGAAATAAAAGCATATTTCTCATTTTTCATTAAATAGAATTTTTATGAAACTAGAATACAAAACCAATAATTTGATCGATTGATGTGATAATGAACTATCCTTAGCGAATATGCACTTTTTTTACATACGCAAAACTATTTAATTGAATCTTAAAACTGATGCAATCATACCACGTTTACTTAACGTTTTGTAAACCACATTGGAACCTTGACACGCAAAATTTATCTCAAGCTAAACACTCCGGCTGTGAAACAGGTTAGATGCCTGTATTGTTTTTAGGCACGGGCAAAGGGCCAATTCTGACATAATCAAATGTATTGCAAATCAACATGCAAAGCATTTTAACGGCCTGGTGGAATAAGAAGGAAAAAGCAAGATTTCAGCCCTCACGAACAAGTACCTATATTGAAGGAAAATGTCCAAAAATTCACTTTAACACGAATTAAAATATCATCTTATTATTAAGACAAAATTTAATAATACTGTGTACATAGTGTTTGTATTTCTATTTTTATGTCCTTTCGACATCTGCATACAAACATAATTCAGTTCTCTTTATATATAATATAATAATAACTAATTATATAGATATAATATGATATAATATATAATTCTATACATCATATGATTACATATATATAATCTGACTGTATAATTTCTCCTTATATATAAGTTAAAATTTAGGGAACATTCGAAATAATTATTTTACTTTGTATTAAACATTTCATGTACCCCCAAACGTTGTCCACGCACTCCCCCCCACAATAATAATAATAATAATAATAATAATAATAATAATAATAATAATAATTTTAACTTTCTACGGCCCCTTAGGAGTCCACTTAGTGAATGTCATTTGGGAAACCTCTGTCTTAGATTTAAGATGTTCAATCATTTATATTCGATAAAAATCATTCAAAAGTTATCAGGATAAGGTGGTTTTGTACCCGTCTTATTAGATTTTTCTCGCTCAATGCTCAATGTTAACCTATGGGGAAATAAAATTTCTTCTGTCCGGTTCGCTTTTATAAGAATTAAAAAAAAAAAAATATATACCACGTGATATAACAGCAAATTTTTCAGGGTGCTATCTTTTAACTATTTTTAATTTTATGCTTGTTAAATGCTCTTATTAGTTTTTGATACAGAGTATCTCGAAATTTCTCCCAAATAATTTAAAATTAATTATATTTTTCTTGGTGTTTTTTTAAAGGAAAAGATAACATCCTAAAGAATTTGCTGTTGCATCATGTGATATAATTTGCTTAAATAATTCTTAAAATGCTTGGTGGCTAGAGATAACTTTATTTTTTTCCATAGGTTAACGTTAAACGAAGGAAAACCAATATGTCAGGTACAGACCCACCGTAACACTCTAATACTTGCGTCACTAGGAAGTAATATTCAAAGATTTTAAAATTCTGTAGTTGTTTTACCCTCAGTAGTTTTAACTTTTGGCTGTCCCCATATGAGAGAATAATTATATGATATAAATTAGAATAAAGCTTTAAATTTCACACATCTAACTGAACAACTAATTTAAAAATGCTACATCAAGTTTTTTTCCTCTTAAAATATATTCACTGTGTATCACATATACAAGCATATAAAGCATTACATATGCATATCATATGTGATGTACAGCACATTCAAAGAGGTTAATAATTTAGATATAATATAGTTCATTCTGTATCATATGCCATATGCAAGCGTATAAAGTATTACATATGTATATCATATGTGATATAAAACACATGCAAAGGGTTAATAACTAAGATTTAATATGGTTCATTGGATATCACACGTCTTATACAAGCGTATAAAACATTACATACGTACATCAAATGTAATGTACAGCACATGAAAAGGGTTAATAGCTTAGATTTAAGAAAGTCATCAATGTATATTCCCCGAGAACGATTCGGGTATAAATGGGTTAAAGCTGAAAGTTTTATATAGAAAAAAAATGTCTATCCTACATCTTAGATAATAGAGTCTTCTTGCTTTATATGTCACTAAGGTAGTTAGTTTTCGTTCTGATTTCCGAAAAAATAAAAAACAGGCCTCCGTGGAGCGTCTATCCAATTCTCCAACGACTGTACTCATTCACTCTTTAAACTTCCAGGTATGGTGGACGACCTTGCGGATGGGTATGACCTTGTTGTGCCTACCAGGGATCCCATCTGCAGGGGGAAGGGAGGACGCTGAATACACGACTTGCATGACAAAGCAGAATAGGGAGGGAAGAAATCTATAAAAAATGTATGGGCTGCAGAGGTGCAGGTTATGATGCAGTGTTAATGACCTTTGGATTTTTCTACAGCTGACAGGAAGGTAATGCAGAGTGAAATTCGGGTTTTTCTTTTTCGATCAAATAATTGGGAAAAATTAGATACTGCTTTGCATTTCTCAAGCAATCCTTGGGCGACTATATGATGTAGTTGGGATGAAGCTGAATTTTAATGCTAATCGATGTTTTTATCTGGATTGTACAAGACGGGGCGAGTTTTGTTGTTGCTCTTGAAGGAATTCATTCATTCAGAGAGGAGATTGTGCCTCAAAATTTCGATCAAAATATCATTGCATTGCTAATTTTAATCGCAGTGGGATTGCCATGACTTATTTGTAAAACTAAGGTTTATTTAACTGTCCAATGTTTTTCCCACTCAACAAAAATGATACAACTCAGTTTTAGAAAGCTGTATGTTTTTCATCATTATATCCTACTTCCCACGTATATATTCCCTGATTTGATATGTGTCCCTAACCATGACATGAAATAAAAAAAAGTATTTTGTTATCGTATAAATTAATACTTAGTGATTTTTAAGAATTTAATAATTTGACTTTTAAATATATGATACTCTGGAGATCCACACAATGGGAATTTGTCAATAGGATTGATTTTCAAGTTGTACTGGAAAGTACCTTCCTTTTATTTACTTTTGCCCAAAACCTTCAGTCCTAACTCTTAACTAAAATGGTTATACTTTTCAGCGATATAACTGATTAGTTTATAGTAGTTTTTGATTAACTATATCTAATTATTAAAAATTTTCTATTTTATTAGCGGAAAAAATATTTGCCATGTTATTTTTTTCATTCCCACGTTTCTCGATTTACTGTTTATAAACTACTGTAAATTTCTTGTTTATATCAAACTGATAAATAAGGGAAAATCTTCTGCATGACAGCGCTCTTTGTCGAGATTCAATCAACAGTTTTAATCGAGATTAAAGTGAAAGAATGAATCATATTCGCTCGTATACGCCTTAAAGAAGAACCCTTTTCAACACCCTAATTAATTACTATGGCATTTTTTAACTTTTCTTTGATGTCTACCCTTTCCTTTTGATATGCACTCTACTTTATCATACTATTTTTTTAGTTCTACACTGATTAATACGGTCAGTTTATATTTCGTTAAACATCTGGAAGGCAATCATCGACTAGCGAAATGCTTTTCTGGAAAGTCATACGCCGTTATTTTCTCAGATAATGATCTGGTATTTCCACGTTTATATTCAATACACAGTTTTTTAAAAAAATTAATCTGGAACAGAATTCTTTTGAATTTACATTTTTATATTTAAGAGTGACAGTCTAGAGCACTGGTCTTCAAATTTTTAAGACTCACTGCATACCTAGAACTACATAACCTTCTGTCGGAACCCTATACCCTTCTCTAAAAGCATATAAGTTAGATGCTAGTTATATTATATAGCTGCTGGTAAGTGTAATGAAAATAAAGAAAACTCATGAAGCTGTATTTAAATGAGGCATAGTATTATTTTGTTTATTTAAATAATTGTGTTGTCCCCGCTACTGGTGTCACCAACTACCACATCATGGTGTCTAATGAATAGAATATATGGGATATTCTTGATTTTTTTTTTTTTACAAACAATTAAAATGTAGTTGTATAGATGTTATCCGCAGTCATAATTCATATTCTTCATTAAGCGTGTTACAATTTTTCGTTCTTTGAAAAAGTATAAAAAAAGTATAGCCTAAAGAGGATGTTGGACGCCGAGGACCTCTTTAGGTCCTTTTTTCATAGACGTCAGCAAAATTAGATGCACATGAGCTATATATTTAATATATATGCAGTCTATGTTACTTTGTTTACACTTTTTAAAACTTAACTCGCGGCACCCAATTTATGATCGCTAGTCTAAAGAAATTCTAAGCAAAACAATGTATTTTCTTTTTTACATTTTACATTTCTATGTGCAATAGTAGGCATTTCATATTCTGACTGATCATAACTGTCTGAATATCAATCGGTTTAAAATTAGTGTAACTATAGGTTAAATAAACTGACATATTTCTTTTATAAATGAGACAATCGTGTTTAGTGCTTCGCTAACTATGAGATTAAATTGTATTGTTCTGTAATACTCCATTCAGTGATATCCAATTGTATATTCATAATTGAGCTATTCAGAGTAAAGCAATTTGCATTTGAGTTTAATTGTAGAATCTAAAAGTTTAGGTCTCAACTAAAATTTCCCTTTACTGTTTAACTAAGTAGTAGGAACAATATGTAATAGTTAAGATGTTAATTTATTTTTACTTTAGATATGCTACTCAGTATAGTATTTAGATTTCTCTGGAATCAAAAGCATTCTAAAATTACTACTGCCAGTTCAAATGTAAACTAATTAAGTTTTGCACCATCGTTGTTTTGTAAATCATAGAAACTAAATTGATAGAAAGAGCGAGAGAGGGAGCTAGGTAACAGTTAGGTAACCTATATTTCTGTCAGGGTTTAAAAATTAGTGAGTAAAATTTTACCTAGTAAGGGTAATCAGTTTAACACAACTATGGAAATAAATAGACAGTGATATAACTTCACTAACTTTAATTAGAATATAGATATGGTGTAAAATTTTATAGTTTTATCTTATTTATTTATAATAAAAACTGAATCTTCCATTGTGTAATATTTCATTCGTTCAATCAACTCGAATAAATCATTTCTTAAATTTTCGAAATTTAAAAATGGTTCACATTATAACAATTTAGTGTTTTTTATTTGGCATAAATTCCCTTTTTATTGAATAATTACGAAGAATATAATGAATAAGAATTTGTGAAAAGCGGAGCAATATGATCATAGCTATAGATTATATGAAAAGCGAAAGTGCTAAAATTTTCCCAGTAACTAGTTCCAGCCCAAACTGAATGAGCCTTTGAAAACCCCCGCCAACTAGATTTCTGTAATCCGCGTCGCGAATTAAATGTATTCGTTACAATTTTATAAGCACAAAACCGTCGTAATTTTTTTTTCTTCCTTATCCCGCGTCTCCGACTTTCTCTTGGCTTTCTTACATGCCATTGAAATGTTTCTGTGTTTGTTTCACTTTCATTAAGTATGGCGTTTAAATAGTGTAGTCCTTAGGTGGATATTGAAAAATTGAGTCCCTTTTATGTACAGTCAGTTCTTTCATCATCTAAACAGGTTGTTTCTCGATTTAGTGCTTTGAACTGGTGGAGTAATTAAGCACTCTGAATATGCCTCTTCTTCTCTCCTTTATTAGAATGGGGAGATGAAAGTCAAACCTTTTCGAAAATGGAGGAAATTTTGCCGGCAGTAAAGTTAGAATTCTACTGTCTTTTGTGCTTTAAAGGGATTCCTTAATGAGCGGTTTTAGACGTGGTTCGCTTTTCATTTTTTTTACCGCCCCCCCCCCCCCTTTTTTTTGGTTGGAGAGAGTTTTTCAATTTTGATTGTGGGACTAACAGTGTAATTAAAAAGGACTCTTTGATGTATAAAGACGCGGCAGGAAAACATGTTTTCCGTTAACCTCGTACATGAGGCAGGAAAAGGGACGACTCCAGGCATTTGAGGCAGACTGATGCGGGGAAGACTTCAGTGGCGTTTAATGTTTATTTACTGGGGACGTCATTGGTATAGAATCCGTTCTAGGAGAAAAGCGACAACGCCACTGAAAAGAAAGCCCAGTTAAAACACATTTTCCCTTTAAAAATTCTTTTCAGACATCGAAAAACGCTTCTGCCTTTTAATTGGATTGAAGTCTGTCCAATAGTGGGGGAAGTCGGTCGCAAAGCGTAAACAATTTCAGATTCCTCCGCTTTCCAAGCCACTAATGAAATAAGGAAATATTTTTCATTTAGTTATAAATGACGTTTTATTGACATTTGCTCTTCTCTGAAATTTGTTTTTCCTAAATTGATGGGTCTTGCAATAGCGCGATTGAACGGTGCCCGAAAACCAATAAAAATTCAGCAAACGGGTGCTGTTAAAACATCAAGCCCACTAGGGATAGTCTCTAATTTTTGCCGCTTATAAAAATGACACTCCTTGCTGCGGAATCCCCTTTTCTTAAGCGTCTTGCTTTGATCGCGGCAAAATCATTTCGATTCAGGAACATTTCTCAAGAAAATCAGAAGTTGCCAAGCGTAATATAAACTTAGCTCTGTGATTAAATTGATTTTTGTTAAGATTTAGCCGCATGAAATTGAGTGCTAAAAATTAAAGCACTTTTTTTTTTCAAGAGGAATGTGAATTTTTATTCTCTTTGTCGGCTATTAAATTTAATGTATCAGAGTTAATAGCTAGCTCATTTATTAAGAATTTTCTTTCAGACATTGATGAATCTTTTTATTGACATTTCAGTTAAATTTGTGTGTAATTTGCGATTAATTTCCTCGAATATTCGCTTTGGTAAAAAACGATTTTCTTATATCCGGAAAATAAATGCTTCTTAAATTGGTGAAAACTTATTAAAATGTAAAATGATGAAAACTTATAAATGAATAGATTCTGTCTTAGATTCATCTGTTGGTATTTTTGAAATAAAAATAAGATTAATGTTAAAACGGAAATGCGAATCATGTTAAAAGGAAAAATAATTCAAATTTTTAAAAAAAAGGTGAACTTAAACTCTTTGATAATAATCTAAAACAACTAATAACTGTTCATTTTATGAGGATCCCAGATATTAAATGGAGACAATCTTTCGCATGGGGGAACAAAAATAACACGCTTAGCATTTAAAATCATATATTTTTTCCCCTTCGAAATTTATCGTGTCATATTAAAAGTTCCAAATTGTCAACAAATTTATTTTTATCAGAGATACTTGCAAAAAATTTAGGTATTCCTTTATTAGTTCATCTAGGCAAATGTAATTAAAGGAATATTATAAACTAAATTAAGTTTTATTTGTTTCAGATTCTAATTACTTATATTTCATAAAACATTAACTATTTTTCCCCAATTTAATATCCTTTGTTAACTCGATGTGCAACCACACTTTATTTCATTTACTTTCATAATTGCTATTTAACTGACGCTAATATTACGCTTTCTTAAACGATAATTTTATTTTACGTTTATTTTAAAACTTGTACATAGTTTACATATTCAAGATGATTGGTCTGTTATTAGGGAGAATTAAAGCCACGTATTCTGTATTTTAACTGCCTGAAGTATTACGTATGAGATACGAGTCCTTTGGATATTTTTTTAAATATTTGTGCTATCTAAATCACATAACTTTTATTTTGCATTCAATAACATTAAAGGATGTAATTAAAGTTACCTCCTATGCAATGATGAAAAGAAAAGGAAATTTTAAATTAAAAAGTTTTTGTCTATTTGCTACTAGACTTTAGGCTTTAAAATTTTGTGGGGATTGAGTGTTATAGTAAAAGGCAAACAGTTTGTACATCATAAAGAAGCAAGGATTAACTGCATTTGAATTTTATTTTAATGTATTCCATAGATATATGCAATTATAAAATTTTTAAATATATTTAAACAACGGCTTATCTTTTTTAATGAGACTTAAAAAGTACTGACTATTTGTCAAACTGGTGTTATGGAACGTAAATATCTGCCATACGCTGCTTGAAAGGGTAAAAACTTATTAGAAATATTCTTAACGACTAGGGTAAATGTAGCAAGTAAGAGGGGAAAGTGTACATATTTCAATATCAATGTGCTGATCCAGTACCTAAAATATATTGTTGTAAATGTTTACGTGCTCCATTCATCCCTCTATTGAAGAAGAAAATGCCAGGAAATTCATTTTGTCATGCTGCAAGATCCGCTGCAAATGATACTCGTGTGCTTAATTACTTACTCTTTTCTCAAAGTTAAGTGAATACGAATTCTCGAAGCAAAAAACCCTCTTCGAGGAATGAGTACTAGTGAGAAATATCGACAATCGCTGTGGGCCAGTGTCTCTTGAGCCAGATATTGGAGAAAGTGCCAGATCTAGAACAAAATGAGGCAGTAATTTCTTTTCTTACTTCGAGGACTGGAAAACAATGTGGAAGGAAACTACAATTAGTAGTGAAAGTAATGCAGTACGATTTTCGGAAACGGACTTGGGTTTAAGTCATTTATCATCATTAGGTTTTATTTAGCTGAGAAGCTGTCTCCGGTTAACATCAGATGAGATTTCAGGTTTTCCGGAATCCTTTTTTGGTTTTAAGATTGCGCCTGGAAATTTTCGACATGCCCCGCCTTGACTTTTTGTAATTACATAGAGAAGAATGCTTAAACGCTTTCCTCCAGCGGATAGCTTTCCAATTCAGCCTCCTGAGTTATAACGTTTCGGTCTTAATTTGCATCCTCTATCTCTCACCCTTACTGGCTGACTTTACTTTAACTGGGCTACCTACTTGTAGATATTTCTCTAATGATATCATTTCTATTTAATCGGTGACGTCTACGAAAATCAATCCTTATTCTTTCCTTATTCAGGCAATTAGTTTCTCAGTTCTGTAAGATGCAAAAGGCGTTCACAGATATATATCATGATCCTATAGTCAGCCATTCTTTCGATTCAGCTGAAAGGTTAAATAACTATTAGAAAAAAAACCCCACTCAGCATATTTTTTTCCGATTTCGCAAGTACATTGTTGAAAGGGAATTTCGAAACTGTAAGACTAAGGTATTCAAAACAAGAACATAATTAGCTGCGATATTTTTATAGAAGCTATGAACTTTTATCTAGGAGAGATAAGTAGTAAGTTGCAAAATGGAAAGCCCTTTTTTCACATTGTTTATAGGAGTTTGCTATACAGGATGACTACAGGTGCAAACCTTTTCATCTCTGTACTTATCTTTCTTAAAGTTCCTTTGTGGTAAAAAGTTAGCCTTTTTCACAATAATCTAAATTTCTTCTAAGTTTTTAGAAGGAATTTAGATGAGTTTGTGTATGAATTTCTTTTTTATTGAAGCGAGTGTAGACTTACCAGCAATTTATTTCTCTAAAAATTAAAAACAGAAAGTAGATTGATTAGTGGATATGCCTTCTGATTACATTCTTGCTGCTTGGAATAGAATTAAAAACGTATGTATATGTATATATATATATATACGTTTTTAATTATATATATATGTATATATATATATACATATATATATATAATATATATATATATATATATAGTATATATATATATATATATATATATATATATATATATATATATATATATATATATATATATATATATATATACATACATATATATATATACATACATATATATACATATATATACATATATATATACATTACATACATATATATACATATATATATATATACATATATACATATATATATATATATATATATATATATATATATATATATATATATATATATATATATTTAGAGAGAGAGAGAGAGATTAAATGTTATCACTGCATTCTTAAAAATCTACTTTTGAGAATTTCAGAAGACAATGAGAGCAGTGGAAATTCTCATGAAATTTAGAGATTACTGAAACATAATGTACTAAAAATCGTACCGAAATTTATTTATTCCGAAATATCTATAGAAAAGAAAGTTTTAACATTATTGGTTTAATGCCTTGTGAAGTTTTATCGATTGAAGTATTGATGAACATTGTTCAAAAGAGCTACTTAAACAACTTTATATTTCTAATATTTGCTGGACCTTTTTTGTTTACTTGCGGATTTAAAAGAAGTCTCAAAATATATTAAGTTAAAAGTCTCCGAGTACTTACATCGCATAATTTCTTCCCTGTTTATGCCTCTAAGTTTGTCATATATCTACCTAATCCCACATTGTCTTAAATATGACCGGACCTAAATCTCTGCATCTTTATTTAAAAGATCACCGTCTTCATAGTTAACATCTTAAGAGCTTTAATTGCTTACCCCTTTTCCTTACATCCTAATATTAGTAATTTATCATTAATGAAAGAGCTAAATAATGTTAACTTCACAGTTTTTTATCGTAAGCCGACACAATTATTTATAGCCTTCAAAGATTTATTAAAATGAGTCTCACTTAATAACACCAAATAAGGAAAAGCTTTTGCCCTTTTTTCTCCCTTTAGAATAGCCATACATTACTACAGTATTGGAATGAAAGAACTGCTAAACAATAATTAATACCAGTAGCATGAAAGCTAGAATTTGTGCGTGTATGTGTTTTACGACTCCCATTTACCTATGACCCAATTTTATGATAGACTGAGGTTTATCGCGACCAAGTCTTTGATTTTTATCCACGTTTCTTTTGAAATTGGAACACAATTTAAAAGATTTAAGAAAATAGTTGTAATAAATTTAACCACCGAGTTGTGCAACTGTTTACGGAAGACCGAAAGAATGCTTTTAATACTTTTTAATCTTAAACGACCGTTGTTTATTATTTGTTGTGATTTTAACCCTTTGTATCCCCATGTTGTAGATCTGTAACATACCCAGAAATTGATACCATTTGCACAGTAACCTTTAAAAATCAGTTTTGTTAATTGTTTCTGTCTTAAATATCTGCATTCAATACCTTAAAATTCTTATCTAACAGTTATATTAAGTCTAATTATCACATTAAAGTCATTCATCGTTTAATCCTACGCAGATGAATATTATTAAAAATTTTTTTAATAATAAAAAGACACCAGGAGTGGACTTCTCACATTGATAATTTTAAATTCTTTATGTAAAGATAATTATGGGATGAAGGATTTACAGTCAAAACCTGTTATAGTAAAACGTCTGACAACCCACTCATTGTTTAATCGCATGCATATGATTATTATTGAAATAATAATTACTGAAACATGATTATTTCTGTCTTGAATATCTGCATTCAATACCATAAAATTTTTATCGAATAGTTATATTAAGTCTAATTATCACATTAAAGTCATTCATCGTTTAATCCTACGCAGATTAATATTACTAAAATTAACTTTAGTTTTATTAAATATTTTTTTTTTAAAAAAGGCACCAAGAGTGTGAATGCACCAGGAGTGGACTTCTCACATTGATAGTTTTAAATTCTTTATGTAAAGATAATTATAGGATGGATGATTTACAGTCAAACCCCGTTATAGTAAAACGTCTGATGACCCATTCATCGTTTAATCGCATGAACGTGATTATTATTGAAATAATAATTATTGACACATGATTATTACTAAAATTTAGTTTTGTTAATTTTTTTAATGTGGAGGCACCACGAGTGGATTTCCTACAAAATTAATTTCAAATTATGTGTATGAAGGTAATTTATATGCATAAAAATTATAGACAAACCTTATCATAATGATTGTCTGCAGACTCAATAAACAATTCACTACTACCGCAGGTTCGCTCTATCCAAATGTTATGAAAACATTAAAATTTCATAGTATTTGATGGTAGTTTTGTTGGAAGTAATCATTAGACTAACACACAATTTACTAATGAAACTATTAATTACTTAAATAGAGAAAATATGATGTTATGAGAAATGAAGTAATTTCTAAGTATTGCACTTATTTTTTATATACTATACAACTATTTTTATTTTTGTTTTAGTATATTTCGGTTTCAGTTAAGTTAATTAACTTTCTAATCTTTTTTTTTTCCTTCTCTTCTTTTTTTTAGTAAATAACTCAATACTAATTTTTAAATTTAATTTTACATAGTTGAAATGACGTATTCTGAGTAAATATTTTTCAAATTAGAGTTATTGAGATACAACGGGTTAAGGTTACAGTGAAATGTCAAAACTAATATGTATTTGCTTTTCAGTCAACCTGATTGAAAATTTAGTATGATATTAGTATCATATTTAGTAAATGCGGTTACTATTTCAAGGTAAAATACAAATAAAAGGCGAACTTTCAGTGGCTTCAATGTTGTGAATAGAAGGTAATAACTGTAGCCAATATAAAATCGCTCAATATAATTTTAAAATTGACTAAACATTTTAAGACAAATTAAAATCCAAATCCTTACATGGACATTATATCAAAATATATCTACTGTTTAAACTAGTAGCTTTAGATATATTCTTGCCGATGTATCGTTTTTAAAATCTTTTAGTGACTATAATGTTGTGAATAGAAAGTAATAACTATAGCCAATATACAATAATTTAATATAACTTTAGAATTTACTAAAATTTTTAAGACAAAGTAAAATCCAAATCCCTACATGGTCATCATATCAAAATATATCTACTATTGAAACTAGCAGCTTTAGATATTTTCTTGCCGATGTATCGCTTTTAAAGTCTTTCAGTGGCTATAATGTTGTGAATAGATGGTAATAACTATAGCCAATATACAATCATTTAATATAATTTTTGAATTGATTAAAATTTTTTAACACAAAGTAAAATCCAAATTCCTACATGGACATTATATCAAAATAAATTCACTATTGAAACTAGTAGCTTTAGCTATTTTCTTGCCGATGTATCGCTTTTAAAAACTGTTCTATTAGTGGCGCGATAAACTCCCGAATTCCCACCCCCTTAAGACCTTTAACGTTGCCAATCTGGGGGAGAAAAAACGCGATCTTTCAGTGGCTGTAATGAAGCTGATTTATTCTACGTATTGCTGTTGAGATAGATCAATGGTTGAAAGTCTGACGTCCTGTTACTAGCAGCAGCTGGCACCAACTTCTATTGGACCTGACTAAGACGTCTAAGGCTTTTAACTTTTCACGGAGTGACTTTTCAAGAAACTTCTTTCCGTAATTTTCCTGAAAGTCCCAGCAAAAGCGAAGCAAAGAAATATGCTCCTAAATTGATGTTCTTTTGATTGCCTAAAACATAGATGTCTGAGCTTTGATTAATTCCATACTCTTGGCCAAAAGCCAAAAGTCGTAACTGGTCGATTTGTTTTCTATTGTTAGGGCTGTCTAAGGTAATCTTGACATAAACATTTAAAAATTTACATTAATCTCTTTTGTCAAATTGCTTGGTCATTTCTATATTGATCATAAATAAGAAGGCGAATGAAGATAAATTTTCTCAGTGGAACTTTTCTGCAAAGAATTGATTTATTGCAGCTTATGATATGGGGTTTCAAACATATATTTATTTAACTACTCATTTATTTGTACACTTATTTCCTCCTATATAAATTAATTTCTCAGGGAAGGCTTTGTAATAGATGTAGTAATTGTTTTTGCTTGCAAGCGAGTAACTTGTAAATGTTTTTAAGAATTAGTGAATATACGAGAACTGAGGGAAAAGTGAAAATATTTATTATTATTATTATCCTAACTTCCCCAGACATAATAATAACAATAAAGCATAACAATGGACTAAAAGAGAAAATAATTTTTGAACCTATTTCTTTACTTATAAGATATGCCTGTAACCATTATTTCATGATTATAAATCCCCAAATAACATGAAAAATTATGTTGCAGTAGTGAAACCAAACACATAATGTTGTTTTTTTTTCTGTTATACTTTTCTCTTTTGCAAGTTGTGTGTATGTATACACGTATCTTTCGATAAAAAAAAAGCATTGAATGTGCAGTAAAGTAGTATTTTGTCAACGTTAGCCAATTATTATTCATGGTCATTAAAATAAATCTGTTAAATAAACACAGTTTATGCATAGAAAAAATAATAAAATATTTCCTGTAACTGCTTTTAAAGCATTTATTGCATTTCTTTTTCGAAATTCGGCCTCTTAAATATGCATCTGACCGTAAGGCCTTTTAAAAAAGAGAGCGAATTTTATCTATTCGAATTTCATATAGCTTCTCTCCACTACCGCCATCTATCGGTAAATAATGAAATCTCAATAATGTATTTTCGTGAGTTATATTGACTATTTTTAATGGCATAGTTTCCGGGGCTTTTAATTAAAACGAAAACTAGTATAATTATACAATCATTTAATTATATATTTTTTAAAGAATTTTACATTTTATTTCAATTTCAATTTTATTAATTATACATTTATTTAGAAATTACATTCATTTATAAAATTTAACTTTAATTGCGTATATTTATTTTTATATCTTTTACGTGCGATTGTTATTTAAATAAAATTTGTTTTATAATTAACACACATATCATAAAAATTTTTCACATTATTACTACTTTAATAATATCTTCTTCTTGTATACAAATATAAAGTTGTATACAAATATTGTAATTATTTCCAGAAATTCAACTTTTTCTGGGAAAACGTGTATTGATAAAATAAATTTCCAAAAATCCAATTGCAGCCTAAAATAGAAGCTTTTAGTGATAGGAGAGTTTATATATCTTTTTACATTTAAATATATAAATAAATAATATAAATCTTAATTGAGCTATTTAACTGGATCTAATTTATTTCCTTGAACTTATTAAGCGACTATTCATTTTTACGGATACAATGTACTTTAAGCATACTTATATGTTATTTAATGCATTTTAAAGCTATGGGTTAGCTTAATGATATGAAAAGTTTTGTTATAATTTATTGAAAAAAATTTTCTTGTTACTTTATTTTTTTAGCAATTATTTTATGTAAAACAAGGAATAAATTATAAGCATATATTTATGTTTAAGTATTAAATTTCCTAGTTCTATTTAAATAATTATTTTATTTAATGAATCAAAAATTCTGATTTTGTTATGATTTTGAATTTTGAGAGACTTCAAGTTCCTCTTATCAATAAGTTACTTTTACTTAATGTTTGTAAGATTAATGAAACTTCTCAAAACCTTTTTCTGAAAGATTGGAATAATTTTCAATATACAAAGGGATTGTATAAAATGGGAAAGTGCGTAAATTCTTTGGATTATATATTTGTAATATATTACCACCTTATGACTTAGTATGCAAAGTATATTAAATAACTAATTTTAGAAAAATTTACTTAATGTTTATAAGGTTCCTCAGTGACGTACACAGATTTATCTTACGGGTGGAACTTTAGACGAAGGAATATTTTTGTATGTAACGCCCCAGTCATTTTTGTCAGATTATGGTATAATGCAAGTGTATTATAATTTGACAAAAATATAATAGAAGTATCAAAATATAATACAAGTGCGTAAGCCAAAACAATGTTTTTATTCTAAATATTTAAAAAAATCTGGACTTATTTCAATCTATTTTGTTTACAGGAAGGGTATGAACCATAAAACCTCCCCTTATGTATGCCACTGAGGTTACTTACAGACTTTTAACTTTAACTCAAATACTTAACGGCCGAACGATGGCCGATTGGTTAGTGTGCTGGCCTTCGGTACCGGAGTTCGTGGGTTCGAATCCCACAGTGGTATGGATGTTCGTAGCCGTTCGGAATCGGCTTTAAACTGTAGGTCCCGGTCTCATTAGCCCTCGTGTTGCAAAAAGTAGACAGTAGCACTCTAAACCAAAAAAAAAATACTTAATGTTTGTAAGGTTAATAAAGCCTCTTAAAAACGTTTTCCTAAAAGATTATTATAACAATTTTTAATAAACCTGATAACTTCAACCTGATAATTTCAACTTTAACTCAATTACTTAATGTTTGTAAGGTTAATAAAGCCTCTTAAAAACGTTTTCCTAAAAGATTATTATAACAATTTTAATATAATTATATAGAAGGATAATGCATAAATTATCTGCTTTACATATATGAAATATATAACTGATTTCAGCAAATTTTAGGTGTAAATTTTCTTTAAAAAACATTTTCTTCTTTATTTAATCATATACACTCATTTCATTCGTTTTCCTTTTAATTTAAGTCCAATTGTTCGTGTATTGTGTAAAATCCTGATATGATGAGTGAATGCAAAGATAGGAATTTTCCTTCTTGCTAAACCGATGTGTACTTCATTCCCTATAGCGTAAATTAATGCATCTTTTAACCCGTGTAGTGAAAAAACCAGAAAAGCACAAAAGATCATATTTCAGCCCCGATTTAAATTCTATATATTTTGTGCCCTCACGCTTGACGTATCCCGCGTATACACCCAACGTATCATTGAGCCTCCCTTCTTCACTCTATTATTAAACCCTGCATACGTTGACATAAAAACTGCTGTTTCCCGCTGCCATTTCAAAGAGATGGAGAGAGAATGGGCAAAATGAGCGATTTTTAAAAGGGCTGAATCACTGGAGCTTGCTGATTGTTGGAGTGAAAATTTTTGCAGATGTCACCCCCCTCCGTAGCACATAGATTTGGTGTTTAATATTGTAACGATGTGTGCGTTGTTTAAAAAACAATAAAGAGCTTCTGTTTTTATTTCAAGTATTTACTTTCCAGGCATTTGACTCGATTGACATCCATTTCGGCCTCCCCGCTTTGTATAATCAAGAAATCACAAACCTTCTTTCGGCAATATTGTATGAGTTTAGCAGTGGTGTCACACTCCAAGTCATGAAGTTTTTAGGGATTCATTCCAGAACTTATGAAATTTAATGCTGCGTTAAATCTTAGATTAATCTTTAAGTTTTTTTTTTTTATCTTCAGAGTTAATCACTGGAATTTATAAAAAAATAAATCTTGTAAAAACAGCTACACGTTTATAGGATTCTTGCGACTAAGAAAAGAAAGAGTCGTAGGAAAGTATCCAAATAGGAAAGAAAATTTTTATCTCTACGCGACATTTTTTTTCTTCTTTTAATGAAAGTTGGGATTGTATTTTTAAGATTCTAAAATATTTTTTCAGCTTTTCGAGACTTAATAAATTTTTTTAATTATCTCTAAAAGGTATTGGAATGAAAGCCATTATAACTCAATTAATTCTATAGACTAGTGTACTTATATTCTTTCCTTGAAAACTGGTTGAAAAAGATACTTTCTATTTCCTAACAGAAAAGTGTATATAAATCAGCGGTTCTCAAACTTTTTTGCCTCGACAACCTTGTTGGACTTAAAAAAATAGCGACACGGTTTGAATGCTGAGGAAAAGATGAAAAACAGTATAAATTCACTACTTATTTGTCTTTAATGCCATGAATGTGACTGTTTTGATAAAATTTTCTTAATTCTTAATCATTGCCGCATGTTCCCTGGGGTACGGTCGAGGCACCATACAATGTCGCAGCACCCAGTTTGAGAACCGTGGATGCAGATAACCTGAAATACATCACACATGAATTAAAAATCTTGGTTCATTTGCTTTCTACTTAATTTTTTTTCTCTTAATGTATTTTCTATTTCTCTTTGATTGACTTTATTGATACCATTTATATAAGTATGCTATTAATTGTAAATATTACAGATTCATGCTACCAATGTTCCTTTTTTTGTATCTGCAAATGTCATTTTTAAATAAACCATATATATTCGAAACGAAAATAAACTTTATTTCAGCATAAACCAGCATATTTAAGTATTTATCATATTTTGTGTAAAATATAAGATTGTAAGATGGCACAGTTACAGCTTTAGATTTATTTTTCATTCCTATATTGCTTAAGTGTTGCAATAAATGATATCGTTTAACACTAAATCTTTTTTTTCCAGACCAAAGCGAACGCTTCAGATCTGCTCAATGCATCCTCGATGCACAAAGGTAAGAATTTTCTTTCTTACCGTTTATTGGTTGTAAGAGTGGCGGGGCAAAGATCCTTCGGCTGATATTGGTTGTTTTTCCTTCATATAATTAATTCCTTTACATCTAAATATAATTAGTTAAAAACAGTACATTGTAATTCTAGTATCAATGGGATTTATCTGTTAAGTGAAGGTAGAAAAGTACTTCTCCAAAAATTTACAAATTTTATTTCTTTTAAAGTCTGTGTAACGCACAGTGATTTTGGCAATATCACCTGATGGTATTTCAGTTTACTATTTGAACAATCCATACTTAATGTATTGCACTTTTTCTCTTTTAGTTTCAAGGAAAAAAATTAGCATTTAATGAGACTTAAATGTCTGTAAATGTTATGCAATGGCTCATATATTTTTAAGAACGTGCTAACATACTGCATAGCTAATTTAATGGAATACCAAATTATAAATTCCTCCCACACTTAACAACCAATAAACCAGAATGATGGACACTGAGCTTATCAGTAAGTGCAAAGTTTCATTTTGCATAAGAGGTATCCATTGTTAGATATATATTATAACTGAATACTACAGTTTTAAATAGCATTTCTCGGTTGCTGTGTTTTTTACTAAATGAGCCTTGGGTCTATTGCTACGCCACTTTTAATTTATTGTTATTACAATTTGTAGTTATGTATTACTCTCCGTAGGTAGGGCTTGAAAATGCCTCCAAATTCATTCTAAGCTCTGAATCCTTATTACTAATATATAATTCAATAATAATCTTTAACCTGCATTTTCTTCAGCAAAAATTGCTCAAACTTACCCAAGGCAGGAATGAACAGCAACCTAGCTGAAAATTTATAATAATTTTGTAATTATTAATTTTCAAGCCCTATTCTATATATTTAAATGCATGTTAATTTTCTTAATTTTTGTATACATCAAATATTGTGTAGTGATATTATTTCAAATTATAAAACTCATATATTTAAAATATCAGATATCTTAAACTTTCTGTTTAAAGTTAAATGTGGTACTTGTTTGAGGTACACTGAGACTAGTTGGGACTTTTTTAAAAGGTGAGTAGATAAGTCTTGATGATAAAAGGAATTTCCTTTAAAGGTAAGTTGGAGGTGAGTGAGGTTCAAGCGATCTAATGAATGTGTTTTTAAATAACTCTCATCGAATATATTTTCAGCTAAAGAAAAATATTTGGAATGCCTTGTCAGCCGTATCTTTAGAGCTTCCTGAAGATTTAGAAGCAAACCCCACATATTCTCTGCTAGTAAATCCCTTTTCCTTTAGCTATATCTTTTCAAGTGTAAAATAATTATTTCCAGTCATGCAGTTTATATAGTGAAATCTTACGATGGAATCTGCTAATTTTTTTTTTCAAAAATAGGTTTACTATATTTAGGAATGTAGTTCATTTAATTTACATTTAGGGTATTTGACTAGTGATTTTTTTTATAAATAAATCGTGATTTCTTACCAATGCAGTTTGAATGTTAAACTAATTTTTGTGGACGGGAATAATTTGAAAAAAATTAAAAATGTATGGTGATAAATACTACCCATTTTTAGTAAGCATATAGATATTGGAAATGCATAAAGACCATTTTTGGCTATCTATAATACGTACTTTATGACGTACTTAGTCTTCAAGTTTTACTTTTAAAATTTAACACTAAAGCACAACGTAAAACATTTTTAAAAAACTTTTTTCTGAACTAAATAGTTTATAAGTAACTATTATAACAATTAATTTATTTCAAGAATTAAAAATAGCATAATTTAGTTTGAAAAACAACAAAACCATTTGAGAAGATAATGATCTCTCATAATCTTTATATTAACACATTGTGTGCGGGTACATTTCGCTGCGGATTTGTACCGGAATCGGGCGTTTTGTGAGTAAATTTAGTTATTCAGTTAAATCTCAATAGATCGAAAATTATTTAATTTTCAGCTTTTCGTATTTTATATTGAAATATATAAACAAATATATAAATAGAAATATATAAATAACAACCATAAGATTTTTGTAAACAAAAAATATATTTTTTAGTGGATAAATTTATAATAGTATCGTAAATATGAAAAATCAAATAGAAATAGTAGTATATAGTTTTAATTTTTTTGAATTATGTTATATATAAACATTTTTACATTTTTAAAAAAATGAAAAGAGCAGTGATAAAACTAATAGCATAAAAACTAGTTTTTATTTGTCTAAATTTTTCCAGAATCTATATAGTACACAAGAACATTCGGCTTCGTTTTCTTGTTATACCGTTATTTTTGTACCCACAAACAAACCATGTTGTTACACTAACCCGTACTAGTACGTGACCAGCATTCAAGTATCAATCGTCAGAAAACGTACTAGTATGTGTCCCGCATACAACGTGTTAAGAGGGTATATAGAATTCAACTAGTTTAAAACTCGATAATACGAGAAATAAAATAGTGACTTGTTTTTATAAACTATTTTAAGTCTTAACCAAAGCTTTTAACATATTTGGATGATACGACCTAAAACACATCACAGTTACCAATAGTTAGATAGATGCCTTGCTAAGCTTATCTTCTCTTATAAATATCTCACTGCAATTCAAAGTAATTAAAGCTAGATTGAAATTAGAAAATAAGATATTTAATTACATATTCTGTACCATTTTTAATTTCCTTGACGCCTTTCTTTTATTGCGAAGCAAAATTTTATTTCATTACAACATCTTATCACACATTTATTAGAAACAATATGATATAGCCAATGATGTTCTTAATCCGTCTCAGACAGGAAAATATCATTTTCATTTCCAGCTTTAAATGCACAAATCTCAATGAATTTATATGAATTAATTTAATTGAAAGTCAAACTTGTAAAATTTGAAGGTTTAATTGAGCGAAATTCATTTCTAAACACCCCAGTTTGTTCATCCGGAATTTAATTTAGAATAAATCAATTACAAAATTAGTTGTGGTGCTAATCATGTTTAGAATTAATATTACTAAGTATCAGATTTTTCAAAAAATAATAAAAATCCGTATAAATAAGGATATTAAAATCTGTCAAATCTAAAAACGAAATTTTTAAAACTCGATCCCGTATTAATTAAATTGTGAATGCACCGATTATGGGAGAGACAATAAATGTTAGACAGAATTTTGGACTGCAGTGGATTAGGAAGGGAGCTTTAAAAAACTGTTCGTAGGTGATGATGAAACAGAACTCCTTTGAAAATTCACTACTAGCTCGTAGCTTATAATTAATTGTTGGATATGTCTAGAAAAATGTGAATAATTACTTCAGCAAATGATATGCACGGGTAAAGATAAATGTAAATGAAAAGAATGATCACTCACCAATATCGGTATGGAGTAATTTGTTCCGTGTAGACTTTATTACATAGAAATTTAAATGAAAATAGCTTTTATTAATTTTATATTTTACTAAATATTTCAATTAATTTCTTTTTTAGTACTGAATGACGAAAAATTCAACAAATCCTAAAACATGAAACGCACGTTAAAAGTTATTCATAATACTGTCTGCATATATACACATACTTTATCTAGTATTTACTTTCATACACACACATATATACACATTTACCGTTACAAAATACCTTTTATTTCTTTATTGGGAAAACTAAAATAATGTAATGAGAAACTTTTTTTTATAAATGTAACACAAAGAGAAATACATTTAAAGAAACGTTTTAGGCTTAACTCATTTAATGTGAAATTCTGTTTAACATGTTTAATGTTTATCTAAAAATAAACCATGAGATGTGCACACACACACACACACAGATACACATGGTCTTTAATTAAATTTTACAGCTGAACCTTCAGAACTCTCTTTTAAACAATCTTAAGATTTCAAAATGATTTACTGTTCCAAAATGTTAATCCTCAGTGAAATCTTACTTTATAATGATGATCTTAGCTTATAAAAATTTCTCGAAATTCGATGTCTAAAGTAAACTGTGAAAAAGAAATATAAGTTGAAAAATATCTCTGTTTATTTCAGTAAAAATAAACTTTCTATGTAGCATATCAGACCACTAATCTAACCCCGAAAATAATTTATTCTTAAGTGGTCATAGTATCTTTCGATATGGCAAATTTTCAGCATAAAAGCCTGTATTCCTATAAGAAATTCCACTTATTTTAGAATAAAAATTTTCAAGTTATTTAATGAGTTTCTTACGTTTTGAAAATTATTTATATTTGCTATACAAATAATTTATTTTGTACCATACATAAAATAAAGAAACCGAATGAAAGTAATGAAACTTGCTTACCCACAACATAATGTTTGAAATATATGTGTGTGTTTATGCATAAGAAACTAAATTTTTATATCAAAGTGAACATATATTTTATTTATAGTCTCTGACCCTCAGTTATATTATAAGATAAATATTTTTTATAGTTTTTTAAAACCCCTTTTAGATTTTTAAACTTTTTATCTTAAAATTTTAGATACCTTTTAAAATTTTATGCTTACAGAATTAAAAAAATTTATTTCGCTTCAATTTGATATAAAAATTTAGTTTCTAATATATATTTCAAAAGTTATCTTTTGGGAAAGTAGTTTTTTTTTCAATTAGTATAAATTATATCTCCATATTTTATAATATAGCTCTTGCAATTATAAAATTAAATAATATTTCCCAAATCAGATTCTTATTAAAAACTTGTACAAATTTTATTCTGAATAATCATAACTTTTCATTTTATAAAGAACCAGATAATCTGTTATGATGAAGAATTTTAAGCTATAAAGATGCTATATCCCTTTAAATTAAAATTAAATGATTAAAGAAACGTGTTAATAGAAACTACAACAAATGTTAATATATACCAATAGAAAAAAAAGATAATGATTCAAAAGTAAGGAATAAATTTCGATATTATTATGTATTATATAAAATATTGCAAAAACAAATTATAGCCAATGTTCACATTAAAAAAAAAACTAACTACAAGCAGTTAATTTCTATAACATGGAAAAAATTACAAAAAGATATACGTTTAGAAAGAAATGTCTAATCTTTAGTCTTACGTAAAATAAGTGTTCTAAAACCCTCTTAAAATCAGTAAATTTATAAGAAATTTCCACAAAACATTTTGTCAAAAATAAAAAATAAAAATACGAAAACTTCAAAAAATCATTTTTTTTTTTAAATCATGTAAATCCTTTATGAGATCAAATATGTTCTTTTCTGTAGCATAATGAATAACTTTATTTCGAGAAAATTCCCAATCGTAGAATTGGACATAACATATATTTAGCACACAGTAAAATTAGATGTTTTAAAACAGAATAAATCTTCCTGAAAAGTCTGCTACAAATTTCTGTAATTGCAGAGCAGTTACGCGAAGCAGATACTTTTCATTTTTAACAGATATCGAACTATAACATCCACACTCAGACAATAAATCGTAAGACAATAAATCATATTTCTTTAATTGAGTAACTTAATATAGCTTACATTTTAATCTGCTGTACGTAAGTGATAATGAAGGACAATTAAGTTATCCACTTTAAAACCCTTTCAGATTATATCTAAAAAGTTCAAGTAACAATTTTAAATCCTTCTATGCTACGTCAAAAATTTCTGTAAATAGTTTCTAAATGTTCTTCTGTATCATGAAAAATAAAACGTGAGTTAGTAAAACATGCACACCCTCGATCAAAATGTGAAATATAAACTTTAGATAAAATGAAACTTCTAAAGTTAGGTTAATCCGTATATTTATTAAAGGTTAGTTGGTAAATTTAGAAAAGTAATCAGTGAATTTTTTCGTCACAGTTAGCATGAATATTTAGAAAAAATATACGAAGATTAAAAAGAATTTTTTTAATTATGTGAACTATTTCATTTGTTGAATAAGATATAACGCATATTTAGCATCCAGTAAAATTAAAGTTTTAAAACAGCATAAATCATAATATAAGTTAAAGGTAAAAAAAAGTCATAAAGTTATTCGAGAAATACTATACAACTTATATTTAGCACTTTTAAAGTAAACTAAAACTTCTTGTAAGGTCTTCCTACTAATTTCTATTATTATAAAGCAGTTACTTGAATCAGGCACCTTCCATTTTTAAAATGATACATTGTGTTATGCCATTCGCTCTCAAATGCAATAAATAGTATAACTTTTGTTGCAATTTAATGTTGATTACATAATTGGTAGAACTACGAGAGAGATAGTTATGATATATTACTTGTCACTTTTCAAATTCATTCAAATTGTAAATAAAAAGTTTTTAGATTTCTATTCTATATAAAAAGTCTCTCCAAATACTCGCAAATTAGTTCCATATATATTTTCGATATCATAGAGGAAAACTGAGTTAGTAAAAAGATGCACATCTTAAAATTTTTAATATAAGTTATACTTTAAATAAAAGTCGTAAAGTTATTAGAGAAATACGATGCAACGGATAGTTAGCACTTTTAAAATAAACTGAAACTTCTTGCTTGGTCTATATAAAAAATTTCCATTATTTTAGAGCAGTTACGCAAAGCATACGCCTACCATTATTAACGATATATCGAATTATACCTTCAAATTATACCCAGCTGTAAGACAATAAAGCGTATTACTTATGATGCAGTTTAATATCGTTCACTTCATAAGTAGCGCCAAGGAACAGATAATTATTAAAAATTAAGGTATCAATTTAAAATTCATTCAAAATTACAAGTAAAAATTCTATATATTTGTATGCTACATAAAACAATAAATCTCTCCTAATATACGCAAATAGTTCGGTACATATTATCTATATCAGGAAAGAAAAATGAGTTAGCAAAAAGATACAAGTATTGAAGTATGTATTATATAAAGTTTAGTTTTCATTATTGCAGAGGAGTTACGTAAAGCAAACATCTACCATTATTAACGATATATCGAATTATACCATTCGAGCTGTAAGACAATAAATCGTATTACTTATGTTGCAATTTAATATCGTTTACTTCATTGGTAGCGCCAAGCAAGAGATAATTATCAAAAATTAAGGTATCAATTTTAAAATTTATTCAAAATTGCAAGTAAAAATTTTATAGATTTGTATGCTACATAAAACAGTAAATCTCTCCAAATAGTTCCTTGCATATTATTTATATCATGAAAGAAAAATGAGTTAGTAAAAAGATACACATCTTAAAATTTGAAATATAAGTTATACTTTAAATAAAATTTAATATACTTTAATAAAGTTATTAGAGAAATACGATACAACGGATATTCAGAAATTTTAAAATAAACTGAAACTTCTTGCTTGGTCTTTCTAAAAAATTTCCATTACTGCAAAGCAGTTACGTAAAGCAAGCACCTACCATTATTAACGATATATCGAATTATACCATTCGGTCTGTAAGACAATAAAGCGTATTACTTATGATGCAGTTTAATATCGTTCACTTCATAAGTAGCGCCAAGGAACAGATAATTATTAAAAATTAAGGTATCAATTTAAAATTCATTCAAAATTACAAGTAAAAATTCTATATATTTGTATGCTTCATAAAACAATAAATCTCTCCAAATAGTTCCGTGCACATTATCTATATCATGAAAGAAAAATGAGTTAGTAAAGAAATACAAGTATTGAAGTATGTATTATATAAAGTTTAGTTTAAATAAAAGTTATAAAGCTATTAATGGAATAGGACATAATGCATATTTAACATCCAGTAAAAGCAGGAATTTTAAAATAGAATAAATCTTTCTACAAGGTTTTTTTACAAATTTCTATAATTGCAAAGCAGTTACGTGAAGCAGGTTCCTTCCCTTTTTAAAACGATACATTGCATTATGTCATTCGAACTCAAATGTAATAAATAGTATAACTTTTGTTGCAATTTAATGTTGATTACATAATTGGTAGAACTACGAGAGAGATAGTTATGATATATTACTTGTCACTTTTCAAATTCATTCAAATTGTAAATAAAAAGTTTTTAGATTTCTATTCTATATAAAAAGTCTCTCCAAATACTCGCAAATTAGTTCCATATATATTTTCGATATCATAGAGGAAAACTGAGTTAGTAAAAAGATGCACATCTTAAAATTTTTAATATAAGTTATACTTTAAATAAAAGTCGTAAAGTTATTAGAGAAATACGATGCAACGGATAGTTAGCACTTTTAAAATAAACTGAAACTTCTTGCTTGGTCTATATAAAAAATTTCCATTATTTTAGAGCAGTTACGCAAAGCATACGCCTACCATTATTAACGATATATCGAATTATACCATTTAATCTGTAAGACAATAAAGCGTATTACTTATGATGCAGTTTAATATCGTTCACTTCATAAGTAGCGCCAAGGAACAGATAATTATTAAAAATTAAGGTATCAATTTAAAATTCATTCAAAATTACAAGTAAAAATTCTATATATTTGTATGCTACATAAAACAATAAATCTCTCCTAATATACGCAAATAGTTCGGTACATATTATCTATATCAGGAAAGAAAAATGAGTTAGCAAAAAGATACAAGTATTGAAGTATGTATTATATAAAGTTTAGTTTAAATAAAAGTTATAAAGCTATTAATGGAATAGGACATAATGCATATTTAACATCCAGTAAAAGCAGGAATTTTAAAATAGAATAAATCTTTCTACAAGGTTTTTTTACAAATTTCTATAATTGCAAAGCAGTTACGTGAATCAGGCACCTTCCATTTTTAAAACGATACATTGAATTATGCCATTCGTGCTCAAATGCAATAAATAGTATTTTTGCTGCAATTTAATATTGCTTTCATTATTGGTAGAACTACGCAAGAGATAATTATGACATTTTAAGTGTCACTTTTCAAATTCATTCAAATTGTAAATAAGTTTTGTTATTTCTATTTAACATAAAAAAAAAAAAATCTCCCCAAATACTCGCAAGTTAGTTCCATATATATTTTCTGTATCATAAAAGAAAACTGAGTTAGTAAAAAGATCTTAAAATTTGTAAGTTATACTTTAAATAAAAGTGAATATACTTTAATAAAGTTATTAGAGAACTGCGATACAACAGATAACTAGCACTTTTAAAACAAACTGAAACTTCTTGCTTGGTTTTTCTAAAAAATTCCCATTATTGCAGACCAGTTACGTAAAGCAAACATCTACCATTATTAACGATATATCGAATTATACCATTCGAGCTGTAAGACAATAAATCGTATTACTTATGTTGCAATTTAATATCGTTTACTTCATTGGTAGCGCCAAGCAAGAGATAATTATCAAAAATTAAGGTATCAATTTTAAAATTTATTCAAAACTGCAAGCAAAAATTTTATAGATTCGTACGCTACATAAAATAATAGATCTCTCCAAATATACTTAAATAATTCAATGCATATTATCTATATTATAAAAGAAAAACGAGTTAGTAAAAAGATACACGTCTTGAAGTATGTATTATATAAGGTTTAGTTTAAATAAAAGTTGTAAAGTTATTCGTGGAATAGGACATATAACGTATATTTAACATCCAGTAAAAGCAGGAATTGTAAAATAGAATAAATCTTTCTACAAGGTTTTCCTATAATTGCAAAGCAGTTACGTGAAGCAGACACTTCCCATTTTTAACGAGACATTGAATTATACCATCCGCACTCAAAGACAATAAATCGTATTACTTCGGTTGCAATTTAATATCGCTTACATCTTTGGTAGAGCGACGCAATGGTCGGGAAACATAGTTTTACGAAACAAAAATCAAAATCATCAAATGTTTAGAGAGCTTCAAAATCTTCTCGCTCATCAGTAATGAGCTTAAATGCAAAGCGAGCGGAGAAAATATTCGTGAATATTTTCCATTTTAATACGCCCCGACCGCAGAAGTGGTTTTCGTAAAGTGTTTATTTTAGCCTCAGCAATGTTCGACCCCCCCCCCTGCCTCGGTCTCCTTAATACATTTTCTTCTTCTTTTCATTAGTTGCTAACTGCCGTTTTATTGGAGAGCCAAAGATCTCTCATCCTTTTCCTTTTATTCACTTAATCAGCCGGCAAAATGAGACGCTAAAACGGTAGACACTTTGAGAAATGGACACCCCCTCTCGTGAAGCGAATGGAAAAAAAAAAGGAGAGACATAAGGACGAAGCGGATAAAAAAAAAGAGGATCCACTCATTGAATCGGAACGACGCGTGGGGTGGAGAAGAGGAAAAAATAAAGAAGGGGACGGGATAAATAATAAAAAAAACGAAAATATCTTCGCAATCGTAAAACGATTTGTTCCTCCCCTCACCCTCAATCGATGGCACACCGCATTCCTTTAAGAGTAACGTCACCATCTTTCTTTCTATCTCTCCGCCTTCTCTCCACGGCGCCGGGGAAGAGCTGGATTCATCTCTTGTTTGCAAACACGAGGTTTCGTCATCGGACCACGTGACCCCGGCGATTTAGTGGCGGGCGCTGTGACGTCATGGAGAGGTGTGATTAAGCTATAGCCATTCTTCGTTTTGCCATGTGCTTACGAGATACCGTCGCATTTAGTGTATCTTTTTTGGAGCTCAAATTGAAACTAATCGTAGGAATTATTATTATTTTTTAAACGTAACGCATTTTTTGCTTTTGAATTTCATGGCTGAAAAAGAAAGTTTCTTTGCGGAATTTTGACATCGCGCTTTTGCTATTTTACTCTTGTGGTATGGCTTCTATTAGAGTCTTTGTATACCATATTTTAAAACACGTAATTTTAAACACGATCTTTCGTCATTAAACATCGTAAACTCGGCCATTTAGTTGGAGAGCACCGTGACGTCACAGGAGAGGTGTAATCAAGCTGTAGCTATTCCTCATTTTGTAATATGTTTAACGGATACCGCCGTGTTTAGCGTATCGTTTTGGAGCTTGAATTGAAGCTAATCGTAGAAATTATTTTTTTAAGATAACATGTTTATTGATTTTGAATTTTATGGCTGAAAGAAAGCGTTTCATTGTGGAATTTTAAAATCTTGCTTTTGTAGCTTTATTCATGAAGCCTTTCATCTTAAATTTTTAAACACATAATTTTATAAACGAGGTTTCATCATCGTACCACGTGACCTCGGAGATTTAGTGGAGAGCTTTGTGTTGTCACGAAAATGTGTGATTAAGCTACAGTAGTACTTAGTTTTGCTACTGTATCATACTTTAAGAGTATCTTTTTGAATTTCAGATGAAAATTAATGTACATTTTTTCTGATAGCTTGATTTGGAGTTTTATGGCTGATAAGGAGTCACGAGAGAAAAAAATATATTAGAATCATAAAATTTCGTTGCAAAATTTTAAAATGGTGTTATTATTTTATTCCTTCAATATATGCGTTTCATTTAGAGCCTTTGTATAATAAATAGGGAAAGACATAATTTTAAACATGGGGTCCGACAGAAAACCACGTGGCCTAGGTGATTTAGTGAATAGGAACTGTGATGTCACAGAAAATGGGTATTAATCTCAAGGCATTCTTTGTTTTGTCATCTGCTTACTAACACTCAATACATTGCATAGTTCTTGTAATTTTCAAAATTTCTAATTAACTACTAAAATTATTGGAAAATGCAGTAAAATTCCTAGAACCTAAGGCAGCATCCTTTTGAAAAATTCGGGCATGTCGCATTCGGCAAGTCTTTTTGGATTTTGAATTAAGACCAGTGGATATTTTTTTTATAACACATTTCTTGCTATTAAATTTTATTACTTATAAGGCTCGCTAGCAAAGTAAATGTTGGAAAGGAAAAGCGTGGAATTTTGCAACAATTTGTGACCGTTCTTTATTAATTTTATTCAGTTTGAATTTAATCTAGAATTATTATATCACAAATTTTAAAACATATTTCTTAACCCATGTTATTGAAATACAAAGATAGAATATTCAAGCTGAATATATGTGTATTTGTATACTCACACACACACACACACACACACACACACACACACACACACACACACACACATATATATATATATATATATAGATATATATAGATATATATATACTTTACTCCATTCCAGTTAAAATGAATGGCTATCAAAAATATGAAATTTTTTACAGTTAACTTTCTGTTCAAATACAACTATTTTATGATATTTGTGAAGAAAAACTATTAACATATTTATATTTTTACTTCGCTTACGAAAAAATTAGAAAAAAAAGAATGGGATTTTTTAAAAATTAAAAAAAAAACTATATTCATTTTCATTTGCAGTTTTTAAAAATTTTCTTTATTTTAGTAGTTATATAAAGCGAACAGTAGTACGTGGAATTTTAATGTGTTTTTATAATCTTTTAATAAGAATCTTAACTCGCTTCTGCCTAAATAAATTCATTATCTCTCCTTAATATTAAAATTATCTTTTATTTTATACACAATGAAATGAAATTTTTATTTAATTTTAATTTCATCCAAAAATAGAAGTTAGGCAGGTGATTTAAGCAATATATTTTTGAGTACGAGTTCATCCTAAATCCTTACAACTTAACATATAAATATTAAGCTTATATTATTGTCGTAATTCCATTTAGCGTTTGATGTATTTAAAAGGTGTAACAAAAAAATTCTATGCTTAAATACTTTTCTGTTATTAAAACGTTTTCTCCCCACGACTGAAAGTTACTTTGGAGCGATAAGGGAAATTTAGGTATCTCTAATGTGGCGCCATCTGCTGAACAGATAGTAGCTTTAATAAGTGTTCAAAGGGTTAAATCCGAAATTAAATTTGAAATTCTCGTAATTTTAGTGTTATTTTAATTCTTTTGACGTTTTTTATACAAGACAGAGCTTTTAAGTACTGCTTAAATTTTTGACAATTTTATAGCGTAAAATTAAGCATTATTCCGCCATTTATATTAAACTTATATTTTTAAAAACTTATTTTTTCGCGTATGTTCGAATAATGCAGTTCAAATTCCGAGATTAATTTACTTGTTTTAAATTTTTATGACATTACAGAATTAGAAATAATTTTATATATTTCATAATTGAATATAAAATTAGGAGAGTTTTTTTTTTATAAAAAATTTAAATGCTATATCATACTGAATCCGTCAAGAAATCGTATTGAATTTCTCTACTGGTGTTTCGAATTGAAATTTTTTAAACATTAAGTTTACAATATTTTTCATTTTAAGTTTTTATGTTTTATTTTGCCTATTAAATTGTCGTTCATATACCGCTTTTATTCTAAAATTTATTCCAACTAATCTTAGTGTCACAGTAAAAGAGATAGGTGTCCCATGAATTACTTAAGGAGTTATTTCGCAAGTTTTATGTATTTTAGCTCTTTTTGAAATTTTATCATCCGGAACTTTCTACTTTAATTCAGACATATAATTCCACCACTGCTGTCTAAGCAAACAGGAAGAAATTTCAACGGGTTTGCACAGATATATTTATGTAGAACATGTGCGGTTTTTGGAAATTGTTTGAATTTCGAAAGTCTATTGAATTATTTATCCGGTACAAGTTTTTAAGTTTCAAGTACTTAAAGTCGTATTATCTGATGGACATCAGTATCGGGGTTCAAACACAAAGCTAACATACATTACTTATGAGTATTGTTGATGCCATGTTAACGAATAAAACATTTTTTATATAGAAATCCAAAATTTAAAAAAAAATTGTATTATACTCAAAAATACAGCTTGTATTTTAATTAATATATAAAATAAAATTATTTTACATGTTTATCTCTATTATTTTCATAGTGTCTTAGGGTATAAGTTACGGTGTTATACCTAAATTAGTATAATAATTATAATCCCAAACATTACTTTATATTTTGTAAAACCTCAGATTCCAATATAATTTTTTCTAAAATGATTATTAATCTCCAATTAATGATTACAATCACCCAGTTTATTATCTTTAAGCATTTAACCAGAGGTTTAAATAAAATGTATTTTTCCCGTTAAATTATTATTAAAATATATAGCAAACTGAATAGTTTTGCATTCTTCTAACTGCTGTTAGCACTTCTGTGGACAATAATTTACCTGAAGCCACTAAAAATGCATTCCTTAAATAAAGGTGATATGACTTATTACATTTCGTAAGTTAAATGCTTATTAAATGCTATTCAAATAATTTGACATCTACGATTAGAAGAAGCTTAAGGCTTCCGTTTGATAACAAAAAGTATTTATATTAGAGAGGATTCTCCCCCCCCCCTTTTGTTGTTGTAAAAAGTCCAAATAGAACTCAGGAAAATTTCATCTGTATTTGCTGTTATTTTTTAGTGGTCATATATTATTTTATATATTGCAACACTGTAGAGTAAGGTCATAATATAATTTTATAATTTATCAGTCCTGATCAGTTTATTCTTTCCTTTTGATATTTAACCCGCTGTTTAATTATATTACATTTCCATATTAAGCTTACATTGAAATATGTATGAAACTTCCTTTTAACCGTTATTAGCACTTGTGTTGACTCTAATTTACCTGAAGAATGAACTATGTGCACAATAATTTACCTGAAGTCACTAAAAATGCATTCCTTAAATAAAGTTGATATCACTTATTACTTTTCGTAAGTTAACTGCTTATAATACTATTCAAATAGTTTGACATCTACGATTAGAAGAAGTTTAATGCTTTCATTTAATAACAAAAAGTATTTATACAGCAGAAAAGAGAGAGAGATGGGATTGCAGAAAGGATTTTTCTCTGCTTGTGTTGTAAAAAGTCTAAATGAAAAGGAGGAAATTTCCATCTGTAATTACGTTATTTGTTAGAGGTAATAAATTATTTTATATATTGCAACACTGTAGAGTAAGGTCCTAATATAATTTTATAATTTATCAGTCCTGGTTAATTTATTCTTTTCTTGTAGTATTTAACCCACTGTTCAATTATATTACATTTTCCATATTAAACTTATATTGAAATATATATGAAACTTCCTTTTAACCGCTATTAGCACTTGTGCTGACTCTAATTTACCTGAAGAATGTATTCTTTAAATATAATTAGTTATTACATTTCGAAAGTTAAATGCTTACAATACTCTTCAAATAGTTTGACATCTATGACTAGAAGAGGCTTGAGGCATCCGTTTAAAATCAAAAAGTAAAATTAAAAAAAAGTCAAAAAGCAAAATCAAAGATTTTCCCTTCTTGTATTGTTGTACAAAGTCCAAATAGAAGTGAGGAAAATTTCAATTGTATTTACGTTTATTTGTTAGTGGTCATATATTATTTTATATATTGCAACACTGTAGAGTAAGGTCCTAATATAATTTTACAATTTATCAGTACTGACCAGTTTATTGTTTCCTTTTGGTATTTAACCCGCTGTTCAATTATATTGAATTTTTTATATTAAACTTATATTGAAATATGTATGAAACTTTCTTTTAACTGCTATTAGCACTTGTGCTGACTCTAATTTACCTGAAGAATGTATTCTTTAAATATAATTAGTGTGACTTATTACATTTCGAAAGTTAAATGCTTACAATACTGTTCAAATAGTTTGACATCTATGACTAGAAGAGGCTTGAGGCCTCCGTTTAAAATCAAAAAGTAAAATAAAAAAAAAGTCATAAAGTCAAAAAGCAAAATCAAAGATTTTCACTTCTTGTATTGTTGTAAAAAGTCCAAATAGAAGTGAGGAAAATTTCAACTGTATTTACGTTTATTTGTTAGTGGTCATATATTATTTTATATATTGCAACACTGTAGAGTAAGGTCCTAATATGGTCAGTACTGATAACTTTACAACTTATCAGTACTGACCAGTTTATTTTTTCCTTTTGGTATTTAACCCGCTGTTCAATTATATTGAATTTTTCATATTAAACTTATATTGAAATATATATGAAACTTCCTTTTAACCGCAATTAGCACTTGTGCTGACTCTAATTTACCTGAAGAATGTATTCTTTAAATATAATTAGTGTGACTTATTACATTTCGAAAGTTAAATGCTTACAATACTGTTCAAATAGTTTGACATCTACGACTAGAAGAGGCTTGAGGCCTCCGTTTAAAATCAAAAAGTAATTATATAGTAGAAAAAAGGGGGATGAAATTGCAGAGATGATTTTTTCCCTTACGTTGTCGTAAAACATCAAAACAGAAAGCAGGAAATCTTCACCTGCAATTATGTCTATTTACTTTGATTTCTTCCTTTTAATTACGAGCATAAAAGAACGTTCCCTGAAGGTACGTTGTGACGATTATAAGCTTCAATACGGAGACAAACGAACCCGATAAATAGCGGAGCTTGCAATTAAAAGAAATAAGCTCTTGGTATACATATACATATATATATATATACACACACACATTCATAAATGAACATATTAAAAAGCGAAAAAAATACGCACACAGCATAGAGAATACCTTGGTTGTTTTCATTCGACTATTGAATACGACAAGTACACAGACGGGGGAAAATTAAAATCCGAGAAGTAGGCTGTACCGCCGTATTTGCTCTTAATTCTCAAGAAAAATTTTCCTCGGTGTTCAGCAGAAGTTGGGACAGCAGTAATTGGGGAGTTAATTAAAATTGTCGAATATTTCCATGCAAGAAGCTACTCCCATACTATCGCGATTATCAAAGGGGCTGCGTCCTAATTGCGCAAGATGAGTAAAGTTGTTAGTTTTTCTCCGGTAGATATTGATTATGAAATAATGACTGGGTGCGAGCTTTTGTAAACAAGAGGATAATATACAAGAAAATGTAATTTCATTTTTTCGCGTATAATCTTTCGGATAGAAATATGGCGTTCGCTCGTAATTATGAGGAAATTACGTTGTAGCGCTTTAGTTACTTCGGGGATTTCTTCATGCAAATTATTCCTCGTCTGTTGTATCATTCGATTTGTAAAATAAAATAAAAGAATTAAAGGATTTTTATTGATACGGGTTCCTGAAATTGATTCACTCGCTCTAAATTTTCATTGAAAAAGTTGTTTGGCAAAAATTTAATCAAAATAAATTTCAGGTTTAATCATATAAGTAAAGTAGAAATTTTAAAATTGGAATTTAAATATATAACTGCATACTAGTGTAAAAAGTTTATTACTAATATAGAGCATTCGCTAAACTTAGGACTGCTAAAAGTTCGACTTTAAAACAGAAAAAAGATAAAAGAAAAAGAAAACGTACAGTCAAAAAGTAAACAAAAACACGGATCTGCTTCTACAGGTAGAAGATACGGTTTTAACCCGTTAATACCTGAGACATTATAACGTTGGAAGTTAAGGGCCCTAAATCTATTATCAAATTTCAAGGAAGAGCAAAATAAAGAGTTTTTACAGATTTGTCTGAATTAGATCGTTTTTTACTGAAAAGTCTGATAAACGTCTTTGGAGTTGCAGGAAAGGTATAATTAATCTAAACATATGGAAAAAGTAGAAATAATAAATTTTTACCTCCTAACGAGGGTCTTTACTTCGAAACCATGTTAGTTTGCTAAATCTTTCAATTTAAAGAAATCGGGGTAATGCTTTAATAATGTAATAGAGGAGAGCAAATTATGCACGAATACACAAATCGTACGTAGTGTCTCGGAATACCTATATATCAGAAGTCAAGAAGCTTTAATAACATAATAGAGATGTACAAATTATGCACGAATATACAAATATAGGACAAAGTGCCTCGGAATACCTATATATCGGAAGTCAAGAAGCTTTAATAACATAATAGAAGAGAACAAATTATACACGAATGTACAAATATCGCAGTAGTGCCGCGGATTACCTATATATCGGAAGTCAAGAAGCTTTGTTAACATAATAGAGGAGTACAATTACACACGAATATACAAATATAGGACATAGTGCCTCGGAATATCTATATATCGGAACTGACTTACGATGTATTGGTAAATTAATGAATACTTTAAAGCAATTAAATTAAGATATCAATTAGCAATATATTAAGTTAAGAATAAATTAAGGTACATTAATGAATATTTTAAGTTATTATGGACTGCACATGGCAAACAAATATGACATTTAAATAACTTTGAATATTATACCCTGTACTCATTAAGGACCAGCTGTCATTTTAAACATTAAAGGAGGGCACTTATAAAATCAGAAAAACCTCGTGATTAAACAATTATTTTGTGTCACGTGTAAACACAGTAAAGTGAAGCTATGTAATAAACAAAGTTATTTGTGATGGTTTTAGACAATGTAAGTGACGAAAAAGTTAATTTATGTGCTGAGATCGAAACATCATAAGATATCGATCCAAACGGCAAAATTATAAATAGTAGCCGGTACTCAAAAACTTGGTGGATTGATTATAGGATTGTCATCTACCTTTGCTGTAAAGAAAACTCGTTCTGAGAAGACATAAAATTTCTACAAACCCTTTTTTAGCCGTCTATAAAAAGGAACGCTAGGCTTTGAAGAGTTAAAACATGTGTTATCAGTATTTAAAATAAGTTGTTAAAATGATTGAAAATTTAAAAGCTTATTATTGCACAGGTTTTAATCAAATAACCTTATATTTAACAGCTAACAGTAATGTTTAAAAATTTTTAAATCCTCCGAAACATTTTCAAAGCTTTCATAATTCCGACATATGTTTATCGGATTAATGATTAAATATATAATTTCGTGTATTTTATTCATTTTTATTTCGAAACTTGTATCTTATATCGAGCAGCATCTGAAAGGTGTCGTATTTCTAAGTTTTACTTTTATCTCGGCAACGTCCTGGTAGCTACTTCACAATTAATTATAGAAGTAATATGCACCATTTTCATATCTGAATATTCATTAAGTTTATAAATTTCGTGATGCTATGTATCCCCTATAGATGGCGCTAAGAGGGATGAAATCAGACTCCCCCCTTAATATACAGAAGGGAGGATCATCAGAGAGGATCGCCAGCGGTCAGGTCTTCTCTTTTGAATTGGAGGGGTCCGGATCTCGGGGGAAATATATTAACGCTCTAAGGGACTCTGACTCGGTTTTCAAAAATGATATATTGAAACGAACTGGCTTTGTCCGAGGAATAGACAATAAGATTAAAATAAACGGGCTTTGGAAATTAGCATGCACATATTCCACTATGCATTCCCAAAGGGGCGAGAGCAGCGTTTATTTTGGCAATTTTTATACCGTTAGTTTGCGAGAAAAATCTCAATTTAAAGACGCTAGAGGTTTCTGCATGTTTAAAAGTATATAGTTTAACAGTCTAACTGGTTTATTTTTAATAAAATTTACTAATGGAATTAAAACATCATTAAAGATATAGAATTAATCTTAAGAAAGAAACAAGTATCTATCACGTTATAAATTACTATATTCTTCTAACAACTAATTTTCTAATTATATAGTTATACAGGTAATGTTGAAAAGTCTCACTGGCGTTGCTTTAATGAAATTTGCTGATGAAATAAAAATGTCAGTAAAGATATAGGATTAATATTAAGAAAGAAACATGAATTTGCCATGTTGTAAATTACTATATTCGTCAGACAACTAATTTTCTAAGTATATAGTTATATATTTAATGTTGAGCAGTCTCACTGGTATTGTTTTATTAAAATATGCTAATGAAATTAAAGTATCAGTAAAGATATAGAATTAGTATTAAGAAAGAAACAAAAATCTGACGCGTTGTAACACATTATAATTGATTGACAACTCATTTTCTTTCATGTATGAATTGCAAGAATTTATATAAAATAAGAAATGACCATTAGTTTGTTAATTTGGCTTGTTTAAATATTATTGTACGTATAAGATATCCTGGAAATTATAATAAACTAAAGTAATATAATATAATAGCCTTTTTTTCTATAAGTAGTCTGCGATTCTTTTACTTCAACTTTGTAGATTTTAGAGGAAACTTTCAGATTATTGAAAGTTATATTTTAAATTAAAATTTATTTCTACAGACCATTATTAACTAAAGTAATCCATCAGTGCAAGTTCTTTTAATGATTAATTTATAACAATCTCTAGTAACTAATACCACCTTAGGTTTTCACACAGTATTTTACTATATATAAAAAAAATCAAGGGTGAAATTAAAGAAAAAAATTACAAGATTAAGACGGGATGAAAATTTGTAGAAAGTCGGTGTAAAAACAATACTAAATTCTCTGCAATGAAATCATTTATGTAATCATACTTTCAAGTTCTTTCAAGCAAAAAGTATTTTTTCAATTATAATTTTAACATAACTGTTAAAAATGACATAAAAGTTTATAAGAAAACTGTCTGGTAGATTTCAGTTCAAAAGTATTTTTTACGCATATAGGTGCAATAACTTTTTTAACTAACCTACAAAATTGTTTTAAATTAGCATTTTCAACTTAAAAGTCCGTGAAAAAATACTTTTTTAAATAATATTCAGATTTTAATAAGGTATAGGCAGCTATTTTTTCTTTTTTTTAGGATAAAAAAATTGCATTTCTTATAATGTTTTAATTTTTTTCTATACACAATTTTTTTCTTTTTTAATCTCATATCAGAGACATCACAAAACAGATTTCACCTGATAAAAGGAAAAGAAATTACTCTCCAGGTGGCACGCTCTCAAAAAATATGCCAGCTATTTCTTTTCTAATATTTCTTCCATACTTCTAGCTAAGAAGAATTTCCATTGTCCATTAAAACGAAAGCTGTTTGTTATGTCTAGGTTTATGTCTACTTTTATCCTACCATGTTTTCTCAGAAAACCGGTGTTTAACATGTTGCGACACATAAAAATCCTATCTGGTATTGGGACAGGTGCTCGTAATATAACACCGTACTTTTGCATGTACCCCTCTTTTGAACTTCCATATACCGTATTTATTCGTGTATAACGCGCACCTTCTTTTTTACGAGAAATAAAATGGCAGAAAGAAATTATTTCGTGTGTAGAGCGCATATAAAGTTTGATATGTAAGTGTCTTTCCAGATTGTAAACTAATTGCTGTGGGAAGGAAATTAATAATACTCCAACCCTGCTTCAATATCATTTTCCAGAATCCTTCATGCTTGTTATCGGTTATTTGTGGTCATTGGAAAGGTTTGGGCTACTTTGAAATAATCGTAGAGACTGAAAATATAAACTCACGCCCCCCCCCCCAGAAAAAAGAATGGTGTAAGAAGATTCATATTGTTTAATACTGTAAGAGAACAAACAGTGTTTTGTGACAGCGTTCCAGCAAGATGAAAAAGCGATGTAGTTATGCTGCAGCATTTAACTTTCAAGTAGTTCGGTATGCTACAGTAAATAAGAACTGTGCTTTAAAGCGGAAGTTTGTCTTTTAAAGTTAATAATTTATGTTGCTAACATTGCTCTATGAAGTAGAAGGAAAATAGTTGTGAAATATAGATTCAGCAATACTTCCTTTGAGGGATATTTTTACCTTTTTCTATTTTCTTCCTTGGATACCGGTCCTTATTCCCCGGTACACCGGATGATTACAGGAAGTAGTAAAGATTATTCCGCGCATAACGCACAACTTGACTTTTCGCCCAAAATTTTTGAAAAAAAAAGTAAGTGCGCATTATTTACGAGTAAATACGCTAAAACCATCTCCTCGGACTCTCGTTTCATATCTATAATTAATGCTTAATATTCGTACGCGGTCCCTTCATTGCAAACATATACCAGCGTTTTCACAAAAATCAACAAAGACTCGTTTTCTCCGTAAGACGCCGCCAATGGATTTGTGAATAATTAAAATCAATGTCGGAATGGACCCTCCATGATGGACAGAAGAGTTCCCTCCCCCTCATGGGGGTAGGGGCGTAGGGGAGCTTGGGGTGTGCCAAGCGTTGCCCTGGCAACTGCATGACCCTTGTTAAGGGTGGGAGGCTGCTCCGTTATCGTCCAGTGGTTCAACTTTGAAGAGATTTTCTCATTGTAGCAAAGGTTTTTAGTAAATTTTAAATAAGTTTGCTGTTTACTGTGAAACAGTTAAAGTTAGGAAATATTTCCTGGAAGCATGTACTCGTACAGGAGATAAGCAACCGTATAAAATTAACAGTCTTATAAGATGAAGAAATTCAAGGGCATTTCAAAAGCAAATAAATCAATATTATTCTAATTAATTTCCCGGTTCTCTAAAGTAGTTAGTTGTTCTCAAAGTAATATCAGTTTTTAACTAAAATCTATTCTGGTACACTTTTTTTATACAGAAAAAAAACTTTAAAAAAATCAAATATAAGTACATAATACTTTTTTTTGCCTTTTTTTTAAATAAATGAAAAAATTATAATTTTTTTTTAAAATGTCAAATTTTTTTGGAGTAGTCTAAATGGTTAAATTTATGGTTAAATGGTTAAATGGAAAAAAAATTAAATGGTTAAATGGAAGTAATTCAAGGGCATTTCAAAAGAAAAATAAATCAATATTATTCTAATTAATTTCCCGGTTCTCTAAAGTAGTTAGTTTTTCTCAAAGTAATATCAGTTTTTAACTAAAATCTATTTTGGTACACTTTTTTTTATACAGAAATAAAAACTTTAAAAAAATCAAATGTAAGTACATAATACTTTTTTTTTTTTGCCTTTTACATTTCTTTAAACGTAAATGAAAAATTTGTATTTTTTAAATGTCCTTTTTGGGGGGTAGTCTAAATGGTTAAATTTATGGTTAAATGGTTAAATGAAAGTAATTCAAGGGCATTTCAAAATCAGATAAATCAATATTATTCTAATTAATTTCCCATTTCTCTAACGTAATTAGTTGTTCTGAAAGTAATATCAGTTTTAACTAAAATCTATTTTGGTACACTTTTATTATACAGAAATAAACTTTAAAAAATCAAATATAAGTACGTAATACTTTTTTTTTACCTTTTACAGTTCTTTAAACGTAAATGAAAAATTTATAATTTTTTTTTAAAAATGTCAAATTTTTTTGGGGTAGTCCAAATGGCAAAAAAATTAAATGGAAGAAATTCAAGGGCATTTCAAAAGCAAATAAATCAATATTATTCTAATTAATTTCCCGGTACTCTAAAGTAGTTAGTTGTTCACAAAGTAATATCAGTTTTTAACTAAAATCTATTTTGGTACACTTTTTTTTATACAGAAAAAATAACTTTAAAAAATCAAATATAAGTACATAATACTTTTTTTTTTTTTTTTTTTGCCTTTTACAGTTCTTTAAACGTAAATGAAAAACTTATATATATTTTTTTAAATGTCAATTTTTTTGCGGGTATTCTAAATAGTTAAATTTTATTAAAAATACTTGCTGTTTACTCTAAAACGGTTAAAAGTTGAGAAATATTTCCTTGAAGCATGTATTCGAAGTGAGAGTAAACAGCCGTTATAAAAGGAAAAGTCTTATAAGATGAAGAAATTCAAGGGCATTTCAAAAGCAAATAAATCAATATTATTCTAATTAATATCCCGGTTCTTTTAAGTAGTTAGTTGTTCCCAAAGTATTATCAGTTTTTAACTAAAATCTATTTTGGTACACTTTTTTCTTATACAGAAAAAAAAACTTTAAAAAATCAAATATAAGTCCATAATACTTTTTTTTTTACAGTTCTTTAAAAATAAATGAAAAATGTATAACTTGTTTTAAATGTCAAATTTTTCTGGGTAGTCCAAATGGTTAAATTTTATTAAAAATACTTGTTGTTTACTCAAAAACGGTTAAAAGTTCTGAAATATTTCTTCGAAGCATGTATTCAAACGTAGAATAAATAGTCGTTATAAAAGAAAAAGTCTTATAAGATGAAAAAAATTGAAGGGCATTTCAAAAGCAAATAAATCAATATTATTCCAATTAATTCGAAGTCTCTCTAAAGTAGTTAGTTGTTCCCAAAGTAATATCAGCTTTTGACTAAAATCTATTTTTGTACGTTTTTTTAATACGGAAAAAAAGTCAGATAGAAGTATTTAACACTTTTTATGTTTTACAGTACTTCAAGTATTAATGAAAAATACATAAAACACTATAAATGTGCTTTTCCTGATAATCTAAATAGTAAAATTTTAAAAACGTTTCCTGTTTAGTGTAAAACGGTTAAAAGTTGGAACTATTTTCTTAAAGCATGTACTCATAGAGGGAAAAACAGCTGTATAAAGGGATTTTTATAAAATGAAATTCAAGGTCATTTCAAAGGAAATAAATCAATATTATTCTAATTAATTCCCAGGCTCTCTAAAGTAGTTAGCTGTTCCCAAAGTGATATAATTTTTTTATTAAAATCTATTTCGGCACATTTTTTACATAAAAAATCAAATAAAAGTACATAATACATTTTTACTTTTTATAATACTTTAAACGTATCAGGGAAAATATATATATAAAACTTTAAAAAAACGTCACCTTTCTGGTAGCCTAAATACCACTAAAACAACACTTTAAATACATATTTTTTTCCACAAAAACAAATCGCATTTTTAGAGTTTATGCTAAATATGTTTTTAATAAGCAAGCATTGAAATTTACTCAGTATAATTACTCTTTACGCTAATTTAAAAATGATCTGATCCTCTCTACCTAAAATTACTTTTTCGGAAAAAATTATTGCCTCTGAATTTTTTAATTGTTATTAATTTCTGTTAGAGATGAATGAATGAGAGGAAAATGTTAATGAACATATTGTCATGTAAAACATAACAATTTTATAATAAAAAATAATATATAAGCTCATCGTGAAGAAAAGATGACTTAAGAAATATGGAGTTATAGATATCTGAGGCATATCGTTCTTCTTTGTAGAGATTTTTAAAAATAATTTTAAAATGCTTGAAAAAAAGTGTTTGAAAATTGGTGTATTTGACGAATAAATTAATTAAAATCAAACTAAAGAACTAAGAAAATAAGACATTTTCTTTAATCCTATAAATAAAATATTTCCTCAAATTCTGAAGGCTGTTTTAGATTTAATTCTAGAATATATTGTCAAGTATTGACTCTGAATAGAGAATTTCAGTTTTATTCCTAAATAATTAAAAAAAAAAAAAAAAAAAAAAAAAACGGAAATTCGTGAAAATGTAAAAATAATCATTACAGGGATATTTTCGTAAAATAGTCTGCATATTTGAAAAAAAAAAATTATATTTACACTAAATTCAAAATTAAATGCTATATTTTTATGTCTATATAGATATTCATGTATATATATATATATATATATGTGTGTATGTATATATATATATATATATATATATATATATATACATTGCAAATTAATTGTGTGTAAAAAATTATTAAAGATATGGTTTCTTTAAAAAATTTAAGAAATGCAGTTGGGCTACATAAAAATTCTAAATAAAAGTTGAAATAGAAAAATACAATATTGAAAAAAAATATAGATACAGCTGTTTTGTTTGAATATGAATTATTATATATATATATATATATATATATATATATATATATATATATATAAATAATTAAAATACAAATACAATTTATGAATATATATATACATACATACATACATACATATATATATATATATATATATATATATATATATATAGATATATGCATGCATATACATACATACATATATATATATATATATATATATATATATATATATATATATATATATATATATATATATATATATATATATATATATATATATATACATAAACGGGCATCCAAGATTTTTAGACTTTGGACAATTGAACAGAATAGAAGGCCCGACTTCATACAGCGATTTCAGTCGCTTGTAAAAGATAAAAACAGAAAGTCCAATATCTTTAGCTAGATAATGAGAAAAGATGTAATCGACGTGCCGTACAATACTTAGCGTTGTGTTTATTCAATGGTTATGAAAATTGTCATTTATTTTTCAAGTAGTTGAGTCCCGCTAATTTAAATATGTGCCAATAACTAAAACAATATTTTCTGTTCCGGGGAAGATGATTCGTTCGTTAATTTTGCAAGCCAGGATTTAAATGGAAAATATTTGCTTTAGTTATTTAGTTGCGAATTGTCGTAATGACCCAAATCAATTTATTTTTCTCCGATACAGAGAACGATAAGATGTGAACCATCGTATAAATGTAGATGATTTTTAAATATATAAGTATAACTTTTAAACGGGTAAGTTATATGAACCATTTTATTTTACAGCGACAATGCTAATGAAGAAATCAGATTCTAGACAATAAGATATCAGGTTAAATATTGAGACAGGAAGTTGAAAAAGGAATTTAATTTTGCAGGAAATGTAAACCACGATTCAGTTATAAAATGTTTGTTCTATTGCAAGATGTGTTAATTAGTTTTCAATTGCACTTCACCCGACACTAAAACTTCAAAAGGGATCTTAAATACTTACGTATTTTTTTATATGAGGAACTACCTCATTTTTTCCCTTTCTTTTTTTTTTTTCATAATGCAGACTGAAAAGTCATTTATCACCGTGATTTCATCTTTTTAAAATTTGCAATTCGATTTTTATTCTTGAATTTTTAGTTATCTTCTTATAAGTGCAAACATGATATTTCATTTCAATTCGCCTTTTCGAGGAATAAATTGAATTTACATTATTATCAATCCAGCCCATATTTTTCTTCTTAAAACACGCTTGTTAGAACGTGTCTGAAAATCATTATTTCCCTGATTGAGATTAAAGTATTTTAACTTACTATGTTTTCTTTAAAGCAGATTTAATAACCTCGCTGGGAGTTTAACGTGTTAAATCTCGCACATGAATAAAATCTTTCCGGCGTACAGTCCAACGCAATGAATGTTTCTTTAAGAAGAAAAAAACCCAAGGAAAATGTTTAAAAAATCATTAAAATTCGTATCTTATGTGTAATAGTTTTTCGAAAATAAAATAAAGTTTATAAATTTCAGTTTCTTGTTTAGAGAAAAAAATCACTGAAACAACTTAAAAATAGGATGAAAAATTTAAAATGAATTAAAAATATCAAATATCATTTTTAGGTTACGCTAAATACCTCTTTCTTAAAACTTTTAATTATTAAAGCCTAAATTTTACTTTTTTGATCAAAATATATGTTAATATTTTATATTTCAATTTATAAATATGGTAAAATTTTATATAAATATAAAGATTGCAAAATAATGAAACAATAGCATGTTTATCCTTTATAGTTTATAATTACAAACACTAAGGGTTCTTTGTAAATTTTATTCGATTAAAAAGATACAAGATGTAAAATTAATGCCTTCACAGCAATTATTAAATTTGAAAAGGCTAAATTTACGTCATGGATTAGACATCTTTTTAAATTCAAATTGTTATTTCCGAAATTTTAATGTAATGAAAATTTCAAATTTTATAAAAATTTTTATAAATAATTTTTTAAAAATAATTTTAAATGACAATCACATATTTTTGAAGATAAATTAGATTAAAAACTGATGAAAAATTTATGTATTTGTCCATGTTTACTTATAATTATAAACCAAAATTGTCCTCAGTAAGTGTGGTCATTTAAAAAAGAAAAATTGCAGATTTTCTTTTTTATAAAAGTTATAAAAGGGAAATTTTTTTCATGAAACGGCTATTTTTAAGTTGAAACTGATCTTTCAGAAAAATTATTGTAATGAAAATCTTAAATTGTAAAAGTTTATGGGTAGAAAAATTTATGTTATAAAAAGGTTAACATAATTAAAGAAATAGATTAAAAAGCGGTAAAACATTAAAGTATTTATCAATTATAGTCCAAAATGATAAATAATTATTAAGGGTTTTTAGTAAATATGATAGTATTAAAAAGATTTAAAAAAAATTTAAAATCAAAACTTATCAGTAGTTATGAAAGTTAAAAAAAATTCCCTAGTAGCTGTTTTTTTTTTTTATTTAAACTGCTATTTTAGAAAATTAATTATAATAAAAAATTTTGAATATTACTAAGTCCATAATTATAAATAATTATTTAGGGTTTTTAGTAAACATTATAGTATTAAAAAGATTTTTTAAAAATTTAAAACCGAAACTTATCAACACTTATGAAATTTAAAAAAAAATCATTGTCAGCTGTTTTTTAAATTTTAAACTGCTATTTTAGAAAACTAATTATAATGAAAATTTTGAATATTACTAATTTATTGAATAGAAAAAGTCTTATAAAAACCTAAAACCTTCAAAATAAACAAATATATTTTTAAATAAAACGTATGCTCTCTTAAAGCTCATTCTGATAAAACTTATTAAAGAGGAACAGAAAGGGAACATCCCTTTCTAACTTATAATTTTTAAAACTGACTTTCGTAATTTCCCCGTAATGGATTCGATGGTGATTAAACATCTGATGCAATCATTGATTTTACTCAATAAAAGCCCAACTTGTATTATTTTTCCTCTACTAAATTTCCCCTATCTACTCCAGTGAGTGATGTCTAATGAAATTCATATTAGGAATTCAATTGTTAGCGTTGTGTTCTTGCAACAGTGAAGAATAATAAGTTAATTCTCATGAATATCAAGTGCATCTTTTCAGTGCTTTAGTACGAAGAGCAACAACTTTTGCGCTGAAGCACAATTAAAATAGAACCGGCACTTCTGGGATTCACAGCAGTAAAGGAATGATAGCGAAAAAATTTCACTGAATTTAAGTTAATGATCACAGTAATCTGGATACAAAATTAGAATGAGGAGTCCTATTACACTTGGGGGACATAAAAAGAGGATTTTTTTGTTTTATTTTTACGCTCAGCATTTCTAAATAATGGAGAACCATCCATAAATATTGTGCACTGCATTCAGAATGATGTAAAAATTTCTATTCTTTGTTAGTATATTGCTAAAACACTTCAGTATGTTTAAATGAAACAGTATTCTTTTATTCTAAATAGAACTGCATAATATAAATAAGTTCTAATGTCATGGAAAATAAAAATAATTATATATTTCTAATCAGGAAAAGACAATTCGTTTTTGATTTCATTGAGTGTCCACGATTTATTTTTAACTAACCATTTATTTTGAATAAGAGTACACACACGTATATGTATACATACACACACAAATATATATATATATATATATATATATATATATATATATATATATATATATATATACATATATATATATATATACATATATATATACATATATATACATATATATATATACATATATATATACATATATATATATATATATATATATATATATATATATATATATATATATATATATATATATATATATATATATATATATATATATATATATATATATATATATATATATATATATATATATATAATGGGATTCTTTGCACTAATATTATGACATAGACTTTACAGAGATGCACATCTTTCATAAAAAACTTTACTTTAATATTTATTTATTTTATAATGTTACTATTCAAACTGGGAGAGATATATATTGAAAAATAAATATTAGCCTTACAGGTAAAACTTCGAAAAAGTGAAAAAAAAAGAAGAAACATATTAGTAATTTTGAAGAAAATTATAAAATAACAGTTAAACATTTGAAAAAACATGTTCTCCAAAAAGTGTAAATTTTGTCAGTGACAGTTAACTGTCTTACTGTTATATAAAGTATTCCTCAATAAAATATCGTAAATATTTAATTTTTTTTTAAGAATTTTTTTCTAATAGAAAAAAATAACAATATCCAAGCTTAAAGGGTTTAAGACTTTAAAAAAGAGAAAAAAAAATGTGAATCATATCAAAAATAAAGAATAAAATGATTTATTATTTTTATGAACTTCTGATCTAATTTAAAATGTTTATTAAACTATTGATATAGAAGAAGTGGCTCATATGACAATGATCTTTAAAAATATATAATAATCTTAAATACATAATAATCTTCAGAAATATTTTTGACAGCTTAAAAATACTGCAGTGAAAGCATTTATAATCCCAATAAAACGTGAATAATTTTTGTCTATGAAGTAAAATTTAAAATTCAATGTGTCCTTATTTAGAATTATATACATGTGTATTTGTTTATATGCATGTGTATAAATTCCTGTACAACCATCTAAACAATCATTAGAACAATTAACCTGAATATAATTGTAATTATAAGATATAATTTAACTCTTTCGTGTTAACATTATATTGTGATATACTAGCCGATGAATAATTTTTTTAATTACAAAGTTTTCCACTTAATAATAAACATAGTTATATGACCCGAAATTAATTTCGCTCTAATCAAAACATCCTTTTTAATTGCTGTTCATCAAATTCGTCTATCGATTCCTGAATACTGCTGAAAAATAATCCTTTAATAGATATAAAAAAAACTACAGTTGTTTTGTAATCCATCGTATCTGGCGCATGTAAATTATACATTTTGTATAATTTACTTAATTAAAGCCCTTCATAACAATCTATTCTTTTTTTTTAAAGCACCAAACCTACATTCGTAAATTTTATTGCGACGAGTTATTTTGTTTTATACACATGATATATTTAAGACAAAAATTTTATTATCCATGCAAATCACTTTATTTTTCAAAGCTCCAAACATTCCCGTACTGAATAGCCTCACTTAAGCACCCTTTATGGGAATATTAAACCTCGTTGAAATAAATATCCCGATCAGTGAGCACCGCCATTTCTTTACTTTTTAAATTCGATCGGGCTCCGCGCAGAAGAGGAGCAAAGGGGGAAAAAAATAAAAGAGTGGAGTAGAAAAAAATAGCGAGTTAAAAAAGCATAAAAAGTAACTGTAAAAAAAGAATAAAAAATTACTCACGTGGAGAATAATAACATAAAAAAAGAGAGTGTAAAAAAAACTCTCGCGCGACTCGGCGGTTATTTATTAATATTTTTTTTTTTTCTTTCTCTCTCTCTCTCTCGCTCTGTTGTATTCATGTTTCGTAGCGTGTATGGCCGCTCATCAGAATTCGGATCGGTCAATCTTTTGCGTGACTGGTGACCGGAGACTCACGTGACTTGTCTGCTAAGATTCAGTCATCGCCATACTTATGCCCCTCTCTATGGGAAAGAAGAAAAGTTTTGATATGCATATATACCTACAAAGATATCGTTTTTTTATTGTTATTATTACGATCGTTTTGTTAGACGATAGACTTTTTATGGCTTTTCTGTAGTAAGAGTCAAACGGTACCACGTGTTTCGGAATTTATTCCACGCTTTTGTTACTGAGAAATATGGTTGAACGGGTTATTGTATTTTAAGTGACAATACTGCTTTAGCAAATTAACCCTTTATGAGAACCCATATATAGGCACACATGTGGTTTTTTACACGTATTTCTTTACTTTTTAAAGAAATAATATATATTAAAATCCATTAACTGGAACTCTGTGTTAAAATTACTTTATAATCTAAAATTTTTTTTTCTACTATATATGATTCCACGTGTTTCTAATTCCTTATAAAAAAAAAGATTTTTTGTTGAATTTTTTTTTAATTAGCAGATTAAATGTCGAATGTCTGATTATGCCATTTTCAAATTCCTATACGTTTTTTACAGGCATTATGCTAGTAACTAGTCAGTAAGTTCATCACTATACAAAACGCAGCTTTTTTTAAAGTTTTTAAAAGAGATTTACCTCTATAGTATATGCGTAGCCTTTTGCGTAGATTTTACCAACTTTAAATCAGAACTGTCATATTTTGAAAATAGTTTTTGACGTTAATAAACTTGTCACGCATCAATTTTTGGTTAAATCCAAAATAATATACATTAAAATCCATTAACTGGAATTCTGTATTAAAATTACTTTATAATCTAAATTCTTTTCTTTACTATGTATGACTCCACGTGTTTCTAATCCCTTACGAAAAAAAGATTTTTGGTCGAAATTTTTTTTTAATTAGCAGATTTAATGTCGAATGTTTGATTATGCCATTTTCAAATCCCTATACGCTTTTTAAAGGCCATTATGCTAGTAACTAGTCAGTAAGTTCATCACTATGATAAGCGGAGCTTTTTTTAAAGTTTTTAAAAGAGATTTACCTCTATAGTATATGCGTAGCCTTTTGCGTAGGTCTTACCAACTTTAAATCAGAACTGTCATATTTTAAAAAATAACTTTTAACGTTAATAAACTTGTCACGCATCAATTTTTGGTTAAATCCACACCGTACCTCGAGAACTGTACACTGAGCTTGCTTATTAACAAGCTGTATATATTTTTAAGATGACAGCCTTAATGGACTAACTTTTAAGATTTAGAATTCAGAAAAATTAAATTCTATTGAAAAGAATCTTTGTATGTGAGGTTATAGCGCTTTATGTTGGTTCTTTTGTTAAGTAGGCCAAACTGTATCTATGGGTTCATTCGGGAAAAATTGTATTACTTAGAAGTTTCTCTGAAACCTTAAATGTATTAGGAGTAAAGGTTAGGCAGAATATTCTCTAAAAATGTTCTAAGGTTACTTCGGCAGTGGAGTGAAAAGGGGGTTGGGGGTGGGGTGGTATCCTTCTATTTAGAGCCCCAGCTGACCAGTACCTCCCTCGATCGAAGGCGTGCAAGACGCTCGCAGTGGAGCGTGCAAGAAGTCCAAGTGGTCAAGATTTTCGGTATGCGCAGAGCTGTTCCATCCTTTGCATACTCTGCCTCTTTCCTCCTTGAAAGCTTGATAATTTATTCTGGTCTAACTGTCATGGCGGCCGGGGGAGCTAACCCTTTGATCACTCGGCATGGTCCATTTCCCATAGGAGGGTGCAGTACTGCTCAGTTAGGCTTAGCGAGACTACCCCCCTCATCCTTTTTCCCCTTAAGCGTAGATTTTAGACCTCCCCCTCCCCTGATCGATATTTGAAAATTGGCAGAGGGGGGTTTTAGAATGGCCGCGTGCGTACTCCGCTTTCCCCCTTTTTCCCCTGCCTGCGTGTTCGAAAACAGTGTTGCGCCCACTGAAGCTGCACGCGCAGCTGCCCAGTGGCGTAAGTTCTCCCTCCCTGCCTCCCGACCCCCCTACCCCCTCTTTCAACCTTCCTGCGCGTGCAGTGAATAGGCCGGTGGTCAATGCTTCTCTTGCATGTTTTCAGAGGGACCTGCGGCCAATGGCGTTAGTTAAGAAACGAGGCATTACGATTTATCCCAGTTTATCATTTTTGGATCTATTCGATAACGCCGTATAATATTCCTTCCATTAATGTTCCCGCTAGTAATAAATACAACTTTGAAAGCCTCGCATAAATCTATTCCGATTATATTTATCTAAATAACAGGGATGCATGAATTTACCATTTTGTCTTTATAAATTTAGTAGAGGAGATACGCTTATTGCCCCTGATTTCACGAAATTCAAATAACTAAGCGCCTTAAGCTCTCATTAATTTATAGATCTTCTTTCCTTTTAATAAACAACCATTTCAATTTTTTTTAAACAAAAAGACTGCAGCTAGAGTGAATGTTTGCATATTTGACCAATGGTCGAAGAAAAGGATTGTCCAGTAAACTTTTCAACAACAAAAAAAAAGTACAGGTAAAAAAGGTAAAACAAACATACAAAAATACTTTAAGTTTTTAAAAGTTACAAGACCATTTCTACTTTGTCATAGTAGAATGAGTGCATTTCAACAAAAAGTTTGAAGCCAAAAATGAACATTTGAAAGTTTATTCAATAATGGTAGAAAAAATTTGTAATGTAGGTTTAAATTTACGAGATGTTTTAAGCTTAATAGTCAAATGAGTGCATTTCAATTAATAAAAATTGATAAATTAATAAAAGAATGAAAGAGAAAAAAAAAATACTCAGTAATCGATTAACATTTTTTTTTTCAAAAATGTCTAAATAAAGTGAAAAAAAATTAAATTAATTTTTAATCTGTTTGAATTTCAATTAATTGAAAAGTCGTTTTTAATATTAAAATTTTAATTGAAGGAATTGTCAAAATACTTTTGTGAAGATTTTTCTGAGAATTAATATTTATTTTTAAAAAGTGCCGTGTGAGATCGCAGTTTACCTTCTTTTTACTTAAACATGTTATTGACTTAGTAATTAAAAGTTTTTAGAATCTGAAAAATAAAAATAATTTCTACATTTTTTTTATTAAAAAAACCCCTCTTTATTTGTCCAGTGTCAAAAGAATGAACTTTTTTTTAACATTTTATTTGAGTCCTTTTTTATGTAATCATGTTTTGGGTAGTTATATCAGTAATAATTTTTAAAGTAATATACATTAAACTTATTTTAAAATTTTTACATATAAATTAGTTTTTGAACATTCAAATAAATAAATTATACTATTAAGTAAATTATACTGACATAAACATCTTACATATAGCCATATTTAAATTTAACTTTTCTTATTTTCAGATAACTAAAAATACTCTTCTCAAAACTTTGAAGAATTACTGCATTAAGATATTTTAGAAAAAAAAAACTAATTTTATTATTTTGTTTGAATTTTAGTTTATAATTTAAAACTTTTTTAATTAAAAATTTTTATTGGCATCAGTACCTAATTTTAAATATTGTAAGAGTTATATTATAGTATAATTTTTTAAAACTGAGATTCAGTTTGTACTTGATATATACTTTAAAACTATTTTCTTAATTAAAATATCTGGCAAATTAAATGGATTGAAAATCCGACTACTGTTTATACTTTTTCTGGTTGATGTATCGAAGTTTGAACGGGAAAAAAAAATAGCATGTTATCGGTCTTTAATGCAACCAATTCTTATTGTAAGTTAAAAGGTGCGATAAAGTCATGCCGGAAAAACAAATTATTTGCACTCATTTAATAAAAAAAATATATATGTTTAATGCCTGAAAGTGTATGAAATATTTGATTTAAAAAATTTATACTAAAATTCATTTGTATGCTGCTTCTTGGAAAGGCAAGATTCTTTTTTTTTTTTTTTTTTTTTTTTTTTTTTTTTTTTTTTTTTTTAATAAACACGGAATGCTTTCTCTTTATATTATTTTTTATGAAGCCTTTTTACAAACATTTTCAATTTTCTAATGAAACTTAAAACGAAATTTAAAATGTAAGCATAATCGAAGCAAACAATTTTTTTCCTTCCTCTTCTTAGCATTTTCTTTTATTTTGAAGCTTTCTTTTCCTTATAGATCTTGATCTCAATTTTTAATTTTTCTCAAATATTTCAGAAAAATCGAAAATTTCTTTCATAATAACCTCAGATTCAGTACATTCTTTTCAAACTTCAAGCATATTTTATTTGTTTTGATTAATTTCAATTTTTTTCTTTGAATTCTGAATTAAGCATTATCTTTTTTTTTTTCTCCCTTTTTTTAAAAACCCTGCGTCTTCATTTGTCAATCTATCAGTGTTTTTTAAAGGTAGTTCTTTTCCTTTTCTAATTTGATTGAACGATGTTTTAAAGTAAAATATTTATTTTAATTCCTGCGACAAATTCTGTTTGCCCTCGAATTAGAAATTTTGAGAAAAAAATCATTTGTTGCTTTGGGAATGGTTTTTATCAGTAATTATTTGCTCAATATAAAAAAAAATGCCCATCGACTTGAAGCAAAAAATGCATTACTCATTAAAGCCATTATTGGTTCTACTTGGCAATGTTTTCTGCTAATGACTTATTTGTTAATTTTTGGAAAGGACTGTTTGTATTTGCTTAATTTCGTATACAGTTTTAAAGTGCGGCGCATTAGTCTTCCCAAGCGCCTAGAGTTTTGATCTTGCATGAAGCATTAAAGTTTCTTGCATTAATATTTCGAGACGTAGGCTTTTAGATTAAAAATGTGCTGTTAATATTTAGCTTATTTTCTCCTGCAATTTCTAATTATAAACTTAATAACATACACGTACGCAGTTTAAGAAACGCATATACATATTTTGTGGCTTTAAAATAATTTAATTTTTATGACACTTTTCTTTTACAACCATTTACATTTGTAATGACCATTTACTTATTACTTTTTTTTTGTAGGACTAAAAACCATGGCACTCTGTTCATGAAATTTAGCATCAAAGTTTATTTAAAAACATCCGCTATTATTTTTTTCTCTATTTTGTAAATTTTATTGTTACTATTATGTACTTAGATTCATATTTTTGAATTAGTAAAGAATAAAGTTTCATGAAATGTTATAAAACAATATGGCAAATATATCTACATTTACAATTTAATATTCAGGCTCAAATAATTCCTTATCAAATAAAATTTATTTAGCCTTTTATTTAAAATTAATCCCAATTAGTAATATTTTATTGAGTTTCAGAACTATAAAAGTGAAATTTCTGGTACTTATGATTATCTTAATTGTATCCCGTCCTGCTTTAGCTAATCTCAGAGACAGAAGATGTTCCTTAAATCATCAATCAAGAGTAGAGATAATAGTTTAAATCCCAATTTTGAAATAAATGTGGGAAAGTTGGTAATATTTTTATCGTTTCTAAAATTTGACAGTAATTTTTGAAGAGTTCCGTCCCGGAAGTCTTTCTTTGTTCCTGGAAAACGTGGAAATATTTGTTGTCGCTTGTTTGGAGTGCGACAGTAATTATGCGAGTTGAAAAAGAATTCGGTTAATGAAATCGGAAGCGAACGGGCCGGATCGGTTTTCGGCGATCCTATCAATCTGCGAGCGAAAACGGACTGCGAGGGTGTTTGGGGAAAGGGTTCTGTCTTAATTTGGAATTCTTTCGATTAATTTCTACCACCTTCCCGAGGTCCATCGGTAAGGGAGGGAAAAGGGGGTTGCCCGAAAGTCCGCTGCGATTGGATCGATGGCCGCGAGCGAGTTTGTGAATGTACAGCGGAGCGGCAAGTAAAAATAGCGTTACCATGACACTGGTTGTAGTAGTGTGGTGCGGGCGAGAGAGCGAGCCACGTGGGTCCGAGCGTAGCAGCGCGGCGGGCAAAAAACCCGTGATTGGCTCAACCCTTTGATCACCAGCAGGCAGTAGCGTCGGACAAAAGGGGCCACCCACCCTCCCCGCCGCTTCTTTCCCCCGTCTTCCGCGGCGGTGGCTAGCTACTCCCATCTCCGCATCTCTCTCTGCACACACTCGGCCCGCATCCCTTCCTTCGCTGTGTGTATGTGCAGCTCAGCGCGCGCGGCAGGCCGCACGGATGCTGAACTCTCCCGCTCGCCATGAAAGCACCGCTTTTCCGAGCCGCTTCGCCTTTCTCAGTACGTCCGCGGCCATGGAGCGGACGGGCATCGCCTGTGCCACGCCCGTCATCTCTCTCCAGAAGCTGAAGAACTTCTTGACACAGCCGCGCTTCAGATTTCCTCATCATGGTGAGTACCACAACACACATCAACAACAACAACACACGCACTCCCGGCACACACGCGGCCGGCCGGCCACCCCTCGGGATGCGCGAGCACCAAAGCGCGTTTTTTCCGCCTCGCTCCGTAAACAAATCCAAAAACAGCGTGTGCTGCGCCTCATTGCTTCCCTCTCACACTGTGTTGGGTTTGAAGCAATTTTTGCTTACCGGGCGCTTGCTTTCGGAAAAGGGGGGAGGGACTGAAAACTTTTCTCCAAACTCCTCTCCAACTTATGCCAAGAACAATGAAGAGGAAAGAGAGAGAGCTTCACTCATGTAAACAAATAGAAAGACATCGCGATTTCAAATCATGTTGCTTTTTTGTTATTAAAAATCGTTTATTTTTTTTTTTTTAATAGATTTAGGGGGAGATTTTTTTTTCGTCTAGTGACTAGTGTAATCTATATGTTAATTGTAGATTTTAGTAGGGCTTTGAACGAAACTGTGGATAAAACCTAACCCGTTCGCTTTTGTTTGTTTACAGTTATAGAGCACATGTTTTGAGAATCGTGTGGGTGTTTCGGTGGTGCAGTTGTCATTTTTAAATTTTAAATTTTTTCTTGGTGACATCGATACAAGTTGTTTTTTGAGCTTGTTTAGTGAGTTGATTTGTCATAGGGAAGGCATAGAGCTGTGGATGTGATTAGCTTTATTCATAATAAATCTACTCTAACGTTTGGAATTTTGCCAAAGTTGATAATGATGTTTAAATTTTTTATGGCACTGTTGCTTTCTGTCGTGGAGTTTTGAATTAGGTTTTTAATGTTTATATTTGTCAAATTGCATGAGAATGTAGGATGACAAATGTTTCTATAGTAGTGAAAGTTTTACATTGACTGTAAAGGATAAAAAAAAGTTTTCTTTTTTTTAAATTGTAACAATATTTAGAGCAGTTTTGGCAGAGTCTGTTGATAAGGATGTAATTAGTTGTTGGCATGCTGTGTTTGTAGTTAGGTGCTCAATTTTAAATCTTTGCTGTTTCTTAGGGAAGGTTAAAGATAGTGTTGGTATTAGAAACTGAAGAGGTTTATTTGAATCATAGGATTTTTTAAAAATTTGTCTCTGGAATGGAAGAAAATAGTATTAATTGTGTTTGGTGGCCAAAAGGAAATCCTCTCACATTATAGAAGAAGATTATGAAGGAGATTATGAAAACAGAGATTACTTCAAATGCTTGACCATCTATAACTACCAAGATTCATCTCATCCGTAAATATGTAACATCATCTCATCTGTTAAAGCTAAGGTTCATCATTTCTTCAACTGTCAAATTAAAGGAAAGATTCAGCTCTTCTATTAATGTCAAGTTTCTACTCTTCTGCTACTGGAAATTTTCATCTCTTCTGCTAATGTGGAGCTTCAGGACTGCAATCACAATATATGCAAAATATAAAATTTATAGTTTGCTTTAAAGTAGCTAAAATAGTTTTATGCAAAAGTTTTAATAGCTTCTTAAAATTTAACTTTTTTTAAAGTTTTTAAGTAGATTAATGAGGGAAGAGGGTAGTATGGGTTTTCATTAAGTTTAGATTGATAGTACAAGTGGGAAATTTTAGAAATTAATTAGTAATACACTTCAAAGGCAAGAATATACAAGAAGGAGAAAATCTACTTCATAGAATCTTTGACTGTCAACAGTTAGAGAAGACTACCAACATCATTTCAAATTGTCTACAGTATCATCTTCTACATTATCTATCTTCTGATGTCTTATAATCTGGAAGCTTAAGAGGAATGACTAACGATCGTCTTTTCACTCAAATTTTTTAAATGGAGCACCAGTAATATTTCTCAGCAAAGGAAAGGATTAACATCTCATCTGTGACAGAAGACTGGAGATATTAGTTATACATCCTAACTTCTTCATAAGTGGAAGCAACGAATAACTAACCATCGTTTTTTCAATCATTTTTTTAAACGGAGCAACAGTAGTATTTCTCAGCAAAAGAAAGGATTAAAATTTCATCTGTGACAGAAGACTGGAAATATTAGTTATATATCCTAACTTCTTCATACTTGGAAATTTAGAAGATTATATTCTGGGATTTAGTTTTGGGATTTTAGTCACAAGCGTTTGAAAAACATTTAGAGGACTTAATTCTTTTTCTCTGGGACAACTCCGGATAAAAAGAGACTTGATTGGCATGAAAATTAGGCTGATCAACATCAAGGCTAAAGGGCATGTATGTAGGTTTTTCTTTCTAGAAGGAATTTCCTTAAATTTATTTCCTTTCTGGGGTATTAACTTCAATTAAGAGAAATTTGGTGATGTGATTAGGTTTTATAAATAGTCTGAAATATTTGAGTAAACGCTTTGGTTAATATAAAGGTTCTTTTAACGTTTGTTGCCTATAGATTGTCTATCAATTGAATGGAGTGTCCATAGGAAGTCTGGAAAAAGTTAATTTTTGTCACTTGGTTGTTTTAATTGTTTCAGTGTGATAAATAGGACAGCTAGTGATTAGCATTCAATTATCTCAATTCAAAATTCTGCAGTAAAAAACAAATCGGATACATCCAGTTATTATTAAAATTTAAAATGAGAGGGTGTTCATAAACTATTATAAGGTTTTACTTTTTAAAATTCACTTCGTTGTAGCTTATAGAATAAAGTGCTTCACAACTTCCTCATTAAAGCATTGTCACCAGGCATGAATACTAGTGAACTTTGCCAAAAAAAAGCTGTGGAAATATTGATTAACCTAAGAAGATAACAATTATGAAGCAGTTCCCTAGGAGGAAAATCAATCTCAAAAAGTTCTATATATAAGAAAACAGTTTGAAGATACATAGAAATGGAAATCTTGGAACTTCATTATCCTACAGTAGAGACTTAAACTCCAAAATGTTGCTGTGTTTTTGGGGAAGATAAAAGGAACATCTTCTGTTAAAAGAATAATTATTATAAGGAATTCAGATATACATGGCTATATTTAAAGGATTATATATATATAGATATTATGTAGAATGCAGTATCATCTTAAGAATAAATTAAGAATTCTTCATAATTAAGATTTAAATATAAATTAAGGTTTTAATTAGTTATAATTTCTGTCTCTCTCTCTCTTCACTCTTTCTCTCTCTCTCTATATATATATATGCACATATAATTCCTAAAATCGAAACGATAGTTTTTTTAGTGAGTTAATCAGGTTACTAAAATTTAATATTGAAATTGTTGGTTGTGTGGTGTTAAGTCTTTAAAATTTCATTGGGATTTATTGAAGTTAGATTCGATAGTTTTTAAAGTTTGACGTGGTATACAGGTTAAACATTAGGTTTCAGTTTTGTTCCCTTATACATTCTTATTACTTAAAATTCCACAATGCTTTTAATTTGCATTACGAAGTAAAGAATAACTCATAGTGAACTCCAATTTTTCAGTTTTGGGATTATTAGATTTTAAGCGAGCAAGGATGAATAAGCAGGGTTTTACAAGTTTTAAAATGTATTCTTTGGGCCATTAAATAGTTTTTGGTAAAGAGGTTAGGTTCCTTTTAAAGACGATTTCTTCAAGACATTGATGGTTAGAGAGTTTTGGATAACCAACAATTTTTGAAAGCTGATACATCATTCATTTCTGAAGGATATTGTCACTACTATACTGTTTGGATACACAAGGAAAAAAATGAGGAAGACAGCCAAAGCACTAAGAAGATTCCTTTAACGTTGTTGGATGTATGGTTTTTATTCCGTCCCAAAATTTCGAAGTTGAAAGAAGATTGGAGAAGAAACTTTTGAAGACTTTGCTCATCGACTTTATTTCCATATGAATAGTTAAGCTGTTACAAATAGGATTCACATTAAATGCTTAATTTTAGAAATTTATGGGGAAGTGAAGATAGGTAGTGATAAAAATGGGAACTTAGACTGATGTTAAAACTATGTTCTAAGTCAGAATATGTCAGATTAAAGAGTAATTTCGAAATTAAAGTATTAGTTAAGCTAGGTTGTCATTTCTCACTGGTTGTGCAATAATATTTGTACCCTGTAGCTATCTGATAAGTTATATGATAAATACATAAATTCTGTGTGGGGGATATAATGCTGATAAATTCGGATACTTAGTACATTAAATTCATCTTTAACAACCCATTTAGACATGTTCCTAATAATCATCAAAACAAAAGGAGTTGAAGATAAGAAGATATGGATATTTGAGCTAGTTGGAGACATTGAAAATGGCTATAAAATAAGATATAGTTTCATCACTAAGGATATTACAGAATGAAGATTTATTGGATTCTACATTTCGTGGATTTGGTTTTTCTCATTTGTGTGGATTTTAGCTGTTCCCTCTACATAAATTAATTAAAAAATTAAGAGCTATTTAAAAGTTTTACTACAGTTTTGGAGATAGGATTCTTGGTTTTATAATTTGGATATGCAGACTAAACTTCATGCTTTAGAAGGGATGTATACTAAGGTACCTAAACATTTTTTACATAAGAGTAAGGGTATTTATATTTGATAGGACATCTTCGTTCAGGGATAATTGAACAGAAAAAGAGAATGGAGTTTATAAAGCTTAAAACAGGATATATACTGTGAATACAGATGGCTGATTAATAACCTGGAATAATATCATAGAAGAAATTTTAACTATAAGGAATATATAATGTTTTAGATTCTTCAGACACCTACATTCTCCAGGTACTGTGAATTTCATTTCCGTTATCTCTAAGTTGCGTAATATTTAAGGAAATTTTGCAGCGAATCATAGAAAGAATTGGTATTATGAGAATTATTTCTTTAATATTACAGCAGGTAGTCTTCATTTTATGAATGTCAGGGTTGTCTTCATTATCCGATTTACAATTTCTTTTAGAGAATGTAGATTAGACAGTTGTCATGCATGTTTCGAAATATGCTAAGTACAAAGTCTGAGACGTTGCACTTAAATATCAAACAAAGAATGAAAAATCTGGAGTGAGCACATGTTATGGATATGCCAATCATATTAGCATACGTGCTTTTAATTCGTCGCTTTCTTTTACGTGTCTCAGTCGAAACTTTTTGCAGATTTTTTTTTTTTCTTTTTAATGTATCCTTGGTAAAGAATTTTTCATATTGTATTAGGGAATGAAACTGGGAAAAGATTTATGTTAGTTCAGTTATATATGAGGGTTCATTGCAAGAATAATATGATATTCCTTTACTTATATTAGTGGGTATGTTAGAATACTTGTTAATGACTTGGGACCAAACAATTAACCAGATAAAGGCAATGATGTGTATTTTAAAGTTTTTAATACAGATACGTTTCAATGTTTTTACGTCTATGCCACATTATTTGAAATTCTAACGACATATTCATGACATCGTTGTCTCAAACAGCTTTCGGTTAACCACATTAAAAAGTAAATATCATAAACACTATCAGTAGCAAAAGAGGGAAGTTTATCTGATAGTTCTTAGGCATCAATTAATGTGAGACAAAATATGCACATTATACTATAAATTTTTACTTTAACTTGCAATACAGATTTATAATACTTTCTTTTTAATTTCATTAGTGAAATTCTCTAAAAGATTGTAAGTAAATTTCCGTATCTTAATTTAAAAGCAATAGATAAAATAAGATGCAACTTATACATTATTCCCGTTTTCCTTCCCATACAATCCACTTAAATTTACTACTCTGACATCTCTTTTTATTATTATTCTATGCATGTTTTCTATTTTGGTAAAATAATATATTAGTGTGCATTTATAAATAAGCATATATATATATATATATGCGTATTCATAAATGTATGTGTGTATGTATGTATATATAGATAAGTTCTAGAGATTTAATCGACTGTTTTCTAATATGTTCCCCTTGTGTTCCAATGCAAACTTTTTATTGTTAAATTGTATGATTTTTAAAATAAGTTAAAGCTATTATTTAAATATTGCTTATGATTGTTTAATATTGTGTACCCTAACCAAAATGCTTATTTCATACTTTAAACAAATGTTACTCCAAAATTTACTCATTGTACAGCTATTCAATCACTAGCATTTTGCATGGAAAGTTACTGCAATTTAATATTTTGAAAACTAAACTTAACATTAAAATTGAAAACATAAAATCATGTAACTTTTTTATAGAATTCATGGCATTAATTTTAATGCATACAAAATAACAAGTTAAAATATACTGACACTGTTTCTAACAAGATTTACAGTACACAAGAAGTCAAAACTAAACTATAATTATGTTTTAAATTATTCTTAAACTCTAATGTTTTATATAATCTATAATTAAATCTAGAATCCATTGGAAAATTTTGAAAAAAAATCTTGTTAGCTAATTTTTATTTGACAATTTTGTTTAATGAAGTTTTTTTTACATGATTATAAAAAATAGTCGATTAATTTTCCAATTAATATTATGGTCAGTTTTACAAATCTATGTACACGTTACAATATCAGTTATAATTTATTAGACTCCAATATCTTGCCCTATTATCTACACGTTTTATTTTTTAGTGATGTTAGTTAAACTGGAAACAACTATTATTGTGCCAGGTTTAACAGTCAATCGTAGTAGAATTTTTGTCATTTGCAAAATTTTCTTTCTGTTTATGTGTTTAAATACATAGTACTCAGAAAAAATGGCTATATTTGACTCCATAAAATGCATATGAAGACAAGTATAGATGTATATATTTTTGTTAACTGACAGACCGTTTTAGTTTTGTGTTCTGTTTAAAAAAAAACCTCAAATTTTTGTCCAGTTTAATGTTTGAAAAATTATCCATAGCATACTAATAATTAAATATTTTTAAAGTAGTCTTGATTCCAAAAAAATAATTTTCACAAAACTTACCCTTTATAAAGCTAAGCAAAACTGCTGCATCCTGAAAAAAAAAAGCTACCTTATAAGAAAATTTATATTCTTAAATTTTCAAGTAAAATTTCCTAATAAAATTTTTGTCACTTCTTAGTTTCACCCAATTTTTAAACTTTCTTGAAACTCGTGTAGATTATATGTTCGTTCAGAAATAAAAATGCTTAATTTACCAATAATGTATAATTGTTTGTTTAAAAAACCAATTTTTATCTTGTTCATTTTAATGACACCAAAAATATATAATAGCTTAGATATGTCTTAAAATTATGTACTTATTGGCTTCTTTAAATTATAACGTCCTGTAACTGATAAAACATTTTAATACTATTTTTAGTAATTCACATATATATGATCTAATTACCACATTATAAAGAAATTTCATATTTTATGCATAATTTTAAGTTGTAAACTCTTATAAATCATATAGTTTTATGCAACGTCAGATTATTGTTTAACCTTTCTAGTTTAAGGATTTCCACTGCTTTCTTCAAACTACTAAAATGTATTTGAACCCTTTACAAGCATTTATTTAAAATACACAATGGAATACTCTAATATCCTTGGATAGGTATTGAAACACTGACAACCAAATTAAGTTTTAATTTTTAGTTTTAATCATCCCTTAACTGAAGTTTAGAGCTCTAAGGCTACAAAAAGTATAAATAAAGATGTCTGAGGACAGTGTATCCATTAGGTTATTAAAACACGAAATATCACAAATTATTCTTTTACTCGTTTTTTAAGAAAGTATTTCCCGTTGCTTCAGCTTGGTATTTAAATTTGGAAAATATATTTTTTCCCATAAACATTCACTTCGGAGTCTGAAAAACTGTAGAAATAACTTTCTTTTCGTTGTATATTAATATACATCACTGTATACATTGATATAATAGTATAGATTAATCTGTCTCTTATTTTTTTGTTGTATCCACATATACAATCATAAACGACTGTCAGTATAAATAATATGGCCATGTAGCATTAGCATAAAAACAAAATTTTAAAGTAAAGAAAATGGGACCATTTATCCTATTACACAAATATACTTTAACAGATAAAGAGAAAAACTAAACTAGATCCCACATAAAATATAAAATATATTTTTTTCTAATTATTTTCTTTTTTTTTTCATTCAAATGCATTAAAGTAATCCGTCAATTTTATGCTATTTAAAGTGTAGTACATGTATAATTCTTTTTCCGAAAAGTTCCGTTACATAATTTCTTTGTACTTTTTGTCCGACTACCACATATCATTGATAAAATATTCAAATAAACGTTTTAAAAGTAGAATGTTTTTTACACTTATTAATCTGTATAATTAATTAATATTCATTACTTATAAGTAGACGTATATCATGTTCACTTTGTTAAGTATAATTCATGACCATTTTTATGATGTATTTTAACACGTGTCGATTGTTTAGTTCAGAAATTTCAATTTCCCTGTTATGGCTAGAAAGAATGATCATTAAGTTAAACGGATTTTATGTTGCATTTTGTAAGACATGCAATCATTTCAATAAACAAAAAACTATTGCCCTGATATTATTTTGTTATATAACATTAGTAAAATGGTACCTGTTTGTTTTAAATATATACTATTATTTAAAGAAGGCTAAATTTTAAATGCTGAGTGGATCAGGAAACATGATAAATCAATATATATATATATATATATATATATATATATATATATATATATATATATATATATATATATATATATATATATATATATATGTATTTTTTAATTTTCATCATCCGTACACAACAACTTAAGCTTGTTAGTCTTCAATTAAAGTTAGAAATTGTTAAAGTAGTACCTGAAAATGAATCTTAATCATTAAAATATTATAGTTCATAGTTCATAATAAATATTTTAAATATTTCAAAATTGTCATTGAATGTATAATTAATTAACGCTATAGTCATGAATCATTATTTTTTTTAAATACATGTGTCTCTATAGATAGCTACCATACACAGAAATGTGTTTAAAAAACACCACGCATCTTCTAACTTTCTACTACAATTTAAAGCAAAAAGTTAAAAATCTGAATAGAGCATCAGAATTTCAGTACAGCTCCAATATGTTACTTTGACATCTCTATTTAGGTCATTTTTTTTAGCCGAGGCTTTTCCTTTCTTTCTCCACTTTTTCCACGTGAGGAGAAAAAAAAAACTTGACTCGGTTTTTATTGGGCCAACGGACCGCTCTCACTTACTCTACAGTTTATAGAAGGGAAAAAAAAGTAGATACTCCAAACAATTTTTCTTCAAGGAAAGTAGGGAAAAATCACAAATTGCTGACCTACATGATGCCTATCGTAAATCAATGACTGTGACAGATTTACAAGCTGCATGTTGTCTGACTCAGGTGCAGGAAGAGGATTTCTCTCCGATGTTGCACCCTCTTTCCTAGCCAACCCCTTTTCCGAGCATACCCTTATCCTGGCGTACCCCTCTAGCCGTGGTTTATATCTCAGCGATGACGTGACAATGAAAGGAAAGGGGGTTGGGGGATCGTATCAGAAATGTGCTGGCGTTTCTCGTGTGAGTCACAGAGTTCCTGCTGCAGCAGAATGGGTGGGGGAGAGATGAAAGTTGCAGCCTGGCGTTGTCTGCCATTGATTGCTCATAAATATCGTAATGAGTTTTTACTTTCATTTATTTGGATGCGTTGTAAAATATTTAATGGGTTTAGTATTGATACAAATCTCGTGGCAGGGAAATGAATCTTTTTTTTATATTTATATATTTAACCGTGAAGTTTGAAAGATTTTGTAAATTAATAATGAAACTTTTGATTAAGGTATTCAGCAGTTTTGGTTAAAGTTGATTACTGTGGCCATATTAATACTTTCCCTCCTTTTTTTTAAGAGTTGTGTAGTGTACAAATGAATTAGAGATTGGTCTAATATAAACATGAATTTTCTGAAGTCATTTCTAGGATTCTAATCCAAAGCCTTAAAATCTACCTTAAAGTTTTTAAGCAATTAAAGGCGCTATAAATATCTGTCAACCCTTACTATCGATAGCCGTCGAAAAAAAAAATATGTAATATAATAAAAAAAGGGGAGGGGTGAGAATGTTACAGTACAATTTTTTAAACGTGAATTTTCTGAAGTGCATTTCTAGGATTCTAATCCAAAGCCTTAAAATCTACCTTAAAGTTTTTAAGAAATTAAATAAGTTATAAATGTCTGTCAACCCTTACTATCGATAGCCGAATAAAAAAATCTGTAATATAATAAAAAAGAAGAGGGCTGAGAATGTTACAGTACAATTTTTTTGTCGATATTTTGGTTAAAGCACTGGTTCAAATTTTTTTTTTTCACATGACTATAATAACAAGTTAAAACACACTACAGTTATATACATTTTTATACTAAATAAATGGATTCTACCCCTTCGGATTTGCAATACGTTCGGATTTGCAATTAAATTTAATCCAAAAATTTATGTAATAAGCTAACGACTCAGAGTTATAAAAGCAAGCATAGGGTTTAAAACTGTTTTAGGATTGTTTAAATAAATTAAACTGTCAAACATGGAAAACATTCTGTGACCAAAAAGCTAAAACAGTTCATATTTATTATACAAGTATTTGTATGTTAAGTTTCCAAACTTTTATTCACATGCGAAAAAAAATTATTTAGTTTTCAATACTATTTTGCTCCACCAAAATTACTAGAAAAATATAGCACACAGAATTAAAACTCTCTAATTTAAAATTAATTTAAAATCATATTTTTTCTTTAACCAATATTATATGAAAATTATACTTTAATACTCATGAATTATTATATAAATATTATAATTTTGATGAGTTAAATGTTTTAAAATCTTGTATCTTGCAAATTCAAAATCAATCTGCTAAAAAAAACTATAACTGTATAAATGTCAGTGTAGTAAAAATTTAGTGTACAATATCTGATTTTTTTTTTTTTTTAATCTTTCATGTTACTTAGGAAAAATAAAATATTTATTTCTCAATTTAATTTAGTTGCTTATAACAGCTTCATTTTATTTTAACTAGTCCTAGTTTTGTTGTAATATTAAAAGTCCCAAATAACAATCCGATTTTTAATGTGTAATCTTTTAAATTAATTTAAATATTGGTTTTTTAATACTAAATAATTATACTTTGTTTCATTTGGATGTTATTATTTTTAAAAATTTTATATAAAATCAACATACAATGTAGAGAAATGTAGAGATGTCATGTGGCATATAGTAGCAGAGAGCTCCTAGTTTCGAAAAAACAAAAACGGAATTTTTTTTTACTGACAAAAATATACATCATAAAGTAAGTTACTTCCAAATAAAAGTACTCCTATCTACTTTTTTTTTGTTCCTAATTGATTTTTTTACTTCGGAGACCTAGAAGAAGGAAAGACTAATTCTGCATCCTTTAAGAGGTAGCAGCTGTCAGGAACTGTTCAATAGTATTCAAAGTGGTTTATCCTTAAATTAATAGACTATCTCTTTATACACTTCAAATATTATTTTGACTTCATCTTGTGCCTTTTTCAAAAAATATTAATCATTTCAATAGATTTTATTATTGTTTGGAGTTTAACGAGTAATTACTTTTCTTTGACCTTGTTTTTCTACAAATTCCAAAGGAAACAAATCATTTTTAATGTATAAAATATTAATTATAAGCCAAAATGGACATACAGACTTTTTCTCAAAATTTCCTTTGCATTTATGATAATAGACTGTTATAATGTTTTTTTAAATTCTCTTTGTGTATAGATAAATTATAAAAAATCACTTATTCATTTGTATATTATGAAAAAAATCTTATTATAATATTATATTGATGTATAATGAATATATTTTTTACTAAGAAAAGTATTACTCTTCTATATTGCAGTTGTAATATTTTTTTTCATTGTCACAAACTTATCGATGGTGTTTTTAAAACACATCTTAAAGTAATAAAATTTTCTTGGAATCATTTTATAATACCATTTAGTCTGTAATACAGTTATATCATTTAATTCCAACATTAAAGATCAAGTTATCTCTGGTTTTTGAGTGCAAAATGTTTTAGTACAAATTTAAAAAAAAAATGACTGTGATAAGTTGCATTGCTGAACCATCGAATTGTTTACGTATCTATACTCTAATATATTCCGATAATAATACTCCAACTATACTCCAATAATCTTATTATTTTCATTGTGTATAATGACTAACCATAATTTTTCTCTGAATAGTATCAAAACAAAATTGTTGTTTATATTATAAAAATAGTTCTAACTGAAAAATATGCCTTTTCTGCCTTATAGAGATGTAATAGATCTATGCACTAGCCAGTTTTAAACATTTCATGCATAATGTTTTCATTTTACTTTTAAAAACCTTGTCTTAAAATGCGATAAATGCTAAAGAAAGGCTTTTAAGTTTAAAGTCTTAAATATTAATAAGAAACATAACACATTTAAACAGTTTATATTTAATTATTTGAAATTTTTTTCTAATAATGATGACCGTGTTTATTTTGAATATTTTTAATTTTTATCAATACATTTTATATTCCACATGTTAATTGCATTGACATCCTTTTATAAAGGCACTGTGAATATATTTATGTTATTTCCCCGATATTTACGTAACACTTTTATGCATCAGAGCATTAAAAACTGCAAAAAGTTATTTTTATCATTAAAAGAAAGGACGATTTTGTAATACCTTTGTCCAATACCTAATAAATACCATTCTAGGAAATCTGACATTTGAAAAGGAAAATTAAGAGAAAGAAAAACTATTTTAGAAAGATCTACATGTACGATTTTAAAAATATTTCGCTTTGGCTGAGGGAAAATAAAAATATATTTCATCTTTAAAATGAATAAAAATATTTTACTTTAATAAAGTATTTGTAAAAGTATATATCTAAATATTTTTGTGAGTTTTTGAAGCTTAAAATATTTATATTTTTTGAAAGTTTAGTTGTAAATTTCAAAAGTGGAAGTAGTCATAGGTTTTTTTTTCCGTAGTTAAAATTTTGAATTAAAATAAATGTTGGTTGAGCGTAATTAGTTATAACATTCCCCTGGTGGTTCCGTCCTGATGTACAGTTATTTTACTTTCCATATTACGTTGGTTTGAGAAAGCACCTCCTGGCAGAAGCCGGGTTAGTGCGGATAAGTGTTTCTATTTATTCTCCAATGCTGAGATGAATCATAACTCTGGAAGGGGAATTTTTTTTTAAGCCCGTGAAAGGGTTGAATGGGGAAGGGGTGCGAAAAAGGAAAGGAGGGGAGGGGCAGTACTGCTGCATGCCTCGTCAGATCTCGCTTATTATCTACACAGAAAAGATGATACACAGTATCACACAATAGACTCAACCATGTACGCGATCATGGGCATTGTTTGTAAAGAACAACACACTGCGATAATCAAGAGGATCGCGCTCTGTAATGAGCAATGAGGAGACAGACTTTTGGCAATGGATACGCATCTTCGGTTATGGTTACTAAAGATAAATAGGTTTGGACTTAGGCGTTTAGAATTTGGAGAATAATGCTGTTCTATTTTGCTGTGTTTTTCCCCACGCTGCTTAAGTGTTTTTGATTTAAGAGGCCCCTCACACAGCAGATTTATAACAAACAATCAGAAAGGATCATAATTAGACTTGACTGTTGAATTTTCTTCAGGCTCTTAAGAAAGGGTTGGATGAAAAATTGTTTTTTCTTTTATCTTGCTTTTTTTCAATTATTTACTCTCGCTGAAGCTTTGTCTTGAATAGAATTAAATAATGCATCTCGGTTCTTGGATGGATGCTGATAAAGGGTTAAAAAGTTTTTGTTCCACTTTCGTGATTAATTGTAAATATTCGTTATAATAAATTAACAATATAGTTATGCCGTATTTATAGCAGTTAAAACAAAGGAAATTTAGGGAGAATTTTTCATTAACAAAATAACACTGATGATTTTCTATAGTTTGTGAGGAACGTCAAGTTTAATTTTAATTTATTTCTATGGTATAATTTTGTAGTTAAAGTAAAGGTATTTTTAGTAACGGTGTGACGCTTTCTTCTGATCTAACTTTCCTCATCTGCAGTCTATACAGATACAATTTAATGTTTTAAATATTTATAACACTGGTTACTTTAAATTTTCTTTCTACCGTTAATTTGTAGTATAATTCACGTAAATTTGTACAGCTGTTTTTCTAGCTCTGTTCTTGTAGTAAACCTTTTATGACGAATATTTCATATTTTTTTAACTGACATCTAAAAATGGTTTTATAAAAACATTTAAATTTATGCTTAAATTAATTAATTATCGTTACAATATAAAATATTGGAGAAAATTATATATTAAAGTACCTTAAACAGCTTTCTGTTATATTAAAATGTAATAAAATATGTGCACTGAATTTAAATGTTAATTCTTGAAAGTTTTGAAGTTATTTAAAAGGAATCTGAAAAATACCAGGCTAAATTTGAACTTTTAAAATTTGATTTTTATAATTTTGTTAATTTTTCCCATTATGAGCAAAATTATTTTTTTAATAAAATTTATCTTTTAACAATAATGTAGTTAGTCAAAATAAAATACCACACTATCGTTAAATCTTGTTAAATATATATGCCCCCTGTTTTTCCATTTAAAATTATGGTATGTTTGCGTTAAGTTTTTATATTAATTTACGTCGATTGTTTAAAGTCAGAATTTTAACGTTTATAAAACCCAGGTTTCTCCTTGAAAAGTTGACAAAAATCATATTATTTATTGAAGGTTCATTGAATTATTTCCTTCCATATATAAAATACTACTCGTCACACAACACCAGTTAAAATTGTAAGCAAAACAGGCAAGTCACACCCACAAAAATCCTGGATTTTCAGACTAGTTCTCTGTGGAACAAAAGAGTTTGAATGAAAACTGTCAAATGTATTTCTTGAAGGAAAATAATTATAGTATTGGTCCTGAATTTTTTCTTCGTTTAATTTTTGCTGCCGAATTCGTGCATCGCATAAAAGTCCGTGAGAATAATATAAAGGTAATTTATTAGATTCGATACCTTTGTTAAATAACACCGTGATGCAAAAGGAATGATTCCAAGCTAAAAGACTGGGTGCTTGGCAGCCAGCATATGAAAAGTATTGTCAGTCTTGTCATATCCTTTCAATATTAGGCTGCTTTGTCGTGCATCTACAACTCATTGTAACAGCGCGCCTTTTCTGCTACCTCCGTACAATAGACTTCGTTTCAAAAGACTGGAGTCGATTACTAAAGAGACCCAAAGCGACATTTCTAATTCAATCGCGGTTTTAACGATAGGAAGCTATGGTAGTAATTTTTAAGTTTTATTCTTCTCCTTTCTCCCCTCTCATACTATAACTGTTTAGAATAAAATTTATTTGAATATAGATTTACTCTTTTTTCGTCCTTACGAATATATGTTCTCTCGTATTAAAACATAAATATTCGAATCTTTGTTGTCAATATTCGCAACTAAGATGAATGTTCAAAGCTTTATACGCTCTTTATAAACGAATCTTAAATTTTTACTGAGGTCAACGTCTGGGGGAAATTTCTTGTATCATTTTCATGCATTTATATTGTAATGTTACAGGATAAAAAAAAAATCAGCACCGATAAAATTATTACTGGATGAATTTGTGCATTAGAAGTTTAATGTTCTGAATAGTAAATTCACAAACACCTGTCAGCAGGTTTTTTCTCTTTTAAAGTACCTGCTTGCAATGCGTGCGTATACAATAATAAAAAGGGCTAAAATATTATGATTTTATTAATGTTTCTGTCATTTTTTTTATCTGAATTAATTATCTTATAAAAGAAATTTACATGCATGAGGTAAATTTTTTTTCGTCAACATAAAATAGATTTTACTTTCTGACATATTCCACTAAATATAGATTAATTAATTTCCCCTTTTTTATTTCTAATCATAAAGTAGTGCCTAATTTATTAAAATAAAAAAAATGAAAGAAATAGTCCTAAAAAGACACTTGATTTAATATTAATTAATAAATTATCCATTTCGATTAAAAAATAATGTTCATTTAATTAAGCTTGTTAGTTATTACATCAGGTATGAAATTTGTATAAACATTCTCAGTTTAAAAGTTCATATAGTTTTACATTTTTACACGGATGATGTAATCGAAACAAGTTATTTTTAAAGAGCTGATTTATTTTCTAGTTACTACCATTTTAAATGTATTACATCTACTATACATGTTTGTGTAGTTAGACATCTATTCCAATACAACAACACCGAAATTTGCCTTAAATATATTTCTAAAACAGCTAGTACCTTGTACTTTTAACCTTTTGTATTAACGTGTTGCAGATATTCAACATATCCAAAAATTGATGTCATTTACATTGTGAGCTTTAAAAGATGCTTTTGTTGCTTCTTGCTGTACAGCAACACTGCATTTAACAAACTTACTCATATAAAGCGTATTAAATGGTGATTTTAAGTTTTATTTTCCTATCAAAATCTCATTTATCTTCATATGTAAGTCATTATTGCTAAAATAAACTTGTATTTGTTAAATTTAAATAAAATGTGGGGACACAAGAAGTAGATTTCTCACAGAGATAATTACAAATTTTCCACAGCACAGAATGTATCATATATGGTGAAAATACATATCATATACAGTGATACGTATTTGTTATGTATATGATACATTGTGTGCTGTATAGGTATGTAAGAATAATATTTATGTAAAATAATTTGCATTATTTATTAGAAATATTTAAATCAATTGAGAATGGGCTTTTTCCAATAATTTTTCATTTTTATATTTTAATCATTTTAAATTATTTCTATAAGTCTGAAATAATATAAGCTAACATTTGAGGGAATGTTTTTAAATCCAGGATACATATTGAGATACAAAAGGTTAAAATGCACTGTCCATTTTCTTAATCAGATTAAATAAATAGCAGCCAAGGAATAGACTGTATCGGAAATTTGTAGTCTCATAAAGATTTGAATCATACGAAAGTGGATTCGATTTTAGGTAGACAGCGCACTTCGAAAAGAAATGTGAACCAAACATTGACTTTCAAAACATCCAGCTGCGTTTTTATCAGACAGTAGAAAAACTGGCGAGGCAGAGAGGGGAAAGGGTGCTTCACAGGAGAACACTGCTGAGTCATTTTTCTTCAGACGAGAAAAAGTTTCAGGAAGATACAGGATAACTGTGGGCTCACAAATATCGACACACCTGACATTTTTTATGACGTCAAGCAACTGTGTCAATATTGGTATTAAGCTGTATTTTGATCTCAGCAGTCGAAACTTTATCATAAATGTAATAAAGTTTATGCGTACTGTAAGTTTTTAGCCATAATGTAACGGATATATTCTATTTTTCTCTTCGACAGCTGTTTTTCTTGTGACGACCGAGAATTTATTCTTATTGGTAGTGACAGACAGAAAACTGTGATGCCATTTAGATTTGTTAGGAACGTTCTCGAATATTTCAATACGAAACAAAATAGTCAGATTTGTGATAATGTTAATTTGTATTTTATTTGAATTCCAGTTTGTACCATGCTAGCTGTAATATCAGCAGTAGATAAGATAACTTTCTTAACTTTTATATTATTGAAACCTTCAGTAGGTAAAATGTATCAACACTTTGTATTTTAAAAACTCATTTCGTGGTACAATACTGGCATAAAGTAGTATAGGCAAATATGTAGGTAGTATTATTAAATATAAAATTATATATTTTTATTTGATATCCAATTCATAAATGAATCACACCAAATTTGATTTATTTTAGTTACTTCTCTTTGGTTTTAATGAATGGGATGTTTTTATCAATGCTATGTTAATATCGGTATTAAAATGTATTTTGATCTCAACTTTGGGACTTCATCCTAAATCTAATAAAGTTTATACGTAATGTAAGTTTTTTGGTTAGTAATACATACGTTCTATTTTTCCTCTTTGACATCTGTTGTTTTTGTGACGACTGATAATTTATTCTTATTAGAGTGACATACTATGATGGCATTTTGATTTGTTCAGAGAGTTCACAAATATTTCAGTGTGAAACAATTTAATCAGCTTTGAACTAATAGTAAATTGTACCCCTTTAAATATTATTTCAGATTGTAACTTTCTAACTGAAGTATCCTTAAAAATCCTTAAATCCTAAAAAACTTCCTTAAAATTTATATTGTTAAAATCTTTAGTTGTTAAAATGTGTCAGCACTTTGAACTTTAACACCTCATTGATATTACTACACTATCATAAATGTTGTGTATAAAATGATATTTTTTACTTAATATCCATTCCATAAGTAAACCGTATCAAATTTAATTTAGTTCAATTACTTACCTTTTGATTTTATTGAATGAAATGTTATTAGGAATGTTGTTTCTTTCACAATGGAAGATAATTAATTTTTGTCTAACTTACTTTTAAATAAAGGAAGATTAAACAAATCAAACAAATGTGATTTATATTTAAAATTTTTCTCTTACGTAGAAATGTGACTTCAATTCTTATTAGTAAATTTATGTTTTTCTGAAAACAATTGATTTTGTCGCTTCCTTCCTGGAAATAAAAACCTTTCCGTAAAAGTATACAAAAGGAAAAAAACTGTATAACTCTGTTAGCATAAGGTACGAAGAAAACGCAATTTGACCTTTTGACTTCTTCAAATCAAGTTATTTAAAATAACTCTAAGAGCTCATTTTAAAATTCCTTTACTCCTCTTAAAAATCGTGTCCTCTTCAAAGATCTGGCGTGTATTTGAATATGAATGGTTTCTTCCAGAAACATCTAGCTTTAAAGTAATTGAATGCATCTAACCTAACGCCTTGCCCCCAAATCTGTTTACTCAACTAAAGAATTCCCAAAGAGAATAATTTTAAGGTAGTTTTAAAAAAAGATTGCGTATCTTGCCTTCATTTGGAATTTTCAAATATGGGGATAAGAGAAATAGCATTTGAAAATTTGTTATGTAAACACGTGCTCATGTTCTGACATCTTTACTATTATATTCTCATATAAATTGAGTTCTTGAAATTGATGAATTAAAATCGTCTTTTTTTTATTTTATTGAGATAACCGAGACTGGAAGGAAATTTTATGTAAAATTTTCGTCTGTTGCTTTATGTTGCTCTCTTTCTTATTGGTGTTTTCTCATTAAATTTATAAAACGCATTTTATGAAAAAAAATGGCATTATTTTCTTTTCGTTTACTCAGTAGCAGGGTCTTTTACTTAACTCTTATACTGCATGGTATTATGTTCTCAAATCAATAAGACTCTAGCTTTCAGATATGATCACGAGGCAGAAAACATAGCTATCAATTGTTCTACAAATCCAATAAAAGTAGTGATAAATATAGCAGATGTAGTTATAAGTTTATCTGATTTATTTCTTTACTTATTTTATATTATAAAACTTGAAAATATGCAGTCGAAAGTGTCCAAAAATAACTCACTCAATTGCATTGACTGTTAGAAAGATTTCCATATTCTTGCAAATTTTTTATCAAGCCGACAGAGCAAAGATCGTGGATAATTATGAACCTTTAAAATTGCAATCCTTGAATCAGCCTGAAAAATTATAATATTTTGTTAAAGATAATTTTATATCAAATTTAGATATTTTATGAAATAAAAGCTGTAAAAAGAATATTTTAAAACTGAATCGTGTCCATCCACTATGGACTAATATACTCTAGTAAATATTTGATTATATATAATATATTAAAAGCCATTTTGCTGAAACAATTCAAAATAATACTTCCATTTTATGTTTCTTGGTAAGAGTACTTATTAATGTTATTACTTAATTAAAAAATAACGATGAAAAGAAGAGTAAAACACTGTTATGTATTTCCGATATTGTAACAAAGGATACCTTGAAACCAAATGTTTGTCTGTAAATTTTAAAAGTATAACTCTAATATTTGATCTTGTGTGTGTCAAACCAGATCCCGGTGACAATATTTAGACTTTATTTATTTTGCTATATTTTATTTTATAACTCCTTCAGCAAAGTGTTATAATTTTTTTACCCATTCATAAAGTTTTGAGGGTAAAACAAGAAAAAGGTCCCAAAGTAATGTGTATAAAAAAGTCTGAGATTATTAATTCGATTTTAATTTTTTATAGTATATATTGCCTCCGTTCCTCACTAATGATTTTCAATGTGACCTATGCTTCGAGGTCCGTTCGCTGTACAGTAGCAAAGAAAAAGTTATCGTCGAAAGATAATAGAATTGCGATAAAGTGATGAAGCAAATTAGATTGTTTTTTCATCTTTTGAGTCATTACTATCAAAGCAAAAACATGTTAATGAATAAAAAAGCGTTGTTCTGCAGCGGTTGTTAGACATATTTAAAGTTAATACGTTTTGTGCGCGGTTCTTAAGGCCCCAGGCGCTCACCGTTTGCTTTTGTATCTTTATTCTTTGGCCGAAACAAAAATTGTCGTCGCTTCTTCTAATGAAATAAATACTAATTTAGCTAATTTTTGTCGCTAGCTAAGCAATCAGGCAAAGCGACTAAATATTTGTTTTCCTTGATTAAAATATTACGCAAACAGGCTGGATGTATTTATATGCTTTAGGGTATAAGAGCAAATAAAAAGAACCGCTTGGATGGTAAATTTTTTATGCTATCCAATGCGTAGCACGGTTTTTAGAATTTTTCTTTTTCTTTTCTTTCTTTTTTTTTTTTTTACAATCATCTTCCCTCTTTCTTATTTTACCCCATTTTTAACGCCCTCCCCCCCAACGTACTACTTTTCGTTTTCTCTTATTGGTCCTAAATAAAGGTAGATGTGCTGATTGTGCTCTGTATTTTTACACAATCCAGAATGGAAGAAAATTGGTACTGACTGGCATACATAATTAACAGCTAATTAATTCTCTTTATGAGATAAAAAATGCTAAAACAAGCTTCTGATCTGGAATAAATAATATACTCGCCGCCTTAATTTTACTTTCCCAGATAAAATCCAACCAGACACCTTTTAATTTTGCTAATGTGGATAATTTGTGAATTCAATGTGCTTCGACGGGGAGTGAGATTCTGTTATGTCTGATTGCTCTAACACTTTATTATTTTCTTCAATTTTTTGAGAGCTTTTTTTTGTGTGTCGCTGCATTCCAGTCCCAATCAAAAACTTAAGAGGCTTGGAATTTACTTTCTAAATTAATTCTTCAAATGAGATTGAGATTAGATAGACATTTCTGTGAGCGATTAGAGGAAGCATTTCTTGAGTTTTGTTGCTTTTTCTGTTTCACTTTTGCGCTTGGTTGCTTAGCATTTATCTAATGAATCATTCTAACTAATCATTTAAATTCATTAGCTAGAACGTTCTCGGAAGTGCTTTCGTAATTTTCAATGTTATGTTAAACTGCAACATGTTATGCGATTAATTACTCTATTCTTTTCCCAAAATACACATACTTAGCTATTGAATAAGGCTTCTTAAAAAAAGAAAGTTTGAGCCATTTTTAAATAAGTGAGTGGTGTCAGAATGTAAGTTTATTGTTATTTTTCAGATACATTGCAGTCAAGTACGTCATTGTTTACATCATAGTATTTGAACAATTTTTTTTCACTGTTAACCGTAAAATGAGTTTCGCGTGAAATATATATTTTAATAAATCACCGCGATTAAGTTTTTTTTTAAGTTGCTGAAAAATATAATTTTTATACATGTTTGATTAATTTTTTGTTAAACCTGTTCTCGTTTATTATTTTGAGTAATATATGATTATTGCCCCGATTAGAAAAATAATTATTAAGTGTTTCAATTATAACCTACTCTACTTTTCTGAGATCATACCGAGCTAAAAATCCCATCATTATGTAAGAACGATGTCATTTGTACACCGATTTGAATAGCTACTTTTAAATATTAGATATAAAATGTCTAAAATGTTAAAAAAAATTTTGACTTGAGGAGGAAGGGCGGTCTTTCAAAAACCATTAATTTGACCGGCACAGTTGGAAGAGACGAAAAATTGAACGTTAATTACCATTTTATCATTACATCGGTGTTTTTACGCCGATAATTATATAACGATATTAGTTCAGTGGGTGAGAAAAGATATCGTTAAAATACAGATTTGTAGTATTGATTCAAGTCTCGCCCATTGATTAAACATTAGCTTTTCTTCGGAGATAAAAAAAATTACTTTAGTATCGAAGGATTTCAGGCTCCGTCTTTTACATGTGTGCTGTGGATTATTAGGAGTGCGAAAAGTAAATTCATTACTGTCCTCAATAAAAAGGGTGGGGTATGTGGATTTTTGATATCATATACTGCAATGTTCCCTTTTTAGGCATCAATTTTTTCTTGCGCCAGCAATAGATTTTTAGATTAAAAAAATTTCGATTTTGGAATTACTTTAACTGCTTGTCACTCATTTGGTTTCCATGTCGTATTTTTATCTTTGACATCTTCTGATATTTTTCAAGGCCCTTTTAGTCACGGATGGATATTTGTTTTATTGGAGAAATGAAAAATTCTAGTTAAGATTACAAAGAAAGAGCGGATTTTCTTCGTTGTACAATGATCGTTATAGTCTTACCACCAACAAAAGAATACAGGAAGTTTAATTCCATATACTCCATCACATGTCAAATATGTTAATATGCACGATTCGATTTGAATAAGCACATGCCATTGTTTCGTTTATATCTTTGTATTACCGTTATCCTAAAATAACTTCTTTGTTGCACTAGATGTATACTTGCGTGTGTAATTCGGAACTTAGGAATATTGTATTTGAAAGTATTAACCCTAGTTATTTTTTAACTTAAAAAAATTAAATTAAAGTTAGTCTTATTTTTTCTTTGAGTGTATCTATGCACATATACTAAATTCTTTTTTTTTAAACTTAAATTACTCTGATTAAAAATGAAGTACTTCTCTACTTAGTAACATTTTTAAGACAGTTAAAAATTTAAAATGAAAACTTTGAAACTGAAAATTTAGCGCTGTTATTAGGCTCTCAATATTAGTTTTATTGTTATATCTCACTTTAGCTCTTTTAGTAAAAACTGCTTTATTTCTTGTTGATAATAAAGTTTCTTAATACTTAAAAACCTACATATTATTTCCCGGTGGCTAAATCCGGCGATTTTATTGTTTGAAATTGAAAAACAAATACTTGTAGAAAATTAAAAGTTCACCATATATTTTTAACCTTATAGCTAATATAAAGGTAGTTTTTAAAATAAGTTTAATAATCTTTAGCATCTCAGCACTAAAGCATAAGAATCGAGTAAGCAGTGATTTAATTGTTGAAGTCTCGACTTGCAATAAATTAAGAGAAGTAAAACTTTCAATCTTCCTCTTTTACAGTTAGAGTGCGTCGATATAAAAGATACGTTATGGGAAGCACTTCAGATATAATTTTAAACTATAACTAATACCCTGAAAATGGACCAAAATTTATAATTTTGGAAATATTATTTTATTTATTTTTTGTGTAATTGTAAAAACTACTAAAGGATTCTAAAACGAAGATGAATATATATATATTTTATTTATATTTTTTCTAATATTGAAAAAAAATCTATGCTGTCTCAACTCTTTTTTTCCAAACCCAAAACAGAATCTTGAAGCCTGACATTTCTATGCCCATTGCAAAGGCATTCCTACCTTCTCCAATCAGCTCCATAAATTATTCAGATCTGAGAGAATAGATGGGGCAATATTCCATAAACACATTAGATTGCCCCCTCCAAACGGCCCCTGCAGATTGGTTTATCATACATCCAATGTCGGAGAAATGGCTACAGCGCCAACTGCTGAATAGTGAGAATGTTGAAATTTAGCGCTTCCTCTCCCTCCTTCTTTCACGGCCTAGTTGTGGTATTGACAGACGCCCATTTTCAACCTCTCGGTGTAGGCCTCGATTAACAGTACGTCGTGGTGTGGACATTGCATTGTAATTATCCCAGCATTATGCACTGAATTAGTTATCTTTTTGAAATCTTTGCTGGGAGACTAATTTCCAGACACGTATCATCTCTCAATCATTAACTTAGTATGAAGAAAGAAAATGATTTTTTTTTCGAAATTATAAAAATGAATAAATAAATAATAAATCTATAAAAAGCGTAGAATATTTTTCCAAATAATTCTTTGAAAAAAGTTCATGATTATAATAAAAAGCGTTTACATTAAATTTAGAAAAAAAAAAAAGTGTTTTTGTAAAATGTCACCTTCGTTATAAAATTTTGTTTACATATGAATTGAAACATAACTAAATGAGTCACAAAAAAATTTTAAAACCGGACATATATTTTAAATTTAATTTTTTGTTAATTTTTATAATGCTTCTCCCACTTTAATTTTCAGTCCTTTCTTCTTTCATGGCCTAGTTGTGTTATTTAGAGGTGCCCATTTTCAACTATTTGGTGTAGACATTGCATTGTAATTATTCCATCTTTATGCACTGAATTAGTTATCTTTTTGAAATCTTTGCTGGGAGACTAATTTCGAGACACTTATCACCTCTCAATCATTAACTTAGTATGAAGAAAGAAAATGATTTTTTTTTCAAAATTATAAAAATGAATAAATAAATAATAAATCTATAAAAAGCGTAGAATATTTTTCCAAATAATTCTTTGAAAAAAGTTCATGATTATAATAAAAAGTGTTTACATTGAATTTAGAAATTAAAAAGTGTTTTTGTAAAATGTCACCTTCGTTATAAAATTTTGTTTACATATGAATTGAAACATAACTAAATGAGTCACAAAAATTTTAAAACCGGACATATATTTTAAATTTAATTTTTTGTTAATTTTTATAATGCTTCTCCCACTTTAATTTTCAGCATTGAAATAAGAAATTTCATGGCCTAGTTGTGTTATTTAGAGGTGCCCATTTTCAACTATTTGGTGTAGACATTGCATTGTAATTATTCCATCTTTATGCACTGAATTAGTTATCTTTTTGAAATCTTTGCTGGGAGACTAATTTCCAGACACTTATCATCTCTCAATCATTAACTTAGTATGAAGAAAGAAAATGATTTTTTTTTCAAAATTATAAAAATGAATAAATAAATAATAAATCTATAAAAAGCGTAGAATATTTTTCCAAATAATTCTTTGAAAAAAATTCATGATTATAATAAAAAGTGTTTACATTGAATTTAGAAATTAAAAAGTGTTTTTGTAAAATGTCACCTTCGTTATAAAATTTTGTTTACATATGAATTGAAACATAACTAAATGAGTCACAAAAATTTTAAAACCGGACATATATTTTAAATTTAATTTTTTGTTAATTTTTATAATGCTTCTCCCACTTTAATTTTCAGTCCTTTCTTCTTTCATGGCCTAGTTGTGTTATTTAGAGGTGCCCATTTTCAACTATTTGGTGTAGACATTGCATTGTAATTATTCCATCTTTATGCACTGAATTAGTTATCTTTTTGAAATCTTTGCTGGGAGACTAATTTCGAGACACTTATCACCTCTCAATCATTAACTTAGTATGAAGAAAGAAAATGATTTTTTTTTCAAAATTATAAAAATGAATAAATAAATAATAAATCTATAAAAAGCGTAGAATATTTTTCCAAATAATTCTTTGAAAAAAATTCATGATTATAATAAAAAGTGTTTACATTGAATTTAGAAATTAAAAAGTGTTTTTGTAAAATGTCATCTTCGTTATAAAATTTTGTTTACATATGAATTGAAACACAACTAAATGAATCACAAAAAAATTTTAAAACCGGACATATATTTTAAATTTAATTTTTTGTTAATTTTTATAATGCTTCTTCCACTTTAATTTTCAGTCCTTTCTTCTTTCATGGCCTAGTTGTGTTATTTAGAGATGTATATTTTTAACTACTTGGTGTAGACATTGCATTGTAATTATTCCATCTTTATGCACTGAATTAGCTATCTTTTTGAAATCTTTGCTGGGAGACTAATTTTGAGACACTTATCATCTCTCAATCATTAACTTAGTATGAAGAAAGAAAATGAATTTTTTTTTCAAAATTATAAAAATGAATAAATAAATAATAAATCTATAAAAAGCGTAGAATATTTTTCCAAATAATTCTTTGAAAAAAGTTCATAATTATAATAAAAAGTGTTTACATTAAATTTAGAAATTAAAAATTTCTAAATTTAGTTATGTTTTTGTAAAATGTCACCTTCGTTATAAAATTTTGTTTACATATGAATTGAAACATAACTAAATGAGTCACAAAAAAATTTTAAAACCGGACATATATTTTAAATTTAATTTTTTGTTAATTTTTATAATGCTTCTCCCACTTTAATTTTCAGTCCTTTCTTCTTTCATGGCCTAGTTGTGTTATTTACAGATGCCCATTTTCAACTACTTGGTGTAGACATTGCATTGTAATTATTCCATCTTTATGCACTGAATTAGTTATCTTTTTGAAATCTTTGCTGGGAGACTAATTTAGAGACACTTATCATCTCTCAATCATTAACTTAGTATGAAGAAAGAAAATGATTTTTTTTATTATAAAAATGAATAAATAAATAATAAATCTATAAAAAGCGTAGAATTATTTTTTCCAAAGTACTTGTTTGAAAAAAGTTCATAATTATAATAAAAAGTGTTTACACTAAATTTAAAAGTTGAAAAGTGTTTTTGTAAAATGTCACCTTCGTTATAAAATTTTGTTCACATATGAACTGAAATAAAACTAAATGAGTCACACAAAAATAAATTTTAAAACCAGACATGTATTTTAAATTTAATTTCTTGTTAATTTTTATAATGCTTCTCCAACTTTAATTTTCAGTTCCTACTTCTTTCATGGCCTAGTTGTGTTATTTACATATGCTCATTTTCAACTACTTGGTGTAGACATTGCATTGTAATTATTCCATCTTTATGTACTGAATTAGTTATCTTTTTTGAGATCTTTGATGGGACACTAATTTAGAAACACTTATCATTTATTATTCTTTAACTTAGAAAGCAGGAAAAAAATACTTTTTTCTGGGGATTCTAAAAAAATTAATAAAACCATTTAAATCGTACATTTTTGCTTGAAAAAATCTACTTAAAAAGTAACTGCGTGAAAAAAACTACATAATGGTAATAAAGTGTGTGTTAAATTCCGTGGATTTTATAAACCGTTTTTGTAAGATATCGACTTCTTTATAAAATTTTGTATACAAGTGAATTAAAGCACAGCATATTAAATTATTTTAAACTAAATATTTTAAATTTAACTATTTTAAATTAACCAATTAAATAATTTTAAATTAAATATTTTAAATTATCCTTCTGCTTTAGTTTTCAGTTTTCTCTCTTAATTTTAAATTATTTTGAACAAATTTGTATATTATAGTGTTGGTTAATTAAATAGTAATTTGTATTGAATATTTATTTCATGAAAAAGCTTTCATGAAAAAGTACAATTTTTTAAACTTCAATTTGATTGTAATAAGTAAAGTCGAAACGTAAAATGAAATCGTGTATGTATTTAAATGTATATTAAAAAAGTTTGGTAAATATATATTTTAGGAATCAATGAATATTAAATTGCTTGTAGTAATAAAAGCTTTAAAAAAATCTTAAAATTTCAATTAAAAATAATTTTTGATTTAATAAAATAAAATGTAATTCATTTAATTAGATTTCAACATGTGTATTAATTTTTAAAACTCCAATAATTTACCAAAACACTTTGTAACCATTACCATCCTCTACATGGTAAGAAAAATTTATTATCTACTTTATTTTGTAAAAAAACATTACAAAATTACAGTAAAACTTCTTTAGGCTGTATTTTTCTGGTAAATGAACCACATTTTCATTCATCTAATTATTTATTGATTTTAGTATAAAAAATTTTGTCATTGCAACAAATAATGACAGTGTATTATTAACATCCGTAAAAAATTTTAAACAAGAATAATGCTCATATAAGATACACAAAATTAAATGTACGACTATGATCACCACACTGAATTATCTAATTTAAAGCTTTTATAAGTAGTTGATTAAACATACAATAAAATACTACTTAACAAAATTTTTTCTCGCATTTTAAAACTTTGTTTTGGTGTATTTGAGTTGCATAAATTCACTACAAAGTTTCTTAAATGAAGGTTTCTTTTTACATATATAATCTTCTTATGTGCTTAATTTTGACTTCCCAGAATAACATTATTAATTAATTTTATATTAGGAGAGTTATTAAACACTATATTAAAATTGATATTAAGCTTTTTTTAAATTTTTTCTAAAGTATTTTTGTCATACCTTTTCTTTGAACGAATGTAAAATGCGCATATTAAAAAAAACAAATGTTCTACTGCAATCTAATAATATTTATTTATATTTATATAAATGCAAACACGAAATTTAAGATTCTTTCATTATTTCTTTTCTTAACCATCTGCACCAACATCGTAGGTACAAGGCAAAAAATCCAAATTCATTACGATGCACTGCCAACATTGAAAGGGAAAAAAATTCTTTCATTTATTTCTTAAAACTAAGCGTCTAACATGCCCTCTGAATCTGGACGACATCAGATTCTCTGTAGAGATAGATCGTAACCCTTTTTCCTTTGTCTCTGAAACATGAAATTCACATTTTTTATACTGTTTCTTTGCGTCGACTTTATTTAAAAGAATTTTTTTCCCCTTTCGGGCAATATCTTGACATTGTTACCGGAAAGATTTTTTTTATCTTTTTCTCGTTATACTATATAACAAATTGTTATTGAGGTCAAATCATCCTTATTTGCATCTTTGTGTTCAGCCGCGGAAGGAATAAAAAAGGCCTTCATCTTGATGCTAGTGATTTTTTCGTCGTCATTTTATCCAACAACCTCCTTTTTTCTGCTCTTGCCCTGGGTATGACGATACTGAAAAATTAAATCACTGTTAAAAGTTACCTCCTACCTGTATCCCCTTAGCCGGGATACTTAAAAACTAGGTTAGGAAAAAAAAGAAGACATTAAAGTAAGAAAATGGGATCAGGAAGAAAAAAGTGAAGCAGGTTAAAAAAGTTAGGACAAGGCATTTGTTCATTAATACCGAGTTTAGAGAAAACAGAGTGAGCTAGAAGCAAATTAAATGATTTGGTGATAGAGTTAGAGAAGAAAAAGGCGTATTTTTTGCCCCATGTCTAATCGTCAGTCGAAGAATTTATGAGGACAGTAACAGAGAATTTATGTTGAAAAAAATTAAAATTTCCTTTCTACTGGAAAGCTTGAAAGTCGCTTCGCATTATTCTTGATTTATTTACACTAAACCCACCATGTCTTTATTCTCTGGAACATGGCTTTTATTTTCAGATGTCATTCGAAATTTATTTAGAATTCAGATTTGCAATACCTATATCACAGTTTTTGTTGTTTTTAAAATTTTTAAAAATTTATTTTAATTTCAAATTTAATTAAGCTTTTAGGTTTAATTTCTGACTTATCAGATTTATAAAGGAAAATATTTTAAGTATTTGTTTGCTTGATTTAGCAACAAGAGCAGTTCTTAGATGTGAAAAAGGTTATAAAATTTCATATGGTATTTTCATGACTATATTACCTATAAATTTAGTTAAATTTTAATTACTTCTCATGATAGCCATACAATAAATTAAAATCATGTGCACACTTTTCTATAGAACATCTAGGAAATATCTGTAAAGAAGGTATACATATATATGGTACGAACTTCACTGTAAAGTTTGTTTTCTTATTACAAAAGTCATATAGCAGTGAAACACTTTTAATCAAAATTGTTAAACAGTTATTGAAATGTTTAGGGATATTCATACATTTTCACAAAAGAAATTGCATATACAAAAAATAAAAACATTAGATTTTTATTAGCTCAAATTTTTATTATGATGATAAAATTAATTCTTAATAAACATTTATGAAATTAAAAAAATGTTTTTCTTAGTCATAACAGTTAAGATGAAAATTTTAACTATTTTGAGTGAAATAATTTAGTTTATAAGTAATGCATAAAGTAGGAATTTTATTTAAAAAAATTTTAATTTTTGTCTTAAACATTTTACATTCTTAAAAAATCCACTTAGTAGTTGAATTTACTAATAAAAATAATTTACTAGTATTGTTTTTAAGCTTTGATATTTTTATGGTATTTCATTTAAAAATTTATTTCTGTTTCCCTTTAACTTTAATTACTGCTAATCAATATTTGAATTCCTTTGCTAATTTTCCATTAAAAGTGTAATGCTAATACCTGAGCTTGCATTCTTGTTAATACTGAAGTATTTGTTATCACGTCCTTCGTGGTTTTAAAGTTCCTGTGATTTTAATGACTGTTTTTCCCAGTGTTCACTGTCCGCGGTTATTAAAATGAAAACTTTCTTTCCCGCTTTTTGTCTGTCCAATAGTACGACTGGTGTTAATTCTTCGAATGCTCTCGACAAACAACAGTACGGGATTCTTAATTATGCAGCCCTATAAGTGTGTATCTTGGGTCACACTATGGACTTCCTATCCTAATTATGCACGCTGCTCGCCGTGTGCTCGAATTCATTTTTTCATCTCCGTTTTCATCCCTCCAGAAATCATGAAAAGCTTTTAATTTATTTCTCCGAATATTTGTTTTATTTATTAAAACACGACGTAGTGCATCCTTGGGGCCAATTACGTACTCTGTAGGAGCTTTATATTATGGCTTTTACGCCCATGCAGCCGGGGAAAATTAAAGAATACGACGTACCCCCAACTTTTCTTAAAAGTACACTCATTCGCGATTCAGACTGCAAAGATGTAAAAGGGAGGGAAGTGGAGGAAGCTTGTTGGAACTTCTTCCATTATTACATCTGCAGGGCACTCTTTAATTAGACGACAAATTCACAGCCCGTTTGCCTTCTTTTTTTCAGTTTTCGAAGTTTTCTTTTTCATTTTTTTTTCTATTTTTTTATCTATCCATCTATTGCTTGTGGTTGCTTCCCCTTTATAATTTTTTATGTCTACTTCTCTTTTCAAATTCCATTGTTTTCGTTTAGTGCTTGTTAAAAGGAGGAAAACTTTCAAACTTTAATATTTTCTCAAGCCACGGTTGGACTGTGAACCCCCATAGAAAAAATGTCGGAAAAGAACAAAACAATTTTTACATCGAATTACTAGTACTAACCAAATGTGTTGCTTCCAACTTGGCATAGGATTTCGATTTCTAGTGGCTGCTGCATAAAGCAGTTTTTTGTTGGCAAAATAAGGTCTTTTTTTGTCACATCTTTCATATTTTTAAATAACATCAATTGGAATTATTTAACAAACTTTTTTTATTGTTGCGAAAATCATTTTATAAAAATGTGTCGAACTACAAATAAAGCTTCATTGTCTTCTCTCTATCCAACTGCGTCCCTCTAAAAAACTAATAAATTGGGTTACCAATTTTTTTTTCATTCAAGAAACTCTTCCTGAAAAAGTGCATCTATTTCTCTAATTTATTTTTTCTTCAGAAAACGTGCAATTATCTAGTACGAAACTATTGTATTGTTATTATTCAGAAATGTGCATTCGCTGCAGCAGTATCTTTTTTTTTTACCTACCTGAATGATTACATGGTATGGTTTTTATAAAAAGTGTTATTATCTTTTTTCAAAATATTAATTGTAAACAAATTAACCGTTTTAAAAAACAAGGAATAAATATTTCATAATTTTCATGCACAAAAATTTGACAAGAAAATAGAAACTTATACCAAGCTAATATTATATTTAAATCTTATAACAATGAAACATATGTATGCCGTTTATATTTTGGATATCAATATTAATTTTAGTACTTCTAGTACTTTTTCTTCGTTATTTTATGAAATGCTATTGTAAAGTAATTATATATATGTATATATATATATATATATATATATATATATATATATATATATATATATATATATATATATATATATATATATATATATATATATATGTATATATATATGTATATATATGTATATATGTATATATATATGTATATATATATGTATATATATATATATTATATATATATATATATATATATATATATATATATATATATATATATATATATATATATATATATATATAAATAAATAGATAGATAGATAGATACTTATTAAAAAAAATTGAGCGTTTGATTATTTCGCAGCTAAATTCCTAGTTTACAGTGCTTGATCAAACCAAAGATTAAATTACACATTATTTTTATTCTAATTTTTCTTCTGAATCTTTTTTAAACTAAATTTCAAAGTTAAAAAAATTCTCCTATTAAAAACATCACTTTCAAAATATGTTATTTTTGTATAAACAATCTAAGCTTAAATGGATAAGTATAAACATAGTTTATTAATTCTTTTATACTCATTTCATAGGTTATGTATTTATCAATAAAAGCAATAAAATTCATAGAGTGCTTTGTTTAGCAAAGTTAAATTTGCTAATAAGTCTATGTTTACCCTGCACTATCAATATTTATTTAGCTAATCTACAAACATATTAATGCTCTAAATATTTATAAATAAACACACATATCTGCTTCATTATATTATCATCCTATTTACCATTTGTTTGAATCAATTCCGGATTTTTACTTTATTTGCCCTAATGTGAATTTACCAAAGCTTTAAGAATATTTAGCTCTGTCTGTTATTCTATTCATTCGTTAATCTACAGTGTAACATCGCTAGAGCATTTTTATGATACGTCTGCATAATGGAACAATGTGACACAAATTTCACAACAGTTTTTCACCTCTTTTCTTCGCAAATCTCCAATTAATGCGGATATAAAAAAATGCGTGAGTTTGGCATCCTTTCTTCTCATCTTCGAATTTATACAAATTCCTCAGTTTCAGCAAATTTCTTTATAGATGGGTAAAAAAGGTGTTTTCATGCATTGCAAACTAAACTGATTAGACTCTGGGTTGATGTTGCACGCACGCGACTAAGGAAGCGTGTTTAATGTCTTATTGGCTTATTCCTTTTCGTATTACAAAAATGCGACGCATCCCAAACAAAGGATTAAAGGACGTTGTTAGTTTTAATGTGATATTAATTACAATGGAAATACGAATAGCAGATAGCTGAAGGATTTGTTTTAGGCTTACAAGTTTCTTTTTCTGCTTTCATACCATCTGTTCGTTCGTAGCGTACTTTTTTTTTCTTTTGTCAATTCCCTTTACTCTTCGCATTCTTTTATTATTCCTCCCTGCCTCCGTATTCTGCGTTCCAAGGCGTTGTCCTTCTGTCCGATTTTCTAAGCCCAGCGTTGGACTTAATTCCTCAGATTTTGTCTAATTAGTGAATATTTGAAGGGATTCCGTGGAGGATTAGTGAGTAGAATATCTCGCTGCAGACTCGTAATTAAGAACTATGGCTCGCATTCAAATTGGAGTTAATGATAAATAAAATAACGACAACGCAAAGTGCAGGATCGGCTCTTTGTTTTATCCCGTGTGCACCAGTTCCCCTGTGGGGCATGCCTTTTCTTTCGAGAATATCTGGGGAGAGAAGAAAATGAAGAAAAATGCTAGGCTACAGCTTCATTTAACTCCGGGATAATCTAATGAGATATATGAAAAAAAAACCACTGCTTTTGTTTATTTAAAGCCTAATTTTATATGAAAAGAATCCACCGACCAACGAGCTTTGAATGTAGAATTTCGGGGCTTCTTTTTTTTTCTTAACAAGGTCTTTTTCTTTGGCATAGAAATGAACGTCATGATTTTAAAGAAATAGAATGTGGATAAAGTAACATAAAAAGAAAGAATGCTATCTGTCTTTTCCTTGACGGAAAACATTAACAACTTAGCCAGAAAACTTTTTAAAAACAGAAATGTCTAATATTTTGTAGGGTTTTTTTTTATTTTGCTTTAAGAATTTTCAGTCTTTCTATTATTTCTTTTATTGATTAATTCGTATGTTACAGAATTTTATGTATTGTAAATTTCAGATAAGACTATTTAAATAAGTTAATGACATTTTAGTTTTCAAAAATTAATTTAAATAAAAATTTTCAATTTTTATTTCATGTATCTTGAAATTGTGTTAGGTTTTTTGTAACTATTAATAAACACTAAACTTACTAATACATTATATAAAACAAAATTTCTTCCTAAATACTAATTGGTTTGTTGTATTGGTTTTAAATGGGGAATTTTATCGTTATTTGAAAAGTTCTTTTCAACACACATGCACATGGGTATTTATGTATATGTGTAGTTAAATAATATTATAGACTTTAAAATATTTCAAAATAATCTATTTAGTTCAGTTTAAAAAATATTTCTTATTGCATCGATATTTGATAGTGCTTTAGTAAGTTTTTGGATAATTTTATATATATTCAGCATTAGATAGCTCTTTTATGAATCGAAAATTTGCAAAATTATAAAATTAATAGCATATTAGTAAAAGATTCATTAAATTTTATATTTTACAATGTGCATTGATTAGTATGCTTAAAGCTATTGTATTAATAAAATATGTTTTAAAGTAATTTTTGGGGGAAATAACAATAATAATCTTTATTGTCATATGTTAAAAATTGTTCACTATTAATTTGTATTTCTTGCATGAAACACTTTACCAGTATAGGGGACAGATATTATGATGCAAAATATTTACATTGTTTAATAATTATCTACACTAATAACTAGAAAAAGAGAGTTTGGGAAAAAAAAAGCTAAAACTTTAGTTGAAATTATGAATGCCAACTAATTATTCATGTAATTTTATCTGTATGATACAAAATTTGGTAATTCTTTTTTAAATACTATTATTATCATCATACATTTTATGTAGTAAATATGGGATTTGAATGCATTATAAACAATAAGTTTTATTAGAGAAAAATTATAAGTAGAAATTTTTTGACTAACACAAAATAAAATAATCATAATTAATAATCTTAAGTTCCAATTCTTCTTATGAATCTTATGATAAAAATGATAAACTATCATAACCCTTTATTAAATTATTAACCCTCACATTTCTCAGTTTATCTGAATAATTCCAGCACTGATATCTTAACTATGTCCGTTTAAGGTAACAATCTATTTTTCAACATGACGGGCTTGTAAATAATATTAGGAATGTTGGAAAAAATTATATGCAACTCCTATTTTGATCATAAATTTTGTGTAATATTAATAAAATTTAAAATTTATAGTAACCAATCAAAACGAGTTCAGTTTTATTAGAGTGCAATTATAATTAAAAAGAAATTTTTTAACTGCAACAAAATAAAAATTTCTTTTAAGAACCCAATTCTACTTATCGAACATATAACAAAAATTATTAACACGTACCATCATCCTTTTTTAACCTCATCTTTCTCAGTGTACCTCAACAACTCCACCACTGACATCTTAACTGTGTCCGTATAAGGTAATAAACGATATTTCAACCTGACGGGCCTGTCAACAGGAGAGGTGGGTGAAAAAAAAATGACGAGGAAAATCTCCTGGAGTGTGTGTGGAAGGCGCAAAGAAACAAACGGATTTGTTGGGCGGCAAGTGGTGATATTTCGTGTGTGTGTCATCATTTGCCCCAAAGACATTGTTTGGACGCAGAGGCTGATGGCTAGAGTGGCCTTGTCTGCTTTCTTCATCTTTTGCCTGGGATTCTCCTTTGTCTTTTCTCTTTCAGGAATGCTGTTGACGTCCTTTTTCCTCCAAGGGGAGGAGGGGAAAAGATGTCACAGTGAATAGGGCAGCACGGCCATAAATGCTTCCTAATGATGCACTTTGAGACCGCCGCGATATCAAGATGATATCTTCTTCCCAATTTTTTGTGGCAGCAAAAACGTGAGCTCTCTGGGGAAAAATTAAGAAAGGATGCTTCCAGATTTCTTTATCGTTCCCAGACGTGTAGTGTCATTTAATGTAACTAGTGGCCGCTCACACAGTTTGTTGTGCTGATACCTTTAAATTTTAGATAGAACCGAGCAGAGAAATTATCTCCACGTAAAAGAATCATAAGTTCTCTCTGTAAATCAATTAATCATAAAATGGGGTATAAAATTCGTTTGGCTTTTAAATACTTTAACCATAATTAACTTTTTGTATTATTTTATGCTGAGAGATTTTCAGTTTGTCTATTGGTTTCCTCCATTTTCATTCCAAATATTTGTTGTTAATTTAAAATGTCTACTTTTCTGTGGTAATTCTTTTAAATTTTATATAAAACTGAGCAGAAATATTACCTTCAAGTAAAAAAAAGGACAAACTCTCTCTATCAATCATTTAATCATGAAATGGGGTTTAAAATTCAAACACTGTTTCGTTTAGCTTGTAAATGTTAAATTGTTTAACCATATTTAAAGTTTAATTTTACATTACTTTTATCCTCTTAGGGCTTTTTTAGTTTGATTTACCTATTGGTTCCTTAACTTTCATTTAAAACTTTGATTAATATTTATTTGAATTGCCTTAAAATTTAGCATAATTAAAAATATTACTGCAAATAATTTTAGAAAACTGTAGTTTTTATTTGTTTGTAATTGCACAATTAGTGTTATACACTCTTTTTTATTGATTTTTGCAATTAAAGAGCAAAAATATTTTATGAGTACCCTTAGGACTTGGTCAGAGCTGAAAATAATCTTATAATTCAAATATAAGTCATAACTAAATCTTGTTCCTCCAAAAATGTTTCAAATTATTTTATTCTTTGTGTATACTAATGAGAGTAAATACGTTTGATAAAAATACTGAACTGTTTTTAAATATACAAATGGGATAAATCATAGTAAATGTGACTGAAACATGGATTATTGTCACATTTTTATTAGGGTTTTGAAGTAGGGAGAAAATAATTGGAGTTATAAATTTATATTTAAGTATGGGAATAATATAACAAAATATTAATCATTCCCAAATTATTTCCATCGAAAATATATGGTTATGCGTCTGCGGTATGTAGGCAATATTTATATTTCAATGTACTTAAATACTAAAATTGGATTAAAATATTATTGCAGTTAATTGCTTGGAATAGATTTAAATTGAACTAAAAATTGTTCGTCTAACTTTTGTACATTATGTTACAATTTCTGCAAATTTCAAGATAAATCTACTACGTGCTTGAATGTATAATAATACATCATTAACTGCTTTGTCTCAAATATCTATCCTCTTTTCAAAGCTTTGTATTTTCGTATAGGTATATTTCATTGACACTAAATTTTCAGGCCTTCAAGTTATCGTAGCTTTTTTCCTCCTATTCTTCGGGGTCATTAATTATCTCACACTCTAGCAATTAACGAATGAGGCAAGTCATATATTAAATCTAGCAAAAAGTGAATTAATTATCAGCTAAGGGTATATATAATAGTTAATATGTTTGACATTCTGCTGAAAAGGAAAAAAACGACTGTCTCATAATAAATTTCAATATTCTGAATAGAAAGTGTTCGGCCATATGCTAATTAAGAAAGAATATAATACGGCATAAAAGAGTCGTATGTAGATTCCTCTTAAGATTCAAATGCAGCAACTCTGAGATGAAATCTTGTCGGTGACAATAATCAAGAAACTTAAAATAACAGAAGTGGGAGATAAAGAGAAAGAGAGGGAAAAAAGCATGCAACCTGATTAGCAAAAGCGGGGAAAACTGGAGAGAGTCTGCGATGGTGTTTTCTCAAGCAGCGAGCTAAGACAAGGCTAACTTAAAGAAGCCGCTCCTTTCGGATATGTGTGTGAGTATGTGTGTTTGTGTATAGTAGGAAGCAAATGAAATTAGATTCCGGTCATAACACGGGTCTGTAAAAACACTGCAGGCGTTCCCTTCTGTCACTGAGATGCAAAACCTTAATTTGTCAGCTCCTCTCCTCTCTCCCTTCTAGACAAGGAAATTCTTTTTCTCTTGAACATAGCCACTTCTTCAGCAGATTTGGGACTTAATTATTCCTTTGGTGGAGCCGCTCGGCGCTCTATGTGGCTTTTAGGGAAAGGGAGATCCGAGTTGTGAATTACTTGCAAATGCGTCAGATCTCATTTGACTCAAGAATAATTGGGTATAATTGCGCATGAGTTTTCTGGAATCCAAAATTCTTCTTAATAACTGACCTAATTAACAAAAAATTCTTTTAAGTGTAACTAAATTATTATGAGGCGCACGAGGGACTTTGAAATTATCCTTTTATCTAAACACTTTGACAAATTAAGGCTCTCGACAAATAATATCTATGGTTGGAATTTCTAGCTCAAGTTTATAAGTCTTGAAAGAAATTCCCTATTCTTGGCAAAACTCTCGTGAATAAAATTTCCTAGAATCAATCTTCGAAATGGTTCAGTTTGAAATGCTCGACAAGAAATTAAATATCCTTCTCCTTTCCTGCTTTTTAAAGTTCCAAATACTTGTCCATCTCTTAATGTTTTCCAAGTCTTCATGAGGATATATTTACACTTTTAAATACTCGTATTAATGCATTAAATTATAAATCCATATTTATGAAAATATTATATTGTAAAATCTGTTTAGAAACTGATAGCGAACATTTAAAAGTCTTCCGTGATGTAAACAAAGCGCTTATATTGACAAAATTATTTCTATCTAATAGTCACACTTCGTGATTCATTAATTAAAACCATCCGCAACAACATCATAAGTTTTGTCGGTGTCAAATTGGACAATGCACTCTGTTTTGAAATAGTATTGTTTCTTTGTCAATCTGACAAATGGAGACTTTTTATAACTTCAGAAAACGCAATGTTCCATTTATATTTACATCTCTTATCTGAGTACACATATTTTCTTTTTTTTTATGGAAATAAATAATTTTTAGAGCTGTTTAGTTATGGGGTGTAAAAATTTTAAGATTAAAAAATAAGTAAGTAGGAACTAATAAATAAATATCGGCTATAGCGTTTAAACAAAAAATTAATCGTTAATAAAAAAACAATTTTTTATGAATGCCTAACAATTTATTTTATGCTTTATTATTTACTATTTTTTATATGTCTTTTAAGTTTTTTAGTATTTTGGTTTGTTTTTTGTAGTCTATCACCCTCCTTTACCTTTTTTTTTTATAAATGACTTAGTTCTTGAGGCATTAAAAATAACACAGTTTTCTCGTGTCTTAAATAAATCGAGAGATTCTTGATAGTGTAATGTGCATGGTACCGAAACAAAGTACGGTAAGTTGTATTGGTCTGAGTTGCCTACTTTAGGGCGTAGCTTTCCATATAAATGTATGAATGAAGCAAAATGGAAAAGCAGTTTATCCGGCGGAGAGGGAAAGTGTCGGATTGACGTGGATTAAGTGGCGAAGCTTGAGGCTTCCACTTTTCGTAATGATTTATATGTTTATAATTAGCGGTCGGTGCGCGTTTTAAATGAATTATGATCTATTGATTTCGCCGCGCTCTTTCTGTTGCGGTGCATCACAGCTTGTTCGATGCCTGCTCAATTACAGTAATCTACAAGATAAATTATCACCCGATTTATACCTAGGCCTAAACTGTAATTACACTGACATTCTGTGAGCCACTAGTATTTTGCCTGCTCGCCTACATCAAGTCGAATTAACTTTATTTATTTCCCGGATTTAAGAAAGCTTTTTTTCTCCCGCAGGATTTTTTTCCACTTCGTCGTCCCGTACTTTAATTACTTTTAATTTTTGCAAATCCATGTTTTAAATCTGGACTCTTACCTAAGTGTGCCTAGAGCTACATGTTTTACGAGTTGGGATTTAAGTAAGTATCTGCCTCTGCCTAATCACCGAACAACTCAGGGTGCGGGGACGACTTTTTTCCCGCTGTCTTTTTTCCTCTTTTAAAAATAAAAATTAAATGAGTTGAAAAATGCCGGAGACAGCAGAAAATTTTTGTTAAATTTGCTCCTAGACACTGGGTGATGATATGCAAAAAACAACTTGAAATTTATTGGAGCGTTTGAAAATGTCCCTCAAGATTGGAACGATGGTGTGTGTGATTTGTTACTTCAGGGAAAGAAAAAAAAAGTATTGCTAATCGATTATGATGCTGCTCACGATGATGTATCGATAATTTAAATCCAGATTTCATTTATATTCGTAATTACAGACGTCTCAATTTCTTCAGTTCTTCGCGAAGACGTTCTTTTCCCAAATAAGGGCCAGAATTAAAGAGTCCATGTTCGAATGGGCTTGCTTACGGCTTTTGTTAATTTTCTTTCGAAACATCCTATTAAACTAAGCTGCATTTAAACTAAGCTAATCATTTACAGGCTCTTTTTTACCATTAAGACTGGCTTCCTTGCGTTCGACGTGAGGAAACTACGAAATCTTCCCTGTTATTCTATATAGCTTCGGGTCAAACTTAAAACGAGAAATATTTTTAAATAATGAAAGTGATACGGCTTAGTTTTCAGCCCAAGTCGAAAATTGCAATTCCCTGCGAGCATTAGACTCACATTTTCTTGAATTTAACATTGTGTCACCCTCTAAATAACAAGAATGTATCAAATGTATTACGACTTTTGCATCTTCCGTTCGCTCCATTATCGATATTAAAATGCATTTAAATGAGCAGAGTTGAGTGAGATAAAAGTTGTTTGTCCTCCAATATCGGCTGGGAAAAGAATCCAATCTGCCCGTTCTGTAAACACCAGTCCATGGTCTTCTTCGTAAGAACTTAATAAACATCCCAGGGCCTTGTCGGAAAAAGGAATCGACTTAAAGTGAAATAAATATTGACAAGTTTAAAATGCGATGTAGTGAGAGGGGAAATTCTTCATCTGACGCTCAATGATGCATGCACGTGGAAAAGCATTGCTTCTTCAAATCTAAACGACCCCGGGAGTAAGGATTGTTATCCTATTGCGTAAATTTAATAGAAGGGATCTTTTCTCTTAACTTTTTTTTCCTCTTCCTCCCCTTTTTCTTTCACCGTGCTTTTATTTATTTTATTCGGTTTTTGAGGATCGGGGGAACTTGATTCAATTGCCACGATGACGGAAAATGCGAATAGATCGGAAATCTCAGTGGTTGGTCTCCTTTGTTCTGCTTATCTGTCTTGTAAAAAAAAAAAAATTCTTTCGGGAAGGAATTTATTACAGAGGGGCTTTTAAACAATTTTCGTGTTCGCATAGGAGTATTAAGTCCGATGAATGATTTTAATAATTATTTATCTACACTTATGGAATTTTTCTTTCTTTCGCAGAAAATTATTTTAGCATACAATTCCTAATCTCATAATAATGTGTTTAAGAACATGCAAAGATTTATTTATTGAAAATATGAATATTCGAAAATTTTATAGTATTTATCAAAACTGTTTAATTATCTAATAATATTAGTTTTTATAATTTCTTAACTTTCTTTCTTTCTTTTGTTACTAATAGGGATTCTTACATTTCATTAATTGATTAATTGAGGAAATTTCACAATAACCTTATAAACTATAAAAAACACATTTCACGACTTAAATCTTTTATACAAGTCGACTGTTTTATATTTTAAATTGAACCATCTAACATATAGCAGTCCATTCTACTTTTTGCAATAGGTAATCGCAGTGTTTCTTTCCATGTTATAATGTCAAGTAAATTTTAACCTGTAAAGCCTTTCAAAATTATGCATTTATTCTGATTGCTTAGGGTTTCAGTGCGGGTAGTCTATTTACTTTAAATAATTTCCTCTATTGAAAATTTATTTGAAATTATATCCGTGAAAAGTCATTATATTTTTCAATTTTTTTTTCAAAGAATGAAAATAGTCCATGGTTATCCCACTAAAAAAATAACTGTAAACAGTGGATTTTGGTTTTTATAATTTTTATTTTTATGAGCTACCATCGTAGTCAAGATGCAACATTGTTTATCTTAAACACTTAAAAATGTAAATTTATTTTATTAAATTTTAAATAAATTGTAAATGGATTTTTAAGTTACTTACCTTGTACCTCAACCTTTTAAAAGTGTAATTCAATTTTCGCAATATTTGATGTATACATTAAATTAAATATTTAGTTTTTTATTTCATTCTTAAACAGGCATGTGCATTTATTTATTTACATAATTCATTTTAGCCCACACAATGTTAAGATTCCTAAAATTGTTCATTTTATTTTCACATCAAGTATGTGTAACTATTAAGCTCCAAGACTTAATTTTATTAAATATTTTAATAAAAGTACATATTTTCATGTATCGTAAATAGTTTAAGTTACAAAATATAGGCTTCATCTGATGAGTACTTTTTTAATAAAAAATGTCCCAAGTGTAAACGAGAATATAAATATGTATGCCTGTTAATATATATTGACATGATATAAGCAGAGATTAAGACTGTAAATATTTCTAAACAGTATCAATATTTGCGCACTTCTGGCAAAGCTTTTAGCGTCAATATTGACCAAATATCCCTATATTTTAGCGTTGTATAATCATAAAATTGCGCTAATTGATTGGAATAATTTTAAAGTTATCTTTAATTTGATGAAAATAAATATTTTAAATGAAGGTAATTTAATTCGGGATTTTTATCTGTAAAATGTAAACTACATCTAAAGTTATAAAAAATTTTAAATAAAATTTAAGGAGTTGATTAAAACAGCAGAATTCAACTTAATTTATTGCTAGGATTATTTAAAAAAAAGTTGATGTTCTTATTCGTAGTTTTATTATTGATATATATACATGTATATATATATATATATATATATATATATATATATATATATATATATATATATATATATATATATATATATATATATATATATTGTAATTTTACATAATTACTTAAATTAACTGTGAAATTCTCTTCTTTTTCTGGCAAACAGAAAAAAACAATGTTCCTGCTGTTAATATAAATAAGTATTTCGTCTTAATTTTAAGAATCTATGCGGTGCAGGTTAACATATATATATATATATATATATATATATATATATATATATATATATATATATATATATATATATATATGAGATGTATACATTAAATTAAACTATATAAAAGTAATTAATATATAATTATAATAACTATAATAAAAATAATTATATAATAAAATATAAAGAAATAAAATATTTTTATTTGTAGTAGGGTAGCCTTAATGTTCAAAAAGGGGTTTAAAATGCTTTTAACATTTTGACATTCGTGGAAAACAATCATTATGCACTTTGTTACGTTCTATGTAACGCCTCGAATAAAATAAATTGGAGAGTAACAAAATTAATTCACTGTCGTGAAAGTTCCCTTTAGGCATCATTAGAGTAATCTTGAGAGAATGGGAGATTTATAGAGAAATGCATTCATCCAGGCCTCATCTACATTCCAGAATGTATAAACTGTACTTAAAGATTTTCCTACTTTACAATCCAATAATACTAAAATAACTTGTTTAAATGATCACTTATGCATATTATTTATTTTCCATTTATGGAATATATATATATATATATATGTATATATATATATATATATATATATATATATATATATATGTATATACATATATTATATATATATATATATATATATCTGTATATACATATATATATATACATATATACATTTATATACATATATATATATATGTATATACATACATATATATATATGTATATACATATATATATATATCTGTATATACATATATATATATACATATATATATGTATATACATATATATATATATATATATATATATATATATATATATATATATATATATATATGTATATATCTATATGTATATGCATATATATGTGTGTGTGTGTGTGTGCGTTATTCTATAGCTACAAGTTAAGTCCAGTGACTTTTCACTTTGTCTTTATCGAGTGTACTTATTACAAACACATTTCAAAATTTTATATATAAGTGATATATATATATATATATATATATATATATATATATATATATATATATATATATATATATATATATATATACATGTATAATGATATTTTAACCTAAAACTAACCAACGTAATTATAATTGAATTTTAAAATAAATTTCTGGTGATTCTATTGTCAAATTGCAAGCTTTGATGAACCTCTTTTGTTCTCCCCTTCTCATTCGGTTAAATTAGTGACTTCGCATACACCAAAATTAATTCCTGGTTAGCTCAACAATCCTTATGTAACTCTTTTGTATAACTTAGTTTCATTTCACTCAAGTCATCACATGACTAACTATTAACGCCATGTACAGTTTTTCTGCCTTAGAAGCCCCGGAAATGAGATTCTAAAATAAAGTCACATTTTTATTTTCAAAGGTTTTGGTCACTCCACTGCAAGGTATCGATTATTGATACACTTTTTTCATTAGTGGTGGGTTAAAATTTCCATGACACACACATATTCAATGTGGAATCACTTGCTTTTGTTATTAGAATTAATATTATTTTAGAAAGCCACAGGTATTTGTTGACGATAATATATTGGGAACGTCACAGGGGTGGGTCAACTTAGCTCCGTATAAAGGGAGAGCACAAATAACAAACAAGCCTTACGAGGGATTTGAGCTTACACCCTTCAGCGTGCTAGGAGAATACTCCAACCTTTATGCCGAGCGGACGCCACACACACACACATGTATGTGTGTGTGTATGGGGGAGGCTGGTGTTATGCCATATATCTCACAGTTTAAAAAAGACTAACTCTAGTCAGTCACTTATTTATAAATGCAGGACATTTTTCAGCATTGTGGTTTTCCTTATATGAAAATAAAAATGGGAGTATCTGCAAAAATATTTTAAAAGGTTTTGTCAGGTAATAATACGTTACATTTGTGCCACCTAGGATTGGCAAAGATTCCAACGGCCTTCAACGTAAGCACACACTCTATTAAGCGTTAGATTTTCTGATACATCTTCTGGCATACACTCGTACCACTTCCAGTGGTTAAAATGTGGTTGTCTTTTATGTGTTTTATACCTTCAATACAGCTGTTTTTAATAAATTCATTGTTTTCTTTAGGCCCAGGCGGAACCATGGAGGAGGTTAGAGGAGGTGGGGCCATCGACTCTTCGCAGATGCACAGCCTCTACGGTAGCCACGCGAACCGGGCTAACAGCACGAGCAGTGGTAGCCCGCCCGTCTCCACCCCGAGCTCCAGCGGGTCCATGCTAGTGGTGCCCCAACCCATTAGCGCCGCTACCAAGGGTCCTGGAGCTCCTTCGGGGGTGGCCACCAATGGCACTGGCAGGAAGTACCAGTGCAAAATGTGCCCTCAGGTGAGTTTTATTTAGACTTCTTACCCTTCTATCTACAAGAAGATATACTATTCAATTAACATTTTCGAGGCAGGATGTTTCTCCACATTCGTATAGATAAGGACGGAATTTTTATGTTAAGTGCTTTACCTCTTCTGAAATTTTTTTTTAAAATTATAATTTTGTAGAACAATAAGCAGAAGCAGGGTAATAAAGGGTGTTATCAAAGTGAGAAATAAAGTCCAATATTTGAAGTGTTTCATAATAATGTCTCTAACCCATCCAATATGACAACTAAACAGTTGACAGTGGGGGAAGGAGGTCCTTGGTACATATTTCAACCAAGCTCGTACTTTCCGGAATTGCACGCCTTGGTTGAAATATCGACCATGTGTCCTCAAATATTAAAAGGAACAGCTTGAAGGGAATTTTTTAAAACGCATAAAGTACTGACAACCAACTTAGTTGTCTTCGGAATCACCAAACCAGTAAGTCTCTAGTGGTTGTAGTTGGATTGTAACTAAAATTGTTGTCAGTATGCGGTAACTGGCTGTCATCTATACTGATATTTATCAAATCCTTCATTGCTTAAATACGCCTGGCTTGTCATGTAATTAATCCTAAAATCCTCTGCTTTCAGTACTGAAGTGCTCAGCTATTTCATCCCTAAATCATGGCACGATATTCGCATATGACCGCCTAACTCATTCCTGTTTTAGAAGCTCTGGGGGATCTGAAACTCCTGTTGAAATCGTATAATTTATGCGGATATTGTAGGTACTAAATCTTCTCACAATATATAAAATTTTTCACTTTCGTTAAACTACATTGGCAAATCGATGATAAAATCTGAGGTTACTGATTTTACACATATAAAATCATAAATATACATTTGCAAAATTTCATAAATATTCTATCATAGAAAGACTTTAAATAACTATGTATTCTCTGCAGATAACGATATATCTCGGTTTCGGCTAATACAATTCTGAAAGTTTATGGGAGAAATATTTGTAGTTTTTTAATGACTTCTGTATTTTTATATTAAATTTTTAATGTATTTCCATTTGAAAGGAGGGGTTTTAACGATTTCATCTTGTATACAGTTATTACTTCTCTATGAAAGAAGCTAATTCGTTTTAATTGTGACAGTGAGATTATGGAAACTATATGCTCTAAGCAGAATTGAGCTGTCCGATTCAGTATCATTAGACGAAGACAAATTACGAGCTTCTTGAAGCGTGCATCTATCTTCTGCTTGATTAGCAGCTGTCGACCCTAGTTTGGACCTAAGTTATTTTTTAATTTACGAGTACATCTCCAATATAACTGCACTTAAAACACATTGCAGTAAATGCAGTTTAGACATCTAAGTTAAATACGGTCTAACATGTAAATTATATATTACAAATTGATTCTTTTTCACACATATTACATTTATTCCGTCTCCTTTACCTTAATATATCTTTGAACTACAACTGTTGTAGTCTAATAAGTATTTTAGGCTTTTTTTAAATTTTTTATTTTTCAAAGCAAAAAAAAAAAAACAATTATAAAAATTAAAGTGATACTTTGGAAATATTATGCATAGTTTTACCATTTAATCAGGCTTAATGCTGATCTTTTTTAAAATAATTCGTTCAAATTTTTTAAAATTTCACTCAATTCATAAACACACAACGAAAAATTTGAAAAACACAAACCAAATTTGCAACTTTAAAAAACTATAGTACAATAAGTTTTTCAAACTCAAATAAAAAGTGGTAGTAAAATTATTTTGTGTAATGAAAAAACCATTTTATCAAACTTAACTTTTAATAATCACATAGAATTAATTCTAAAATACTATGCACATTACTTTAAAAGTACTACGGGAATTAAAACACAACATGTAACTCCAGCTGTATGTAAAATGTTCTATCTAAAAAATGCCCCTAGCATAAAGAATTTCATATCCTGGTCTATAAATATGTCTGTAAGGAACTACAAATAGCCATGTTTGAACCTCTTTCTGGTGTAAATCGATTCGATATTGCTTTAAATCGATACACAGGTAGTTTCTGCTCCTACTTGGGATAAAAACAAATAGGAAAAGGGGGAAAAAAGAGAAGCTAGCAATTGTGTCTAGGACAGAAAACCTTTGCTATTTCGATACGATATGTTGTCGTGTCCCCGAAGTGGTCCACGCTATTAAATTTAAAGGTCATAATATATTACTATTTTCCATAGTGTACAATGTAATATTTAATAAAAGTTCCTTAAGCGTAGTATTTGGGAAGGGTTTGTAAATATGAAATAACTTTCTTAATACCGTCTTTTACTTTTACTTAAACAAGACCTATGCTTTACTGTCTTCGTTTGGAAGTATTTCTTCTTCATTTTTTCATACGTGGTTTTAAGTATTAAATTAATTTAAAATAAAGTTTATCTCTAAATACCTTTGCTAACATTTTTTTTAATTTTCATTTCTGTTCAGTGTAGACACGTTTATTAGTTATTTAAAACAAAAGAAAATATTAAATAAAAATTTCAAAATTTCAATAGACTCAAAATGTAATTATTCTTACAAGAATGTAGAATAAATCATTTAAATAACTTAAACATTTTTTTATTTTCTTTTAACATTTTGGTCTTTCATTTCCCCCATGTTTTAATGTTTTTAGGTGTGAGTTACTGCCCAAAATGAATAAATATATAAGTAAATCCAATAATTTTAAAAGATGCCACAACTATAAAATGCTTATTTGAATCATCAACTTAATGTCATGAAATTTAAACTGGTATTAACTTAAATATAACTAAATAGATCACATCAAATAAAAACACTTTTAAATTGTATAATGTTTTAAATAATTAATATCTTTAAAATTTTTGTTAGTTTCTTAAATACTTGTGACTTGATTTTCTGTTTTTTTGTTTCGTGTTTGGCTTACGGAAAAAACTGCTTTTTTTCAGTAAAACTGCTTTAAAACATATTGAGCGTATTCGATTTTTCGTTTGTTGGTTTATTGAACAGTTAAAGTATAGAAATGTTTTAATTTCTGTTCATTGAGTTTTCATGAAAAATGTAATTTCCAAATTTAAATCTCGTTTAAATAATCTTAAAATATATAAATTTATTTTAATCAACACTAGAAATGTTTAGTAAAAGTTTGGAAGAAAGATATTAAAAATTAAATCAGGAGAATCATTTAAATTTTTTTTAATTTAAAATTAGATGTTTAAAAATATAAATCGGATTAAAAAGAATTAACGGGATTAATTTAGTTATATTTCAGTATGCATATGTGCGAAAGGTTTTGTATAATCCTAAATTAGTAAATTTATAAAGTTACCTTCCGCTTCATTTCTAAAATATTATTAAATAGGTAAATTATTCGATTAAATAAAAGTTGCTCTAATAATAAACATACGTTTTATTTTAAATATGTCGTAAATGTTAGAAGTTGCAAGAAGGAATTCAGTAATCTTAATATTTTACGGTCGGCATTTATTTTTTAAGATTTTATATTATACTAGATTTTGAGCATGATAAAACTAATAAAGGCATATTGAAATTTTAAGCCTTCGTTACAATTGTTTAAAAGATAGATTAATCCTGAATTAGTATAATGAATTAGTATAATTTACTCCTGAATCCTGAAATTTCAATCCTGAATTAGTATAATTATAAATTAATTCTAATCATCTGCATCATTCATAGTAGTTTAATTCTATATTGGTACCATAGTTAAATTAAAAATGTCACCTTTTTAAAGTTTTGTTTAAGTTAATTCCCAAGTAAAAAAAAAAAAAAAAAAAAAAAAAAAAACATAAATATATTTATATTTCCTGGATTAGCCTTTTTTTATTTGATATTTTAATTTTTTAAAAATTACAGTCAGATAGCGCATTTTGTTATACTGGCATCAAGGTTAAAGCATGATAATATATATATATATATATATATATATATATATATATATATTATATATATATATATATATTTAATATACATATATATATCTTAAATACTGTAACAAGCAAGTAAATATGAAATTTTTAGCTCGAACCATTGTACTACCCTCCTGTTAGATTTTCTGTGCCATTTTACTTGTTATTCATTTCTAAAAAAAATTAGAAAAAATTTATATATTTTTAAATTATTATATATTTATCACTACAAAATGAACTTTTTGTTTCTCGTGTGCCATATCTGCAACATAAATGAAAATTAATGTCATTTCCACAGCGAGTATGATAAAAATGTTTTTTTAATTCTTGCAATCCTGTAACAATGAAATTAGCTAATTCCTCATAGATTGCTTATCAAATGACAATAGCAAATTTACTGTCATATCAATATTCCACTCATCGCTTAACTAAATGCAAATGATTATTGCTGAAATATATTCTAGATTTCTTAAATAAAGAAAAAGATGAGAAAAGAATAGAAAGCTAGTGTTACTAGAAGTAAATTTCACATTAAGTTAGTTGAAAATATTTAATGGAGAAATAAATTTTATGCAAAGTAATTTACAATATTTACAAGAAATACCTTTGGGTTGGAGAAGACACTTTGCCTATAAATTTTAATTTTGCATTTTGAAAACATTTAATTATTTTCATACGCATGACGTGATATATTCTAACATTAGAAGAAATATTTTTAGATTCGGGGTTATTGAGACACAAAGGATTAAATTTTATTTCATTTGAATTGTGAAACGACTTTCCTACTCTCTAAAATAAACGGTGCCGTAAAAATATTCCCTCTTATTCGTACTGAATCAATCCAAAATTATCTTTGGAAATCTCGGGGAATCAATTTGCCGCTGGGCCCCTCTTGCTCTCTTGCATAGAGATGCTCTGAAATCGTTGTTCGCCTGAAAGGGAGTTGGTCAACGACGGCATGTTTCCTGCATGACGTCACGATCAAATCTCCATAGCAACCTCCCACTAGCTATCTGCCTTGCCTATGCAATAGATGGCCTCCCCTAACACCGTGGACAGTACTCATCCCTGCAGACCAAGCAAGCTCGCCCACTTACCTAACTTGCAAAAGGACCCTCGGCTTCAGCTGTGCCACCTTTCTGCTCGCAAATATTGAACATACGACTTACTGGAATGGTTTAGGGCTGCCCTTTTTATCTTGCCTGTTTTGTTAAGGGCCCAGAAGCGGGAGCACACGTCCGAAAAAGTTTTTCTCCAACTTCAACAAATCGATTCCGCTTTGTTTTAACGCCATTTCTTATTTTTCTTGAAAAGATTGTTTCTGCAACTGGACAACATGCTTGAAATTGTCCTTTTTATAAGCTAGGATGATGAAATCAGTTCACAACTTTGGTCTATGTGTACAATGTACGAACGCATTTATTGAAGAGCTATAAAGTATCGTGGTTTCTCGTGCACGCTTAAAATATTTGGATTATACGTCTACGATTTATAATTCTTTTTCATATATTTGATAGAAAATATATTTATTAAAAATAAGATATATTCTATGTTATTGATTCATAATACATGAAATCGTTATAAATGTATATTTAAAAATACATAATTAAACAAAAAATATTCTTCTACTTTGATGACAATTATTTTATATTGTAAGATGATGCTTTGTATGCAATGTAATTTATAAAATTTTTGTGAAGCGAAATATAACTAATTTTAAAGTAAATATTTTTAATTTAAAGGCATTTTACAATGCCTCTTAGAGCTTATTCGTTATTACACGAAGGTATTCCGAAATCTTTACTTAAATTCATATAAAACCTATGAGTGCTATAATTAAATTTTAAATCTTCTTTATAATATTCCTTTAGTTCCTTTATTTTCTTTAAAAATGAGTTTAAATAAGATTGGTTTTGCCGTGCATGTCCTAGAAGTTCTTATTTCATTTTCAATACTTGATCCATTTTTTCTTATAAAAATTCCCCGCAGGCATCTTCGCTTTCTGCTACAACAATATTTCATAAAATTTTAAAATTTATAACGATTTCGATATCTTTGTCGTGATACATTTTGAGATTACTCTAAAATATCCAATTTTAAAAATAAAATTCGCTTTCTACCTTCCCCCAGAATATCAATAACTACAATGATTTAAAACTTTTCGCTGAGTTTTCTGAAGTAGTTTTCTGCATTTTATTTTACTTTCCGTGGATCGGTTTTGCGTTATTTTGAGCTTAAATCAAGGCAGACAAATAAAGCAGTCTACATGATTGTAACCTTTTGATTTATTCCTCCGCTAACATTTATTTTATTTTTTTTTTCGCTTTGGATTTTCAAATTTCTGTGCCAAAGACGACATACCGTTTCCCCTATAATGGCCTTTTTATTTTCTCCATATAGTTTCAGGTTTTACGTACCGCAACATGTCTTCAGAAAGCAATCGACGAAAGGGGAAAAAAATCGCCCTCCTTTGCTTCATTGCCTTCCTCTTTTCCTTTTAAATATTTCAATCCAGTCGCTTGAGTTATTACACATAAAAGACTAAATAACTGAATAGAAATAAGACACTCTGTACTTCTAATGATTCTCTTTCCCGACTTGCCTTACTTTTATTTTTCATTTATTTTTTTTTTATTTTTATTTGAAATACATTTATCGGAAAGATCTAAGGTTTGTATAATATTCAGTCAAGTCTTATGACATTCCTCGGGGAAGTTGCAATAACGACGTAATAACTTAAGAGGATGAGATTTTGGATTTTGACTTTTTAAAAGTCCGACTCCACAGGTGAATGGGCGGTCTAAAAAAACTGAAGACAGAAATACTTTAATCGAAAAGGTTATATTTTCAAAGAGTTTAAGTTGCTTAAATTTGTGCTCCCTAGTGAACATAGCAAAAATGATTTAATAAACGAAAAGTTTACTGGATAAGGCTGTTTGGTGAAAGAATTAATGTGGAATTTTTTGAACTCTTCATCGCAAAAGTATTGGAAATAGAAAAATATCGGTATAATATGAGATTTGTTGCAGGCGTTTGTCAAAGGAAATATTGTTACTAATCATTTTTATGGACGCATAAATTTCATAAAAATTGCTATTGAGTTTTCTAGATAAATTTAAGTAGATATCTGAGAAGAGCTTCTCTACAATTCGTATCAATGAGCATGATTGAAATTTTATATTAAAGAAGTTGTCGTGTTCAGCAAGTTTGAATCGAAAATTATCCCCCCTCCCCTTAACTTATTTTTCTCTTGATCAAACAGTGTAGATATATCTAAGAGTTCAATAACTTGCATATTAATTTTTTACAATTTCCATAAAGACACTTTTAGCTGATATAAACAAAAATAAATATATAGTTGCTATTTGTTATATACGACCTTGTTTTAACGTATTCCTTATTAAATTAACAGTTTGGTGTTAGGTGCATTTTATATAGTCTGGAAAATTAACAGGTAGATATTAAGCTGTTTACCATGGAGTTAATTAAATGCATGCTAAGATATATAATTACGATACCTTAACAGCGATAAAACATAAAAATTTCCGATTGCAGCGTACCGTTATCGTAGTTTAAATTCGTTAGAGTAAACAACATGAAAAATGTTAGATTTATTTCAGTTGCAATAAATACATTTTTAAAAAACTATTTTGCTTGTTGCACTTGCTTTTGCGGAAAGTATTAAATATAAATATAGAACGAAAGATAAAAGTGTATGATATTCAACAATGACAATTATTCTCATGCATCGAACACCGCTACGTACGTCGTATTGTTTCTGTCGTAATTTCTTTTAAAATTCATATGTTAATCATTTCCTTTGTTTCAGTGTTATTATATTCAATTCCAGCCGATAATTTTCCAAGCGAATATGCACATTATTTCTTTTCTCAGCGAAGTCCTTTCATAAAGTATTTTTTCTGCATTCCTTCTAGAACTCTGAATGCTTAATTAAATAAATACCTATCGTAATAATTTTTATATTGGTCTAAATAACTTTCAACTGAGTTGGCTCACTAACGCTTCATTTGTTATTTAAATAAACGTTATAGGAAAGTACAATAGCTGATATTCTCGAAAAATGATTAACATGTAAATAGAGTAGACGCATAACAGAATTAGTTGTTCCTGTTTCAGCCTTTTGTCCGATGATCACAGCATCTTCTATTCATTCGGCCTGGAATATGACATACTGCGCAGATGCACTGTTTTATGAATTACGTTATATTTCACTTGAGTTTCGTATCTCATTATTTACTTGAAAGTATTTGCTCAGTCCTTCGCAGAAAAAGATACTCTTGTAGAATTATTTGAGTTGTTTTCTGTACAATTAACATTTAGAACAAGCTTCGTGAAATTTAAAATTGAATTAATTATGATTACGCGTAACTTCAAACTTTATTCTCAAACAAATGAGTTTAAAAATACTTGTTTATTGACGCTATTACCACAGCAATGCTGGTTTCATTTAAGAGAGAAAGTAGTTGAGAAACTGCTTAAATTTAAATCCGCGCTTATTCAAATAGCTTTAAAGTTTCAATCTTACTTAATTTACATTGATGTTTGATCGCAAAACATTCTTACTTTCTTCCGTACAAATGTATACAAACTATGATACATACACATAAACATATGCATGTATGTGTATAAATATGTATACATAAAGAATAAACAAATAGGTGGATGTGAATGCATGTGTAGATAGATATACTCGCTGGCTTAAACTTCTACAAAAGAGGATTATATATATATATATATATATATATATATATATATATATATATATATATATATATATATATATAATATTTTGTTTATGGAATAACTGTGCTTATTTATAAGTTTATTGAATTTTGTAAAATTTAGGATAAATGTTTAGCTTATCGTTAAATTCATGTGGAAATTTTGGATTGATAGTTATTGAGCTAAATATATAAACATTTTTTTACTTATTCTAAAAGACTATGAATCGAACGTTACTTTATGGTATAATGTGAAGAGAGTAAATTTATAACATCGTAGTAACTCTTGCTTAGTATTCCTCTGAAAATGCGATAATTCTATAAAACATTAACACCATCCTATTTTTTTTCATAAATTACCTCTCGCTACAGCATAAATTATTTGATATTTTTCATTATCCTCGATAAAGTCAGAAATGGAGCTCGAAATTTGAAGGGGGGGAAAAAAGTCTCTCCAAAGAAAACAAGCAAAATTTCCGGAGCTAAGAAAAGAACAAAAAACCTGGTGCTGATGCAAGGAAATAGCTCGAAGCGTAATATGTCACTGGTTTTTGTTTCATCTTTTGCATAAACGCCGGAATATCATTAGCCAGGTTCCCTAATAACAGCGTCTGTTCTTGTAAGATGGGGGTGATTTTTTTTCAAAGCACTAGTGGCCAGAAAACAAAAGCCCGGTCATCGCTTAGCTCAAACTAATCATACATAATCACGGGTCTTGGGTCCTTGTCAGATTTCGGGATGCTAAGAGTTCACACCATTTATTTAATGATGATGTTCATATCGAAAATGCACTTACCCCGGCAGACATTAGTTATTCGGCTGCAAAGTGACGCTAGGTCCTCTGGATAACTGCCTCTTTGCCAAACATTATTCTTTGCTTCGTGTCGATCAATACCTTTTTTAAAGGGATTATCCGGAAATTATAACCGGAGCGTCACTTAATTGCCTCGGTAAGCTGGGTGGGATAAGGGGAAAAAAGAAATGAGAGGCATCCAGAAATTCGGGGATAGAGGGAGGGGATTCATATCGCCCAATTTTGCTTTATTTCGCGATAGTCTTTCGAAAGGTCGAATTTTTTAGATTTCTATAACTTTAAAGTTAGGCTTTTCGAGTCTTTCAAATCACTAGTTACACTTCCTGTAGCTAAATATATGGACTTACTACTGTTTATCTCTAGTCAAGGAAAATAATTCCCTGTATATATATATATATATATATATATATATATATATATATATATATATATATATATATATATATATATATATATATATATACATATATATATATATATATATATATATATACATATATATATATAAATAATATATATATATATATATATATATATATATATATATATATATATATATATATATATATATATATAGACAAACAGGCATTGCTTATAGTCATAAGTATCCAATAATTATCTTATTATTCACTGACTATCATCTCTCCCGACGAACTTTCTTTGTACATTTCCTTCCTCTTAAAATTTATTTTAATCCTAAATTAATCCTTTAATTATATTACTAAAGTGTCTGCAGTTCATTCTCCAGCAAACTGTAATTTATTATATTACAATAAATTGCTATTCTAAATTGAGGGAATTCACAAAAATAAAATCAGTCAACCAAAACTTATGAAATCTATCTAGGTTCCGTAAAATTTTAAAGTTAATAAAATTTTATTAGTTTATGAAACAATTGTATAACATTATATCTTTTAAGACCTTCCATCTTTAGTAAAACCGTTGCAGCAATAGACCTGAAAGTAGAATAAGATAAGTTAATAAACATTATAATTCATATTTAGAAGTACTAAATAGTTATTCTGATACAATCACTTTAAAAGTTTGCTGCATAATACATGTGGAAGAAATCTCGATATATTTTAACACATTAAAATATAAAAGAAAATCATGTAAATATACTTTTTGATTTATTTATTAAATATACTTATCGTGTATGAATAAGTTATAAAAATCTCAACAGTCCTAAATTAGATTATTATAAAATTATGAAATTTTTATACAAAAATCTTTCATAACATCACTGTCAAAAATCTCGATTC
>CM063502.1:59695610-59735610 GCA_032207245.1 Pardosa pseudoannulata | reverse complement strand
TCTCTCTCTACACACTCACTTACTCGTGAAGTGACTAGAGTAAAGAAAAATCTTTTTCTTTTCTTCTTCCCAGTAGTTACAAGCTCGGTCTTACTTCTGCAGTCTTCTCTTCAGTAATTCATTGAGTTATTACTTAAGAAAAAGCGCATTTGCTTTTCTTGAGACGCCTTCCCCCCCTCCCCTCTTTAAGTCTGTCCCGAGTTTCTTCGGCCATGCTCCGATGCACGCGAGCAAAACAGACTGATACTCGTTCCGTTTGCTTTTTTCCGGTTGACGAAGTCGCAAAAGCGACTCTCCCTTCCCCCTGCTTCAGAATAATTTAGAGAAATGCTAAGTAGCACGAAAACGGAATAAAACGATGTGCTTTTGGATCAATCATAGGGAAATCTTATATGAGGAAAGTAAAAAAAAAAAATCCGGATATACGAATCCGAGAATATAAATTAGTGTATTTACTGACTTAATTTCTCATAATGGGTGTTTTCAAATATAGATGGCGTTTCTTCAATAATTCCTTCTCTAAACCTTACTGATTAGCAATAATTTTATCAGAAGTCCATACGTAATCAACCTTAGTGATTAGAAATAATTTTGTTGGAACTCCATTATTTCCTTACGTAAGAAATGCGTTTTAGATATTTAAAATTACTTTCTGATTTCTTCTTCAGCCAACAATATACTTTTTAAAAAATTCACACGAAAATTATCCTGAAACAAAATTATAAGTACAAAAATATAATAAAACGGTTTTCTTTTGAATCAATCATACGAAAATCTTATATTAGGAAAAGTGAAAAAAATCTACAATCTACTATCGGAGAAATATAAATTAGTGTATTTACTGATTTAATTTTTCACAACGATTGTTTTCAAGTATAGATGGCGTTTCTTTAATGATTCCTTTCCCAAACCTTACGGATTTGCTGTAACTGTATTTCAAGACGTAAAAAAATGCCTTACATATATTTAAAATTATTTTCGGATTTTTACTTCAGCTCACCTCTTTAAGAAATAAATTTCAAATGAGAATTATCTTAAATTAAAGTTATGTATAACTTGAAACCTTAAAAATATTAATTAGTTAACTTGGTTTTTAAAAATACACAGTAATTATACAAATTCAATCCACTTACGTATCAAAGTATAAGTGGGTAACAATTGTTAAGTTCCTGAAAATTAAAAATTAGTTTTAGCAGTACTACACTACTTGTACATTTGAAATTATTTTAATAGTTTTGATAATGAAAGTTTGAAATAAGTTCGTAAAAATTCATTCTGCTTTTAAAAAGTTAATAAATAATAAGTTCAGTTGTTTACATACAAAAATTGGGAATGTATAAAACTGTATATAGTCAAATCTTTCGTATTTCTTGTTATGAATCTTTGTATTCTAAAGATTTCTAAAGAGAGATTTTCTTCTAAAAACACACATAAAGGTATTAGAGCCAATAAAAAAATGAAGAAAACCTTATCACAAAAATTTGAAAACAAAACAAATTAATATCCCAGTATAAACAAACGGTCACAGTATAAAGTAGTTTCATTTCTTAAGTTGATTGTCAGTTGGGGTTATATGTAAATACTAACTATGTGTATTTTATTATATAAATAGGCACACCTTCTATATAACAAAGCAGTTCTTTTGTGAAAAAGAAACCGTGAATCAATTCATTTTGAAGGTCGGAAATTCGCTTATAATTACATAAATTTCTCATTATATTCTTCTACCACTAGATGGCACTCTTGAGCCAATATATCTATCCTGATTGTCTGGGAGAAATAATTAGTGAAATTAGATCTTACGGAATTCATTGGTTGAATCTCATTATCCCAGGGATTCAACAATTTTAAACCGCGATCTTGATGACAAAATCTAACAGTCAATCATATTAGTTTAGCCTTCCTGAACTCAGATTAAAGCATATTTCTAATGAAATAAAATAGTTGGGGCAAAATCATAAAATGCATACCTCCCTTCTAATTGTCTCCTTTAATACATGATTAAATTCTTTGTTAGGAATTGACAACCTAGTAGGTGGAAAAAATTATGTTATTAAAACTCAAATGTAATCGAATATTTATGCTTAGTTTAAGCTAAAATTAATTTTCTGAAGGAATTATTTTAATGTTATCATATAGATTATGTATATATATATATATGTGTGTGTGTGTTTGTGTTTGTGTTTAAAAATGGCCTATCACAATGTTTCCCGTAAGTTAGACTGTCATCAGTAATATTTAAATGAACTTAGTTTTTTTTTTCATTTTTTACACAGCTTTACACAACTTTTGCGTTTTCAACTTGTTTATTACATAGGAAACTGATAGATGCACTGGTATGTGTACGTTTGAAGCATTGTTATTATCTCCCGTTTAAAGTGTAAATTTCAAGGGCGTTTTATTGATGTGTATACACACGTGCGCGCTCTAGTGCACTTTTAAGATTTTAAGGGTTTCCAATTAGACCAATGCCTTCGATTCCGTATTTGAGATAATTAATCTATGCGAAAAACATTCGTTCCAAATTTTCTGTGTCTGATACCAGGAACCGCGTATGACTGATATATTTTTATTTCGAAATCGAGCGGGTTTTTTTTTTCCTTTTTTTCTTTTTTTTTTTTTTTTTTTTTTTTCAAGATGATCTCGGTTTTTCTGCGTTTTCTTTTAATTTCACCCTAGTATTAAGCACGTGATTCGTCGGAAATAGTGATTAAGGTCCGCAGTCGAGCGTGTTCGGGGGAGGAGTGGGGAAGAGAGACTGTTAATGGCAAGTGAGGAAAATGAAGGGGTCTTTAATTGGAACGGCTGTCGAAGGAGCAGATGAGGCAAAACATGGCGGATGCAGATAAGGACTGGTTAGGGATGGAACGATCCTCTTTCTGGAGGTTTGAGAATTGGTCAGTTATCTATTGATCAGCAGTACGCGCGGATAGATACAGTTTCAAAACAAAATTAGATTTGGGGCAGCAAATTTTTCGGCGAAAGGTGGAAATTTTATGCGCTGATAGGTTTTTCTGTATTATGCAGGCTTCGCATTATGTATGAATAATCTGAACTGTTATCGTTTTTTATCAAATGTTAGTTTCTTGCCATCAGTTTCCATTTTTGGATGATAATGTTAACTAGTTTTATTTCATTTGAAATTAAAAACGGCCATTTTACTAGACGTTTTTATTTCTTTTATCCATCTTGAATGCTATTTTTTGATAGTTAGATGTTTTTGAAAAAATGAAGACACCGTTATTTTTGCTTGAACTACTAATCAATGTTTTCGTTTTAATATTGCATTAAAGTTGAACTTTTATCATTTACCTTCTTCTTTTATTTATTTATTTTTTTATTGACTAAGGCCATTTATTAGTATCGAATAAGTACGCATTTTGTTTTTGTTATTTTGATATTAAAATATTCCGATATTCATTTTTTATTGATCATTAAAATATGGCACGCTTCCCCTCTTGATATACTATAAAAGTAAATATACTTCTCTAATATGAAATTTACTTTTTCAATTTCTATAGACCTTTTAAAAGGACGATTTCAATAGTTAGCAATATCGCCTATTTATCTATAAATACTGAACAACATAACGTTGATGATTCCCCTAAAGTCATTTCTTCATTACTTTTCTGCACATATCTATTGAATAAGTTTAAATCTATGTTATTTATCAAATATCTATGTAATTTATCAAAATATGTCCTTCTGACTAAAATAAATTAATTTACTTTAAAATAATGCAACTATTTTGTGTTATATTCTGCGCATCAACTCTTAAAAAAGTACAGTCGTCTTTGGCGGATATAATACTATCATTCTGAAAATAAAAACATGGCATAAGCTATAAATAAATATAGTAGAATGTTACATAATCTTCTTTAGACGTTCTTAAGTAAAAATTTATTTACTTAGTGCATCAAGAAAATTTTCTTCCTGTTAAAATATCCTTAAATTAACATTTTTTTTTGTAAAAATTCCAATACGAAAGAGTTGTTTCAGAGCTTTATAATGAATAAAATATATGTTTTTCAGTTGATGTTAGAAAGATGACGGTTGTCTTTTACACATCAACTGTAAAAAAAATTAGCAAATGACATTTATCTGTGTGTACTGTGAGCTGTAAATTAAAAGTGATCTACGTCATTCAATCTAAAGGTGTAGCATTAAAGCGATTACTATGCATTCTTATTCTCACCGTAAATTGTTGCAATGGCCGATTGGTTGAAATGGACCTTGAAAAATCTGAGAGAAGGGAACAAACTCTCATGCTTTAAGTGAATAGTCAGTTAATCCTCTGGTGTAATGTTTTCAGCCAATGATTTTGTATCAACAGCATACTTAGCTGCGTATTTTTTTCATCCCGGGTGTTTCTGGGGCCTATTTTACATGCCAAAAAAGAAAGAAAGATAAAAAGTATTTATTTCTTCAGTTAATACTTTTTTTCCAACGCAGCAGCTTAAAAAACGCGTAGAGCTGAGAAAAACTGTAAGAGGCGGGATGTTGAAAAGTAAAAACAATAACACGGCATAAAAAAAACACTTCCTCCTTTGCACTGAGGGGATAATAGGAGAAGGAATTGGAAGCGCATTTAAAAAAAATATCCGTAATCTTTTGCCTAAATAAATTTCGCTTTGTGTGCTGACATAATTAATCACTGTTCTCGTAATTACCAACATTTAAACTTTTTTTTTCAATCGCTAATCATATTTTAATAACAAATAGACCCACAGTAATAAAGAAAACAGGGAGGCTAGTCAGAAAATAAGATTTGTATCCCCATACAGAAATCGGTGAAAAAACGGCCGGACTAATAAAACAAAAGCGCCCGTTCAAAAGCAAGCTCGTGTTGGAAATATTAATCTGGTTCTGGCTAATTGATATTAGCGCCGACTCAAGTTATTGCCTTCGGGGCGTAGGCAAATTATAATTTACACCAGCATCTCTCGATTTCTTTGCTTTTCTCTCGCACTATGCCAATAATAGGATGAGCAGGATGGAAAGAAAGAAAAAAATAGAACAAAAAAAAAACCAAAAATCCTGAACAAGAACACTAAACGTAATTAGGTGGGGGCTAGAGTGTGAACATTGGCGGAGCCGTTCCTAAAAAGTTAAATTTGATGCAATAAAGGTGAAAGAAAATAAATCTGTAATAGATATCAATTGAACAAATAACGCGCGCTGAATTTTAAATCTATTTTATTTGAGGCGAAATAATTTAATCAGACCTCTTACTTTTTTTTTTCTTCCTTTACATCAAATGTTGCGTATTTATTTATATATACTTTTTTATCCAATAGAAATCGGAAACGATTTTAGGGATGTTAGCATATAATTAAGGCAGTATCTGGCTTTTTATTAGTTAGCTTTTGATTATATTTCGTTCTTATGTCGATTTGGAAATGGATTCTGTGAAAGAAGGGAAATCAAAAATATAACGTGTATCTTTCCCTCATAAAGATTTTTCTTTGAACAGAACTTTTTAATTATCAAACATAGGAAATTATTTTTTCTAATTACAGCCCCTTAATAAGGAAGTTGTTTTTTCTCACTACCCGATTTTAGAGCTATCTAGGTCTTTGTAAAATATCATCCTTTTATAATATATTTTTAAGAGTTCTTTTCAAACAAAAATTAAATCTGATTAAATCTTTTTTCTTTTTCTTTTTTTATTACCTTTTTTCTGTCTTCCTTTTTAAATGCATGTCCGAATTTTCTTTTATTTCAATTTTCTTTTGTATAAATGCACAGTTACAAGTTTTCACAAATTTCAACGAAAATCTTTTAAAGAGCGCTTTACTAACTTATGGAAATAAGCAATTACCTTTTGAATAATTCAAAAAATCAGTTACTCACTCACTTATAACAGCTCATTAATTTCAGTGTTCTTTAGCCTGAAACCATACTTAATAACTATTCATTGGAATTAAATCTTCGATGTCGCTCTATGAAAATAAGTCAAGTTTTAACTGCAAGGTTTTCACACAAATAAAATTTATTTTCAAATATGTTCGCATATCCTGTTAAACATTTTAGATGAGCAGGCGCGCGTGATTTGGTTATTAAACATTAGACGTTTACGAAAGCACTTTCCTGATGTTGGAGATAATTACTCCCCTTCCTGCCATATCTCCTGCGCTACCCCCTCTTCCCTTCAACCCTTAAGCTTTTCTACTCGCCCTCCCCCTCCAGCCACATTTTCGAAAAAGGAGAAAAGTTCGTACTAGTGGCGTCATCTGTTGGTTATTGTTGAAAATAAAAAATTCAAAATAATCACACGCAGAATGGACATTGTGTCGGTACGAGTGGAAAACCTGGAAATTCTCTCTTCTTTTTTTTTAATTCATAATTTATGAATGTTATATTCTCTAATCTTAAATGAAAATGTATTTGAGATTTATTTCTTCAAATAAATATATATAATGATTGCTATGATCATTCCTATGTACTTGTGTGTGTGTTGTTTATTCGTGTCGTGTTTATGTTTTTTCTGTCTTTCCCTTCCCTTTCTCTTTCTTCCTGCCGTGCACCGGATTGGAGGAATTCTGTGGCCCAGTGCTTCAGGAGTGTGTTCCCCTCCAGGCATTTCTGTGGCCACGCGCGCGGCCAATCCGGTTCACGCCCACTGCCACAGCCACACCATGCCCAGAGAGGCCACCTCCAAAGTGTTTAGCTGCAGCCTGCCTTGGCCGACAAAATTAGCGACTGATATCAGGCCCTTCTCTTTAAAGCTTTATTTGAAATTATTAAACCCATTGTGGGAGCGAATTATTTAGTTTTGTTCTGGAAATATTTAATTTCCCGAAAATTCGCGTTAAATCCTGAAATTGTTTAGTACTTGATTTATTAAATTCTTCCTTCGTAATGACCTTTCAAATGGTGTGGTAGGCCAGTTTTCAAAATCAATTACCAATAATTTCTTAAACTTTCTAACGACAAAATCAAAGTCACGAATCGTGTCTGATTGAAATCCCTCTGTACTCTTTCCAGATCTTTGGGTCCAAGGCAGACTTGCAGCTACACACTCAAATCCACATGCGTGAGGCCAAACCGTACAAGTGCTCCCAATGCTCCAAGGCGTTCGCCAACTCCTCGTACCTGTCTCAGCATACGCGTATCCATCTGGGTATCAAGCCATATCGGTGCGAGATCTGCCAGAGGAAGTTCACACAGCTGTCCCACCTTCAGCAGCACATCCGGACGCACACGGGAGATAAGCCGTACAAGTGCAGAGCTCCAGGCTGCAACAAGGCCTTCTCGCAACTGTCTAATTTGCAGTCCCATTCCCGGTGTCATCAGACTGACAAGCCATACAAGTGCAACAGCTGCTACAAATGCTTTGCTGACGAAGCGGGTCTCTTAGAGCACATCCCCAAGCACAAAGAATCAAAGCACCTCAAAACACACATATGCCAGTTTTGTGGGAAATCATATACGCAGGAAACATACCTTGCCAAACACATGCAAAAGCATGCTGACCGCCTGGAGAAACGTCCGTTACCCCCTCTTACCAACAACAGTAACCTCAATATACCTTCCAACCAATCACTTCGTGGGCCAACTCCCGCGGACAATTATTGGACAAAGACAGCAACATCGGTAGCTTCTGATACACATCATGGAATGGGTGATCCCTCTTCTATGGGATCACCTATGTCTCCCCCCTCTCACCATCTGCACCCCCATGTATCTGAGACCTGTCTTCAAAACAGTATGAATGATCATCACGCGAGGCTTCATATGGACCCTCGTCATCAACAGCAGCAGCAACAACAACAGCAGCAGCAGATGGTGGCCAATAGTGCCAATCATACTAACGGCAGGGACCATGACCTAGGTTCTCACTTAGGTCAGAATCAGTACGATACTTCGTCTATGACGCAATCTCACCCTCCACCCACGAGTAAGAATACATCGGCGTTTACGCCTATTCAGTCTGGGATGTTGCCCTTATCTTCAGGACCTCAGTTGTCCATGCCGTCAGCAACTCGTACCTCATATTTTCCATACGAGCCCATCAATTTTCCAAAGAGCACGAATCCGATGGGATCGATGGAAGTGAAACAGAGCCATAGCTCTTTCCCAAATCAGCTTATTTCTCTTCATCAGATTCGGAACTATGCATCTATGCCTACCATGAGTGGGGGAGAGCATCCGATTACCATGAAAGATAAAAGTCAACAGCAGTAAGGGGTGTCAAATATCTTGTTACGTCAACGGGAGGTTATTTTGAAGACTGATACTTCCTCAGAGGAAGAGCGTTCAGCATTTGTTCTTTCCCCCTTTCACATTCATACGATGTTGTATCTCCGCATTTGTTGTGTACCATCCAAATACTAAAATACCTGCATCGTTAGAACCCCTTAAAGCTCAAAGGTCCTCCAATTGTGGAACTGGTGGAGGAATAACCTCATATTTTTTAACTCCCGGTGAATTTTAGCGTTGTGTTTTGCGATAACAATACTTTTTATTGAAAGAGTGAAAGAAGAATTTGTGAACTTATTGAGAAAGTTGAGTTGGATTTCTCGGTGACTTTCTTCTTTACACAAATCAACGAGTCACAAGCTCTGGGAAATATTTTATGTACTAAAATGTACCTTCCGACGTCAGCGTGATGCACATTTTGGCATACCAAGAAGCTTGAATCTGAGACAAAATCATAAAAAAGCCAGGTCTCTCGGTTTAGCTTATGTAAGCTATCTGTGCTTTCCTTCGAGGTGGGAGAATCTAGGCTGTCTATCATGCACACAGGCTACGCACTGACGCTCCTGTCTCTTTCCCTCACACTCTCCGTCTCTTGTGAGAGTCAAAGAAAGTTTAAAGATGTCTTTGCTACGTAGGCCATCAAAACAAAAGAGTTTGTGATGTTGCACCTGTGATTGCGAGGGAAGGTCCATCTAACTCATATTGGTGCCTTGATTAAGAGAGTGCTTGCCAGTAGCGTCAATGCCTAGTCTTGAAATCATCGTCAAATTTTCACAATGAAGAATTTTTAAAAGTTCTTGAATAATTCTTATTTTTATATATTATTCTTCAAAGTAATTGTTAATTAAAAGATTCAATTATCTATTCAACCTTTTTTATAAACCTCTCTATCGATATCTAGAAATCAAAAGCACGTATGTTAGCGGCCTTTAAAAGGTGGTATTGTTAGTGAAATTTCCCTCTCCTCGAAGAAATAGCATTCGATAGGCTGGCTTTGTCGTCTCTTGTAATAGTGAGATTTCTAAAGGACATCGTTTTTGCCTCCTGTCTTACCTCATCATATAGACTAAGTAGTATTATCATTCAAAGACTGACATTATGGCATAAATACATATAATACAGCACACAGAAATATTTTCTTGGCTCAAGTCGTTTTAAAAGATTGGTATACAGTATTCATCCAAGTTCAGTGTTGAAATAACAATGTCAATAATATATCTGATGATAATTCAGCAATCTACATGTGAAATAACGCAGCCTTTGCTGGAAAAAATCTTTTAATATGTAAGAGTGTTAAAGTATTTTTATTGTTAACATTACTTTCAGGAATGACTAAAATTTTCATGGAACCTTTTACGTATTTTAAATCTACATGTTTCTTCTTAATGGTATTATAAGTGTATCCCTACAGCTCTGAATAATTAACACACATTTTGAAATTGTCTTAACTTAATAAATTTGAACAATGCACGGTGCAATTTTTTTTTCACCAAAGGCTGCGTCAGAATCGGTTTTTGCCGATTTTCTTCACAGTGGTGCTGACACCATCAATAATGTCAGGGATTTTTCAAGAAAAAAAATAAAAATGTAAAAGCAAATCAAATTTCTGCAAGTTCTTATATAATTGTATATTCTATATTCTTTGATGTCCAACCATGATTCGTTATATTTTGTGATTCAATCTGCCGATTGCTCAGACTGAAAACCACGCTTAAGACTACACGTGTTGTGGACTCGTTGTTTTTTGCCACAAGCTGCCATTGTGGTGACTTTCGAAGTTTTTCTGAATACCTCAAGTTTGTATGTTTTTAATCGAAGCAAAATGCAGTTCATTTTGTTCCGTTCCACCCTTTGTATATTATTCTTGTGTATCATTGAAAATGAGTGAATTTCATCGTAGTTCATTTCTCATTGTGGTGAAAAAGTTGTTACTTGTTTAATATAATATTGTTATTGTATCCATGTTTCTATTAAGGTTTTTAATATTTCGAGAGAACATGTTGCTTTTAATTCGTTTTTTTAAGTATGTTCCATCATTGTTTTGTAGAGCGTTATCCATGGCATTGGACCCTTATTGTTAGGAAAATTATGGCCAGTACAAAGAGAACTCTTTATTCTTAAAGAGCATCACACCATTTATGTTTCGAGGGGGTAGGATTGCTTTAATACGTTTCAGACAAGACGAACAAAGTTTTTAACTTCCATGATAAATAAATGAATATATATGTAGATATAAATATCTATACATACATATATATAAATATAAATTTATATATATATGTATATCTTAATTCATTAAATACTTTTTCAAATGTGTATAAATTAATATACAATTGTGGCAGATTGAAGAATTAAGAATCCCAATGCCTCCATGTATGTGTGTTTTTGTGATTGTATTAATAAGAGATGTATTAATGATGTCACGTGTTTCATGTTTCCAGGTTAAAACCATTTTTAGGCAGTATTTAATTTTTCGATCTAGCCATGTTGGTATGGCATAATTATCCAGTGTTTATCTCTAAAATAAGTTATTTTTGAAAAGACAAACTGTCGATTTCAGGCCTGATTACTGCTGTGATCTCAAATTTGTGAGGAAGTTGATGTGCATGCAATTTTCTAATATCATATTGTGCTCCCAGTTATCACTGATCTGCACTCTTTTGAAAGAATTTGAATTTCCGTTTAAAAAAGACAATTAGTTTTATTATTGTTGTGAGTTTTAGCTTTAAAATGATTTATTAATTTGAAAGATGTGTCGTGAGCACATATTTGTTAGTGTTTTAAGACAGAAGAAAATGATCTTTGAAATTCTAAAATATGTAGAATATTGTTACCTTGCAATCTCAATTTACATTCCTGCAAAAGTAGTGCAAAGTATTATTTTTCTTTAGTTTTTTTTATACCAAACGCCCCTTGTAACATGTCCTAGTCGTCAGTAATCAAGATGGCTGTTCAATTTACAATAACGGGTATGTTAAGCATACCATTTTAATCCCATACATAATCCATTAAAAATATTTCAACTGCCATTTTTTTTTCTAATTCCTCAGGAATTTTTTTATCATCATTTATTATTTCTTTTATAATTAATATATATTATTGAGTCAAGCATTCAGCGTTATTAAACCACATACCCAGTGCCTTGCTTTAAAGGTGTTTCTTTGTTCTTTCCCATTCCCATCTGCTTTCCTTATGTTCTTTCCAGTCATTAGCATATTAGCAGCATTCTGTGTCTCAGGAAGTTTTATTGCTTTGGAATAAGATATTATTTCCAAATAACATAAATTCTAATTATCGAGGTATCTCTAATAGATGTAAAAATACCACTAATTGGAAACAAAGACGTTATATCTCTGAAACAATTGCTTAATATTCAATTACTTAACGCCTGAGAGACCTTTTGCATTACCTATTTTAGTTATTTAGAAATCCTATGTTCGAGATTAAATGAACTTAAAAAAACTTCTAACAATGGTACTCCCTAAATAGATTTACTAAATATGAAGTGATAAATATGACTGTGTTATAATTGAATAAGTCTTATTTCAAAGCTATCACTGTGAAACTTATATTTTATTTTATTTAAATTTGATATTCATCAAATTCATTGCTTAATATTTGTACTTATAGTTTTATACATTTGTTCTCTAAACATTTTCTAAGTGATATAGAAATTGTTTCTATAATAGGGATTTGGGCTACCCAATAGCTACGGTAATTACTTTGCTGAAAACAGCAATTTGTGCGGTCATCAAATTCTATTCTGTGGTACTTGTTGTTGACTTAGTACAATAGTCAGTGTCCATTTCAAGTTCAACGGTCTGCGTTAAGCTGCTGCTTAGATATGATCAGTCGATCTTTGGTTTTATTATGTTTATGTCTGATATTCTGAATCAGATCTTCAGATTTGGTATTTAGCAGGAACAATTTGTACCAAATCAAACATTACAGCTTGTCAAACAAGCTTGAGCTCAGAATCGTAGGCTGTACTGAACTTCCAGTACTTCTATATATATATATATACCTTCAAGTACCCTTATCTCTGTACTTGTATCTACAGTGTCAAACGCTGTCTAAACAGAAAAGTAGGTGGGCTGGTATGGGCATTTAATGCCAAATTTTCTGTATGTGTTGAAGTGGATAAAAAGGGAAGTAATGTGTAAATAGGACTTTCTGTAGAATCGGGCTTTCATCAGGATTGGGTTTTCAAAATATATAACATTAAAGGTTTCCTTAATGCTTTTAAAGTGTACAGATGAAATTTAAGTCACATACCTCTTTTCGTACTTAATATCTAAGAAACTGAAATGATTTAAAGCAAAAAGGCAGTGTTTGGTTTTACCAATCAGATTATTAAAAATCAGGTTTCCTTTAAGAGTTGATAATTTCTTATTGAAATGCCTTGGAAAAAAATTAATCATGTGTATATGTAAATATATGTACATATCTCTGCGTATGTACGTAAAATATATATTGACTCTAAGAGATTTAATATAATTTGAAGGAATGTAGATTAGAAAAACTTTATTTTCCCAGAAATATAGGTCCTAAGTAAAATTTTAATTTTAAATGTATCATTTTATTTTCGAAGTAAATCAGAGAAAAGACATAAATAAATTCAGAAACTTAAAGAAAAAAATGAGTATAAACAATGAAAAAATCAAAATCGCCTTAATTTTCTTAGTTTTGCTTGCTTCTTCAAACACGCAGATATCATCTATCAAATTCCCTCTCATGTCTTTTGTAATAACAGGCCATAGCGTTAACGGAGTTTATATCATGAGCACCAAAATTACAGGGTTTACATTGGAGCAGACAGATAAATACAAAGACCAGCGAGTTCCTTTAACAGGCTGATGCTTTGAGAGAATATTTTAACACTTACTCACCCTCTAATATGCGCATTAATTTCTTTAAAATTTCGTCGGAACAAAAAAAAGAAAAAAAATTGCCAGGCCTCTCTAGTGAAATTATCGATAAAAATGAACTATGTCTAGCACTATTAAAATATGCCATGTGTTATTTTATATATGCTAATTCGAAGGAGTTAATATAGTTTCAACCTCCCTTTATCTCTTTAAAAAAATTTAATACGTTATTCAGTTTAAAGGCCCAATAGGTCGAAGCTCAGTAACCACTGTTTTTAAAATACACATCAAGGAAATCTGCAAGAAGTTTGAAGTACTGGGGAGGGTTAGTGAAACGATTAATGTTTACGGGAAATGTATTTGCTAAACGTGTTAGGCACCAGCACGTTCATAATTACTATGCGTGACGCTGGGTAACCTTAGCTAGCTATTATGATATAGGATATTAAACGATCTCTCGGAACGTGTGCCGTAAGGTAGAACCATTAGCATTACGTTTCTAAAAGATATCTCCCAAGAGATAAAGACTATCGTTTAAAATTAGGCTATAGTCTTAGGGGCCACCCCCAAACTGAGATTATTGCTAATTCTAGTAATTAAATGGAGCAAGAAAAGCAAATGCTTGGAATATTTTCACCGATGTGAATATTTTTTGATTTCAAGTTAATATTCCAGAAAGCACTAAAAAAAAAATATATTTTCTTATTTCATCCTTCATTCTGATTTTTGACATCCATCTGAAACGTACCTTATGCTTTCAGTGTTTACTTCTTTAATGCATTAATGAGATAAAGGAATTTTTAATTCAGCTTAATCCGTAAATTTAATTGTTGAAGTGTCATTTCAACTTAGAATTTTTGACTGAAATATAGAATTTCAAAAAGTTTAACTCTGTAACTAAGTCCTTGTAATTCATTTGGAAGTAATTAGCTTTAGCAATTAGGAGTCAATAACATTTGTATCATTTAAATAGGATTTTAAGTTTAACATAAATTTTAAGAAATAAAGGATCTGAAAGCAGCTATATATTTACAAAAACTAATGTACTGATGTGTACTTTTTAAAACCTTCGATAGCCCAAAATAAGCAATTCATTACCTTATGTGTTACACATTTGTTATATTAATGTATCACGAAAAGAGATATTTTTGCTATTATAAACAGAAAAAAAAGTATCTTTTCTATAGCACTGCATAATGAAAAATTCCGGATTAGTTTCTTATGTTATTTCCCTTAGAAATGGTTCGCTACTAGAAAGTCTATTCCAATATTAAGCATTTTTTTATAAGCTTGCAAAAAAATTCAATAATAGTTGTTTTGAAAAGTTTTAAATAATTGAAAAAGAAGCTGCATAAAATCGTTTCGAAACGTTGCTAATCTTCGCGCCTGATCTTTAGACGTTTCACTGCGAGCCTTGCGATACTTAAAAGCAATGCTTCAAAAAGTAAACAAGTTTACCCAGAGATTCTATTGTGATGCAAATTTCCTGTTTCAGACTTTTAGGCTCATTATCTAAGACAAAAGTAGATTTTCTCTTCCCTTGTTTCTGCGGCTTGTTTCTAATTTCGTGTTAGTTAAGGAATGGACTAAATAGATGCGCTTCATAAAAGAGCTCTTATATTTTGAGCAAATCGAGATGTACTTGGGGAAGGGCACTATCTTTTGTCTCAGGCTTTTCGAATGCAAATCTGTTGATTAATCTTGTCTGCGTTACAGATCACCTCGCTGAGACAACAATTAAATAATTAACTGCGTGTGTAAGACAGAGGTACATTGTTACTGCCTTTGGGAAATAATTTCTTTTTTGCAAGTTTTTCTACGAAACTCTCTAAAGACTTGTAAAAATCAAAACAGGAGAAAAAAAATGTAAAAAGACTTAGTTTGATGTTAATTTTACTCATTATTTTACTGCATTGTTTTACCCTGAGATAAAATGTTAAACTGAGAAAATTTAAAAATCTAAATTATTTTCTAATTATTTCATTTAAAAGACCAGGCATGTCACACAAAAATGTTTTCACTTCAGAATCTTTTTATATAACAAGTTCTTATTCAAAAATACTTGGATTCCTTCTTTACAAAATTTATTATTCGGCATTAAACGTAAAAAAAAGAATAAAAATTGAATAAATTTAATTAAATTAATTTATAAACAAAAATTGAAGAATAAAATTCTAATGTAGTGATTTGCTACTTGAAATTTTCTTAAAATTATTAGGGATATACTGTTTCTTTGTAAAAAAAATTTTAAAGGTCATTAGATTTTCTATAATAGCTTGAAAAAAACAAACTGTCTCTTAGAATAATAAAAAGTAAGTGTATATCCGTGCCTTAGATATTTTTTAATTAATATTCACCTGCTAATAAAAAGCATAATTATTTATTTTAAGTATCATTATTTTTTTTTATTACTTCAGATTTCTGTTCCAAAACGTTTTGATTTTTGGTTCTTATTTTGAAATATTTTCGTATAAAAAATGAATTCAATTAAAAAGTTTTGAAAGTTAGCGCATATTCTTCACCGAGAAGAAAATGCTTTCGCAAGGCTGACAAAAAAAAATCTCCTATCTTAGATTCCACTGTGTCAGGAATTCTTAAAGTAACTGACGTTTCAAAACCCATCTGAATAAAATGGATCTAAAAGCAGAACAAAAATTTCCCTTTTTTTATGACACTCACAAATTGTCTACCTGTTAACGAGTGGTGAGTATTAAATTCTTAACTGAATGTCTGAAAAAAAAAGCCTCAAAGTGATCTCGAATTTGCGTGAAACGTCGCCCTTAAAGTAGCCCCTATCCGAACGACAATTATGTCTTGAAGTAACATTAGGGCTCATTCTAGATTCCCGTTTCCATAGCTACCGGGAGAGGTATGTGACGTTGGACGCTTTGTTAGGGGCGGCATGATGTCAGAGGGTCTCATCGCCACTGAATGGCCACTTAAATACGAAAAGGCAAAAGGAAACCTTTAATCTTATAAACTTGTTGAGGAAACCACAGGGAGAGAGGAAACCATACCGATAGCGGCATTCCGTTTTAAAAGACACAACAGAGCTGCATGTGTGTATCTAGAAATAGCTAAAATCTGGAGAAAAAAAAATCTATTTTTCTACCTCCACTTTTGATTTCTGTAATTACACCGTGGGTGGTGACAATGCTCAAGTCTTCTTTTAGATTCTGTAATCGGAACCAGAAGAAAATTTCCCCATTGTATTTTGCTTAGAAATCGTGTTTTACAGAGTTAGAATTCGGAGGTATTCTTGACCTAGCTTGGGGCATTTTTCAATTTTCATTATTTCATTTAAAGTACATAGATAATGCTATATATCAATTTAGTTCGAGACAGTTTAGGTTTAGAAGATGTGGCAGTCAGACTTTAGAGTCACGAAACAAACGATATCATATCAGTTCTCTCGAAATCGCTGAAGTTCTAGATTATCATATCTTCATAACCTAATGTGTCGATTCAGTCATATAGTCATCTATAGTAGTTATTTTGTCATGGAACTTTTTTTTTTGTTAAGATGTTAATTTAACATTCTGATTTGGTTGTGATGACTCGTTTATATTTAGTGACCTTATAAGTACTTATTTACAAACCTACCCTTTTAGATAGCTTAAAATGCTTCTCTTTTGTCGATATTTTTATATCGTGAGTAATTTATGGTTATTTACTAATACCACATTGACTTTTGTTATAAATATTTTTAATATGGTTAAATACAATTATTGTAATTCTAAATTCAAAGTGAGTGATTAGAAATGAAAGACTGATTTTGGGAGAAGTATTTAAAGTAAAACTGCTTAAATATTCAAGTCGTATTCAAAAAATTTTAAGTGCAAACATGATCCTATTTCGGAAGTATTCAGGATAAATTACATACGGCATTTTCCCCCCATTTTAACTCATTTGATTCAGCTTTTATTTACAACGTAGAACTGCTGATTTCATTCAATTGTAAAAATTTCAAAAAGTCAAATCGTTATTTATTAAATTAAATTTAAATGTTTTATTGTTTAATTTATTTATTATAAAATTATGTTTTAGGTTTTGAAAAAGTAAAATTTTTTATTATAAATAGGTTTGAAACATTTAAAAAAATTATATTCATTAGTTTGTGTAAACAAATATTTCTTCTGATAATCCAAATGAATTTGGAAAAATAAATAATTCATAATTATTTTAATGGCAAAATCAATATGTAAAGCTGAGGAAAGCAATGCTTTAAAATTTTTATTATAACACTGAGTACTTATACGCAAATCCTCGAGCAATATTGAATAAATCAGCAGGTGGAAGTAAAAGCTGAATTTTATTAGTTTTTCTGTCCTTTCTACTTCATCAGTGTTCATTTTTTATTATTTTTTATGATACCAGTAATGTAAATATCCGCTTCAAACCAAACAAAAAATTATCATGATTTGCTCAATTATCTTTCTGTTTTATTTTATTTTATTTTATTTTTTTTTGTCCAACTTGAGTTGTCCACGTCAAAGTCTTGACTGCTGCGTTTTATGTTGTTGCAGCATTGTATCATTTTACACATATTATTGGTGTTTCGTCGTATGATTTATATAATGTATTTTAAATGCTTCTGAGGACATATGGAGTTGATGTTATCGGCGATACCCGAGACCAGTCTGACGAATAGTAAAATATTTTTATGTATGTATTAATTAGGAGTTAAAGGTAAAATTTTCTGTTTGTGTTCAGTGTTAAATATAAACATTTTAAACCATCGTACAAAGAACATGGCAGGAATATAATGACATGTAAAAAGTCCAGTTTGTTAAAACACGTTAATATAATCAGCTTTAAGTAGTTCTCTGTCGTAGATATTTGCACTAGCAATAATGTTGACATTTTATATTAGTGTTTGTGAGTTTCATTATTGGAGTTTTTTGAGAAAAAGATTAGAATGCAGATCGGACAGACAAAAATGTTTTGGGACACTGTGATAACCAGCTTGTTAGTATAGCTTATCATTTTGTCGTCTATATAAAAGGCTTCAACTCATTCACACGAATGGCGAACCAATCTGTGTGAAATGTGTTTTGTAATGTATAATAACTTTTTGGTGACGTGTATATGTTAGTATGTTGTTTGCTGTATTTGCGCCTTCAATGTCACGTTGTGAAGAAATATTTACCCTCGAATACTTAGCACTAGGGATCACGAGGAATCGTAAATGCATCCTGAACTGTGATGTTCTTTTGTAAATGTGCTCTACACATTTCTCTGCAAAATTTCTTATAAAGTTTAATTTTCTCCACTCTGACTTAAGAATTGGGATGCTTTTAAGATTTCAGGATACCGGTAATATGAATAGTTGCCCTCTTGGTTAAAGTATAACACAACTCAGGCAAAAAACCACCTCAATTCTTCTTGCAATAACATTTATACTTTTACGGGGCCACATTGTAAATGCCATTCAGAGTTGTTTGCTTTCAATTCGTTGATCTATTGGAAAATGACTGTTACGTTGGATAGTGTTGTCAATATAAATTGTTCAATTCTGTAGTATTTATTTAATCTTTACAATCTGTAGTGAACCCTGTTTGATTCCAGAACTATCGCAAATCTGTTTTGTTCGGAATTTGTAGAAATTTACTTAGGATAAAAGAATAATAGCTTTGTTAATACCATTCTGTATATTTAGATGTTAGGAATTTGTAGAAATTTTAAATATTATTTCATAGTTGACGTTAGTGCATTCAATGTGATAAATTAGTTTCGGTTTGTTTTAAAAGTTTTTATACATTTTTTAAAATCGAGGCTAGTGCAATCCGTTATTCTCTCTAACGTATTTTTATCGCCATTCTCGTGTTATTTGTGAAGATGAAATTGTTTTGAGGCTATCTGTATTAAGAAGAAATTTTCCCAAGAGGATCGTTTATATACCTTTGTTCTGAGTAAAAGCGAGAGAAAAACCTCAGTATTACGCACTTTTATTATGATATATAATTTCACTTGAGGGAATATTTGAATATTGATAGACGTATCCATAATTATATTTTTAAATATTTCGAGCATATTCATGATTTGAAGCATAGAAAAATATTTTGTATTATTAGTCTTGGAAAGGCTTTAAAAGTATATATGCTCTTCGATTCAATCTCAACTTCGTACCTCATTTTTGCCTTGTGGAAGTTGAAAAAACAATAAAATGCATATAATGCATATATATGAAGCACTCTAAGAGTACTTCTTTCTGCATATCACTGACTTCTTCCATTTGTGATGATTGAGAAAATCCATAAATGTTCAGGGATATTTTTATTGCTCAATACAACGTAGTATTTTTTTTATAAAATAACTCCGTAATATTTTTTTGAAAAATTAACATGTCCGCCACATGTTCTCGTTTCTTTGCTACGTTATACATTCCATCATGGCTTCGGTGTGTATAGGCGTAGTGCCAGAAGTATAAGTTTTAGAGATTTTCTTCACTCTCTCTAGATACCTCAATAAGTCTTCTTCATTACCTCAGTCCTGTGACGCAGTCGCAGGAGTCTTAATACCTCCGGTCGTGTGAAGAAGCGCTCTGCTTCTTGGTAAAAAAATATATAATGTTTTGGGCAACCCCTAGCTTGCTAAGTATTCGTCGGTTGTTGTGAAATATTTTTGTTTCATCCGCGCAACCTGAGCTATGTTTTAGTATATTCATCTATCGGCGATGCGCTGCGTTGGGTTCATCCCAGATGACCCTCTAAAAACCAATGAGCTATAGAGAGAATTAAAAAAAATCCGTTTTGCTCAGTGACGGCCGTGATCTTATTGTTCTTGAATATTTAAAACTCGTGAGTATATAAAAAAACAAAAAAGATGTCTAAATAAATACGACCACAGGTAGTGTAATCGATTTAATTTTGTAAACGTGTACATAGATAATCTACATCTAGTGTCGACTGTAGTTTCTTCATCGCCATGTGTAATAACCGCAGAACCTCGAGGTTTGGAGTCTTATCAGATGAAGGAAAAATGAAAAGGTTTAAAAGTTTGTAGATTTACTGCCAATAACCATTGATACGTAGAAAGCCCACGTCTTATTATTAAGCACATGTATGTATTTGTATATATAATTAAAAATTCTTTAGCAAGTTGCAACTCACCAATGATCTTTCACCTTCTAATGGGACCTCAGCATGGGTTGTTCTTTAATAGTCCACATTTCTCTTTGACGTCTTATTTCTTACGATAAAGATATCGCATTTAATATTTTCATAGTTTAAAAAACTTCTTTCATGCCAAATAAAATATCATTAAACACGAGCTTTCTAGCAACAGTTAGCCCCATGCAATAATGAAAGAGCAAAAATTTGGTACTTACTCATGGATATGGAAATAAGACGTTAAGAGATATTTTTATCAATCTAATTCAAACCTGATTCGTTACTGAGCTGTAGTGTGATTAACACTGCAATTTGCCTTCTCTGAGATAATGTGATATAAAGGCTTGAAAACTCAAATCATGAGGTCTAATTCAACGGAAGTTGTGTTTGGTCCCATAATTTGCAGGCTAGAGTAATTGAACAATGTGTGATAATTATATATTATGGTTGGTTTATCTCCCAGAGAAAGCTCAGTAATAAATTAGATTTTACTTACAAGTTTACCATACATCAACGAACTCGTCAATATCAGTGACATTCAGGGAATTACATGAAGAGTTTGTACCTGGTATAGCCAAAAGTAAATAAAAATATGTGGTTTCTCATCGCCTCTTGTAATAGCGCACATAACATTAAAGAACCTCACTCATCCTCATTGTATTCAACAGTGCTTACATTATATCAACTGAGAAACCAAGTTTAAAATAACTCCGTAAGAAATTTTTCACAAATATTAGTTGTTTTGTGCTATTCTCACAAGATATTGTATGTTTTATGTGATGCAGAATATTTTAATATGAACTTATTTATCAAATTTTCATATTAAAAAATGCAGGCACCAACTGCGTTAATTATATCTTTGCAAATGTATGTAATTTTTTATACTGTTCATGTTCAGGCAATGTGCAAAACTGTTATTTGAGATAATGTTAAACATTTTATTACGTTGCACCAGTTACTTTTTGTCATTTAGTTATATGAATAATACTTTATATGAATGTAAATTTCATTTTTTTTGATCTGATTTCTACGTATCTTTGCTCGGCTTCAATGAATGGTTTCTGTTTGAAATAATTGGTCTGTTGCAACTCTTCCCCATTGGTCGGGTGTTTTCGCGGTGCCTCATCCATTTGTCGCCCCGGAAGCGCAAAAGTCAACCACAAGGTGATTGTATAAAAAAATGAATTGAAAAAAATTGTTGTTATATGCGCACCATGTGTCTGTAGTTCATGGTTAAGGTACAACTTGTAGTCACTCAAGTGCCCCATCCTTGTACAACATTGTCATGTGCTATTTCAATAAATATCACTTTAAGCCTTTAACTTTGGTGTCTCTTTTGTTAATTGTACCATTTTATATTTGTGTGTGCGGAACATTTTCTTTGAAAATTATCTATATTTATAGGTTGGGAAAATTGTAAAACTCATTTAAAAAAACATAAATATTAACGATTTTCATGATTCTTCACGATTTTCATGACCGATATGATAACAACAGTCTAATTACTTGGATTATTTTTCAGGTTTATTTATCTCAATTGATTCATAATTATAGACAATTCACTGAAAATTAAGTGTCATTTATAATATGCCAGAATTTTAATATTTAATCTATATTAAATTCCATTTTTTAACATATATTTTACATTTCGGTAAATACTAATATTTCGCGAGGACAATGTTAAAATGTGTTAAAAATAATGGAATGATAACTCATTAAAAATTCTAATAAGATCGTTTTTCAGTCGTAAAAATTTAAAACTATGTAAACCATGCAATAATCAAATGTAACAAGACTAGGTTTTTAACCATTGCATGTTTCTTTTCAAGTTAAACAACCTATCTCGTGTGAATTATCTTGTATGAATTCGTAAGATGGTAATTTTTTAACTTAACATTTATTTTCACAAAATAGAACTATTAAGTAAATTTCAACATTTATTACACAAATTCATGTCTTAAATGTCCTAAGCATGAGTATTCATTGAATATGATTTTTCTACTTTGATCGTCGTTTACCACTGAAGATGTAACAAATATCCTGCTATGATTCATAAAATTTTTTTTGAAAGAGATTAAAAGCAAATTACTTCCGTGAAACAAGAAAAATGTTAAAATACGTTAAAAATAATGGCATGATAACCCATTGAAAAATTGTAATAAGATCGTTTTTCAGTCGTAAAAATTTAAAACTATATAAACCATGCAATAATCAAATGTAACAAGACTAGGTTTTTAACCATTGCATGTTTCTTTTCAAGTTAAACAACCTATCTCGTGTGAATTATCTTGCATGAATTCGTAAGATGGTAATTTTTTAACTTAACATTTAATTTCAGAAAATAAAATTATTAAGTAAATTTCAACATTTATTACACAAATTCATGTCTTAAATGTTCTAAGCATGAGTATTCATTGAATATGATTTTTATATTTTGATTGTCGTTTACCACTGCAGATGTACCAAATATCCTGCTATGATTCATAAAATTTTTATGTACTGAAAAAGAGTAAAAGCAAATTACTTCCTTGAAACAAAAAACAAATAATAAAAATGAACAATTAACTTAGGAAAGTAAAAGATCGTTTTTCAGTCGTATCTAAAACTATATACCATGCAATAATCAAATGTCAAGACTAGGTTTTTAACCATTGCATGTTTCTTTCAAGTTAAACAACCTATCTCGTGTGAATTATCTTGCATGAATTCGTAAGATTAATTTTTTTAACTTAACATTTAATTTCAGAAAATAAAATTATTAAGTAAATTTCTTCAACATTTATTACACAAATTCATGTCTTAAATGTTCTAAGCATGAGTATTCATTGAATATGATTTTTATATTTTGATTGTCGTTTACCACTGCAGATGTACCAAATATCCTGCTATGATTCATAAAATTTTTATGTACTGAAAAAGAGTAAAAGCAAATTACTTCCTTGAAACAAAAAACAAATAATAAAAATGAACAATTAACTTAGGAAAGTAAATACTAATTTTTTGAATGATCTAAATATCACGTTAATATCGTCAGATTAGAATTGGTAGTGTGTGTATAAAATAGTTTTGATCTTAGAAAGATTAAATTTTATACATGACATCCTCTACGTGTAATTATTGTCTCATGTCTTCAAACTCTCTATTTCATCTCCCGATTTTACTAATAACCATCTGTTTATCTGACGATAGTCTACACAGCAGCTGTGTAAAAGAATAAAGTCTTGAGGAGACATTTATGTCCTATCAAGATAAATTTTCTTAACTGTCTACATCCTAAGTTTACAACATGTCATATACTTCTGCTATGAATAAGACTTTTTCCTTACATTATTTTTGATATGTCATTCACATATTTTTGATATATTTAACAAAAACTTTTAGAAGATGAATATCTGAAACTCTTACGATACATCTGTCAGTAAATCTTTAATTTTTTTTTTCTAATATGAGTGTTTCAGTAAGTGATACTATTTATAGGTATTTCTTACTTTTATAGGTATACTGATTCTTAAAATATGCTTTTCTCTTATATTTAATTTACTCTAAGTTGGTTTAATTACACTAACTTCTAGGTCAATTTTGAATTTTTATTAGGTGTTAGTTTCTTAACTTACATTTATTATATATGTTTCAATTATATTTAAATATAGATAAACACTTAGAAGTATGTAGATTGTAGTTACATGCTGTCTAAATCCTTTAAAACTTAAACAATAAACGAAAGTTTGAAAGTAAATTTCAAAATGCATTATTTCTTTGACAAATTTATTATTAATCAAACACACACATATATATACTTAAATATGATCCGATATCAAAATACATTTCTTAAAGTTTAATAATTTTTATGATAATGAGTATATATTACTACCAAGAACAGACCGTTGTAATCTTTTTCTGTGTGTAATATAAGCCATGGAGCTCCTTATATGTTGTAAGTCTTTACTTTTTGCATGCTTTTGCGCAAGAATGGCTAGACAATAAAGCAGACACAACTATTGCTACCATATTTGTATAGAGTGTTGAGCATTTATAAATGTATATTTGTGTAAACAGTGGGGTTATAGCAATACATTTAATCTTCCCATAATTTTCAAATACTTAAATACAAAATTCCATTTTCAAGGACCCTAATATAATAGAGAGGAAAAATACTCAAAAAGTGAACCACACATTTATTATTCATCTTTTTTTAACTTTATAAAATATTTTACTTTTAACTGCTCATATAAACCTATTTGTATTAACTCGGTTTCTTTCTAAAACCATCGCAGGTGCTAATACTATAATTTTTTCCGACTTTTCTCTGAAATATATATATATATATCAGTTATACTGAAGTCAATAATAGTTATTACACTAACGCTGGAAAATGCGAGAACATATATGTATTACTATCTGTATGTCATATAGTTATTACTATCTATATGTCATATATGTTATACTATCTAACAATGTTTTTTGGTGTTTTTAATGTAGCTTTATATTATGATAAGATTTCTTAGACTGAAAAGTAAGTTTATGCATAGCATTAAAAAAAAGTAAATTTAGGAATGTAGTATTTCCATATTTTCCATATTGTATGTTTTCTTTTTTTAATATTAGGAAATTCCTCAAACAAAGGTTATAAACTGCTAAGATAAATTGTTTATTTTCAATTCTTAAACGTGTTTTTCATAAAAAGAATTTTACTGCAGAAATTGTTTCAGGTAAATTTAGTTCTTTAAATGCTATTCTATGAAACCGCTTTAGTGGTAATTTGTGCATATTTTACCAACCAATTTAAAACAATGCCCTTAATGTAATAAAAATTACTGGAAGTCCTTTTGGCGTTTACTTTGAAATCCGCAGTGTTTCGTGGAGAAAAAAAAAAGAAATAGGTTAATGATGAATTAAGTTTCCGTTAGTCTCACGCTCTGTATTTTTATTTTATGAACATCTGTATTGTTATCTGAAATTACGGGCCTAGTAGAAAGGATTTTTTTATCGCATGTAGGCTTCGTGCAACGTATTTTTATAACAAAGGACACTTTATTTCTTGATATTAGTTATATGAGAAAAAACAACTTTGAAATCAAATACAAAAGCTTAAGTGATAGTCATTTTAATAAGAACTAGATTTCTTTTTCATTTGACAGATTACAGTTTTTACTTATGTTCTTCTATCAGACAGATACATTGACTATATTGTATTGAAGCGATCAAATTTTTTTAATTTCTAAAATCTTTAACTGAAAACTGTAATGCAAAAATAAATATATCTTACATCAAAATTCATATATTTCTGAGAATTACTTCTTAATGGAACCTTTACCTGATAAAATTAACTTTTTTAGTAATATATACTTGGTATTTTTTAACTTTAAAATAAGTTTCTGAAGAGTTGCAAAAGTTATAAAAATAGACTAATGCGGCTTGCATTGCTTTTAACTAACTTTATTTTTAACCAGTTAACGTCCAGGTACGTAATATTACGCAAACCAAACTTAGTTTAAAAAAATCCGCAATATTATGGGCATGCTTTGTTTTTTAAATAACTTATATTTTCATATTATTAGGCAATGTTATGAAATTCATCAGACTGTTTTTAAAAGACGATTTTGAACAAGATTTAAAAGAATAAGTTAAGGGTGTTTTACCCTTTTCGTGCTTTTAAATGGGAATGATAAGTAAATTTTAAGTCAATGTATTAAGATCCTAATCTTATATAACTTTGGAAATCTTAAGTTAAGGTATTAGGGTATTACCTTTATTAAAAAAAATGCTAACTTGGGATTGGAATTACTTTTTACTGTCTATATTATTAACCAGGTAACGTCCAGAAAAGTGAAATTACCTTGACCAAACTTAGAGAAAGAAAATCACGTAATATCACAAGCGTGCTTTTTTTCAAACAACCCTATATTTTCAAAAGATTATATAATATTATGAATTTCATCAAATTATTTTTATACGAGAATTTTTTTAGAACATTTAAAAGTAAAAAAATAGTTTTTTTTATCCGTTTTGTGGTTTAAATTAAGAATATTCAGTGCTTAAATAATAAATATTTAAATAACAAAAATCTTAATGCAGTATATTTGTATGGTATTCTTGACCATCTCCATGTATTTAATACAAAATAAATTAATATAAAACGGGAGAATTCAATTAATAAGCAGTAGCCATTTTCCTTGTCGACAAGGAAATTGGGATTTAAAATTCTTTCGAAATTAAACCTAAAATTTCCCCTCGCCATAAGTCGGTGGTCCTTCTCAGTGCATATTCATCGATCGTTAATCCAAGAATGACCAATGGCGACCGGGCTTCAACAGGCTAATCATATGCACCCCTGCTTTGCTGCATCGCCAAAGACGCTCAGCAAATCTCTCACTTTCTAAGAGATATGTTTTTCGCGGTCACCTTAAGCTTCTATCAAATGAACTCTCAGAGTACACAAACTACAGAATCTTAGCCATATACAATAAAGGGTTAAAGGCCTCCCTTAATTAAGCGTTGTTCTAACAACAAAGCCTTTCAGGTTGCACAAACAGCGTTAAGAGTTAATGAGTGTTCTAGGACAATATAGTACTCACCCATGAACTAACAACCTCTACTGCTTCATAACTAATCTACCCTTGAAATAATTGTTCTACCTCATACAGCTCTGTTGGAAAATGAGTGGTTAGTCTTCAACTTCAAGGATTTTTAATGCGTAAAAAAGGATATCTTGTTCAGCTTTATTTTCAACTTATTCATTAGAAAGGCTTTAATTGAATAAATATTTCGTGTTCATAGCTTTGCCTTTTTGAAACTAAAATTAAATATTTCATGTTCATAGCTTTGTCTTTTTTAAACTAAAATATATGTTTGTAGAGTATTTTTGTAATTTATATATATTTTTAATCATTAAATTATGTTAAAAAGATGATACTATTAAAAAAAATTTAATTTTCTCTAAGAAATATTGAAGCGTGAATTTTAAACCAAGTAATGCATGTCTGATATAAATACGTTATAAACAAGCATAACTTACAAAAAATGAATTCATACATTATAAAACCTTGATTAAACCTTTTAAATAAATATATTTTTGTTAAGTACTTTTTACTAAGAATAAATGCTGGTTTTAATATTAGAGCTCCCAAAATTTATTGTTACTCATATAAATATTATTATTTATGAGCTAGTATTAACTGAAATTTTATGTATAAATTTCCTTTTCTTATAACCTTCTTCGTGTTCATCGTTTTTTTATTTATTGTCAGCAGAAGATAGCTAAATATATAAAGCTTAGTACTAACATCAGGTTTCGAATTCCTCTGCATCAAGGCTCGTAGCCGTTCAGAATAGTATTTAAGCAGTAGATTCCGTGTTAATCATCTCGTATGTTAAAAAAAATACCATATCATTACAAACCCAAATCAATAATCTTTTCCTTTAGATATTCCTGAAACAGCCAAATGCAGATATGCATTTTATCTTCATATTGTGTTCCTTATTGGGACATAAGACTTCTTTGCACTTCATCGTTATTGCATATAGTTTAAGAAAATTCTTTGAAACAAATTATTTATTTTCACTGTGACTTTAACTTTACAAAACTGGTTTAAGTAATGATTCTTCAAAAATTTATTTAGTCGAATTGGAATATAGCTCGTTTCACAGTTAAGTTTATATACGCTATTGTTTGCTTGGGAAATAAATATTGAAAAATTTGTTATATCTAGTTCATTACACATCAGAATATTTTTCAAAAATCACAATTAACATGTTTCATATGAAAGAAAAAATTATATATTTTTATGAGATCGAAAAGTTTATTACATATTTCTGGAACTTTAAAAACTCATTGGGTGAACTAGAATTTTCATAATTTTTTTAAAAATATAATAGTTGTTTTTTCACTCAAATTTTAATGTACAAACAATTTAATATAAAATATTCAATGAATTGCTTATATTTTTACTTCCTTGTACGAATTAAAAGAAGTATTATAATCACGAAAAATTTCAGTGTTCAGATTTCCTTATTTTCCTCTTAATTCAAATGCCTTATTTGAACATGTTTGAATCAATTTTAGCTAGTTTTAGTGTTACGTCTGTACGTACTTACAAGAAAAATTTAACTTTGGAACTTCATTTATCCATTTAGACAATCCCTGAATGCGTTTTGACTTGTTTCTTAGGGATGTCTGAATGTACGTAATTATTTCATTGAAATCAATACGAAAAACTGTTTTTTTCCTTATGCTACTTATATTCCTCATTTAGTTCAACTGCATAGTTCAAACTTTGTGACACCATTTCTGCTCAGTCACTGATATCCCATTTCGCAACCCCATGTTTCCAAACTGTCACATTTTCCTTAGTTTTGTACTCAATATAGTTCAACATTATGAAAAGCTCTTTCTCTTCGAATAACAAACTTTGGTTTTTGAGATGAATTTCAAGCCTAATTTAATACTGAAATTCAGTTTTATTTTTTCATCTTAATAACGGATATAAATAGATAAATGCTTAAAATATCGCAAATTCATGTTTATTTTCTCCATTTTTATATTCCATATGTGTAAATATTACACTTCATTTAAAGTTATTAGAAAAACTGTTCCTTTTTTGCTCGTGCTTTTTATTTACATAGAGCTCAACTCCAGTGCTCAAATTTCCTGACTCAAACTTTCTAATATGGGATATTTAGTAAGCTAAAATCCCATTTTTTAACCATGTAACTATATTGTTGTTACATTTTTACACACCATATGATGAAATATTTTTGTTTCTTTCAAATCAATATGAAAAACCGTTTCTTTTCTCTTATGCTACTTATATTCCCAAAAAGTTCAACTGCACCGTTCAATCTTTGTGACTCCCATTCTAATCTATTGCTGAAATCCCATTTCGTAAGCATGTGGCTAAATTGCTGTCACCTGAATCAAATGAAAAGTATTAAATATAGCAGAAACTTTAAGATGACAAGTGATATCCGTGACCGCTTTCTCTTCGAATAACGAACTTCGGTTTCTGAAAGAAATTTTCAACTGCATCCTCTATCATACTTTTAAATACTCTGCGTTCCAAATGGATTCACTTCCCGAAATTAATTTTTAATTTAGAATAACATACGATACTTTTCCTTTAAATAAATAGTCTTCTCTTTGCAAAATAGGTTTCCAAGAATTAACAAAGGATGAGAAAAGACCGTATTTCGAAAAATGTGAAATTAAAAATAGATAAATCATACAAGTCTTAACTTTTAGAAAAATTTTCAATTTCAGATTAAACAGACGGGATGATTTTCATCATTAAGAACATCATTGTCTTTCAACGCACTTAATCAGAACTTCAATCAAAGACTTGAAACCGTTGTTAAACGATAATGAAAGGGATACACTTATGGGTTTAGAAAGTTAGATTTTGAAATCATCGTTAAATATTAAATCTAGAAATGTTATGTTTGTACATTTTTACCGTTGCCGTATGTTGGTATCTATTCCACATCAAACAATATTTTATTTACCGTATTTAATGAATTGGATTTATTTACCTTACTGTATTTCACTTTCTATTCATTTACTGGATTTATTTTGCTCTACATTTTAGGTTGGAGTTTCCACAGTTCTGCATAATTATTCTACTTGTAAAGTTTCATCGTTGCTGATATATATTAAAATTTATATACAGCAAATTTTAAATTCCAATGTTGCATTCATAATTTAAAATCAATTATATACAAATGTGTCAAATTTAAAACTACTATCTTTGTTCATTTTGCTTTATATCAACATATTACAGCAATAATCTCTTTTATCATTTAACATGAGATTTATTTAGCATAAAAATAGTTGAGTAGAAATAAATAAATGTTAAACCATATTATCAATGGATTTTATAAATGCAGTGCACTTTGTTTTAAAAAGCTAAGTAAGTTTAGGATTTATCTACTGGGAATTTGTATACGAACTAATGCTGAAAGTTATAATGATTTGATAAATTTATAAAAGAAAATTATATAAAGAAATCCTAAACTAGTTAATCCTATAATTGTTAATACTTGTATAACCTATTGTACTGATAAATTGATACATTATTAAAAGAGAAGAAATTACTTATGGATATGCTTCTATTTTACAGAGACATGAATTTTATGCATTTTTATGCTGTGTAACTTCTACGTACTTCTTAAATGAAGCTTTATATGCATTAAAAGCAGCTACCCCAACCCTTGCATCATCCTTGATTTCTGTACTTTCTACACAATAAAAAAAGTTCTCTCCGGATCAAGAATAATATATTCTTTAGGTAAATATTCAAAACTAGTGGTTCTCAATCTTTCCCAAGCCCTTGTAGAAAACAGGGTTTTTCAAGGTCAACAGGGTTTTTCAGGGTTTTTGAATGGTTATTTAAAAATAAATAGGGTTAGGTAATTTTTTTAATATTTAAAAGTGCATTTGTGAGAAAGATAAGGTTCACACTTTGGAAAGTTTTGTTGAGTGTAGAACAAATCTTACATTTCTACCTATGATGACAAAAAGAAATAAAGCCCAGCTTCTTATCAAAATTAACTATTTGAAATATTAACTGAATCTCTACACTTACGAACAAGACTTATATTACACAAACTTTGTTTTTTACACTTTAACTGGTACATGCATATAGTTGCATATAGAGCAATTTGTTGGTTACAAACACTGATTCGTTTCTGTATTAATGCTGTGAACTTTAAAAATATTAACCTGTCAAAATTACAAGCAATCAGAAAACATCTCCATTTTAGTAGTTTGTATAGAAAGAAGTATTTTTAAAATTATTGCTTAAAATTAACGCAAGGTATGGCGCAATTGCTTTTGACCTAACTCGTTGCAGAAAACTTGATGTGTCTACTTTAACATACACAATTCCAGACTAGATGCATAATAAGGTAGTAAGATTAGAAGAGCCTTTCGCTAAACTTGTTTTGTGATTTTATACTTCTTAATTTATAAAAATTAAAAGTTATAGTTTTCTTATTATTTTTATACAGTGACACTAATTTTTTTAGTTTTGAATGTGTTGATATTTTATAGATAAAACGACATATTAATTAATTTTCTAGAAATAAAAATTGTTCTTTAGAAAAAGATATTGATTGGGGATATATATTTATACCATCACAAATTATGATAAATGATATAAAAAAATCAGTGTTTTGCATTAAATATTTCAAAATATAACATTATTCCCTCCATAGTTTAGGACATTTATCAATAAACACTATTCATTTGTTAGTGTTCTTTGTACACAAATTTTTAAATCAGAAAAGGAAAACAATGGCTGAGGAAGAGAAATATAAAGTTAAGTAAATTAAGGCAATAAAAAACATTCTTCCGTTTCAAAAGCTGTTAAAATCTGTAATTTTATACCAATTTCCCCAGCTCTGACGTAAGTGAAAGTTAATTTTCCGTGGAGTGAAAAATTCTGTTTTCGAAGCCATTTATTAGCTTTATCCATAGCAAATCTCTCTCAGACAAACAGAATGTTTTATTTGCTGGATAAACACACAAATAAGAGAGGTAGCCTCCTCTCTGTAATGGAAAATCTTTTACCTCAAGTCTTTCGCCCAACAACGTTTCATTCTTCAGCTGTGAATGTCGCAAACTAGGCACTCTATTTTGTCTCGAAATTTACTTATGGGAAGAAAAGCATGAGGAGGGGAGTAGAAGGATATCAAGAGAATGTGCTTAAATGACCAGTTCTTTGCCTCCCAAAGTGATTCCCCTTCTTCTCATCAGAGAACGCTAATCTCTTCTAATCACAATCGCAAAAAGGCTCCCGCGCTCTTTTTCCACATTGCTTCAGCGGATCGGAGCAGAAATCCTCTCGCTCTATTATAACGTGCTGAAGCGGTAAATATGGACATTAGCCATAAGTACCTGTGCTTCGTTTTTATTATAGTCCGTTTAAGATTAAAGTTGAAACTCTTATTGGGAAGGGAGGAGAAGAAATTTATATAGAGAAAAAAAACGCATACAAAAAGTACAAAAACAAAAGAAATTTCATTCCTTCTCCTTTTCCAATGTACACTTATCGCGATTGCAAAATTACCCTCCGCAAAAACTGAATCTTTTGAATTTCTTAAATATTTTATGGAACCATTAAAGGAAAAGGAGTGTAAAAAAACTTCTGACAAATACCTCTATGATATTTGCTCTGCGCTCTGTAAATGCGCAGTACCCTAAATGTCTTTCGGCTTTATTTTCATATCAAATAATCTCTGTTTGTGTTTTCTTCCTAAGTACTTGTTGTACTTCGAGTACTTAACAAATCCTTGCTTAATGTTATGGATTTGTCAATCAAACTAAATGTAAGTCAAAACTAAATGTATTGCATATTTTGAATACGTATAAACGATTAGACATTAATTTTTAATACTGGAGTGTTTAGAAGTAATTCTACTAAATTTTTAAAACACAATGCATAAACAATAAAATTAATTTTTATACCTCTGTTGTAATTTTATATTACTAAATTTTTTTTACCTTTTAACAATAAAAATTGCTTTTTTGTAATCTTTATTAATAAAAACATTAACACACTATATAAGATTAATCATTAACACACTATATATAATATTCATACATAAATTTCTAGACTCGCACTAACACGCAAAGCTGGTAAGATATTTAAAGCTTAAAATACAGACTGAAAAATTTATTAGATGAAATTGAGAACTAATTTTGCTAATTAGTTGACAATGATTGTCTATATAGCTCAATAAATCTAAAGTCTTTGTTAAAGTTATATAATATGAGTGCTGATATTTAATGTCACTTCGGTTACTATAGTTTAAGATTCATTATTTATATTTGTTAATGGATATAAAATTAATATATAGGCATTTTTCAGTTCTACTCTTTTCAAATTATTAATGATTATTAATCACCGAAAAGAATTTCATTAACATCCAGTTAAACGAATAGCTTAGATTCATAAATGCTATAATATGCTTAATTTCGACTTTTATAATACCAATGTAATATTTATGATACGAGAATTTCTAGTATAATATACTATATTTAATTTCTTAAAAGCTTTGAGAGTATAAACCATTAGAGTCTCTGTGAATTCTGGACATTACTGTCTGTGCCAAATCTTTTGAAACCACGGTAGTCAAAGTACTACTTTAGTTTAATACTTTAAACATGAACCTTGCAAATCACTCGAATGTAAAGATTGCATATTTATTACATAATTAATGTAAACAGACTTTTAATTTTCTATTGAGCCGGCGTGGCTCATTAGTTCTTTCCAGCAGTTGATGCGATCAGGATTTAAGTCTCTCCCATTTGGGGGTTCGTTTTGAAAATTAATTAATAATCCACCCCGCTTTGCCAGTTAAGAAACTGCCGAGCATCTGGGATCCAGAAGTTTGGACACTATTTATTGATCGCACTACGGGCTGACCAGAGAGAGCGCCTCTGAAAAGATGCTGTCATACTTAACGGCCGCGAGCAATTTAGATGCAGAGAATTTCCAAATTTTCGGGCATATTATTTGGCAATACCTGTTTTTTACCACCTAAATAAAATTAATGATTTTCGAGATTCGCAAAATTAAAAACAAGTAAGTGCAAGTAAGTAGAAATAAGTGCAGATGAAATTATTGTGACCAACATTTAGTTTGTATAAATTAAAACGGCAGCCATTTTGAAATACGCAGCAAAAATTTAATGATTAAGTGAGTAATATCAAACAGTAAATATCATCGAAGTATTTAGTTAAAAACATATTGTCTCAACTGTTTGACCATATAACTATTCAAAGATAAACATAACCTTAGAATATTTATCTAAATAATTAAAAATTATATAATCTGTATAAGTGGATACCAAGTTCATAATTTTTCAACCTAATAATTTTTATATGATACATAAAACATAACCGAAAAATTTATGTATAGAATTCTTAACAGCCTTGTTATACATCATTGCACCTGAATTTTAAATTTTGACTGTAGACGTTAGTAATAATTCAAATACTAATACCATAAATCGCTGTAATACCCGTGTGAAAATTTGTTACTACATTTTTTAATATCTATATCAATTAATCTTTAAAGACGTACTTAAATAGCTAAATCTTTTCATTCATGGATTTTTCTTCTTTTAAACATTTAAGGCAAAAACAAATAACTTATATTCAAAATAAGTTTTATTTAGTTATTATTTTTTTGTTATAAAATTAGAATCGCATTTATTTTTGGAATAATTTAGTAAATTGTTTTTTGTTTCTTTTTTTTACTTTAGTGTCAAAGTAACTAACACTTAAATCATTCATCTAACCATCAAACTCATCAGACTGTATAGGCATAATAATTTGTAAAAACATGTTAGTAAGTTAAACACATACACAAAGAGGTACATATATATTATAAGTATATCATTTTTAGACTCAGCTGAATTAGTAAAATTGGCTTAACGAAATCGTATACCGGAATTTTTACATTACCCTTTTTCTATTACCTTTGTTTAAAAGGACATATTTGGATAAAATCCTTTTTTAAAGAGAATATAAAAAATAGCTTGCCACCCGCTGAAGTGCATAACAGAGTACATATACATACATAAGTATATATATATATATATATATATATATATATATATATATATATATATATTTATATGTGTGTGTGTGTGTGTGTGTGTGTGTGTGTGTTTGTGTGTATATATATATATAAATATATATATATATATATATACATATACACACATATATATATATATATGTGTGTGTGTGTGTGTGTGTATATATATTATATATATATATATATATATATGCATACATTTGTGTGTGTGTGTGACACAGAGAGAAACAAAGAGAGATGGTGTATATACAAGTTTTAAAAAATCAGTCCATGTTTATCTGCAATAGAGTTAGTTACTTTTCAAAAAGAAAAAGTATTGATTTTGATACCAAAAATGTCTTTTAATACAATGATTTATCACTTCAATGTATTAATAATGGTTAATTTTATGCGTTTTAAAAGCTAAATGAAATGAAATCTTTCATTATAATCGAAACCTTATTTCAGCTTTACGAAAATCCCAATCAGTGATAAAATTAAGCTTTACAACTGGAAAGTAAAGAAATAAGGTTTAGTAGAAATCACTAATCAACGATCTGTTTGTGTGGCTTAATCATTATCACCTATCTTCTATTTATTTTAATTCTAACATAAATTCCAATGACATTTGAATCATTTTAATGCTTAAGACAACACATTTATGCGTTCTCTATGACAACTCGCGGGAAGTTACTTAAACCAGTTATTTAATTTCAAGCGTTAAATGTGTACTTTTCGAATAACTTTCATTTAAAGACTTCGCATTTATTACAAATTACTGCAAACAAATTTTAAGGTTACCATCTTCGCTCATTAGTTCTTTCCAACAGTTGATGTGATCAAGAATCAAATCTCCTGCTCGGAATAGGTTTTGAAAATTAATTAGTAATTCTCTCCGCTTTGCCTCTTAAGAAACTAGTAAGCATCTGGGACCCAGAATTTAGACTCTATTTATTGATCGCAGGCCAGGATGACCAGAGAGTATTCGCCTGGGGAAACTCTCGAAAAGAGAATCTGTCGCACTTACCTGCCTCGTATATTTCTGAAGTGACGGTCGGAACTCGACTTTTCTCTACGTTAACTCGCATTCTCGGCATCATTTGCGCCAGCAGTACCAGATTTGGTGTTAAGCAAATTACAGACGTTGCTAGCCACAATTACTTGGTGTTGTTTTGAAAGACGCGCCGACACCCGCGGTTAATTAAAAGGGAATTCCGTACTTGGGATGTATTATCTGGAAAATCGGGAGCGAAAAACTATTCCAAACTTGAGTTTTACTAGAAGGCGCTGCAGATGGTGTCCACTTCAGAAAATCTAATGAAGTTATTGCTGTTGGCATAAATTATTAAAGTATTGTGCTTCATTTCGAAATTTTAAGTATCTGAAATAACATTTTCCAGTACTAGTTTTTCTGTCGAATGATTTATTTTCGCTTGCGCTGCCACACTACACAGTTTCTGAACTAAATATTATACTCATTACAACTTTAACAATAATTTACAAGATTCTATATTTTCAGAAAATAAATAATAAATGGCTTTACATGTAATTTTCAAAATATTGTTTTATTACATACTGATAGTGTTGCGTTTATAATAGTAAAGCAAGGATAAATAAATGATCTATCTGTACTTTACTTGAATATTAAAGCAATTCGGGACATAGTTAGTATTTTATTAGAAAGTGAGTCTTTTAAATAAAACAGAATTCTCTTTATATGCGTTAGAAAAAATGTACTTAGGAAAAATTATTAAATATGTATTTTTAGTAAAATTTGTTAGATTATATTTGACACCCACGGTTAGTTAAATGGAGATTCTGTACTTGGTATGTATTATCTGAAAAATCTAATCTCCAAATTCGAGTTTTATTAGATGGTGTATACTTAAAAAAATCTAATAAATTTACTGCTGTTGGCATATATAATTAAACTTTTGGGATATGTTATAAAATTTTAAATAATTAAATTTGACGGATATAACCTTTTTTTCCATCGAATGATTTATATTTCCCTTTCTCTACAAAATTACACGTTTCTATATAGTTAAACATTATTTTCATTACAATTTCAGCAATAACTCATATGATTCTATATGTTCAGAAAATACAGTCAATAATATAGTTTTCAAAATATTATTTTATTAAATAATAAATAAAATTTTCACTCTAGAATACAAAATATAGATATAAAACTATTAAAGCTTTAATGTAGTATGAGACATAATTTATATTTTGTAATAATATTAGTCGTATAAGATATAATCTTCTGTATATGCGTTGAAAAACTATATTGTTAGGTAATTTTTGATATGCATTTTTTTAAAGCCTGTTAGATTGTATTATTTTTACTCGTTTTATTAGAATAGGATTCCGTACTTAGTATGCATTATCTTAAAATCGGAAGTGAAAAACTATTTATAACTTGAGTTTAATGGTTGACATATAATAATAAACAATTGTTTTCCATTGAGGGATACTATTAAAAATTATAATTATTCGAAACATCACATTTTAGTGTGGTTTGCTGTATTGCATATATACTTATCAATAAAACACTATCTTCATTACAATGTCAATAACTAAATGGAATAATTCATTATTTGTAAGTTTCAAAACAGATTTTATTGTGTACTTATAAATAATGTTGCTTCCATAGTAACAAAGCAAAGATAAATAAATGATTAAAATTTGATTTAATGAGATTTATGGAGAATTGATATTTTGTAAGAAAATATGTCGTTTGTAAAATGAAATATTCTGTATGTGTGTTAGGACAAATATTTAGATGAAAAAATTACTTTATATATGTTCTTTGTTGCTGAAATTTTATTTGACACCCGTATTTAATCATAAAGAAATTTAAAAATAACACCAGTTGGTAGTAGGTAAGATCTGGAACACGCTTGAAGATTTTGCCCCAAAAATACAAACTGGAAACTGTTTAATCAAATATTTTATTTCAAAGTATATTATATTAGAAAGTACGATATTACTTATTAATAACATATTTAACAGTACGTTGGGTTTATCAGACTCGCGTAACCTACCATATTACTAGATTTATTTAACACCTATTATTTTATATTGTGTTTCAAACCTGTTTATATAGTGTACATAAATTCAAAATAATCCATTGGAAAATGTATAGCACATACAATGTCAAATTTCTTATAAAGCAATGCAAAAAAAATCCATTTGTATTTTCCAAACAACATATTTTACTAAGCTGATATTAAAAATATTATTTTGGGCATTAATATTCATACCTTAAAACCCTCAATACTTGGCTCATCTATATATTTGAACCTGTATGTACATAAAAGCTATAGCAATGTATGCTTCAATTGCTCAATATTTATATAATTTATTTAGTTAAGAGGGAACAAAAACTCTGTTGTGACATTTATCAAATTAGCTGCAAATACGATTATCAATTAGTAAATAAGCACGGATCGAATGACGAGCAAAATGTGACAATAATTATATCCGCTAAATAGCGCATTATGCCCCTAATTAATATTCGTATCTCTCTTGATACATATATATCTGATATATCGTCCATAAATTTACTAATTTATCTTAAAGTCGTTTAATATGGTGTCGCTTTTGATGATAAATTTTAAAGAAAGAAAATTAAAATTTATGTAATATATATATTCTTTTAGAAAGAATATACAAATAAGGAAGCTTAAAAAATAATTTTAAATTATTATTTTTAAATGTTGCTTCAAATCACCTTTCCATTAACTTTTTCTTTAGTGATGTCTTCTTTACATCTAGACCTCATATTGGTTTCATAATTAACTCAGTTCTGGATAAAAGTCGATGACACAACGTTAAAAACTTGTCTTAGATTTGCTAAAGAAATGAGTATAGAAACAAAAAATTGTGTTTATGTTTGATTATTGTCTCTTTACAATATTTTTAAATACCATTCTAACAATTTAAAAATTTAGTATGAGTAAACAATTATTCATCTAAATACACTGTCTGTTTTGTTTTCTTTTTAGTCACCATCAGTCAATCAACTATTATGAAGTTCCTTTAATGTTACTTAACCCATTAATTCTCTAATAATTTATACTGAATTTCTTAATATTTTAAGTTATTATGGACTCTTGAGAGTAAAAAAGAAATTGAAACAACTTTGAATATTGTAGAGTATCCTAAATGATAATCTGTAATTTTAAACATTATAAGAGGAAATTTATATAAAATGAAAATTTTTGGAATAAAAAACATATTTGTCAATTTATAGATCATATTTAAACACGGTACTATAAAGTAAAGTTTTACAATAGATCTAGCTATATGCTATGATTTAGCCTATGTGCCTGCTAAAGAAATTTCGAAGATCGAAAAATCATAAAATGTTGATTTAAATAACAAAATTACAAAAAGAGCAGTAATCGACAATTTGGTATATTGTTTATATAATCACCATCTAGCTTCAGTAAAAAAAAAAAATAAATCCAAAAACGCATAAAAATTTTACAAACTATTTTTAACTGTCCTTACAAAAGAGACGCTAGTTATTAATTGATTAATAATACGATCATGCTAAACAAATTAATTTTTTCTATTTAATATGAAATATCAAATTAAGCATAACAAATGATAAATTTATCTTTCCTTTCATTTTCATGTAAATGAACGATAGTGTTAAAAATGCCGAAATTTTTCTCTGTAAGGTCTTCTTTCCAATCCGGTTAGTTTACTAGGAAAAAATTGTCATTTTTGTTATGGTGTAGTTAGGAATTAGCACAAAATAATAAATTGAATACTTGTGAAAGTTGTGACTGATGCTCTAAGTGTTTATGATTAATTGAAACATACAATCGTTTATCAAAACTGTTTGTATTTGACATTTCTCTCTTTACTATTAAGATTTTTTGAAATATTATAAGAATTCTAAATTTTAAAATAAGCCTAAAATTTACCTTTTAATTTTATTGCCTGTTTTGTTGAATTTTCAGCTCTCCCAAGTCATTTAAAACTCTTATGAGACTTATTAAATTTTACTTAGTGTTATATACTTATTACTATTTACATAATAGTAGTATACTTATTACTATTTACATAATAACTTATTACTATTTACATAATAGTAGTATTACATAGTAGTTATAAGGCTGATAGAATTCATTTTTCTAAATAATGTAGAATACAATAGTATGTATGAAAAGTCAAAAGTTTTGTCTTTGATTTTTATATAAGGAAGTGATAGTTTTGAGAATGC
>CM063502.1:59683110-59690610 GCA_032207245.1 Pardosa pseudoannulata | reverse complement strand
TATTTTTGTAACGTAATCTCAAGAATTAATAATCTGCAGTAATTGTTTTTCATACGATATTTATATGTTTAATTTAGGACAATATCTGCTTGAATTATAAATTTTCTCAATATTTATTTTACAATATAGATGAAAGATATATTCCAACCTTTTATGTCCCACATTATGATCTTAGAATTATTTTCATTAGACACTTTCCTATCGGAATTAATCAAGTAGTTTATATTTTGTTAAACTGGTTTCAAATGCTCAGTGAATAAAATGTTTATTGCTTATTATTATTTCACACACAAAAATGTATAAAAAAATCCCTATTTTTCGGTCTCAAATTATGTGTTATATTTTTTTAACGTGATCTCAAGAATTAATAATCTGCAGTAATCATTTTTCATACAATACTTATATGATTAATTTAAGACAATATCTGCTTAAAATTATAAATTTTCTTAATATTTATTTTACAGTATAGATAAAAGATATATGCTAACCTGTTATATCCCACATTGTGATCTTAATTGTTTTCCTTAGACCCTTTCCTATAGGAATTAATCATGTTTCTTATATTTCGATATGTGGGTTTCAAAAGTTCAGGGAATGAAGTATTTATTATTTTTCCAACACATACTGTATTTAAAAAATCCCTGCTCTTCAGTCTCGAATTACATGTTATATTTTTCTGACGTGACCTAAAATAATAATAATATGCAGTAATCGTTTTTTAAGCAATACATATATGAATAATTTAAGACACTATCTGCTTGACTTTATAAATTTTATAAATTTTCTTAATACTCATTTTACAGTATAGATACAAGATATATGCTAACCTATATCCCACATTTATCTTTTTTACTTAGATTCCTATAATTATTCAGTTTCTATATTTAGTCGGGTAAAGCTAGAATGAAGTATTTATTATTTTCCAACACATACTGTATTTAAAAAATCTGCTCTTCAGTCTCGAATTACATTTATATCTGACGTGACCTAAAATAATAATAATATGCAGTAATCGTTTTTTAAGCAATACATATATGAATAATTTAAGACACTATCTGCTTGACTTTATAAATTTTATAAATTTTCTTAATACTCATTTTAGACGAAATATATCCTCCAAGATTTTGCATCCTACATTATTACTAAAATATTCAGCTACTTTATTGCAAGTCGCGAGCCGAGCATGTAGACATGATCTCCTTCCCACGGTCTAGCTTAAATAAACTAAAAATGCTGATGTGACACTTTCATTTGAATCTGCAATACACGTGTAAATACAGAGCAAAGATTAATAAAGTATGGAATGACCTAGCAAAATACACAAATACAATATATAAATTTTATATTAAATATTAAATATATATAAAATATATATATATATGATACTTTTACATAAACACACATAAACACCTATATATAATACTATTTTATATTTATGTGTTTAAAAAATTGCAAAGATTTTTGTCTTAATTTTACCCAAAAATTGAGATTTTTTTATGTTTTTTAAAGTTAAATTTTTTTTTTTCTAATAATTATATTAAATGTTTCTTTTTAAATTTTAAAGAAAAAAATTTGAGATTTTTTCTGTTGAACAGGTAAGTATCTAAACCTCCTTTTTTATTTCTATGTTTAATAAAGTTAGACCTGTATTAAATTTCACCTTTGTAATTTTTTATAGTTAAGAAAACACTTTAAACGGGTTCTTGACAAATATTAATTTTTTTGTAAATATTGTGATGTTTATTGAATACTTTAATACATTAAACGCTTTAATCTTTTATTTTCTTAATAAATTAATCTACATATCAATATGCTGATTAATTTATCAGTTTAATTAAAATTGTCTTTTCATTAAAATTTTAAATGTTAGTTTATGGGTTTTTTTATATTTAGCATATTATTTGAAATGTATAATTAATACTAAAAATAGTTCATTACTAGTCTTTTAGTCTATGAATTCCGTAATTTTTTTAAAGTTTTGTTTCAAAAAGATGTTTTATACACAATTGTAAATATTAAAAATACATGCACTTTTCATTATTATTTATTTGTTACAAATAATTATATTTCAAAATTTAGCAATTTATTTATATTAGTAAATTACAAATCATAATACTATTTATTGAAGAGTTTTAGGTTATTTTTTCTTTTTTTAATATTTAAGTATTTAAAACATTTTTAGGTGGTACAATTATTTTAACTGTCATATTTCTTTTTTAAATGTCAAATGCTTGATTAGGTCAGAGGAAAATTTCCAAAATTTCACAATTTAAACTTCGCAAACCAAATGCAGAAAATAACACCCATTTAACATATTAAAGTTTGTTTTGATTTTCTTCCCTCCTCTATTTTTCATTTATTTTTCCATTTTTCTCCACTTACTTTTATATTTAATGAATTGTAACCCTACTATTAATTTACAAAAAATATTTGTTTTTTAAATAATTAAATATTGAAGATGTCAATGGTACGAATATTTTAACTATTTTTTATTCAAATTGCTTGCTTAAAAGATAGAAAAGCTTCTAAAATTTCCCAATTTAAATTTCGAGATCCATAAGTAGAAAATAACACCCATTTATCTTGTGAAAAGTTACTTTGTTTCATTTTTTTTCTTTATTTATATATTACTAAGATTATTCTGTACTTACTTTTTATATTTTAATTGATAGTAACATATTTTTTCTGTAAAGGACCTTTACTTTTTTTCTCCAAAATTTCAATGTATGCTTAAAATCAGTACTTTTTTGGTGATTATGTTTCACTGTTTTAGGATATTCTCACCTTAAAGGTTCAAAATTGTCTATAAACTAGAACATACTCTTTGGTTTCTTTTGGAGTGCTACGGTTTGGTTTTGCTCACGAGGGCTAATGAAACCTATTGCTTAAAGCCGATTCTGAACGGCTACGAACATCCATGCCATTAGCGGGTAGTAGTAGAGCATACGAAAATATTACTAGTTTTCACTCTTTCCTTTCATATTTTCTATCTTAAGTAAAATGCGGCATTTGAATCCGCGGATTTCGGTACCAAAAAAAGAACCCAACCCATTCGGTTATCGTTGGACAATAAAGGGAAAAATAGAGAATGCTACTCAAAAAACTCATTGTTGATTTTCATTAAAATTCCTAGTTTGTTTAATAAATTGAACACACATTTTTTTAAACGATATTGATTCTTTTTGGTTAATAATGAAATTTTTGGTGTTAATTTTAACAGTATAACAATTGCTTTGGTTGCAGGAAAGTTTTTGACACCATTAACGGATGTATTGACTATTGTGGTGGGCTCTGATGATTGTAAACATTCGGGCTTTGGTTTAAGTAATCGGTCCCATCTATGTTCCCGGTAGCAATTCCAATCAAACTATCAAACTTTTGTTGTCTGAAGCAACTTAAAAATGGACAGAAATTGATAACTACACCTCCATTTAAATTAAATCACCTAGTGTTACCTGACTTTATCAAATTTACAAGAATCTTCTCCCATGCACGAACACGAAAAAAGTTTTCCGTTATATATGTTTTAGTCATTATGTTATTAAGATTGATCAATGACTTTTTAAAGTTGTTTATATTAATTTGAATGTGCCACTAAAGTTTTAAGGCCTGCACAACGTCCCAATTTCGGAAGAGTACTACTATAGATTGAAAAGTTGCATTTACGATATTGCGATATTACTATACAAAAGTAATATAGCAAGTAAATGCAATAATAAATTGATCGTTCCTTTATTGATATTATGAAGTATTTAACAACACCGCAAAGATAACATTTTTGTTTATCTGTATTCATTTATACTGTTTAGAAATACTTCATATACAAATATACTATACATATTTATTTAGAAGATTGTTAAATTTAAATGAATTGATTTTAAACCCACTCAAATGTAATTGACTGGGCATATAAATTAATCGCTTCCTATCCCACACTAATACAAATGAAATAAACTTAGCACTTTGTTTACATTTATCAGATATTTTTCCATAAAACTGTAATCTTTTATAATTGGAATTAAAATGTAATCACTAATTATATAGTTCAAAGAATATATTTTGTATTATACTATTTATGATAAGTTTATTGCAGGAATATAAAACTTTTATATTAGAGTTTTGATAGTTCAAAGAATTTAGTTTTATCCACAATAAGGAGCTTCATTAAAAAAATTAATTTAAAAGAAATGTTCTCTGAAGATAAATACCGATTGGGATGTGAAATAAGAATATCCGACATAAAAATCAGTAAAATTACTAAAGCTAAAGGTTTATAAAATTGAATAAGATTAATGTAAAAATATGTATATACATTTCCAAAGTTGAAAAACATTGCCTCGCATACTTTTAGTTTTTATAATCTATTTCCTATTTGTATGATTTCTATTGTAATTTAATGAATCTTTCCAGCTTGTTCTATTTCAGACAAGCATCGAATGGTAATGATTAAAATGAATGTCGATAGTTAGAGCATTTACCCTATGTCAGAATTATATTAATGTAATGAATTGTTGGGACTGATTCAAATTTGTATTAAATGACTTATCTTATGAGATCGTTCTAAATTATTGTGTTTATCTTTACTGCTTTAAGTTATAAGGACTAACGGAAATTTGAAATGAATGTGTATAGACCAAAATTATGTTTCACTTCTGTAACACTTTATATTAATGATTCATCTTTGGAATGTGAGAGTATGTTTTCTTCGAATCATTTATTCCAGTAACCTCTATAAGTACAGCGAGTTTTATATCATGCTCTGTTCTTACTATTCGGAATGAAGAATATGTTTTGCTCCAAAGATCGAAATACGGTAAAAAAGTACTAATTATAGAGCTTACACAAAGTTCATTGGTTGGAGTTTAAATTATAAGGGTAGATGCAAGTAATGAATAACGGCAACATAGTTTTGGGGAAACGTTATGTGTTTATAACAATGACAGTGATTGAACTCGCTTCCCGGAACGTTGGCATAAGTGTAATTATTTTAATGTAATATTCCTAGAGATATAGCAGGCGGTTTATTTCATCAATGTAAATTTCAAGACGGTTGATAAGTTTAGAAATTTAACTTCCAGTAATTCGCAATCGATTTATCATTTGCAGCTCCAAAAACTTCAATTCCATATTGTGTAAGCGTCCCAGAAAAAGCTCTCATTTAAAAGTCGCGTGTCGGAGGATCTTCTCTGAAAGAGTAGATTCAATCCTTTAAGCAAGTTTGTTTGGTGGGTGTCCATACGGCTGATTAGAAGAAGTTTTTGTGCATTCCTTGACGGGCTATTGAAAAGAAATGCGAGGCAGAGGCCAGTGTCGGTAGGTAAGAAGGCAGCCGCGTGTTTCTGTTGGTATTAATATGGAAATTGTGGCGAAGCCCTGTCCTTGTTATCTAAGACCATTTGCATCGGGGGTGGCAGGCGCGCGTCGCCCCGGGGCGCTGCTTCCTCAGGGCACGCTCCCAGTTCTTCGATCCTTGATAATGAAACTGGTAATTAAGGCCGCGATCAATTATTGTAGAGAAAAGGGTTGCCCTGCTTGTCTCTCTCTCTCATTCTCTCTCTCTAGAGATAGAGTGAAAAGACACACACACACATGCACACATAGCTGGCCGGGGGGGGAGAAATAAGGGGATGCCGTGCATAGTTACGCAGGGGAGGGTTAAAAAAGGGGAGGGATAAAAAGAAGCGGGGATAAAAGGGGTTGGGTGGAAAGAAAAGAGAGAGAGAGAGAGAGAGAGCGTTTCTTAATGCTTCAGTAATCAGACTATTCTCCCTCAGTCTCCAGCCTACAGGGGCCACGCATAAATAACGCACTTTACGTCCTAAATAATTAAGTGACAGCCAGTTTTTTTCTACGTTTTCTAATGAAAAAAACAAAGCGATCTCCTGCTCCTTGCGCCCCACCTTTTTTTTAATTAGTCGCTGTTTATAAAAGTTTTCGCACTTTGTCCACCGAGGCTTCTGCTGCTGGCTTAGTCCTTGCAAAACTCTTCTGTCTCTCTTCTTTTCCTTTGACTTGAGAAAAAGAAGGAAAGATTCCGTCTTTTTAGTTCTTCGATAATTATTGACAATTAAGTTGAGGAGGGGAGAAACCCAAGACTAGAGCTGGGTTCTGCTTGGCTGCGGGCAGCTCTTTTCAAAGTAAATCCATTGTTTGGCGAGTTTGCAAAAGCCAGTTCTCTGGCAACCAGTAGACTAGCTCACAAAACAGACATAACCCGCCTCTCGACTCTTCAAGATATCTCTCTCTCTCCACCAATGGCAAATTGTGTGGGTGGAACGAAAGCCACCCGCGCGGCCCCCTTTAAATAATAAAAAAAAATCTATCAGTCACTGAGTTGGCACAAAGAAACGCGAATCTAAAAAATGTTGTTAGGGAATGTAATGTGTTTTTTCTTTAGAGGTCACTGAAGCTGCAGGAGTATTTGGGAGATTATTTTTGGTCAAAAAAAAAAAAAAAGTAGAGAGAGAGAGAAGAAAAGAAGAAGTACTGTAACAAAGATGCTCACAAATGTTTGCAGTTGATTATGATTTGTTTATGTGAAAAAAGTTACGTTATCTTTGTCTAAAATATGTTTGGCCTTGCTAATAAAAAACCTTCCTATGAAATGTTTCCAAAGGATAGTCTAATTACATAGCTTTTGTAATTATTTATCCATATATATATACAATATATTCTATATTCAACATATTGCCTAGCAGTTATAATGACTTATGTCTATACAATTCTCAACTATACGTCCCTCACTATAGAGGGAAAAACAAGATAATAACAGGGAAAACTAGGCAATATCTTTAGCATTCTGACCTATACAGGATATAATATTCAACATCTATTCACTCTACAGCGATAACTGAAATTTAAGCTCTTAAACCTTAAAGTATCTAATTTATATTACACACAAAAAATTTAAAAGAGGTCCAGAAGGCGAAAATAATCGTGTTTTCCATGCTGTATAATTTTTCCCGTGAATTTTAATTTTGAATTCTCACATTATTCTGGATTGTCATATTCTCAAATAAAAGATGATTTGAGGAAAAACAAAGGGAATCAATTTTTTTATCTCTAAGTAAATAAATTTATTACTGTCATGGCTTAAAAAAGTCTTACTTAATCCTTTCTCATATACACTTTTTGATTATAATAAACTGGGTCACAGAGTAAAATTTAGTCGCCTAAAGTGAGACAGAAATCCCCACGGCAATTACTTTACTTTGAAAATATCAGGAGAAAGATAATTTTAGGGGGAAATATAATTTGCTCCTATTCGATAATGGAATATAAACCATGGGAAAAGTTGCTCTTTGTCATTATACATTTTTTGGAGACTTGTACTAAACAAACAGGAATATATTAAATATATTTGCTTTATAAAAAGCCATTTATTTCAATAAACATTAAAATAAAAATCACATTTTATTACATTATATAAGAATGTGGGACGCTTATCAGTAAGACTGTTTCATCTGTAATAAAGAATTTTCTAAAACATTAAGTAAAGGG
>CM063502.1:59633110-59678110 GCA_032207245.1 Pardosa pseudoannulata | reverse complement strand
TAACTTGGTGTTTAAGTTGCATTGGTTAATAGCAAATATTTCTTTTAAATCTATCTTTAGTATAATAAGGAGTATAATAAAACTATTTAACTTTAAGATTCCCTATTGAATGGAAAATTCAAAGTATTTATTTTTAATAATAATTAAGACTGTAACACGTGATATATATTTAAATAAAATAGAAAATTTTCAGAATTTTGAAAATTTTATATTTCATTTAAGTAACTACAAAACCAAAAAATAATCTGATTAAATTTGTGCCAAACCTGACGTGATCATTGTATTATTTTTTTAATGTGTGTGTATGGACATGTGTTTACACAAGAGCACATACGTATATCTATCTATCTATCTATCTATCTATCTATCTATCTATATATATATATATATATATATATATATATATATATATATATATATATATATATATATATATATATATATATATATATATATATATATATATATATATATATATATATATATATATATATATATATATATATATATATATATATATATATATATATATATATATATATATATATATATATATATATATATATATATATATATATATATATATATATATATATATATATATATATATATATATATATATATATATATATATATATATATATATATATATATACATACATAGATAAGTGCTGTGAGCCTCATTGAAGGGCAAGTAACCTGCACCCGCAAATTCATTTTTCCTTCTATTCTGTATAGAAAAGGTTTTTATTTTAATGTACTATGCTATCCTAAACAAAGTTAATATAAAAAGTGCAATGACAAAAATTTCGTTAATTGATCTCATCACTTATTTTTCTATTGCAGATGAATATGTAAATGACATCGTCATTAATATATATGTAGTTGTGTCTGAGATTGTACAAACACGTGTATGGACACTTTAATTGCATAAATAACATATAAAAATACACATTGGGTTAAGAAAAAACTCTATAGACTTGAAACTGAAATCTCAAGTATAAAATAAGTCTCACTCTAAAGTACAAAACTTTTGAACTACAAATATGTAAGACATTCTAAGACTTTGCGCTATCTGAATATCTATTTATCCTCATACCTTTTTAAAACTGCCTATAGTACCTGTTGTCCTTACATAAAGAAAGATGAAACTTTGAGAAAAAATTATCCTTCCTGAAAAAAAAGTATTCCTTTGAATACTAACTTTGCTTCTTCAGTTTTTACATGATTAATGATCCCCGATGAGTTCCTAAAGGGATAATAAATGTGGTCCTTACATAAGCTTATAAAAGTATTACACTGATAGCTTTAAAGCAAATAATTTGTAATTCGTCATAAATATTTCCCTTTTATTAGAGGTATTTTTATTCTCTGTGTTTTAATATGATATTTTAACTAAAAAAAAGTTAATTTCTGTTTTATGATTTAAATTTATAGTTAGCTCAACGTGTATTTTTTTACGGAAACTTTAAATAACAAGAAGCGTTTCTAAAGTATTTCTATTTTTAAACTTAGTTAAAAGTCTATGAGCTTAGTAAGTTGAGAATTTATGCAGCATTCATCTTAACATCGTAATTTTTTTAATCATGCAAAATTTCTTATTTACAGTATCATTGTGGATTTTAAAATGTTGTTACACAGGCACGTGGGATCTATTTACAATTTTTAATATTTAACTAGCCATACTCTCGTCTCCATAAAACATTTAAAGGTGTTCTTTATAAAAATAGACCTTTATAATCAAAGAAATTGAGAATGAATATTATCAAGTTTTTTAACGATATTTCTGACTTAAGGACAAATATTCTTCGATGTTGGATAATGATATTTAAAAATAATGGGACACAACATCTGAAATTCCGTACTGCTGAACTTATTGTTTATTATCTTTAAATAAATGTAAAAAGAGCTCTTCTAATTTGTAGCTAAATAGACTTCTGAAAATAAAACAATGAGATTACGGGAAAATTCGTTTAGTTGTAAAAAGTCCTTTAGTTCTCTTTTCAAATATTTTTCCTACATGATAAATATCCAGTGAAACGTTCGGAAATTTTACCGTTTCGTTGTTTTTGCTCGGCACGTGTACGCTTATTAAAATATCTTAAAATAAAATTCATTTTAAAAATAAGCTTTAAAGCAGTCACATAAAAGTGACATCTTATTTTTTTTAACTAAGCACATGAATATTGTACATATATTTCTTTTATTTGATTTCTCAAATTTATTTTGTTGCTATTGAAACCTTCGCTCATATGTTTAATTCAAAAAGAGAAAAATGCAATCTACGTTTGAAAGTAATTAGCTGATATAAAGCAAAAATAGAAAAGTTGAACTACATTTTCTTCCATACATAAACATATGCGATGAATTTATACTTTTAAATAAAGGTATCGGATTAAAGCATGAAAGCTCTATGTGCATTACTGTTTAGTAATATAAATGGAATTATTTATACGTTTAATTATAAAACATCGACCAATATCACATATCTCCCTTCTAAGTTTTGCTTCTTAATTCCTGTGTATCAAAAAATATCAAAGCAGTTTTAGAACTATTCATTGACTCAGAGCTTTGTAAGGATTATCCCCCCAACCCCCTACGATTCGTCCTAAAGCCGTATGAAATAAAGCACGTGATGTGATGATTCTAATGGAGAAACCTAACTAGGGGAGAATGAAGCACTACATCATCTTTTTTTTAAGTTTAATATTTTTTAAGCGTAGTTTCTGTCATTCTTCCACAGAGATTCAATTTCAATGTTATACTACTGAAAAAGCACAACTGTAACGTCAAGGGAAGAATTCAAAGAGTATTAGTATGGTCAGAGATTCCATATGGCCTTGAAGTAACAGCAAATTATTTTGCTGATATTATCATAATCGAGCTTTGATGCTCGATGATGTTGTAATTCCATTACAAAAGAGAACTTAAGAGCAAGCAAAGAAAGAACGGAGCCAATAGCGTGTTATCTAGCTTTAACATATAGTAGTTTTTCCCGTTTTGATTCTAAATTGATTAGACTAATTGATTAGTACCGATAATTATACAATGCCATCTTTAACTGGCTCTATAAAACCAAAAATATGTATTTTTGTTAATCAGGTATACGAGTGACAGCAAAGAATTATTTTGGGCTGAGACACCAAGTATCTGGTCGTATTTAGTTCTAATTAATTGAATCCTACTAAAAGTATGTTTTTTCACAATTTGACTTAATAATAACAAAATTATTTTCGAATAATAACTCAAATTAAAAAGTATAAGTGTCTGACAACAGAAATATAAAAGTAAATTTCATAGAATGATACCTAAAGGATTTTTTTAATTTTTAATTTGAAAATATTTTTTAATTTTCATGTTACGGGATTAATAATAATCACTTATAATTGAATTCAGTTCATACTCGCGACATTTATAAATTATCTAAAAAACATTTATTCCTTGTAAACTACAATTTCCTTCATTTTGGTAGCATAAGCCAAAATAATTTAACAAATAATAAAGCTCTCAAAAATGTTCCATTATTTTGGAATAGCAGCTGATTTCCATTACTATCTTGACAATTTCGATCATTTATTCCGTATAAATTCTATAATATCTTTAATGTGGCATAGCTTTAAATAACGTATAAAAATTGTATAAATATGTTAGCTTATGTTATTTATATAGTTTCTCTAAAGTTTATTTAGTCCATGTGCAAACATAATTAGAACTTGGGAAAAAAATTACAAAGGTATTCTTAAAACCTGCAGTATATTTACAGTAAAAAGTATAAATTAGTATTTCTATAATAGTAACATGTTTTTCTAACTCTAATAAAGGTTCAAAGGGTAAGTACAATAAGACACTAATCAAACTACGGGATAGTATAATAAGATATTTTCGAAAATAAAATAGTATATATATATATATATATATATATATATATATATATATATATATATATATATATATATGTGTGTGTGTGTGTGTGTGTGTGTGTGTGTATATATATATGCTCAAAAAATCTTCTATTTCAGCTCAGTTGTATATTTTTAATATTTTTACCGTACCTCCAGTGAAAATTTCTATTTTCATTAAGTTAGTAAAATATAACTAAACATTAAAAAATATTTGTTATTCATGCATTTTATTACTAAACATGCAAATCTAGTATTGAAGTAGGGCACTTACAAAAATGAATAAATAGATAGATGGTTGGTTGCTTTGGAACGCTACGGTTTGCTGTTTTGCTACAGTAGTAAATAAATAGATGAAATATTTCAAATATTTATTTAAACTTTTAGAAAGTTATTAAGTAAAATGAATTAACAATTTAAAAACATTAATTTTAAATCACTAAAAATAAGTTTAAACCTAAACCCACACATCTTAAAAACTGAATCTTGCTTAAAGGGATATAAGACCTTTTGAGAATTAAAATCTTCATTATAAAAGTTTTTTTCTATTCCTCATAAAACGAAATGTTCAGCTCTTTTTAGAATAAACTTTTTACAAGTCTTTTAATAATGCTCTAGCTTTGAAAAAATTATTTAGTTTTGTCATTTCAAGAAGAATACGTTTTTCAGTACTGTAAAAAATCTACGCCAAATGAAAAACAATAACTTCAGTTAATCGTAAGGTAACTTTCAAAAAATATTAAGAAATTGAAAATTTAAATGAAATTAGCCTTCATCAAGCTATAAAGTAAAATATATTGTTCTTATAAATATAATTCAGATCTATAGAATAAAAAAAGGTAATTACCATCTATTTCATATAAAAAATTAATTTCTAATTTACAATTTTTTTCCTATCGGGTAAGTGGATTTCCATTTTTTATCACTTGGTTGGTGGTATATATTTTATGCTTTTTACATAAATGTATTGATTGAAATAACAAAGTTAAATAACTTTTATAAAGTTAGAACCTTATTGAATATTTAATAAAAACTTTATTCTAAACAAAGCGAAGCTTTTTTATTTTATACTGAATCGAAAATAATCGGTTATGATAAAGACTTTTCATCTCGAAAGGTACTTTGTCCCCCTAAACACTCTGAAAATCTATTTGACCGTTCTGCATTTGGTTTAAATATTTCAGTATTCGTTGAAAATAGTTTGATTAACCCCTTAATGTGTGCGCTCGAGTTAACTCGTGCGCTCTAAACTGGCCAAACTGAGCACATTCGAGATAATTCGAGAGGAGTTGTACTTTATGTTGCTATAATTATTCACACTCGAATGCAATCGAGAATTGAAAATAACAATGTGAAAGCAAAAAAAATCGTTTTATTGATATTTATCATTTACTTGGGATTGTAAGCTATAACACTCACTTATTCAAGTATAAAATATATTTTTTTCTACTTATCACTTACGAGTTATCTCTTCTTTGTGTTTTTACATTAAAAAATTGATTTTTTTTCGCTGGACTTTTTTAAGAAAAAAACTGGGCATTAAGGGGTTAAAATAATGGAGAAAACTGTAAAGACATACTAGAAATAATTATACAAACAATTGTGGTGAATATATGATAGAGATTAATATGGTACCTAGATAAAAATGAAATTATTAAAATAACTTAGTAACAGGCCTTAAATGATATCAATGAGCTCCTCCTTTGACATCCTGTGAAATAGTACTTCTCTATTACTGAATAAAAAACTTATTTAATTTTAGATCCATATTCCTAAATACCTAATTTGAAGATAGTAATTTTAAATCACTAAAAACCTATTATTTAAAACGAAAACTTACAAGTTTTAATATTTAGTCCCTGCTTAAGTACTGAGAAAATCTACTTGATTTATTTGTAATTCATTTAAATATTTCATCCTGTAAAATTATTCTTTGAATCTACTTTGATTAAAATAACGGAGAAAAATATAATAAAGACTTATTAGAAATTTCTATACTATTATGGTGAATATTTCATGGAGATTGATATGCACCTAGATGACAGTGAAATCTATTAAAATAACGCCGTAACTGACCTTAAATGCTATCAGTGAGCTCATCCTACGACCCATCCATGGGATGAATAGTACTCTTCTATTCCTGAATGGTAAACTTACTTATTTTTAGATCCATATTCCTAAATACCTACTCCTCCCCATTTGCTTTTAACAAGCTCTTCAGAGACCAGCGTGTCAGTAACGTTGCCACGCAGTTAATGATCTTGCTTTTGCAGTTGAAACTAACGTATTAGTTTAAAATCACTTTAAAATAACGTAAAATATTTATGACAGACCATAATTAGCCCGCTTCAAAACGGACCTCGCTATGGGCGTAAAAGGGAAAGGTGTGTAATGTTCTAGCTGCTCTCTCTCTCTGTTTACAGGAAGGGATGCAAAGTGTGTGTCGTTTGGGGTGAGTATGAGGATGAAAATACTACGATTTAATAAATAATCTACATTTACAGTTAGATATTAATGCACAGCCATTGTAAAAAATTCGCTTCATATGTGACTTTCCCTAGATTTCGAGTTACTCTTATTCAACGAACTACTCATACAGTAAATTAAATAGTATTCATAAAAAATCTGTTAAACAGAAAAATAGAAAAGCAAATATACAAAAAAATTACCTAAACCACATTGAGAATTAGCTAAATTAAATGGGAATAAAGAATGCTATTCATAAATATCAATAGATTAGTAAAGTCTACATAGTTTTACTGTAAGTGATTTTAAGCCTATCGCTTGGAATCTATATGAGAATAAAAATGGTCTTAATAAATAAATAATCTACGTTTTACAGTTAGACATTAATGTAGATGCATTGTAAGAAATTCACTTTATATTTAATTTCTACTGTATTTTGAAATGCTACTGTATAACTACACATATAGTAAATTAAATATTATTCATAAAAGAAAAATCATAAATAAAAAATATATACAATATATACATTCATATAGCCCATGTAAAGTAGTTCAAATTTTTTTTAATAATTAAAAAATCCTTGCAGAATCTTTTAATCTCAATATAATTCTACAGATTAAATTCTACAGTCTACACGATTGTAGAATTTTACACAACTAACATTTGGACTCAAATACAATTTAAATTTTGATAGGCTAGTTCCACATTTATTCGTTATTTATCTGTAGAAATAACTGAATTTAAAGTTTCTATGACGAGAAGTGGTAGGTTCTGTTTAGAAGTTATACATTTTTACAGTATAAAATTAGATTTAAAAGCTTTGTGTAATATTTTCGGCATATTATTCTATTTTTGTTGGATCAATTTTTTTATTAACAACTCTTTTCAGATTTTATATATCATTAGTCTATGTGCAACTGAAAGATTCTCGTACAGATATAAAAATAACTGTTGAGGTTTTAAAATTTCGAAAAGTTATCTATGAAACCAGATCATGGTAAAGGGATAAGGTATAGTTTTCCATACCGGAAGCTAAGACTGGACTGGCTTTAGTATGGTTTTATGCAACCGTTCATAATCGGCTTTACGCTGCAGTTATCAGTCTGCTTCACCCCCCAGATACAAAATAATTCTATATCTTGTACAAATAAAAAAATGAAAATTTCAGAAATCTTTAGAGTAATTTTATACAGTACTATAATTTCGCTTTGTTGATTAGGGAAGTACTGAAACAGAATAAGCACTGTGCAGTATTTATTTAATAAAAGATAACTAGATCATTGTATGCAAGCAGAAAAAAACCACATGAAATAATCTTTTCTCAATTTTTGATAGTTTTCTTATTAAAAGTTATTTTTGAAAACAGAGATTTTCTATTTAAGAAGACGGAAAATGTTTCAAACTATATTTGTAAGTTATATTAAGTTAGAAAAACTTCACACACACACACACACACACACACACACACACACACACACACACACATATATACATATACATATATATATATATATATATATATATATATATATATATATATATATATATATATATATATATATATATATATATATATATATATATATATTGAAGTTTAACTAAATAAATGACTTTTTAAATCAGATAATGTTTAGAAATAATAATTTTTTTTAATTTTTGGGAATTTTAAAATGATTCCAGTGACTTAATTTTTCTCAGATTTCTATAAAACTCCTAATAATATACATAAAATGAATAATATACTTAAAAATAAACTCATACATGCATTTTAAGTGCCGACTTAAAGTACAAATTTTAATGACAAATCAACATACAGATATAAAAAAATCTCTTCTAAATTAATTATTCGACCAGTCAGCAAAGTAATACCCAAACATATTCAAAATATATTTATATGTAATAATAGGGTAAAACTAGAAGAAAAATTGAAAGTTAGAACATAAGAAACATTTTAAAGTTTAATGGAAGATTAAATTAAATTAAAAATCTACTTTTGATTTAAATTGTTTTTAAAATGTGATTAATTTAGGTATACATCAATTTATATGTGTACAAAATTTCATAACACTATGTCAGTAATACATAAAAATGGTTTACAATGGTTTACAATGGGTATTGCCTCCTTAACCCTTTGTATCACCGGGTTTAGTTCTGCAACATATACAAAAATTAGTGTCATTTACACAGAGAACTTCAAATGACTGTTTTATTTATTGTTGCTATCCTGAAACACTGCATTTATCACAATTTTTCCATAGAATCTCTATTAAATGATGATATTAAATTGAATTTTCTGAACAAAGTTTCATTCATCATTTGATTGGTGGAAACACATGATTATTGCTGAAATAAACTGTAATTTGTTGATTTAAAAATATTGTGGACACGTCAAGACTAGATTTCTTGCAGAGACAGATTTGAATTCTTTTTTTTAATTTAAATATTTATAAGAAATGACAGGGTTTTTTTTTTTTTGTTTGTTTGTTTCTAGGAAATAGTCTTTTTTCTAATAATTTTTTATCTTTATAAAGAATTTTTAAAAATATTTTTGCATGTTTGAAGTAATGCCTGCTACAGTCTTAAAAACATATATTTTAATTCAAAATTGTGTGCATATAAAGGGTTAAAGCTACGCATGATTATGGGACATGGAAAGGGTAATAAGGAAAAATTAAACTAGACATACTTTATTTTCCTTTTACCAAACATGTTAAAAATCATATTGACCACTAGTTGATTGAGTATAAAATAAGTATATATATATATATATATATATATATATATATATATATATATATATATATATATATCATAAAAGTATAATATAAGAATGAAAAATAAGACTGTGGTTGTTAGATTCCCTTCAAGACCAGATATAATCATGTTAATAAACCTTTTTATAAATAAATATTTCCTCTTATGTTAAAACTAATTATTTTTTTATTTTCAGAAAAGATAAAAATAACTGATATCAATTTATATAATAAGGCTCAATATTCAATAATATTCAAGAAATTATTTATCATTTTATGATAAAAAATGTAAGTTTGGCTCTTATAAAACACATAAATATTGGAGGGAAAAAAATCGATCTTCTACACCATTCCTTTCGTCTTTTTTATACTTGTTTTAATGGAATTTTTTAAATCCTGTTTTGTTTCCCTTTTTATTTTTGTTTTGTATACCTCTTTAGGTGTTGCGTAAGTTTCTTTCTTCTTTATATATGTCGTAGAACGTGTCGTTTTACCTCCCTGATCTTGGTTCTTGCTTTATTTGCATACACATATGCCCCCTTCCCTTTAATGAATAGATCTGAAGGGTTCCAAAGCATTAGTATGCCCTAATGAAAGTTTGGGTGGGCGTTTACCGGTAGTTAGCACTGCCCACCCTTGTCTTGTACTAGTGACACACGGTCTCTGGCCTGGAGTAGTTATTTCGACTCATGCATACACTAAGAGAAGAACTAAAGCCCTTTTTTTTATCTCTTTACCCAGCCTCGCTTTCATTGCAATGAGTGATTAATTGATTTTAAAGGTTGCAAAAGGTACCGGGAGTTCTTTTTATTTTTTTGATTTCAAGAGAAAGAGCGAATTTGCATCATTGTGCGCTAATTGTATTCGTAGTTAATGAAGTTTAAAAGGAGAAAGCAATATGCGCGAAATAAAAAAGATAGGAAGTGAATTGGAATGTTGGGGTTCAAGTGGTTCTAAAAGGGGTGGATAGCTCATTGTAAGATAAAATGAGATCTATCACGATCATCTATTAAAAAAGTATTCAATACTTCTTTGTGCCATATTTATTCGGTAACTGATAATTGCATTGATCTATAAAGCTATTCGTATTGTCACTGGAGTTACAATAATCGCAAATGAAAGAAAACGTTTAAATTGAACTTTCATATGTCAATATGAAAAAATAGAGTTTTTCTTACACATTACACACACATACATGCATAATACATGTGTATATCTTTATATATAAAAGTCTTCCGTCCGTGTGTGTGTGTAATAAAACTCCTCCTAAACGGCTGGACTGATTTTGAAGAAATGTTATGTATATTATTAAGCTGAATCAAGAATTGGTTAGATTCACATTTTGATCCGATAGACAATGTGTTTTTATTGAAAATCCAGAATAGCCCACTTATGATCGAGATTATTATAATGGCGCTTGAAACTCTTCACTACCTAGTGGTCTGCTCAATGGGCTTCAGTAGGAAAAGTCCCAGGATCGAATCTCCATACAGGCGATATGGGACTTTTAATTTAATCTAATTAATTATGTTTGTGGCAACTGTACGCGTGGTGGCGTCATGTATTTTTAAAATAATGTATTTTTCTTTACTTTTACATCAAAACGGTCTAATTTATAATTTATTTAAAAACATTGTACAGTTTTTGGATTGCAGCGTTAAAACAGGACAAAGTCTGTTGGGTCGAATATATATATATATATATATATATATATATATATATATATATATATATATATATATATATATATATATATATATATATATATATATATTATATATATATATATATATATATATATATATTATATATATATATATAATATATATATGTATGTATGTATGTAGCACAACAGTAGAGCTTCAAACCAACCAAACAGACATATACAGACCCACTGTTTATAAATTCATTAACTCCTAAAATTTTTCTTTTTATAATATAATGTTAAGTTATCTGAATTACAAATTTTTTAAAATTACAAAATTTTTAAAAGTTATCTATATTACAAAGGATAAATATTCATTTTATATAAGATTACTTTATTATGATAGCAAAAAATATCAATTATGCAATTTAAAAGTCAATAGAAAAGGTACTCATGCTTTGCAAAATGTAAATTCATTTTGATGGAGTATTTTCTTGTACTTTTCTTTTAATCTCATACACCACAGCAGCAATACATGATTTAAATGAAGGATTTCAGTGAAATCTTTATACAACTCTAAAATAAAATTACTTTCACACATTTTGATAACTATCATGAATGTATAGTACTTTATTTCTATAACAATGGCTAGTTTATACCTTTTGCTACAATGTACACATTGAGGGATAAAAGTTCAAAATTTAATATAATTGTTTAATCTGAAAATATGTGGGATAACTAACACAGCTCTATAGCTATACACTCTCCAATTATTTTCCTGTAGCAAAATCTAGACCATAGTGCTGCAACAAAATCTATTCGCATAATAATGTATGGTAGCGGTGAGGAGTAAATTTTTTAAAGCAATATGTTTACAGAATGTGTAACAAATTATAATTTTATATGAACTAACCCCTAAAGTAGGGCTTAGGCGGTAAGAATTATATAAATCGAAGTGTTTTCAGCCTTTCAAAATAAGTTTTCCGGTTTAACTACCTTTCGAGGGGCAAAACAATAATTATGTATTTTCCATTCAAACAAACTTACCATTTAATAGAAATGTTTAAAGCAAAGGACATCATTCGGTCACCCAAATTTGATTTAATGTAATTTAAGGAAAACGTAACTTGAAAATACTCAAAAACTATTTACAAGAGTTTATAAATATAACAAATATAAGTCTTGAATTAACTCATTTTTTTCTTATTATTAATGCTAGCGTTTCTTTTTATGGAGAGTAAAAATTCCATTCGTAGGATTTTCATGTGTATCTTGGAATGATTTTTACATTTTAGTGAAAGTAGATGTTAGTTTTATAAACAATCCCCCTAAATGTCCAAACTGTCTGATATTATTCATAATTTTGTCATTAGGATCGACATTTTAGAATATTTGAAGCCTCTCACAGGAATTTACTTTTTAGGTTTCTTTTTTCTAAACTTTTTAGGATGGTACTTCAACTGAAATTTTGACGAATTAGCTAGTTCTGTAATAAAACTTCACAGTACTTCATTTACTTTACTTACACTACTTTTTAATAATATTCTATTTACATAAGGTAAAAAATAAATATCTTATCATGATTTTTTCCCTTTTATAAATGACATCTTACGTTTAGAATTACAGGTCGTTACTAACGATAGCCGGCTGTAATATTCAATGTTGTTTTAATTAAATTTATTTAACTATTGGAAGTCTATAATTGCTTAAAAAGATATTAATATATATTAAAGCAAAATGTTTATGGGTTAATATTGTAATTCTTTATTATTCTTTAAATTATGACATTAATGGGTTATTATTGTAATTCTTTATTATTCTTTAAATTATGACAAATTAGCTAGATCTTTAAAAACTTCAAGTACTTCAACTTTACTTACACTACTTTTTAATATTTTTTACATAAGGTAAAAAATATTCTTTACCATTTTTTTCTTTTATTAAATGACATTCTTATGTAAAAAATCGTTACTGATAATGTAATATTAATCTTTTTATTTCATAATTTTTTCTATAGGAAGTTATAATAGCTTAGATTCAAGATATTCACAATATTAATTCATAAATGATTCGGACGTTGATGGGTATACTCAATTTTTTTTATTCTTTAAATTATGACAAATTAGCTAGTTCTATAATAAAACTTCACAGTACTTTAATTACTTTAATTACACTACTTTTTAATAATATTTTATTTACATATGGTAAAATACAATATCATGATTTTTTCCCTTTTATAAATGACATCTTACGTTTAGAATTACAGGTCGTTACTAACGATAGCCGGCTGTAATATTCAATGTTGTTTTAATTTCATATTTATTTTCACTTTTGGAAGTCCATAATAGCTTACATATAAGATTTATCAATACATATTCAGCAAAAATGATTCGGACGTTGATGGGTTAATATTGTAATTCTTTATTATTCTTTAAATTATGACATTAATGTGTTATTATTGTAATTCTTTATTATTCTTTAAATTATGACGTGGATGGGTTATTATTGTAATTCTTTATTATTCTTTAAATTATGACAAATTAGCTAGTTCTATAATAAAACTTCACAGTACTTTAATTACTTTAATTACACTACTTTTTAATAATATTCTATTTACATAAGGTAAAAAATAAATATCTTATCATGATTTTTTACCTTTTTATAAATGACATCTTATGTTAAAAATTACAGGTCGTTACTGACGATAGCAGGCTGTAATATTCAATGTTGTTTTAATTTCCTATTTATTTTAACTATTGGAAGTCCATAATAGTTTAGATTCAAGATATTCATCAATGTATATTCAGCAAAAATGATGCGGACTTTGATGGGTTAATATTGTACTGAAAAAATTCACCGTATTTCAAATATTTGATCTATTCAATGTGGTTTACAAGAAAGTGACATCCCTCTCTACTTTACTTTTATTTTTATATTGAGAATAAAATTTTCATTTAAAACCAGAGTATAAATATTTCATGTCTTCGGTTCTGGGTTTAAATTTAGTATATAGACAAAATCTCAAATTCTACAACAATACTCCAAAATCACTTCTTCATTTGCAACGATTTCAACCCCCTTATTCGATCAAACATCACAATTCCTACGAAGCGATCTCGGATAATTTCGTTGCAACTCTTTGCAAGGAAATGTATGAATACTTTGAATATTTGCATATTCTGTCACGCAACCAAAGAATCTACGATATGCGTTCTACGCTAGCTATTGCCTGAAATATATAGAATGATACTTATTGTACTACGATGAGCTTGAACCAGCAACTTGGGACGAACACGCGAGAGTATTAAAATATCGGGGTTATTAGCAAGAATTACAGATCGAGTAATGGTCCAAAGAAATGCTTTTATATAGAGTAGCGTTTGACCATATTAATGACAGGAGTAAAGTTAATAAAAATGTAGCTTTAGCTAATGAAGCATTACAAGTTCAAGGTAAAATAATAAAGAGATAACATCGTACTTAGCCGACTGCCTAGATATTAGTGGTACGGAGTTTAATATTTTGTTTCGGCATTGCATTTATATTTTATATTTTAAATAATTAGAACAGGCATCTTCCAAATTTATTGTTTGTATTTTTATTATTCTTTAAAACTTTTATTTTTATAAATGTCTAATATTATTAAACATAGAAGACTGATAGATCATGTCACCAGCAAAATGGTAAATTATGTATACAAATATGTGTGTGTTGTGTGTAGGAATTTTTGTATAGATTCAGCATGTGTGTCTAACACCTCTCCCTGTTTTTGCAAGTCTGCGTTTTCTTAAAAGACTAACTTTGACATAGAATAATTGCAAGTTAACTGACATTAAGGAAGAAGCAAATTAAAGCCCGTATTAACAGCAAGGTTTTCTTTTGTATTTCTCCTTGTTTAATTATCCCAACAATGAAAAAAAGTCCATCAAACGCCTTCAAATTGAAACAATGACAAAAAACTTTCCGATATGTCGGCCGCAAAGAAAAGTAGATTTATTCCTAATAACGATCACTTAAAAACAGTTACTCCGTGAAAGAAAGGAGTCGGGAAAATCCCATTAAATATAAAAGAGAAGGGGGAAGACTGTGGGTCTCAGACTGTACGCTCTTGCTTAAGCCCCCGGGTAATAGGTTACACCTTCTCTTTCCCTTCTCTTTTCCTAAAAAAATATCACGCTTACTGAAATTGAACGGATTTATCAGCTGTTTTGATACATGCCGTTCTAAGTCCTTTCCTCTCCGGGCTTTTAGAATTATGATTTGTATTTAGGTAAACGTTCAATAGCTTTGACTTGCATGCATTAGAAGAGGTGTCATACCTAAACATGAGGAAATAAAAATAGGTTTTTTTTTTTACTATAACGTTTATTATTTTTTTATTTTTAGATGCTACGTCAGCTTTTAGATCAATATCTAAATATCTTTTTTCATAAAAACCAAACAAATATTTTCTATGTATAATCATTTCTTCGATTTTACCCTTACCCCAAAACATTAATACTTTGATTAAAGACAATTCTACTAAGCCATAAGCTTTAAACCGGAATCTCCGAAACAATACTACAAATATTTTCGAGGTCCTAAAAAAGATGACAGTGGACAGTTTGTCCACTGCATGCACCCTGATAAAAATTTTACTCATCTTTAAACATTCGAACTTCTCTGTTTCTTCTGATGAAAGAACCAAGAATGTTTAACAGGTGTTAAACATGTTTTTAAGGACATTGGCAATCAATATGATCAAAGACCAATGAAAAGAAATTCGGAAAAAATTTGAAAAAACTGCGACTTTCAAATTTTAATAATTCCCTTTAAACTCCGACAAATTAAATAGATATTCAGATTTTTTTTTTCTAAGCAACTGGGAAAGAAATAGATATCGGAAACACTCGGGGTTGAGAAGGAAGATAAACTTTTTTCATCGCTTCATTTTGTGCTGTCTAAGTAATGGTGGTTCTGGTGGTGTAATCATTGATTTTTTTCCACTATATTCACGATCGCTCCGCCTCACTGCACTGTAAGCTAAAACAGTGTGAAATAAGTAGTGTTTTATTGACAACGCTCCGATCTAACAGCCGGGAAAAGATTTCAGCAACAGCTGGTTCCTATAAAACGGGAATCTCTCATTCTGCACTCCCATAATTTTTATATTTTATTCCCATTTTTTTCGCACCCTCCCCCTTTTTCATTTTTTTTATCCTTTTTTACGTCCAGCCGTAATAACAGCGTAAAAATAATCAGTTTAGTTCTAGCTGGAGCCGTTTTAGCTGCTTTTTCTGTGCCAGAGTCAACTGTTTTAAAGTTGTATCAATTAATTTTATTCGCATGATGTCCTAAATAGCCCCCTTCCCCCCATAAACTGATGTCCCACCGTCTCCATACGGTTGGTTTATTTGTTAGTCGGTAATTTTAATTTCTGCTGCGTTTTTGTAGTTTGCTCTTCCGTTAACAATTTTAGTTCCTCCCCCTTCTCCAAATGCAGAGTAGCTTTAGTTCCTTACCAATAGTGCCATCTGGCGACACAGCAAATAGCTAACTGAAGATCATATCGCATTGCTTGACTGCCTTTTGGCTTGCGCTGCGACTTGGAAATTTTTTCACTACTCAATTCACAGCTCAGTTTTTACCTTTTTCATCGGAGTTAGATTTCATATGAGGTTTTAGGGGAAAAAATAAACTTTGTAAAAAAGCAATAAGATGCACGATTTAATCCGAGCTTTGTACAGCAAAAATATTTTGAAAAAAAAAAGTTTTCATACAGTCAATGTATTAACGACATAAAAATGCCCAATAAAAAGCCGAAAATTCTTCTTGTAATGCATTTCCAAGTACAGTGTTTGGCGGATTATACGAACTTTCAGTTTGATTTGATTGTTTTTACTTTTTTCACTGAGTCGTTACTTCAAAATCCGCGTTAATTTTCGCTAATGAATTTGTCTGCACTATCAGTGAAATTGTTCCGCTAATGTCAGGAACATTAACAGATTATGTTTATTAAAATGTTTTCTTTAAAGAAAGAAACTAATTCCGCCCAAATTTAAATAAACTTAGGTTTATCACATTTTATAAAAATCTTGATTAAAAACTATTAATTTAAAATGATTCACAGACTTCATTTAATTGCTAATTCTCCAGCTTTTAAATCTCTTAGTGTGGGAAGCCATGTTTAACTTTGTATCAGCCCTGTTGTGGCGGACTGCAAAAAATAAGATAAATTCAGTTATTAAATTTCTATGTCCGCCTCTTAAGAATTGGGTTGTTTTTCGGCTAAGAATTTATTGATTTTGCGCAAATTAATGCACAGCTAAACAATCTTATCATTGTTTTTGTTGCCTATCGGGCTAACTTCTAAAAAGCTTAACATGGCATCAAATATTTAGATACATTTGAAGTATTATTTGGGTGATATCTGAACGAAAAATTCCTGTGTGCTTTTCCTTCAAAAGAGTATTTGTACTTTATAGACCTAAGAAAAATTATACCAGGAAATAATGTGTGTCTCAGTGTATTTATGTCTTATTGCATGCATACTTCCTGGGCAAAAAATAATTAATTAATATTAGAAATTTTACAACGCAGTATATGTTTTCTTTATTAGGTCGTAAATATTAAATAACGTAATTTAAATTCTTAATTAATGAGCTATCAAATAAAATTTCGATATATTCGAAGGAAATATTTCATTACTCTTTTACATTTTTGCGGCCTCATTTATCCTTAATCGGCTGTGCTTTAAAAGTGAATTCTATTTTTTTAATTCAGCAGACGTACTTTATTTATTTTAGTATTAACATAATCTTTCAGTTTTGTTATTTGGAATCATCTAACAAATAATAAAATTGCTTATTAGCTTTAGGAATCCTTGGATTTTGTAGCAGAAATATTCAATTAAATATTATTAAAAATGTTTTTAGATTTTGAATTTAGCACATCCACGTACCTAAATTATCAGTTGTGTTGACTGCTCCAATACTTTCGCTTTTTTTAATTTTTGTGTTAGAGTTTATAACAACATAGTAAGTAGTTGGTTGTTTTTAAATACTATTATCTAGTTTTTGATATACGACGGCATATTAGAATGGATCCTTGTGCATAAGACTGATTTCGAAAAGTAATAAATAACTATACGAGAACTATAATTCAAACCCTTGTATTCCAGTGTCATATACAATACCGTACCGGTTCATTATCATATGGACCACAGCATAAATCGCTTCAAAAATATCGCTGTTTGTTGCCAATAAGCAATGCATTGACTTCAATGATACAGTACGGTAATAAATGACTCTATAGAGCAATTTCATGCAACGCCACGAACTACTTTAATACCCTTTCCATTCATTTTTATGTTTATGACAGCTAATAAGAAAACAATAACCTGCCCTTCTGTTTCAGACAAAAGCCAGAATCGTCATAAGTTGAGATGTGTCCTGCTGCGGGAAATCGCCTTAAGTAACCCTGTTAGTTCACTTAAAGAATTAAAAATAGCTTTAAATATAAGGCTAAAATATTAATACACTATATAACACACATTAAATAGACTAAGAACAGTTTATAATTTGTGACTGTAGCTTTACAGATACCTGGCTTTCTCCTAACTCTAGATCACTATCCAATTTGTATCAAACGTTGTTACTATTGTTATATCTGCAAGGCAACTTTTAAAAATTTGTTTTAAAGCAAGGAAAAGCAAGTAATACACATGCTTTTATTTAAAAAAATGTACTACACATTAAAGTTTTTTTCAATTTTTAACAGTCTATTGTTTTAATTACAAAACGTCTTCAGGACTTAAGGATAGCGTTCTAGGGTTAGAAGTGTCTCTAAACATCAGTTACCTTAATTCTCAGTTCTGACGTGATTAAATAATATATATATATATATATATATATATATATATATATATATATATATATATATATATATATATATATATATATGATCAAAAACCTGTTTTCATATTTTGTATCTAACATAGAAATAAATGAACAATTTAAATTCTGATGTCTTGCGATTTAATTTGCTAAAATCAGAAAAATATAAGGTTAACTTCCTCTTGGGTTGAACTGTGATCTTGAGAGACTTTGTATTTTTCCGCAAACATCTGCTAATTAGAGGAAGTATAGTTATAACTCTAAATAAATAACCTGTACAGACTACTGGAACATTGTCAGTGGGGATTATAATGTTGTTAGAATTTGCGTTCAGCAAAGGAGAAAAAGTTCTAATTGTCTGTTCCAAACAACACCTAAACAAACAAATAAAATTGTTTTCTTTTAGTGTATTGATATGCATTGTTATTAAATCACCTAGGAATATCGTACTTCGTAATAGTCTAGCAAGTTGATATATGCAAAAAAGGGGACAAAAATTATAATCCTGAACTGTTCTATTCATTTACACGATTATTTACATTTCAAAGTCAAACTCTGCCGTGTCTGCCCGCAAAACTACCAAATAATGCCTAACACTGGTATATTTTAATTTTGTAACTTTTCTCTTAATTTCATCTAATTAAGGAAAGGAATTTGTTATAAAGGAAAATAATAAAATAACTCTACTTGAAAACTAACAAGATAGTTTACAAGTATAACCTGTGAATATCATATAGATGAGATTTAACTGTTCTCAGTATGATGTGCGTGTAAAATCAATTAAGCAAATCCCTTTCCAGGAGAATAATGTTACATAGCAAATGTTTTTATTTAAAATAAAGGGGTTAAAATTAAATCATACAAATCATGCGTTAAAACTTATATAAATTGAACAGTCAAAATTTTTTCTTTTATTTCCTGATATTTTATACCTATCAAGTCAAAGTATTTCTGAAAAAAGAGTTTTTAAGTTAAGCGAGATTTTATTTAGCAGTAAGTAAAATTGATTAGAAGAAATAAGGGACCATGAATTTTACTATTAAATTTTTTAACTATGTTCTTATTACGTACATATATGATAATGCTGTATGATATGACACTAAAATAATCAACAGCAGAATTTTTAATTAGAAAAGATTAATTAGACATCCAACTTCATTTATTAAAAATGCCATCAATGAATTACATATCAATTAATTACTTTCGTTGCTTAGAATTTATGAAGAGTAACTTAGTGTCGAATTTTATCTACATTAAATACAATTTTGTATGATTTAACAATTTTCCGTTGATTCACTGTACATCCCACTATATATGTATAGCTCAACAAAATCTTTGAAAAAGCATACCCAGTTTTAAGTTAAAAGATTTAATAAACAATGCCCAAAAATGAGGAAGAAATTTTAAAAATTATTGCACTCAGAAAATTTTGAAGCGGCTAATAAAGCATAAAACTTTATAAAAAATTAACAAATAAGGTATTATTGAAATAAAATAATCATTTAGTTGCAAACATTTTAATTTCTTATAAAATTTTAACAAACTTGATAATTTAGGGTAAAAAAAAATTATTCACACTTTTGTATCAATACTGAAGGTCTATTGTCTTCTAAACTGTACAACTTCACATGTAACTATGAAAAATTTAGCAACTTTCTTAGATGAAACAATTTAAATGCAAGCACTCATTACCTTAAAAAATCAGTTTTAAAATTTAGTTTTTCAAACTAAGATTATATTGAGATGAATTTATCTAGTCTGCCATAATTTTGACTAATAAATGAATCTGATACAAAATAGAATTCTATAATGGAAGTTTTCAATATATTTTAAGGTTCTTGGGTGTAGATAAAATAACATCGAAGGATTTTTTTCAATTTAAAATTTTATTAATTTTACATGTCTCGCTAACGAAAGGTGAACGTATTGCAAAAAAATTCAAGCAATTCAGTTTTTGTCAGTCCATTTAACAGTCTGTGAAGCCCGAATAATTTCAAGGATTTTGCAATATAGAAAGCAAATTTTCGAAGCAATCCGAATTATTTAATGTGCGCCTCAAAAGAAAAAAAAAGTGCTATTTCGAAAAGAGCCTCTATCTCTGCAGTGTCCCCGTGCTACTGACATTACAATATGAGGGAGAGTAATTTGCTTCGATAAACAGTGAATAAAGCATAATAAAGGGTCGAAAAAAAACAGAAGGGTAAGATTAAGTAGTGTTTGTTGGGGCATATGCAAAATAGGCGGCTGTTTCGTGCGAGACAGGCAAAACTGTTGCTTGCGCAGTCTTGATTAACTCGGCATGTTTCTTGTTTGCCAAGTTGAAATGTTTTATGGTGATTTTTATTAAAAGATTGCAAATTTTTATCCCCCGTGAACTGCGGCTGGATAGTTTGCGGGTCTACGTTTTAATTTGCAGCTGTTTTATGAATTCCGTGTTGGATAGCGCGGGAACGGGAACACCTGGGAAACCGCGCACAGTTTAGCCAGAATAATTAAACTGCTGTTTTCTTCGGCCGGAGACGAAACAAGAAGAACCCATCTCCTTGGCACAAAATGCTTTTATTACGAAATTTTTCTGCTGCTTGTCTCTAAAGGAGCTTAACAGATATTTTTGGCTTCTGATTAAGATAATCAACATCACGATAATGGGCAGCGTAATTAAGCCTCCCTGCGCCCACCCCTTTTTGAAATAATCAGCTTGCGCGCTAGCCCTCCCCCCTCGTGTTTGCGTTTTTAATTGGCCTGTTCTTGGCTCGTAATTAGTAAGCACTAATGTCGCAGCACGTGTTGGAACACTGTTGCCGGTTTTTGAAACTTTGCCCGCGTGTAATTATTTTCATTTTTATAAAATAAAAGATCGCTAGGGTGGGAAATTTTTCTCTCGGTGCTCTCGTTAATACGAAATGTTGCATAGGTTTCCAACTTTTGGAATGCTTCTGTAAATTAAGTTGCGGGAATCTCCATATTTCCTATTAGCCTAAAAACCGTCCCGAGCATTTTTGCAACTGTCCACAGCCCATACTAAGACGGCTTTTTCTCACGCTATTGATTTATTATCTGGGATCACACTGTGGACGAGTTGCCTCGAGGAACTCTGTCTAATATCTCGAACGCAATAACTAATCATTTTAAAGTGTTTGAAGTGGTTACTTTATCTCATCACAGCCGATTAATTTTTTGCCTTCTCATTAACTTCAAGCGAAAAATGCTCTCTCAAGGCTACAAACATTATTATTTCTGCATTACTTCATCTTTCACTCGATGTGAAATGAAAAAGAAAAATCTTGATCGTAATATATTAACAAATATACGCAACATAGTTTGCAATCCAAATCTTCTACCAAGAAATGCTATGAAATGAGTATAATAAATGACGGCATTCGTTGAATATTTTTCAGTCCCTATCGTTCCTTGAAGTATTCTTTAGCATATTCAAAGGTATTAGAAGAAAGTCTTTGTTTGAAGAAGTTACAGACTTGAAATCTTTTCTAAATTAAAACGAAAATGACCTACGTTGCTTTCAACAAGAATTAATGAAGTCATCCCGTTAATGATTATAAGCATGAAAATAAGTAGACCAGTAACACTGGAGTGAACACAGTCTTTAAGAAGTTACTTTAACATTCACACATGTTACTCAGTTACAAACTGATTTGTAAAAAGAGTACCGGAAGCAAATATGCGGGGTCGTGAGAAGAAATGTTTGTCAGAGAGCGAAAATTTACGCCCTTTATAGAAAATTTAACGCTCTCCAAATGTTTAATACTTTAATCTTTTAGAGGTTCTTTGATTTTTACCTTTTGATATTAGATAGTGGCTATTAATTTAGGCTACGCATTTCAGAATTTTTGCTTCTACATACTATTGACATGCTGGAAGCATGTAACATCTTGCTGTGACTCCTCTTTTACAAAAATGTGCATTTATTTTTCCTCCCTGATTTAAAATATATGATGAAATTTAAGAGTTTGCATAGACTTTTCAGTCAGCTTTTAGAAAACTGTCTTTTGAAAGACAATCGCAAAGTAGGTCTTTCCCTTATCAGTCTTTTAGAAGGCAAGATAAATAAAGCACTAATACTCTTCAGAAAAGTATTTATGCTTATACAATTATTGTTTGGTAAGCGACTTATCAGGCTGGAATATCTAATTCTCTAGAAGTCCTTTAAGTATATTTAAATTATAAAATATTACAAAATATCCTTATTCTGTGCTTAAAAATCTTCGATAAATTTCCCTTGTGTAGATTGGAGTTGTTTTTCTCTTGAAGTAAATTAAAAGGCTGATTGAAATAAAAGTAAAGTTACTTGCTATAAGAAGTTTGTAAGAATTACTTTTAAAAGTTTTGAACGTGCCATTAGTATAATTTGAATTTGAATTTAATTAGTGTAATTTGAAATAAAGATCAAAGGAATCTGTTAGTATTATCTATTTTCGTTCAATTATGTTTGAAATATTTCTCTGTTTTTCAAATACGAATTATATTTTAAAGTTTTAAAGATGTTCTGTTAGAAAAGAAAAAATTAGATCTTGTAGTATGGGAATTTCAATTACTTAATGTAACTGAGATCTTTTAAACTTGAAAATCATCCTCGTTGTATCATTGCGCTCTGGGTTAACCGATAAACTGCGAATTTATTTTATATTAACACTTTGAAGCTAGATATTTTTGTTTGAGTGGCTAATTGCTGCCTTAGAACATGGTCGGAAATTAAATAATATATTACACTGATATAGTGGGAAATATTTTAAATAGCTAAGAACTTCATTTTTAAGGCTTTTCATAATAAACTAGTTCTTAAAATAATATCTGATTTTTTTAAAAAAGGATTTTATAAAATATTTAATTTACATAGAAATTTTTTTATGAAAAAGTTTGTATTATTACCAATTATTGGATTGTATTTTTACCAATTGTGTGGATAAAGTGTTTCTGTTTGCCCCTCATACAGTCATCAATTCCTTAATCGTATTTTTACGTATCTCAACGCCAAATGTTAACATACAGCTCACTGAATAAACAAAAAGCTATCATTACTTAACTTGTCATGATAGAAAGTATAAGGTGTTGTTATATTAGCTGGCCAAAGCCAGCAGCTTCTATAAAAAACTTCAAATAAGCAAATCCTGTTCTATTTATAATTCATTTATCGTCAGATCTCAAGAAATGACATTAGGTCTGAATTGGTAGTTTTATTGTTCTTTGATTCAAGTATCTATACAAAATTACGTGTCTAAATTTTATTAAGAATGTTAAACTACGACTATTTTGAATTAGGGAAAATGCTTTTAAAAATAACTTCCAATATGATTTGGTTCCATGCATAAATCATACAATCTCTCAAAATTTGGTAAGAGAGGTGACAAAATAATGAATTATTATAAAGTATGTCACAAGAGTTTAAAAAAATACCTATTTATAGAAAAGGATTATGAAATAATGAAAGTTTCATTATTCTGATTAATTTGTTTTGATTATAGACCATAGATGACTTTAAAACTTCTTAAATAGTCCTTCCTTTTAAAATTGTATTTTGAAAATTCCAGTGTTTTAACCCTAGAAAGCTATCAATACTTCTCGAAGACGTTTTGCAAATTAAAATAATAAATTTTTAAAAATCTGAAAATAACTTTAATGTTCCATAAATTAATTTTTAAATCAAAGCGTATGCTTTATTTATCTTTCCTTGCTTTAAAATAAATTTTTAAAAGGTTGTCTTGTCTTGCAGACAGTAGTAATAAAGTTCGACCCAAAACAGAAAAGGGTTAAGAACTTGCACGCGTTAGTTGATACGGATAGCAGAAATTGTAATGCATTCTTACGATTGAATATTTAAAACTTAATACGGTATGTTTGGTTTGGTTTGGAGAGCTACGGTTTACTGTTTTTCTCTCGAGGGCTAATGAGACCGGGGCCTACTGCTTAATGCCGATTCCGAACGGCTATGGATACTCATGCCAGCAGCGGGACTCGAATCCACGAACTCCTGTACCAATGAGCTTAACATGGTATAAAAGGCCAAAATAACTGCATGATATAAAGCCATAATTCATCTCATGTTTAGCATCATTGAACTTAATCCTTAACTGAAACCTATATTAAGTTCTGGACATCTTACCTACTCTAAATGTACATCACACTCCTTTATAAAAAGATCAGCTTAGGAAAATGAATGCAATAATGCTTAGTCAACTTCACATGACTGATATTTCTGTTTCTGACGGACCTAGGAACTTAAAAATTCCACATAATATAGACTACTATAAGAAATATTATTCTTTAAAATATATTTGTTTATTTTTTATTTATGCATAATATGATCGTTCAGGCAATATTTTAGTCCATTAAAGAGTGTATAAACCAACTCATCTAAAAATGTTCTAATATTACCTAAGAAGTTAAAATTTCCCTCGATTAAATCCATTTAATAAATTAAATTCTAAACCTTGTGATCTTTGAAATATTTTTAAGGCTGAACTCAAATGAGATGCTCATTTAACGGACTGCCATAATGGCTTGATCATGCGTTTTGTTTTTCGCTGATACATTCAAGCTCTGATAGACCTAAGAGAACTAACATTATGCTTTCAAGCGAATCTAAACGAATACTTGATTTCATATACAGCAAAGCCATTATCGTTGCACTGCTATTAAAAGTTACATCACTGATATACCGTGGATCTGAACTAATAATATAAATCATGAGTAACTTATCCGTGATACCTTTCCCACTAAAGCTTTGTGTTTAAGAGGCATTTTTGCCTCTTTGCATAATTACCATGTCGACATTTTGACAAATGCAATTATCAATACATCCATTAAGATCGGTTGAGGAGTTGGAAGAATTTAAAACTCGGCAAAGATATCCCTCCGACCCCTAAAAAAAGCGCCTTAAATTAAGAAGCTTTTAATCTAAGTGCTTTGATGAAACACGTGCAGAATGAAAGCCAAATTAATATTAACTTACTTTATAATTCCAATAATCTCCTATCTATAAAAGCATTTGGATTAATTTTTTTGTTTTTGTCTATATTTTTTATTACATCCCAGGCAAATATCCCTGAATATAAAAACAAATTTTAAATAATTGATATTAATTTTTATTTAAAAATTTAAACAGCCATGATAGGTTGAAACATGTTACAGCTATTTGCATTCCCTTCCCTATTCTTAAGACTTGGCGTACAGAACTTCTTTAAATGAGAAAAACAGTGCTTATCTGCTTTCAGACCTTGATTATTTATGAAAGTATTTAACACCAGGAAGTAGGTAAATAATGAAAGGTAGTAAGTTATTTTTAAAATTCGTGTTACGGTACTGATTATGGGTAACGTCGGAATAACACATGCATACAGTGTCGAAATAAAATGGTACAGTGCTTAACAATTTATGATTCTCGGGCATGGATTGGATGCCTAACATGGAAATGTTACGAGTAGAAAGTCATGTTGAGACTAGAACAATACATTTTCTTTGTGAATCTTTTTTCCCCTATAATGATACCTGGGAAAGTTCAAGTTCGAATGTACATCCTTCGAACTAATAACTCGACCTCTTTTGAAAGATATTTTTGTAACCCAGTGACCATTTTGAATTTCTGTTCCACTGAACTATTCTCTATTTGAAATCTTCAGCGAGTGTCAGATTGCGAAAATCGGATATTATCCACTGTTTGATTTCTTCGCTATTTTAGTTAGGGGAGCGGGTCACGCACTCCAGCCAGCTGCGTTGAGCAGGTGCACGGTGTACTTCTGAAGATACCATCGAGACGGAATTTTACCTTTTCTGGTGCTTCCTCGAAACGATTAAACGGTCAGTAATAAACTTGGAAACAATCGGTTCCCACGGTTCTATAGTATTGGGATTTCTTTGGCTTCTTACCTCTAATGACTTGGTCCATGGGTAATAAAGTAAAACTAGGGCCTCTTAATGATCTTAACATTTTTCTTAACCCCACGTTTTTATTACCTTCTGGGATTCAAATTAATATTTCCTTTGATAGGAGGATCTTCGGCCTAATGAAAAGTGATTCCACTCACCTAGGTGTCGAAATTCTTAAGTGACTCTTATTACTTTTTTGCTTTTCCCCCCTCCCCTTTCATTTCCTTGACAGGTGCTCATTTACATCGATTACGTCCAGAAATGTTAGATCATCTAAAGTGACTTTGCAGTTTCCAAATTAGTAATTCCCAATCACATATACATTTAACTAATTGCAGCAAATGAGGTGCTTGAAGATTTCTTTCCGTTAGTGGACTATTCGAAATATATACTTTTCGATCACTTTTGTAAAGGTACTGTAAAAGTTGACGACGAAGCGAAAAATGAATCTGTACTATTAAAACTAATTGGATATCATATAAAACAATCAACTGAATACTTTACAATTTTCTTGTTAGAAGAATTTGCCAGTATTTTAATTTGAATAGTGGAATATCATCTGTGAGAGTTGAATTTGCAATACTTAACTATAACAACTATAACAATTTCGGATTCGTTTCTTTTATCCAACTTCTATTGTATAAAGAATTCTAACTGGGTGTAGAGAAAGATTTAAACATATAATTAATACTCTTAATAATAGGACAAAGCAATCTACATTAATTTAACTATTTAAAATGCATATTTTTCTATATCTTTTTTAAAGGTACTGTGGACGACGAAGCGAAAAATGAATCTGCATTATTAAAACTAATTGGCTATCATATAAAACAGTCACTTGAATACTTTACAATTTTCTTGTTAGAAGAATTTGCCAGTATTTTAATTTGAGTAGTGGACTATCATCTGTGAGAGGGTTGAATTTGTAATACTTAACTATAACAACTATAACAATTTCGGATTCGTTTCTTTTATTCAACTTCTATTATATAAAAAATTCTTTCTGGGTGTTGGGAAACTTTTAAACAAATAATTAACACTCTTAATAATAGGACAAAGCTATCTACATTAATTTAACTATTTGAAATATATATTTTTCGATCACTTTTGTAAAGGTACTGTAAGAGTTGACGATGAACCGAAAAATGAGTCTGCACTATTAAAACTAATTGGCTATCATATAAAACAGTCAACTTAATACTTTACAATTTTCTTGTTAGAAGAATTTGCCAGTATTTTAATTTGAGTAGTGGACTATCATCTGTGAGAGGGTTGAATTTGTAATACTTAACTATAACAACTATAACAATTTCGGATTCGTTTCTTTTATTCAACTTCTATTATATAAAAAATTCTTTCTGGGTGTTGGGAAACTTTTAAACAAATAATTAACACTCTTAATAATAGGACAAAGCTATCTACAATTATTTACTTAGATGTTTATAATAAATAAGAAGCAGTTACCTGTGATTAACAAATCAGTCCTTTAAACTTAAAAGCTATCTATGGTTGTATTTCTGGTTGTTTGCGTTTTTTTTTTCTGTCTGTTCATACATATTATTTGCTATAATAAAAAAAATAAATACTTATTAACCTTTTTAAATGCCAACAAATACTGATTATTTGCTATAATATTATTTGCTATAATAAAAAAAATAAATACTTATTAACCTTTTTAAATGCCAACAAATACTGATTAAGTATATTATGAAATTTTTAAAGTATTCACATATTTTATATGCATATTTCTTTTCTAACTTTTAGGTAAAAAAAGTGTGAAAATTTAAAATACCCCTTAGAAACTAACTTTTTTAATTAAAGCTAATTCTTTATTATCATAAAGATTATAATTGTTTTGTAAATTAAAATTGAGTTTAAAGCTTATTCGAGGAAGTAAAACTTATTTGAACAATTTATGTGGTTAAAATTAAAATTTTAAAAACCTTTTAAAATTTTTTAAAATCTTAATAATTTTTTTTTAAATATTTATTATTTCTCATCAATTTTTTTAGATTTATCAAAGCCATCTGCGTAAGATTTTGTATAAATTTTCAAATTCTCTAAAATTATATTTTGTAAAAAAATCAATGACACCTAGTGCAAAAAATAATGAAATTTGACAGTTGCATTTATTAGCATATAAAAAATTAAAATAGAGGACTTATTGCTAATTCTATGCTCCAATTTTATTCTGTACATTATAAAAAAAAAAGCCTACATAAAATATAACACTCGTGTCTTAAATTTAAAAAACCTTTTGCATTTTTAATGCATATTAAAATATGGAAAATAAGCTATTTAAAGTTTTAATATCTTACAAAAGCTCTTATAAAAAATTATAACTAAATACCTTTTGAAATAATGTTAAATATTTCCAATTTTGCATGCTATTTAGAAAGTTTAGAATGATAGTTTCTGCCAATAAAAAATAAATATAAAATTTTTTAAGCTCTTATCTTGACCATATCTGGAGTACCATCTCTTCTTAAAGTTTCGATTAATTTTTTTTCCACCGTTTCGTATTTTATGTTCACCCAGATACAGGGTTTAGGATAATTTCACTGTCAAATGATTGAAAGTTTCTTAGAAAAAAAGGGTGACCTACAATTTAAAAAAGCAGCTGGAAATCGTTTTTAATGCACCGGTTAAGATCTTCCCAGGATGTAAATAAAAAAAATCTGATCGCAATTTCAATAGCAGATGCATCATAATGCATTCTTCCTTAGTAGGTCATGTATGCCAGCTTCAACTCTCACTCATTCACACGCGAACCGAGTAGTTTCAAATATCTTCAACAGATGTCGCTGTTCGAAACTTAAATTGTGACTGAAACGCTGTAGGCACTTCTTTAAAAGAATAAATACAATTCCAAACTGCTTTTCGAAACATTTATTTGCACCCTGTAGGAAATTGCTTAAAATTCGCATTTTATGTTTCGAATTGTGTGAAAAGGATTTTAAGAGAATACTTGAAGATTTCCGACTATTTTACATTTATTTCAATTTGTAGCTGTGCGTTTCACAACTTGAGGCAATATTCAGCAACAGGTGTTGCTATTAAGTGACGTATTTTTATTTAAATTGAGCCACCTGTTTCACTCAATTTCAAAAGTTGAAGCTGCAATAAAAATTTGTTTGACTTTTGACTTTTTACATACTTTTCTTGCATCATATGACGAATGAAGGGCACTGCAGCTGAAAAATAATACATACACACATACACACACACACACACACACACACACACACACATATATATATATATATATATATATATATATATATATATAATATATATATATATATATATATATATATATATATATAAACAATATTATTTCTTCAAAATTTTAGGGGTGTTACAGTTTTTAGGTTTAAGTGAAACTTTGGTATATTACTCTATATATGTTTAAAAAAAACAATATTTAATTCTACCAGCTTTCATAGAGAAAAATTAGTTAAAACAGGAGCTCTATTTTATATACTAAAATCATTAAAAAAAATATTTGACAAATATATTCGATATTTTATGTGAGTTAAAGAAATAAACTATTTTCATAATCATTAACAGTTCATCTGCATAGTGTGTTTTGACTAGCAATTATATATAATATACACAGTGTGTTTTGCTATTATTTAATTCTTCCCGTAAAATATTAAAAGTTAATTGGGTTTTTTTCTTTCCTAAGTCATCTAATAGTGATACAATTTACTGTATACATCACTGATGTTGAAACATTATTTTATTAATGGAATATAATACCTTCAAAACTAACTCTAATAATAGTAAACTAAGTTACTTCTCCTGTACTTAAACACTAGGAATAAGCATTCTGAATTCCATTCAGTGCATTCAGAGGAAAACTTACAATCTATAATTTACTTCTTGTAATAATTTAACATTTTTATATAATTTTATTTAACTCGCGCTATGTATCTATATGAGCCTAAATATTGTAAATCAGTTTATCGTTAACTACAATACTAGCTAAAATACTAATGTATCTTCGAAAACATTTGACAAATATATTCGATTTTTTTATGTGAGTTTAGGAAATAAACTATTTCTATAGTCATTAACAGTTCATCTGCATAGTGTGTTTTGACTAGCAATTGTATATATACACAGTGAGTTTTGCTAATATTTAATTCTTCCCGTATAAAGTTAAGAGTGAATTGGGTTTTTTTCTTTCCTAAGTCATCCAATAGTGCTACAATTTACCTTATACATCACTGATGTTGGACCATTATTTTATTAATAGTATATAATACCTTCAAAACTAACTCTAATAATAGTAAACTAGTTACGTCCCCTGTACTTAAACACTAGGAATAAACATTCTGAATTCCGTTCAGTGCATTCAGAATAAAACTTACAATCTATAATTTACTTCTTGTAATAATTTAACATTTTTATATAATTTTATTTAACTCGCAATGTGTGTATATATGGGCCTAAATATTGTAAATCAGTTTATCGTTAACTACAATACCGGCTAAAATACTAATGTATCTTCAAAAATATTTGAGAAATATATTCGATTTTCTTATATAAGTTAAAGAAATAAACGATTTTCATAGTCATAACAGTTCATTATCATAGTGTGTTTTGACTAGCAATTTTATTTATAAACAGTGTATTTTGCTAATATTCAATTCTTCTCATATAAAGTTAAAAATGAATCAGGTTTTTCTTTTCCTAAGTCATCTAATAGTGCTACAATTTATCGTATACATCACTAATGTTGGGCCGTTATTTTATTAATGGAATATAATACCTTCAAAACTAAAGACTAGTTTAACTCTAATAATAGTAAACTATTTACGCCTCCTGTACTTAAACACTAGGAATAAACATTCTGAATTCCATTTAGTGTATTCAGAGCAAGACTTACAATCTATAGCTTCTTGTAATCTATTACTTCTTGTAATATGTTAACATTTTTATATAATTTTATTTAACTCACACTGTGTGTCTATATGGGCCTAAATATTATAAATCAGTTTATCGTTAATTACAATACCAGCTAAAATACTAATATAGCTTCGATAATAATACATGAGTTAATCATAACATTATCCCATGTTAAATAAATTAGTTCATTTGATAAATTAGTTTATTCAATGACATAAAGTTCAATGCTAAAAATAAGTGCAAAATTACTTTTCACCTTTTCAGTAAACGTCAAAGAAATCTTTGAATAAGAATTCTAAATAACAGCATAAAAATATGTATACTAGTTCAAGGATTATCAATAGACGTATGGGTACAAGGGGTACAGGTTCTTTTTTTTAACCCTTTTACAATATGAAAACCATACTAGTGAAAATTTCACCTTTAGGTTCTGAAAGTAGGACACTTTCTCGAAAATTTCTTTGAACCCAGCACAGTTAAATATTTCTCTTTTCATACGAAAAAAAAATTCACCTGTTTGGTCCCCTTCTGCCTTTTAACCCATTTTATTTTCCTCCTCTAAAAATGTTTAACATCTGCTTTAACTTTAAAAAAAAATTCTGGTTTTTTTTTTATAAGAAAGTTTTGCTATATCTTCTTCATAAGTAAACCTGACATTCTAACATTTCGCTCTAACACAGCAGCAACTAGCTAATATTTTTTAACTATTCCTCCTCATTTAAAAAAAAAAATTAAAGCTTGTCATTAAATCGAATATTTATTTTTAAAAGCAATTATATTCTCATCTTCAGTCCGGTGAATACTTCTTAAAAATTTGGTGTTTGTAAAAATGTTTATTAGTGAAGCATCCAGAATTCCATTCCAGGAGGTTGGGTTAATATTTATAGTCACACGTGGGATTTTCTTTTCTATTTTGAGGTAGGTGGAAAAAAAATTAATTTAGGAATTTTGTTATTTTTTAAAAATTTTATGATATGAGGTTGTACATTATTTTGTAATCCCGCAATTATTGAAATTTGAAAAACGATTATTACATATACGGCTTACTTCAAGTAACTGATGACGTATTTCTTCTGGTTACTGAACTATTGTATTTATTTTTATGTGAAAAGAATGACTGAAAATATCAGAAAGTATGATAATGTTATTGGTTCAGTAAACATCACTTTTCAGGAACTAAATTAAACTATTTTCAAAAGCCCCGTCATATCATTATTTATCACATGATCATTATGTCTATGAGGTAGGTGGAAAAAATTCAGGAATTTTGTTATTTTTTTGTAATTTTATGATATGAGGTTGTACATTATTTTGTAATCCCGCAATCATTGAAATTTGAAAAACGTTTATTACATATACGGCTTACTTCAAGTAACTGATGACGTATTTCTTCTAGTTACTGGACTGTTGTATTTATTTTTATGTGAAAAAAATGACTGAAAATATCAGAAAGAATGATAACGTTATTGGTACAATAAACATTACTTTTCAAGAACTAAATAAAGCTATTTTCAAAAGCCCCGTCATATTATTTATCATATGATCATTATGTCTTTACCAATTAAGGGGACTTGTAACCTTATTTTTTTTTAATTTCAAGTATTATAGTAACCATTTACTTTATTTATTTATTATTTGTATTTTTGAATCCAATTCATAGAGTATTCAAGAAAGCAAAGTCTATTTGAAGAGTTTTTTAGTTCAAGTTTCAATATTTAAAACTATTAAAGTTTTCTAAAATCCTTATAACTTTTTCTAACATTATTAGTTTCTCTCCAATTTTTTAGATCTACTAAAGTTTTCTGAATAAGACTGCGCAGATTTTTTAATACCTCTAAATACAAATTTTAGTAAAAAAAATTTATGGAATTTATAGAGATAAGACTCTTATATTATGACCCAACATAGAGATAAACAATAAAATAATATAGATAACAATAATTATAGTTATAAACATTTAAATCCAACAACTTCTTGAATATATTTGTATAGTAAAAAAGAAATAAGCAACTTATTGACAATCCCATGCATATATTGACTCTATTCGTTATTCAAAATTTGTTTTAAAAATTTAACACTTGTATCTTAGAGCCTTAGCATTTTTAATGCAGGGAATTCAAAGAAAAACTAACATAGAGAAAAAGTCATTTAAATATAATTTATGGCATTTATAGAGATAAGACACTTATACTACGACCCAGCATAGAGATAAACAATAAAATGATATTATAGAGATAAACAATTAAATCTGACGACTTCTTGAATATATTTGTATAGTAAAAAAAAGAAATAAGCAACTTATTGACAATTCCATGCATATATTGACTCTATGCTTTACTCAAAATCTGTTTTAAAAATTTAACACTTGTATCTTAAAGCCTTAGCATTTTTAATGCATGGAATTCAAAGAAAAACAAACATAGAGAAAAGTCATTTAACGTTTTCAGTCCTCAAAAAAATCCTATAAATAACTTTTAAAATATTGAAAAACTGGTTTGTATCCATATTTAGAAAAGTCAACGTTATTTGAAGGAATGAAGCAAGATTCAATATTTTGACCTATGCTGGGGTAATAATCCTTCTTGTAGTCCATCCTGAATATTGACATTAATGACTACTTTCAAGTTTATAAAGTGCATTTAGAAAAATAAATTTAAAGTTTCTTTCACTATATTATTTTCCTATTCAACAACTATGACAAAAGTGTAACAGCTAGCATATTCATATAAGACGTCCTTAAATGCTTAAATAAAATAATAAAGATAACTTTAATTAGAAAAATCTTATTTTCTTAATTGAAATTTTATGGAATTCTAAGAGTTATCCTGTACTTAAACATCTTTCTGATTATTAAGTTCAAAATTTTTATCTAATTAGCTCTAAGTTAATATTTATTCTGTTCCAGTAACATTTTGAAACATTTGCCTCTGATGAAATTTTTCTTCGATTCAAACACCTCAATTTAACCGTACTTCTCTGTGTTCCCCATTTAATTCCTGGAAATAAAAGGAGTGGTTTCGGTCTCTAGGGTGTAAGGAAAGAGAGATAAATCAGAAAAGGAGTAACACGGAGTGACGTGCATTTAAAATTTAACTTTCATTATAATGACTGACAAACTCGGAATATTTTCTTAAGTCATGCGTGGAGAAAATTATACGGTGGAAATATTAATTTAAGGGAAGGGTTGGAAGACAACCTATCTCTCTATATATACATATATTATTGATTCTGTTGGAAATTTTAGGATACTGTATTAGAAAACAATTGTGCGTGCATGCATTCATTGTTTTACTACCTTATTAATATGGTGTAGTGGCGGAAAAGAATTCTCCTGTTAGCACACAAAACTACAATGTTTAAATATTTAAAGGGGCGAGATTGTTTTAGTCTGCAAGAAAATAAATTATCGCTCATAAAACAAGCGAATATTTTTAAAAACAGTGCAAACACACATTCATATAAATATTCATCATCTGAGAAGCTTTTGTCAGAAAAAAAAATTAGCAAGCAGCTGCACAAAAAAGAATTTCATTTGCCTGAATTGAACGCAACAAATGCATGTAACGAAAGACTGAATTAATCTGGCGCTTCAAAATGAATATACAATGGTCTTATGTAATCCCGGAAAATATTGACACGTCTTTTTTTCTCGGTGACGCACACTAAAGAGTATCTTGAGCATTTCTTGTGTTTGCAGCAGTCAATTATTATAGAAAAGTCGTCCTTCATCCGAGAACAGTAATTGTGTTAGAAGATTCCTATCTCCGTCGGAGACAAGTGGCAGTTTAAATTTCAAGCACTCGTCGGAGCACTCCAGGACGTCAAAGAAATAACCCTAGGTTGTCCACGTGGCTGCTTTGTTTGGGAAAGGTCTTTTTTTTTCGTACTTAATTCAAGCCGCTTCTTATTACAATAGGGCTGGGGCGGACAAATCTGAAGGGGCAGCGGCGTAGAAAAATTTGCGGACCAAAATAACAACAATAACAAAAAGTTTATCTTGAAGAAAATAAAAGCTTCTGTTAAAAGCAAGGGGAGCGAAAACTTGCACAGGGCTGTTTTCCTAAAGTGTGAGTCCAAGTAGTAGGATGATGATCCTTCAAAAACAATAGCTGCTTTCCGGTGGACAACAAAAGCATTGTATGCCATCTTTGTTCGACGGAGGAGCAATCCTCGCTCCTCATAAAAGATTACTCTAGGACATTTTGCCACCTTTAAAAAATATTACCGATTTAGTAGTGGCCACTACACAGGGATACAACGAGTTTCGTATTCAAGGAGGGAGAATATTTTTGTCTTCCACCTTTGAAACAGTAGAAATAAGTGGTCTCTAACTGGATTACAGTCGGTAGTCGCAGCTAGATTGCGTCGGTCTTGAAATGCTACCAACCGACAGATCGGACTTAAAAATGTTTGCTTTGTCTCTTGAATCAGCAAAGTTTTTTGCAATTTTCTGTTGCGCATTTTTCTATTCTCGTGACCCCCTTGGATTATTTCAACGGTTATTGTCTTGTTCGGTGTTGTTTCTTTTATTTTCTTTTTTGGAATGTGTATGATACCTTCAAAGCACATTTTTTCGCAAAGTTTTGTTCTATAAACAATGGGTTGACTTCTTTACAAAACATTCGACTTAATATGCAAAAAGGAAATAAAAATAATAAGTATTATTTTTTGCAAAATTTCATTAAATTTTTTAATAGAATGTTGTGAAAATATTCGTTTTCTTTTTATGAAAAAGTGTAGAGGACAGAGTAAGTTACCTCTTTGTATATGGTAATCTAAAAACTTCACAAATACATTAGTCCTGCTGGTGTATGTATTCGTTTGTTTTAGTATACAAAACTAAAAAAAATCCTGCAAGCCTTTTAATCATATATTAACTGGTTATAACTAGTTTTTTAATGCTGCAAGAAAAACTATCATAAAACAGATAAGCCTTTTTCTTCATAAAAGACTTCATTGTTTACAAGAATGCACAACTCCCATGTGTAAGATTTTCGAGGCATCATAAATAAGAATGTCATTGAGATATACAAATGAAAAATGACGTAGTTTAGACCACAACTAAAAACGCTTTAAACTCAAGTATGTTTGCTTAAAGATAAATTTATTGTTATGCCCATTTAATTCCAACTCTTAATAATTTCCAACTGCAGATTTTTAGTTTTATAATCATGTTTTCTTATTAGCGCTTGAAAGTTAGCTTTAATGTAATAAAAGCACAGTTATTTAAGATAAACCCGTCGAATTATTTTACACTCTGTTATTTGGTTAGTTTAAGTTTAGAGATGGGTAAAAATACATCGCGCAGATGTATTCATGGTTTCAAAAGTTTAATAAGAATAAAAATTTCCAGCAATGCTGCCACTTAAAAACATACTAGATTAAAAGGGAAAGTGACATGAACAACATAGAATGGAATCTTTAAAATTAATACAATTCTTTGCTCTTTTGCCCATTTTAGGATAAGTTACAATACAGTAGAAAATGTTTACTAGGACATGTTTTAGGGAAACTATAATTTTTATTTGATTATTTCTTATATTGAACGATGGCTGAACTGATAGAGTCCTGGCTTCCGGTACTGGAGTCTGTAACTCTGAATCCCTTTGATAACATAGATCTCCGTAGACATTCAGAATCTTTTTAAGAAGGAAATCCCGCTGCCATTAGTTCTCATTAGTAAAAAAATAGACAGTAACGCTTTAAACATATTTCTCATATCTAGAAAAGACAATATATTGATTTTGGATGGTTTCCCATTATTTGTTTTGTAACCAAGACATATTTAATAAGAATATTTTAGATTCTTTTATCAAAAATTTTCTGAAAGCATCGAAACTTTTTTCTTGTGCTCAAATATTAATACTTTATAGAATTTATTACTTCTTGTATTGTTCTTAAAAGGATTAAGTTCTACCGGCCGGTAGCCGGTATCTATACACTCTAGTTTTCTATACACTATTCTATCTATACACTCTAGGTTTCATACCAGAGAACGCGGGTTCTAATTAAGCTAATGACATGAATCTTAGCCATTCAGAACCGATATCAAGAGTTGCATATATGATACGACCCTTTGAGGAGGTCTGTATCATATATGCAACACCATTTTAAATTGACTCTGCGGATTTTCTAGTATCTACAAATTCTAATGTATCGAGCATAAGGCTACACTAAAATGTTCCGTTTAAAACCCCATATATGATACACCGGTCCTAACTTATATAATAATGTTGTATATATGATACACCCGTCCTCAAAGGGTTAAGCAGTAGGTCTCTGTTTAATTCCCTCGCTTATTTCTTGTAACAAAAAAATTAACCGCAATACTACAAACTGAACCAAAAAAGATAATTAGTTGGATTTTAACAAATTATTTTGCATGCTAAATTTATTTATGTAATTTAGAACTTTTTTATAATGCTACTATAAGATATCAATTGTGAACAGGAATAAACACTGCTCACAATTTTCGTGCATGGGTAATAAGAATTTTTTTCTAATAACTCTATCTGTAAGAGTAGCACAGCATCTAATTTTATGTTTAGAATATCGTGACAAAGTGAAAAATGCCTTCTCTGGATAAATAAAATAAATGTTTGATTCAAATAAATAAACAACTCTTACTGAGGTTAAATATAATGGAATTCGATAAATATGTGTTTGCATGACGACTATATTTATAATGTAGTAAGTACACACATATTTATTTAATTTCCACTCCTAAAATCAAATCCAGTACTCAAGATGCTTAATAATTTGGAAATAAGACATCTGTCCTCGAAATATTTATATCACGATATTTTAAAAGAAATTTATTTACATGGTCAAAAACAGTTTACTCATAAGGATTTATAGTCGTTTGATACCTAGCTGTCAATATAAATCAAGCGAGCGATGAATTTTAAAAAGTTTAATATTTTTTTTTTCATAAATACAGTGATACACGGCATAGAATAAAATGTCTCAATTTTAGCCTTTAAATATACTAGTAGAAGAATCCCTTCAGCTGCAAGCATCTTGATACTGGGCATTAAATCCTTGAACGTTAAATCTAGAGGTAAATTTAAAAATTGAAATTTTAAAATGCATTTAACCTTTTCATTCTTATTCAAAAATTTTTGATATACATTGATAAACGGACAGTGAGTAAAATTAAATGTCACGCGATCCTTTAACAATGTTTCTATAGAACAAAATTTTCTAGCATAAAAATGATAGGCGTTTACAATAGTCTGAATATCTTTATCATTGTACGCTTCTTTTAGTGTTCGTCTTAAGCAAATAGTTCACTGTAAATATATCTTAAAAATTAAAACATTAAATTCTTCCTGTGTGCTTCTGGATTAAAGAATTCAATTATTTCATAAACTGCTCTATGCACTCAAAAATCTCCTTTGTAATAACCATTTTAACATACCCTTTTTTTCCTTGGAAGTTTATTTAGCAGTGAAATACTTAAACATATTGATACAATAAATCATTTGTTTTTCGGCTCAAAATAAACGCGCCTCAGTGTTTAAGACAATTCATTTGAATTATGCAGTCTCATCTAATTCAAAATCTATTCGTTTCACAATGCCGTTGTTTTCATAATGTAATTAAGCATGTATGCAATCCAACTGCTCGATAAACACGCCGACAGATTGCAATTGTGATTAAAGAGTGAAAAAGGAAAAAAAGGAAGCCCAAATCTGTTTGCTTGCATTTCTGGATTCCTAATTTATGAGTAATAATTGGCATTATATTGTGAGAATCTATTATAATCTTCCAAGTTTTTAGCCTGTGCAGCAGCAAATAAACGCTAAAAGGCGAAAATAACAACAAAGACAACTCGGAACATTTCTCTACTCGCCAACTCGTCGCCTGGCATTTTCTTTTTCTTCTGTCCCATTCTTCTGCACTTTACTGGTAATAAAGAGCTTGACGTAATAAATTTCTACTCATTCCCCCTTGTCAGTTAATCTCAGTAAACAGAATTTTCATCGGATATTCATACGATGGAATGAACCTCGTCATCTCTGAAGCAAACAAATTACACTTTGACAAATATGAAACAAAACCGCTTTGCCTCGCGACTCACCCGGTTTTATTCTCTTTTATTTAGCCGCTTAATTTTCATATCATATCTCCTGTCTGCTGTACAGCTGTTGCTCTCTGGATACGCCACTGAAAGCTCTCACGCCACTAAAAGCTTTTCACGACGTCCCCTAAGGATAACTTCTGCCATTATCTGATAGACTGTGTAGCAATTTATTACTTATCTCTCAAAATACGCGATAACCTTTCGGAAGCTGGTTTGTTAATTTTATCGCTTTTTAAAAACTGTGCAAAGGGGCTCGATTTGTAATTGTTTGGGCTGGAAAAGGGGCGAAAGCTTTTTTTTAGACTGTTTAGATGACAAATAGAAATGAAATCGGGATCGTGTTATTAAAAAAGGCTCTAAATTGTCCATTAATGTTTTCTGTAATTTCTTAAAAAGGTTTTGAGCTTTTACTGCTGTTTTTATTGAAAATTTCGATTTAAAAAATGACTAAACTCTTTATTTAAATTGTTTTTCTTTAAAAGATGATATACGTTTTTGCAGGTATGTACTTCCATCAACTTGTTTTGCATTTAAATCGATGTACTAAAAATGTTTTAATTATAATATTGATTCCATTGCCAATCAAATAATGATATCTATTTACATAACGCTTTAGATAAAATTACATACTGTAATTTTTATACCTATCAATTTCCCCAAAAGTTTTTAAGATTTTAAAAGTCTGTTTTTGTGCCTATTCGAATTTATCTTTTCATGCCCAACAAGAAGATTTTGTTAAAATTCTAAAATCCTAAAATTAAGAAAATTAGTTGAGGGTAATTTTGTCATTTGGTTTATTTAACATAACATCCAAACTATTTATTTATTGGAATATTTTGTTAAAATGTATGAAATACAACTCTGCCTAACAGTAGACTCCTAAGGAGTTTTAAGAGCACAAAATTGAAAAATTTAGCAAGATTTTTGTTTATATTCTAGTTTAATTCATTTAGGGAAGGGTAGATGTTAAACAACAATTTTTGGAAATTATTAACTTAAAGTTATAAAACTTTGTACACATTTACACTGAAGTATACTTAAACAAATCACATTTTAAATTTTTTTAATCAGAAAATTTTTTTAAAGAATTAATTTTTTTAATATTGTGTAATAATATTTTTAAATATTTTTTTCCAAATTAATTTATATTCCTATTGTTTTACTTTATTTTTGCTTTATTATTACTTAAAAACACCCTTTGAACACATTTGGATGTTATTTTGCCTATAGATTCAAAAGTACCTCATAGAAAGAAAACATTTTCATGTCTGTACTTAAAATTTTCCTTTAACATTTTTAAATTTAACAGATATTTATAATTTTTTATTAGGCGGAATGTGGGGTTAATGGGAACCCTATACAATTTCATTAATTTTCAAGTATCTGTTATTTAACATTTTCTGCTTTTTAAACAAAAATTTAATATTTTTCAAGCTTTGTACATGAATTTACTCTTTCACATCAATTAAGACATGAAGAATAATTATATCGATTATAACACTTCACTATAGAGTACTGTGTTTACTTGTGACAGCAACTAAATTGGTATAACCACGACATTTTAATTTTTATCAAAAGTTATAAAGTTTAAAATTACGGTAGTACATAAATATGAAAGGTATGCAATTTTAAAGTAGAGTTTCTATAATTTCATATGTTTATCTCTCAGGAGTCTTCAGTAGCTTAGGTTTAACACATTGTTTGCGGGTACATTTCGCAGCGGAATTGTACCGGGAGCGGGCGTTTTGCCCGTACATTTAGTTATTCAGTTAAATCTCAATAGATCGAAAATTATTTAATTTTTTAACCAACTTTTCGTATTTTATATTGAAATATATATGAACAAATATATAAATAGAAATATATAAATAACAACCATAAGACTTTTGAAAACAAAAAATATATTTTTAGTTGATAAATTTAAAATAGTATCGTAAATATGAAAAATCAAATAGAAATGGTAGTTTATAGTTTTAATTTTTTCGAATTATGTTATATATAAACATTTTTACATTATAAAAAATGAAAAGAGCAATCATAAAACTAATAATGTAAAAACTAGTTTTTATTTGTCTAAATTTTTCCAGAATCTATATAGTAGACAAGAACATTCGGCTTCGTTTTCCTGTATATACCGTTATTTTTGTACCCACAAACAAACTAGGTTGTTACAGTAACCCGTACTACTACGTGACCCGCTCTCAAGTATCAATCGTCAGAAAACGTACTAGTACGTGTTCCGCACACAATGTGTTGAGATATTCATCAACATAAAGTCAGCAAAAATTATTCTACTTTTTATCTACACGAAGGCTTATGAGACTGAGGCTTGTTTAAAACTGATTCCAAACGTCTAAGAGCAAACTATGCCAGCAGCTCCCACAGATTCCGATACCAGCTGTCAACTTCCTGCCAATTTGGCAATCATCAGGCAGAAATGATTTTGAGGTAATGGGATGGCTAAATTGTCTTATACTTGTAGTGAATGTGTGTTGAATTTCAGTGTGAAGAAGCATAATTTGTCTCAATTGTCTGACACAATGTGAATTTTAGATACACAGCAATGATGTTTGTCTCATACTTTTAATATATGCTTTTTTAATCATGAATTAACCTAAATTTAATACACCACATACATTAAGTAATTTCAATAACATTTTCATAAATGAAGTAAAACTTCACAAACTGTACTTTTTCGGTCATGTAAATGCAATGTGCAGTTTACCCACACGCGAACGTTCGCTTATTGACGAGCACTTATTTCTGCATGAACACTTATGTAAATACCTCCAAAGACACATAGTTAGTATGCCTAATCCTCCTTGCCTAAGCCATCGAGCTAGAATTACTCTCCACTTATCTTATTCAGAGGAAAGTTCTATTAAAACAGTATAGCAGAGATAACCCCAATTGAATATGTCACTATGGCAGTAATGAATGTGTGTAGAAATATGACAATACCTGTGTATGTAGCAGAAGATTTAATGCTAGGAAATCATTTAGTACAGAAGGGGACGGTTCACTAATTTTACTCGAATGAAGTAAAACCACAAAATAATACAGTAAAACGAAGATTATGTCTATCCTAAGTATAAATGTAATAATTTCGTGTATACACAAGCATATATATATATATATACATACATATATATATATACATATATATATATATATATATATATATGTGTATGTATGTATGTATGTATGTATGTATGTATATATATACATATATATACATATATATCATATTTATACATATATATACATGCATATTTATATATATATCATATATATACATATATATATATATATATATATATATATATATATATATATATATACATACATATATATAGATGTATGCATAAATGTAAGTAGTTACCTGTATGTATATATGTATGCATATGGCTGTATGTTTGTATACATGTAGGTATATGGCTATATGCATATATGTATGTATATAACTGTATGTATGAGTATATATATATATATATATATATATATATATATAGAGAGAGAGAGAGATAGATAGATAGATAGATAGATAGATAGATACATGTGTACCTGTGTATATATATTACACATAAAGCGACTGTTGATGCAAAAGGGCGTATGTAGAAGTTATATACTTTACAGGATTGCATAAAAACTGATTATTTCTTATGCTTTATTAGCATAATATGTATATATTTTTCCTTTGCTCTTTGCATAGTAACTAATGTATGGCGTATGACGTTTTGTAACAATTACAGACTATAGAATGCCGCATTTAGCCCAAATTTAATAAAAGATGCAATTTTTACAAAAGAACTTTTACATGTAGAGTAGTAATTACTTGATTCAATTAGCTGTCGCGATGTGAATTTTAGATGTCCAAAAATATAGTTATCTCATATTTTTAATTTTTAATTATTGAAATCTAGAGTGGTATGTTAGCTGAACTTTCTCTACTTAAGTAATTAGCAATAGAGTTCTCATAAAGTATCACTTAAGAAAGGATACTTCCAGTTACCCAAACGGATGCTTTTCCGCTTGTGCAAATGCCATGCGCAGTCTAAATTGATTTGCCCCCACGAGAACCTTCGCTTATTGATACGTACTTATTTGTACATGAGCACTTATGTAAATACATCTACAGACACATAGTATGTATGTCTAATCATCCTTGCTTAAACCATCAAGTTCGAATTACCCTCCACTTATCTTATTGAGATGAAAGTTCTATTTAAACAGTATAGCAGACATAACCCCATTTGAATCTGTCACTATGGTTGTAATGAATGTGTGTAGGAATATGACGATACCTGTATATGGAGAACAAGATTTAATGCTGGGAAATCATTTAGTATCGTTGGAAACAGTTCGGTAATTTGACTCAAATTAGGTAGCACCACATAACAAATCAGTAATACGAGCGTTATATCTCTGTGTGTATAGATTATGTATATATATGTATATATATATATATATATATATATATATATATATATATATATATATATATATATATATGGGGGGGACTCATGACTTCCTCTCCCAATGAATTAACACAGTACTCATTGCATAATCTTTTCAAAATTCGTTAAAAAAATTCATTACATATTCGTATGCTTTCATATTTTTAATATTTATAAAATTCTAAATCGATTATTAAAAAATACTGTATTTTTTCTTAATGTTTTTTGAAGATATAAAATTGTTTATTAGCTTACTTTATTTTGCCATTGTATAATCTTTTCAAAATTCGTTAAAAAAAATTCATCACATTTTCGTATGCTTTCCTATTTTTAATATTTATAAAATTTTAAATAGATTAATAAAAAATACTATATTTTTTTCTTAATGTGTTTTGAAGATATGAAATTGTTTATTAGCTTACTTTATATTTTGCCTTTGCTTTCTTCGTACATCTAGTAAATAAGGCAGAAAAATTTTGATGCAGACACTTAAGAAATGTATTTATCCCTATGTATTTATCAAAATGATGGGTATATAAAACAATTAGAATTTACTCTCTATACTATATCTATGAAAGATAATTGCATTTATTTCCTATTAGTCTGTATATCAATCAATTTTTTATCCATTCGTTATGCCTTCGTTCTGTAGATGGGAGTAATTGAGTATTACACTTTTGCTAACAATATTTATTTTTGTGTTGCAAATGCTCTTCATTTTGCTATTATTTTACATTATACACTCTGCTTGTATTAGTTAACGCTTGAATCAGGTAATTATTTCCTTTGATGAGCAAGGTATTTAGTTATAATTTTATATTAATATTTTTCATATATTTTTTCATATATTTTTTCATATGTTTTTTCATATATTCATTCTCATATATATTTTTTTTTTCATGTATTTAGTTTCATATATTTGGGTCAAACACAATTTTTCTTTAAAAAACAGTAAAAATATTCAAAAAAAATTTTTTTTAATATTTATAAGACATTGTGTGCACAGTTATAAATGAAAAAGTCGT
>CM063502.1:59608110-59628110 GCA_032207245.1 Pardosa pseudoannulata | reverse complement strand
TTTAATATTTTGATCAAAATATTTTTACACATTTAGTGAAACATATTACACAAGATTGTATTTAAATTTTTAACTTTACATAGTATTAAATTTTATAAAAATTTTAACACAGTTATCAACATCAAATTTAATATAATTTTCTATTAAATTTTAAATTCAACTTTTTAAATTTTTATCTGCTGTTTAATTTTAATATTTTGATCCAAAATTTTTACACATTTAGTGAAACATATTACACAAGATTGTATTTAAATTTTTAGCTATATATAATATTAAGTTTTGTAAAATTTTTAACACAGTTATTAACATCAAATTTAATATAATTTTCTATTAAATTTTAAATTCAACTTTTTAAATTTTTATCTGCTGTTTAATTTTAATATTTTGATCCAAAAATTTTTACACATTTTGTGAAGCATGTTACAACAAGATTGTATTTAAAATTTTAGCTATATATAATATTAAGATTTATATAATTTTTAACACAGTTATTAACATCAAATTTAATATAATTTTCTATTAAATTTTAAATTCAACTTTTTAAATTTTTATCTGCTGTTTAATTTTAATATTTTGATCCAAAAATTTTTACACATTTTGTGAAGCATGTTACAACAAGATTGTATTTAAAATTTTAGCTATATATAATATTAAGATTTATATAATTTTTAACACAGTTATTAACATCAAATTTAATATAATTTTCTATTAAATTTTAAATTCAACTTTTTAAATTTTTATCTTCTGTTTTATTTTAATATTTTGATCCAAAAATTTTTACACATTTAGTGAAAGATATTACGCAAGAATGTATTTAAATTTTTAGCCATATATAAATATTAAGTTTTATAAAATTTTTAACACAGTTATTAATATCAAATTAAATATAATTTTTTATTATTTTTTTTTTAAATTTCTTTGTTAAAAATAATAATATACGGGGAAATCAGCCCAAATTGAGTTTCCCCCTTCCTGAAACTGAATCCTGGTTACGGATCTGCATTCAATGTAAAATATAAATTGTATCCCACTAATTTTTTTTATCTATTTTTATTGAGCTTCATGCTCAGGAAAAATTTAACTTTTAAATAAAAATTTCAACTTTTAAAATTTTTATCTGCTGTTTGATTTTAATATTTTGGTCAACAATTTTTGCACATTTAGTGAAACATATTACATAAGATTATATTTAAATTTTTAGCTATATATAAATATTAAGTTTTATAAAAATTTTAACACAGTTATTAACATCAAATTTAATATAATTTTTTATTAATTTTTTTTTATTTCTTAGTTAAAAATAGTAATATGCGGGGAAATCAGCCCAAATTGTGTTCCCCCCCCCTTCCTGAAACTGAATACTGGTTACTGATCTGCATTCAATGTAAAATATAAATTGTATCTCACTATGATTGAAAAACATGAAACATATTAATAATTAACACCAGAGTTTAAAAAAAATATAAGTTTAAAATGGAAATTCTGTAAAATTTTTTAAACAATATTGAAACATATTACACAAGATTGCTTAAATTTTTTTTTTTTTTCAGGGAAAATAAATTTAATATTTAATATATTTTTATTGAATTTAAATAGTTAAAAATATTTCCAATTGTGTTCATCCGACTGAAAAGTTTTCAATGTAATTTAAGAACCAATCTCTGAGTAAAAAAAAATTGGTTTTAAAAATTAACACCTCAAAAAATATAAGTTAGGTTCTGTAAAGCTATTAATAATGAGATTATAACAAATTGCTTAACTTTTTTTTTTCAGAGAAAATAAATCCCATAATGATTTAGAGTGATATTGGTGAATGAATTTAACTAGTTCCAAAATATTTCCAATTATTTTCATCCGACAAAAGTTTATAAGTATTTAAGAACCAATCTCTGAGTAAAATAAAAATTGGTTTTAAAATTCTTTTTTAAATAATGATTATTAGATTTTTGGAAAAGAATGGAAAATCGGTTAATTATTCGTATACATATAAATTATTTTTGTTACTAAATCATAAATTACTTCTGTTTCTAGTGATTTTTAAAATAGAGTTTGCTCATAAAGATTGAATTATTTTACTAAAGAGCGTATGAATTTTATTGTACGTATAATTTGAACTAAATACTGTTTTTGTATTTTACGTAGCATTTAAGATTTTATTGGTTAACCGCATATTTTAGCAAGGAAATTATTCTTGAGATAGCAAACAGCGAAAAATTAAATGATACTACCATTCTGCATAAAGGTAATTGAAATCTAAAATAAAAGAAAAATTTTAACATCTAATTACTTTATCTAATGTTGTAATGTCTAAAATTTATGATAAGTTACTTTTGAGATACTGTTCGACGAAAAATCGAGTGATATGTACATTCAGTGTAAAGAGTGATTGAAGCCTAGAATAAAATCAAAATTTGAAAATCTGATTATTTTATCTAATTCTATAGTTACTAAAATTTAACTCATTTTATTTTAATTTTTTCATACGAGTATACATTATAATACCGTCATTTGAATATATTAATTACACTGGAGAGTCATACATTGAAATAAATGTTTTATTAGAACAATTATTTGTAAATATTTGACTTTCAAGTGAAATAGGATTTTTAAAAAGTATTTGTTACATTATTATTAAATCATAATTGAATTTCTTTTTAAAATTTATTCGTAAATGAAGAGACACTTCTGTGTCTTTCATATGATAAAATTGCATTAACAAACTTAAAAAATTTAGGAGTAGTCTTTATTGTATTTTTTGGCTGTATCTTCAAGCACAATCTTTCATCGCACATACATAAATTTTGTATCACCAAATAAAAGAAATAAAATTATTAAGTAACTAATTAGGATTATAAAATATAGTTAATAAAAAATAGTTTGTAATTGTAAACGAGAGCTATATAAAACAAGGAAAAAAAAAGAGAGTTTTTAAAGTTGATAAATATTTAAATTAATTGCAAAATATTTTAATTTTGTGTTAATATATTATTAATCATTTCGAAAGAAATTTTAATTATTCGTATATGAACTGCAATAGACGTAAAATTAAAATAAAATTAATATATTTTTTATGTTTAATGCATCACGATTAGAGGCGTTCATTTATTCAGACAACATAATAGTTGTTCTAACCCCATCCTCGGTATATATTACTATTAAACCTGAAACTACATCATTTTTTATTTGAAAAAAAAATTATATAAAACATCTTTGAAGATCGAGACCAGACACTGAACTTCCGAGCAACGGTAATTGATCAAAAATAATTTGAACAAATGTTTGAACGGCTTCTCTTTTTCGTAACAACAAAAGTCTAGAAAATTATTTAGAATGGCCAAGTTCTCCTTTCATCATGATTTATTACTGTCAGAACTTTCGCCGAAATAATACTATACTTTTGGCGCCATCTATTGTTGAAAATCTCAAGTTTTTCTTGAAAGTACAAGTTCCTTCAATTGCAGAACACTTTTTCATGATGAATCATAATTCCGCGGATTTAGAGGAATGTGATTTTAGTGTACTTTTAAAGTTAGTACATGAAAGATTTTTAATACAAAAAATATGAAATATTTAAATACATTAATATTTTTCTCTACCCTTAAAAATTTTACGTTTTTATTAATCCAAAACATAGAATACATTACATCACAATCTGTTTATAATTTTATAAAATTTAAGCCTCATTAAGGATTATATTATAAATACAATTAAACTGCAATCCCACCATTATAATTTAGTTCTTTATTTCTTTTTAAAGAAAATTATTGTTTGTTCAGAACAAGAAGAATAAAATATGAAAAATAATTTTGAAATGATTTTTTCTTAAATAAAATCGCTTAGAGCTTGGACACTTTGAATTAATGTTTACTATTGTATCTCACAAAACTAATATGTGATGATATTAAACGTAGTTTATATTTAGCAATAATGATAATATTAATTTCGTTTAAAATATAAAGGCCATCACCCTTTATTTTCTGATAATTTTTATTCAGTAATGAGTAGAGGTTCAATTTTCGACTGTTTAGAATGAATATGGATAATTTTTAAATCAACTTTGCTAATTTTCAAATGTGTCTTCTATCTTCTATGGCAATATATTAATTTCCAGTAAAAAATTGCTAGTAACTAAAGATTATATATATAATCTATAGTAGCTAAAGTAGCTAAAGATTTGATTGATCCGGGCATTCTTTAGATATGAAGAATATTACTCGAGTCATAAATCCATATAAAGCTTAAACGCCTGATGTTTACGTTAAATTATTAAATAAATGAATTCAATAATTAAAAGGAAAGCCGTGCATGAAAAGAGAATCATACATGATACAATACATCCTTAAACATCTATGCATATGTATGTGCATAATTACCTCTCTATATATCTCCCTCACTTTCCAATCATTCCCTCTCTGTCTTACAGACTCTCCCACTTTTTTCTCACTTTCTCCCCCTCTCTTTTCCCACATTCTCTATATATATGTATAGAGAGAGAGCAGGGAGACGCAGAGACATACATGTATTATAAATATGTATATATATATATATATATATATATATATATATATATATATATATATATATATATATATATGTATATATGTATATATATATGTATTTATGTATATATGTATATATGTATATATATATATGTGTATATGTGTATATGTATGTATATATATATATATATATATATATATATATATATATATATATATATATATATATCTATATATATATATATATATATATCTCTCTCTCTCTCTCTCTCTCTCTCTCTCTCCTATATATATATATATATATATATATATATATATATATATATATATATGGGGGTTATACATATGCATATGTATGTATGCATGTACACAAACTAATACGAACTTGGTATATTTATTTATATTGCTCTTAGATATACGTGTTTATATTAATGTGTGTATATATATATATATATATATATATATATATATATATATATATATATATATATATATATATATATATATATATATATGTATATATATATATATATATATATATATATATATATATATATATACACACACACATATATATATATATATATATATATATATATATATATATATATATGTGTGTGTGTGTGTGTGTGTGTGTGTGTGTGTGAAGTAAGATTCAAGAAAAGGAAAAATAATTATAAAAATAATAAACTCCACTTAAATAAAATTTCGAAAAAGAAAAGAATTTTCATAAAAATTTTAGGTTACAATTAAATATTTGAGTCGCTTTCGTTTTACTTATACAATAGCCCTTAAATAATTTCACATATCGTCTTTTTCCTCTTGAAATTTAATAGCTAGAAAAATATTTGTCATTATTTTATCCCTATCGCAGTCTTTATTTTTTCCTGTATGGACATTTTTTTTTTACCGAATCCTCATTAAAATGAACCTTTTCTTTCCTAAAGCCATCTTAAAAATTAAATAGCTTCTCAAACTCTAATTGACTGAGTAACACTTTAACGCATGAAATTAATAACTGATTAATCAACGCAAATCCCTCTTAATTATATTTGATTCCCCTTACTTAGCGCAAGCCATATCCTCGGATTCAAGTTGTTGCAAAATTTATACAATTGTGTCGGGATTGCTGCAAAGTGCATATTCAAGTCTGTTTCACAGAGAATAATAGTATTTTCTATGATAATAAATAAAAAGAAATTTTTGCTTAGAAAATATAAAACTCACCTTACATATTCTTTTAATATATGATCGACAGTGGTGAGTCTTTTCTATATTTAAGTATATAAGAAAAAATTGTGTTTAGAAACTGTAAAACGCGTCGCATGTATTTTTATGTTTTTGTTTATGTTTGGGATATATAGGGGACTGTGAGAGTTAGCTTAACTTTAGCTTTGAATCTATAGAGCACCTATAAAAAGGGACTTATATTCGTCTTTTTTTGTTTTGAATTTTTTTCTTTTAATTAGTTGTCACATGGTATACGTTACAAAGTGTCCATTATACAGTTATCAGAATGAATTACTGAGCAGTACATATTCAAATGTTGGATAGTATCTCGGTAATGTTACATAAATTTTTGCTTAAGAAATGTAAAAGTCATCTTACATATTCTTTTAATTTGTCATGGGCAGTGGTCTGTGAATCTTTTATATAATAAAGTATAAGGAAAATTTTGTTTCGGAAATGTAAAACTGGTCGCATGTATTTTTATGTTTTTGATTATGTTTCTCATATATAGGGGACTGTGACAGTTAGCTTAACTTTAGCTTTGAATCTATAGAGTACCTATAAAAGAGGACTTAGTTTTATATTTTTCTTCTTTTAAATATTTGGCAGATGGTGTACGTTACAAAGTGTCCGTTATACAGTTATCAGAATGAATTACTGAGCAGTACATATTCAAATGTTGGATAGTATCTCGGTAATGATACATAAATTTTTGCTTAGGAAATGTAAAAGTCATCTTACATATTCTTTTAATTTATCATGGCCAGTGGTCTGTGAGTCTTTTCTATTTTAAAGAATAAGAAAAATTTTGTTTCGAAACTGTAAAACTGGTCACATGGAATTTTAATTTTTGTTTTTGTTTTGTTTTGTAATTTACATGATGGTTGATAGGGAAATGTGAGAGTTAGTATAACTGTAGCTCTAAATCTATAGGGCACCTATAAAAGGGGACTTAGTTTTATATTTTTCTTGTTTTAAATATATGACAGATGGTGTAAGTTATAAAGTGTCCGTTATACAGTTATCAGAATGAATTACTGCTCAGTACATATTCAAATGTTGGATCATAAAGCTGCTTAGCAATGGATGATAGTATTTCGGTAAGGATACATAAATTTTTGCTTACAAAATATAGAACTCATCTTACATATTCTTTTAATTTATGATCGACAGTGGTCTGTGAGTCTTTTCTATATTAAAATATAAGGAAAATTTTGTTTCGGAAATGTAAAACTGGTCACATGTATTTTTATGTTTTTGTTTATGTCTGTCATATATAGGGGACTGTGAGAGTTAGCTTAACTTTAACTCTGAATCTATAGGGCACCTATAAAAGGGGACTTAGTTTTGTATTTTTCTCTTTTTAATTATTTTCCAGATGGTGTAAGTTACAAAGTGTCTGTTATACAGTTATCAGAATGAGTTACTGCTCAGTACATATTCAAATGTTGGATCATAAAGCTGCTTAGCAATGGTTAATTCGCTTAGCAATAGTATTTCGGTAATGATACATAAATTTTTGCTTAGGAAATGTAAAAGTCATCTTACATATTATTTTAATTTATTATGGACAGTGCTCTGTGAGTCTTGTTTGTATTAAAGTATAACGATAATTTTCTTTCGAAAATGTAAAACTGGTCGCATGTAATTTTTTCTTTTTCTCTTTCTTTTGTTTTGTTATTTACATGATCGTTGATAGGGGACTGTGAGAGTTAGTTTAACTTTAGCTTTGAATCTCTAGGGCGCCTATAAAAGAGGACTTAGTTTTGTATTTTTCTTAGGGAGATGGTGTACATTACAAAGTATTGGTTATACAATTATCGGAATCAATGCACAGAATATATTCAAATGTTGGACAATAAAATTGTTTAGCATTAGATGATAGCCTTTTCGATAATAATATATTAAAAAAATTGCTTATAAACTGTAAAACTCACCCATGTTTTAATTTTTTATCGACCGTGGACTGTGAAACTTAGTGCAATTTTAAATTTTGATCTGTAGTGTTTGTAATATTACTTTTATATATCTTATGGGATTAGTGGATATTACAAAATGTCAGTTAAGAAGTTTTTTAGAATTGTTCCAAAGAGCATATCTAGTGCTAGACAGTAAGATATGAGTTTTATATACATTTTTTCTGTATATACAATATGTATCCAAATATATGTTCAGCAGACACAGTTCAAACTCAGTACAAAAAGTTTTTATTAAATGTTTTACTTGTTAAAGTCCTAAAGTTAAGATATGTTTGTACATAATATACTTTGTTTATACTTACTTTATTTGAACTAATAGAATTTAGCAGATTTTTTTTTTACGTCAAGTGCTAAAAACTATTAAATACATGATAAAACCAGAACTAAGCACTTTTATGTAAAATAACAAGAAACCTACCTTCTTTGAAGATGATAGAGAAAGTAAAGGATTGCTTAGCAGCTGTCAAAGAATTCATAGCATTTTTAAGATTTCGCTGAATTTATCACATATACAGTAGTAAGTATTTTACATACATCTCGAAAAAGATAGTTTTACCATGTATTTTTATACATGATGCACAGCTATGTCTTGATACATGATATACAGTGGACAGTTACTATATGAGCTATACGATGCGAAATACTTGCTTACACAAACAATACCATGTCCCCATAATGGATCATCAATGATCGAATTTGTAGAGTGCTTCCTTTCGGTATTAGAGGGTTTGAATCCCGCTGCTGGAAGGAATATCTGTAACCATTTAAAATCTGGTTTCAGAAGTTGATCCTGATCAAATTAGCTCTCAAGTAACTAACTTTAAAAAAGTATTGTAATGCCCTGTATCAAACTATATCATTACAATGGAATTATTTTTAAACTTTAACATTTTACTCACACACACACACACACACATGTATGTATATGTGTATATACATACATGCACACACACACACACACACACACACACACATATATATATATATATATATATATATATATATCGGGTTTAAAAATGGGGGTTAAGAATTAAGCGAGTTATAATTAAAAATAGTTAGAACTCATTAACGATAACGTAATAGGAGAAAGACACACCCTCGAGCGGAACTATACAGAGTGAAGAAGCCGACGCGGAAGTAGACATAGGAATTTTGCTTAGGTAGCAACGCCAAAAAAGACAGTTCTGAGCGGGAACTCTGGCTGATAACATCCTCCACGCTTGTCGTGGCAAAGTATGAGAACAAAGGATTTCTAAATGGCATAGCTATGGACAGAAGGATTATAATAAAGAAGTTTTTATATATGAAATGAAATGTGTCTTCCATGCCTTAACCACTCGTTCATGTCATATATATATATATATATATATATATATATATATATATATATATATATATATATATATATATATATATATATATATATATACATATATTATATCGTGTTCCAGTGTTAAGGCGAATGGAAAACAGTCTTTCTTGATAATAATAAGTTTATTAACACATAGTTCTATTTGAAAGCAAAAGCTATGCCATTTTCATTGTTCGTGGCGGAGCTAAGAGTGGAAACGGTGTTGACAGCTCCATGTCCACTTGCTAACTGATCTTATCTGTTTGCAAACTCATCAAATTCCTCCAAAATGCTTCCGCCTGACCGGATTATCCTAAAAGCTTACGCGAGTGTGGGTCTTTTTCATTTATTTTATTATTATAAAAGAGTTCCATTTTTAAAATCTCTTATAACTCACGTAATTTCCAACTACCCCTTTTTTGGACCTGACATATATATATATATATATATATATATATATATATATATATATATATATATATATATATATATATATATATATATATATATATATATATATACATACATATATATACATATATATATATATATATATATATATATATATATATATATATATATATATATATATATATATGTATATATATACATACATATATATATATACATATATATATATACATATATATATATATATTAGATAGATAGAGAGAGAGAGATATATTCATATACATATTTATTTATTTATGTGTTGTGTATGTACATTTCACTTTGAAGCGTAAAATAATTTCTTTTTAACATTTTTTTTTTTTTACTCAAGAATTTTCCAGTTAGAAGATACTGCTTTTACAACAAAATCTTCATTAGAATGCGAAAAATGCAGATTTTGTTGTTTCATAATTTTATTTTAAAAAAGGTCTACTACCGTAACAAACAAGTTTAATTTGTTTTTAGTCTGAATACAACATTAGTTTTTGCGGTTAAATTTTCTGCAGCGAGTCTTGAAACCGAAACTTTGGCATGTTATTCGGAGAATGGCATCGCATAGGATCCTTTATAGAATTGTCGTGCGAAAAGAAATTCAAAACTCTCTTTACAAAAAGCTAAATATATATTTTTTTTTTCCTCCTCCTTCGGCAAGTAAACTCCGAGCTTACATTCGTTGTGCATATACTAAATAAACATTATTTTCCTTTGGGTGAAGAAAGACACGAACGCGTGTGTCCAAGTTATGTATATTTCGCTATGCACTAGAGAAAACAATAAAATCACCGTCTAACTATGGCAAAAAAGTGACCAAAAAAAGGCTTTTTTGAATGTAAATTTGCGTGCAGAGAGTCTCATCACAAATTTCATTGCATTTTAAAGTAAATACTTCTCGCCTTTTTTATCCACGAATTTATCCAACTCACACGTCTATATGATAACACGTGGACGGAGTGTAAAAAAAAGGCGAATTTAAATTAAAATCATCATCTTAATAAATTCTTTTATTTTCTAATAACTCTGTACATATATTTTTCTAAGTAGATACAGTAATTAATTTTTTTAAAAAATAACTTTTTTAGAGGAGAGCATTTTTACAAATCTTAATTAACACTATAACTTCGAAGAAAAACATTTTAATTTTGGAATATGAACATTTTAATTTTAACCACTTGATTAATAACAGTATATAACCAAACAAAACAATTTTTATGCACTACTTTTATTTAATTAGAGAAAAACTAAATTTCAAAAAGAGGAGAAAATCAGCAAAGATATTTTTTTTTTCATTTCGCACATACTAAATGCAAGAAGGGGGAAAAAATCGAAAAGATTTCGATTTTGTCCGAAGAAAGTATTGTCTAAACATTTTAATTTTTTTTCATCTAAGTCAGTTTCGTGTAGCTAGAATCGTCTAGTAATTTTATTAAAATTTGAGCATTTAACTGGATCATCTAATATTTTAAAAATCTTTTTCTCGAATAGATTTCGCACAAAAACGAAAATTTAATACAAGTTTTGTATCCAACTTTTTTCTCTTATTACTTTTTTTTAACAGAGATTCATATTTTCTCTTACATTCTCTTGCATTTGTGGATTATATATATGTATGTGTGTCTGTGCGTGTGTGATTTAATATACATACGTGTAAGACGCAATGAGTAAAATGCAATTCAATTTTTTTTCTCTCTGCATTAACCATTTCAAGACTTGGAATTTAAAACCCTATATAATATGCATTTATTTATTTAGTTTGTTATTCACCTAGCTTTGATTTTCCTCGAAATATCGAAATATTATTTTGTTTATTGGTTTAATTTTTAATACAGGTAAGAAAATTACTTCATAAACATCATTAATGTATTCTTTTAGGAAATTCCTGAGTATAAAGGCTATTATTATATATATTTCGTTTCTAGAGTTATTTGAATGAAAATGAGATTCATTTTAATTTATACCATATAGGATTTTATAAAATTTGAAATTAGTTGTGGTTATTCGTCTGAAATATAACTTCAAATATGTAGAAGAGTATATTTTTTTCTTATGCATCATATTTAGAATTCGATGCATTCCGTAATTTGAAATATTTAACAACAAATGTTAACCATATTTGTTTGCTCTGATAAGAATATTTTAATCATTATTCAAATTTACTGACATAGATATTGCTAAAATGATGTTAAGTATTTTATCAAAGGCCTGAAAAATTAGGCTCATTGGTGCTTATATATATATATAAGGACAAAAATAATAAAATGCATTAGAATCACTAAATAAATACATTATTTTGTATATTGTTGCTTTTTTATACTTAGGAAAATCATTTGACATATACGATTTTAATTGTATTTCTAAATGCTTTAACTCGATGGAAATTGTAGAGAATTTTCTAGGAAAATTTTAAATCTTTAATTGAAAAATTAGTTTTTTCTCCAAATATTTTCTATAAAATAGATGTAAAAGACTGATTTTATCATTCAATACAAGCAAATCATATTAGAGTTTTGCTTAAGATAGATGACTTTGTCTAAGCAGCAACATTTATTTTTCTCTCTCTCTCTCTCTCTCTCTCTCTCTCGCTCTCTCTCTCTCTCTCTCTCTCTCTCTCTCTCTATATATATATATATATATATATATATATATATATATATATATATATATATATATATATATATATATATATATGTATGTCTCTGAAAAATAATTTTAATAGAATATCATCAAAATAACACAATTTCTTTTAAATTTTATGTGCGTCATCTAATAAGTTTAAAGCAAGAAATCAAAGAATTATTATCCTAATAAAGTAACGAAGCATGAGTCAATGAAAAAATGAAAAATCATTATAAACATATGCTTTATTTGGGAGTTTATAGCTTTTCAAGTTTCTTCATTTATTTATGGTTTTAATTACTGTACCTGAGAAATATTTCTTCCTATATTTATTCCTGGCTACAATTTGTGTGTTTAGCTTCTATACTATTATTGAACCAAATAAATTTAATTTAATTAGCTCTTGAAAATAGTACTCTTGTATATAGTATTATCTTTTATTTTTTTCATTATAAAGTTATCTATAAATTTGATTTAAAGGCATGCAAAATTCACTTTATATGTAATACTGAATTATTTGATGAAGAAATAGAATATAGGCTATTTCCCACTATTCCTATTTATGTTATCAGCAAGAAAGGTAAAAATAAAGATAAAATAAATAATAATAGCTTTAAATTATTAAACACATTTTAGACAGAATGGAGAGCATAATTTTAAATTTTTAATGTAAGAGATTTACAAATGTACGTTAGATTTTATGTATATATTATGTCTATAATATGTTATATAACTCATAATTTTTACACATATGTAGAATTAAAATATTTACGTAGGAATAACAAAATTAGAAATTGTGTGGATTTTGTAAATTTTTTTTTACAAAAAATTATTTTGTTTTAAAATTTCCGTTGTCTTTGGTATAGCCTTCTCTTGGTATTTTTTGAGAATCTTATATGACAGTCATACCCTGGTTCTCCCTTACATTTTCCCAAATAAAGCAAGCGTTAGATTATGATCATTCAAAATATGTTTTCCTATAAATTTATCCTCAAATTTATACTTTTGGTGGGTCACTCAGTATGATTCGACACCTTCCATTTACAAAATGTGACATGAAAACAAACGTTATGACGTCGCCACTCCCAAATCCTTCTCACTCTTTTTTACGCAATGTCTTGTTTCTGTTTGCTTTTGCTTTCCCATCTGACTTTCATATTATTCCTCAAGTCGTCGGCAACGGCACTACTTTTCTTCCTAACTTTTTCTCTACTTTTTTTTTTCATTTTTCCCCATTCCTCCGATATTTTTTTCCCATCCCAGCTGCGCCAATATCGGGATGATATTTTCTTTTTTTACTTTATTTTATTTACTTTTTTTTTTGTTGTTTCGCCTTGTCTTTTGGCAATTCCTTTGATGTTTTGTACCCGCGGGAATGGAGACAAAAAAGGGCCTGTATGTTTACCTGGACCCTAGGTCGAACGCCTCCTGAGGTTTTCGCCGGCCTGCACTCCTCCAACACGCTTCTCCCGGCATTGACACAGGTTGCTGCCTTCCCAAACTTATCCAGATTCGAACATCGCCAAATCTCCGTAGAAAGATCGCCAATATCTATATATCATCTGGAGTGTCTTTTGATTCGCATTTTCCCGATGCTCTTTCCCTTATGTATTTCTTCTATATTTCACCAAAAGAGCGAAATAACAACGTTTTGAGATATTTTGAATGTTCTTCTATGACTCAGGAGTGCCTTTCCCTTCGAAGTCTTAGATAATAAGCATTTAAAACAAACTACTTTTTGTAGGTTGTGGGAGATACACATTAACACCTTCCAGGTTCATTTTATTTCAGGCTTATGGGTCAAAAAATGTCAATTTTTTTATGCTTATTTTCATACATACATAGCTTTTTAAACGTAATAGCATCATTCGAATACAAAATTTCCTAAAAATTAATGTAAAAAATTCAATTTAAGACATTAGTTATTTACCTGTATAGTTGACTTTCTGTACGGCAGAAATGATTAGATTTTGGAGTCAATTCACACTAACTATAAATATAAAGCTTTTATCTTGAATTAAATTTTATTTATATCCTATGCATTTACATAAATGATTATGAAATTATCAATCAAAATTTGGTCGTATATGATACAATCGAAAACACGATACTGCACAGAGTTCAACATCGCAATCTGGGCAGTAGAACCTTGTTTCTCTCCTTACCTTCTTCCCTCTACTGTCTCTCTTTAGCAGCAAATAATCTAGTAGCCTGAAAAGTAAACAAAAGCAATCGAAACCATAAAAAGCACATGTGAAATAATCGGGGAAAGACTGATTGCACAGTGTAAAATTTCACAGTGGTCGAGCTACACTGGGGATGAGCCAGGATGGTACATTTCGCCTGCCTGAGTTCAGCTCGGGAAAAACCGGGAAGGGGTTAATTACTCATCTTATTTCAAGTAGCACGTACAGCACCTACATATACAGCAGGGGTGGCCAAACATTTGGGATCCGTGGTCTACTCCACATTTAAAAAATCGAAGGCGATCTACCAATGGCAGAGCTAAATTAACGTAAAGTACATGTTTATATATTTTATTTTCGGTAACAGGAAAAAATGGTAATTTATCTAATCTTTCTAAATAAACTTAATATTAACATTTACAAAATAAAAATTTAAGGACGAAAATAATCATAGTATTCATATAGCAAAAATTGACCCTCCTATTCACTTCTCCACTGTAAAACGACAAATTCATTGTATTATTTTGCACAGTTTGTTTTATGTTTTAAAGCGTAAACTGTACTAAATTTTTATTTTTAGTAATTTAATTCAATAATTATATGTCATAAGTCATAAATTAAATTGTTAATATCCGAGGTCATTATCGGGATGGTCATGTGAACTGCCTAAAATCTCTTCTCGGTCAACCAGTCGACCGCGGTCGACGTCTTGGGCACCCTTGATATACAGTATGTATATGCCTTCCTAGACTTATTCAGATTTGAACATCACCAAATCTCTGTAAAAAGATCGCCAATACTAATCTATCATCTGGGTACCTTTGATTCACAGTTTTAATCATGCAATTTGTGTTGTTTAATTAAAGGCTTTATCACACGTCAACATGTACATGTTGAAAAAGCAACGGATTCAGTTTATAATTACTTTTTTCCGATGAAGAATGTTCTCTTGTGACACCGAATGTTTTTCAACAGATAAACATATCATTCGTTAACCGGAACCAAAATAAATCGGTTGAAAATTTTTCTCTGTCACTAAAAATACCTCCGTATTCTTCATCAGGAAAAAGGAATCATAAACTGAATCTGTTGGTTTTTCAACGCTTGCAGGTTGATGAGAGACAGAGCTTTAAAGAGAGGGAAATAACATGGAGTTATTTTGAACTATTTTATATGTTTCAGGAGTATCTTTCCCTTCAGACATCCTAGGTAATAAACAAGTAAAATAAATTATTAGTAGTAGTATTTGTCAACTGGAAATATACGTTTAATACTCATTTCGTATAGAGTAGCATATAAATAATCCACATATACAAGTTGCTGCCTTTCCAAACTTATCCAGATTTGACCACCGCCAAATCTCCAAAGAAAGATCGCCAATATCTATATATCATCTAGGGTGCCTTTTTATTCACCGCTTTCGCAATGCCGTTCCCTTATGCATTTTTTTTTCACCAAGAGAGCGAAATAACAATGTTTTAAGATATTTTGTAAGGATATGATGGTTTCAACACGTCCCTCCTTTTATTTTTTATTTATATTTATATTTATTTATTTATTTATTTATTTCCAAATGGCATACATTTTCATATAAGTACATTTCAATTTATATTTAATTTTCTCAAGTAATACTTTTGTATAATACACTACATACGCGAATGTCGGATCTTTCTTATACTATTCAGAGTATCTTTCAATCTTAAAGTATTTAAAATTGGTATAATAATTATTATTTTTATTGGTGAAGGGACATATAATTTTATTACTCATCTCAATTAGTATTAATATAAATAATCTACACATAAAAGTAAATGGTAAAAAGCATAAAAGGATAAAATTAGCAAATACTTCAATACAGTTTTCTTGCTACTTTTCCCATTAAAGCACGATATATTTTTATTTCTATTCAGATATTATTAAGTAAAATAGTAAGCTACGATACAAAAAAAGCGAAAAACTCTGCAAGTAAACAAATTTGTAGTATAACACCTGACTAGATAAAAAATATTTAGCATATAAAATTATTGTTATAGTTAATTGTAGTTAAAAATGTTACTTATAGATAGAAATCCTACAATTTAGGTAATATTTTGTCTTTCTGATTGTATATTCGGTTTATGATTATTTAACACAAGTTTAATTCATTTAAATAAAATAAATGATTTATAATGAACAACACATTATTTTTAAAAAAATATGTGTCGTTAACAAAATCCTTCAGTGTTTTCTTTTGTATCATAATATACTGAAGTCATTTAACTCTTTATAGGTGTTAAAAACATTTTAACTTTTTCAAGCTCTACGCGTTCTTTATTTCATTGCCGTTCCGACTTAATTCATTATTCTGAAAAATATGATAATGTTGATTCTGACAAAAATGATCTCATTGTTTGTCCAAATAAAACAGGAACAATATCTTAGTCGATATAATTCTGAATGGTTTATTTTTTCCTGTTTGCTTTTGAAAGAAATAAATTGTGCCTTGCCACCTATGGGACCCTTGTTTTTATTCTTCTCTTTAAAAAAGGCATATTTGGTAGTTTATTCTCATAGATTAGGGCAAATTACTTAAATTTGCTTCTTTTTCATCGGAACATTTCTGAATTTCATTACTTGAAATCATTTACAGCAATTTTACGTGTAAAAGCAACCCTCAATAAGTGAAAAAATGATTTTAAAATATAAAAAGTTATGCTATTTCCTAACGATCTAATGAACTTCTACGATCAAATGAAGATATAAATTTATCACAGATGGATGAATCTGGAGAGACTAGTATTAAATTTCACTCTCTATAATAGTGGAAATAATTTTCTCATAGTAAGGTTAATAATCACCAGTGTTTGATGTCAACGAAAAGTTTTGAAATGTCTTTTAATTACTTTAATGGACTGAACATAGATCAGTGGTATGTTGTACTCCCTATAACGTAACAATTAAGCGTGAAGTGGTATATCTGGGCTAATATAGCTTCTGAAAAGTTCTCTCTGTCTCTTGAATTTTAGGCATACCGAATTACATTGGCTATATCTAAATTTTAATGCACTGCTAAACGGCATGCATGTTAACATTAACCCAGAATTCATTTCCATGATAAATGCCTATTTACATTAATGTTGTCGGGAAATACTTTGATAACTTTAATTTGACGGCTGAATGATATTTACGCTTGCACACTGAGGTAAACATGTGGCTCAAACCTACTTAGAAATATATATATCAATGTCACCATTTACAAATTCATAGATTTTTGCTTTAAACTGAGATTCAATTAATGCATTATTTCATAACTGCCAACTGTCAGACGACTGACTGGTTGTTAGTGAATTTCTTATCCTCTTGCTGACAAGTATCATAATCTTCTATGTAGCAGGGACTTACTAATTGGATTGGCTACTGTAAGAACAAGAATATGTAAAAACGGATGTACAAGACTTTTAGTCAGTTGAAGGAATTCCTGCCTACGGAGGGAAGAAAGCTTGAAAATTTTCAGCCATACAGCTGGTATTCAAAGAGTCAAAAACTGATTTTTTAAAAAGTAAGTTTTTAAAATGCATTAATTGAATCGCAACTTAAAGCAAGAGTGTATTTTTCAAAATTTAAATGTTGATGACAATACGTTTTTAAAATTTAGTTTTGTCTTGATGCATATTAACAGACTTAGGAATGTGACATAAAGTAAATTTCTAATACTCCACTTAGTTAATGGACTTATCTCGTCTTTCAGTATTAGGAATCAGAAAATTTAATTCAGATTTTTTTTACACTGCAATGCAAAGCATGATGCAGAAGATTTTGCAGAATATATTCAGAATTAATGAGCTTAATAAAAGGGTCACAAAACCAATTAATAAAATATAAATCTCCTGTTTTAACTCAGAAATTTCTTTTAGTAAAGTAGCTCTGGTTTCTTACACATTTTATTTAAACAAGATGTTTTTCGTTAATTAAAAATTGCTATTCTTAATGTTTGAAATTTAAATGCAATTTCACTTTAATCTCTTTTAACCTAATGATTATTTAAGAATGTTTTTAGATAGTTATCTAAGAAAATTCTATTGCACATATATTAACTTATAATTTATAGAGCTGATTTGTAAAACTGGTTCACAGGTTTGGTAACTTTAAAATATTATAGATAGCAAATTCAATGATAAAAAAACAGCAATTTTATGATTATGAACGAAACTTTATTAAAATAATTTTACATAGTAAACGGATTTTCAAAGGAGTTTTCTTAATTCTGAAAATGTGCTTATCAAATAAAAAAATTTATTTAAAAAACTATCTTTTCATTTTAAATAAAATTACCTTTTCAACTTTCTTAAATTATGTAATTTCTATTTCATAAGTAAATGAATTTTAATTCGTTTGCAGACAGAAATCTGTACTCTAGTAAAATTCTGATTTTCTATTCCAAAGATTTTGTCCTAAATTTCAATTCTTATTTAATGTCTATTTATTCAGTAAACAGGTCCGAAAGCTAAGAAAACGCTTTCTTATGCATTACCGTTATGCCGCTTTATACTTAAGACATAATTTCTAACAACACACACACGCATACTTCTGCATATTACGAACATTGAATAGCTTAAATTAACATACGTCTAGTTTATTCAAAACATTGTAAGCATCGAAAATATCAATTCCTTAAATCACATCATCCCATTGCTTCGATCGCTAATTGTGCTATGTCTAATAAACATGTTCCATCTTAAGTGGACACTTTAATACTTAATTATCCTTATGTGAGCGAAAGTAGTTGCATTAGGTATATGCGTGACTTTTCGAAGTCTCAGGCTGCTTAAATTTTGTAAGTAGTTGCGAATATTATTTTGCTATGTTCTCGGAACGAATTTTGATATTAAATTCTAAACTTTTACACCCTGTTCGGTGGTACAAGTGTTCCAATATCCGAATCAAACAGGTGTGAGACTTGAAATTTAATAATTCAAAAGTCCGGGCATCTCTCTAGGTCAGTGAAAAAGATTTTTACAGTACAAAACGTTTCTTGCAGATGATGAAATAATTAAATAATACCCTATACAGAGATTCTTTAATAATATTTCTCTTCTCTCCTCTCTTTTTTTTCTTCTATTCGCCTTTCTCTCTCTCTCTCTCTCTCTCTTCCCTAATTTTACCTGCCGATGGAACCGCACTAATGTCGCCAAGCGGATCACCCTTCTCTCAATATTAACAAAACGAGAATTTTTCCATCCGAATTTTCGAGCGGTTCGTTTTCATTCGGGATTAAGGGGGCAGGTGGCGCTCTGGAGACCGCGTTCCCTTGTAACTATAGCAACAGTGCTGCATCTCATCCGCCATGCTTTTCCAACATCCCACTTCTTTTCCACTTACCTTCTTTTACTGCGCCAGAACTCTTCTTACCCACGAGTACACAGGAAAAGTTTTCCTCTCTGGCGAATTTAGCTCCCCCACCCCCTACCCCTTCATCCTCTTGCGAACATGAATGCTTGAGGGGGGGTGCATCATCGTACTTCATTCATCTCTTCTGTTAAAGTTTTCTCCGCCTTTAAGGTCCTGTGATTCCTGATAAGGGGAGGACAAAAAAACGGCTGAATTTGAAGAGTAAGAAGAAAAGGGGGGGAGGGGGCTCTAGTAATGGGCTGAGATTGCCGCGAACACTAATTAAACACATTTAAAGCTCGGTTGCGTTTTTCACTAACTTGTT
>CM063502.1:59580610-59603110 GCA_032207245.1 Pardosa pseudoannulata | reverse complement strand
CATTTATTTTGACAGCAGTAGAGACAATTAGCAATATGTCGTAAAAATAAATGATAACATCATTATAAAACAAACTAACAGTAAAATAAAAATAAATCCTAATATTATTTATGTAAACTAGTACTTTCTCTTATCCTTCATTCCAATAATATATATTTAAGGTTTAGAAGCAGAGACTTCGAAAGATCTGCTTTTCGAATTTCACTTTACTTATCTGCATAAAAATATATCTAAATGTATAATAATTTACTTGTATGAAGTATGATATAATTCTGAATTGAACATATTTAAAAAAATGCATTAAATATTTTAGTTTCTTGATTTTATTTCAATCGGCCAAAATGACTACGTTCAGTGACTTAACAGAAGTATGATGTATTTTCTGATTTATTTCAATTTTTGCTTAACGAATATAACTATATTTATGTGAATAAATATGATATTTTTTACACATTTCTCTAAGCTAGGAGTGTTTCTATAAAGATAAAAAAAAACTTCCTTTTTTTCTTTTTTACTTTTATCAAATATTTAACATTTTGCTTTACTTTAATATATTTTATATTTTAATTGCTTTTGTCTGATTTGTAATCTAATGTTACAATAACAAAAAAAATTAAGCTTAAAATATTTTTTCAAAATGTTGGTTCTAAATGTAGTTTATTTCTAAAGAAGTTTATTATTTTTCTTATTTCTAAAATCACTTTTGTTTTGTTTTTTTATTTCTATTTTACTATTAGTAAGAGAGGAAAATAAATAGTATCATAGAAGCTGTTAAAAACTTTTCTTTTCATTTGCTTGAAAATTTCTCCAGATTTGGCTTAAAATTAAAAAAAAATTATATAGAGTTAGATGAATAGTAACAGTATTCTATTATAACATGTTCTTGAGCCGAACATATTTTATGTTATTTCTTCATTAATAAGAAGACAGCACTATGGTTTGAAATCGCTAATCTAAATAATGATAATTCGTACATTTAATAAGTACAAAAATACCTTTACAAAATTAATCGAGTACTTTAAAATTTGCTGCTTTTGATGCAAAAATAAACTCAGGCTCTATTCTTAACAAATACTAAATTTTCACAGAAAGTGTAGTACATAATTTTCAATAAAAACATTTCTATTCAGATGTAAAATCGCATGCTCTATAATAAAACACTCTTATTCTATCGGCTAGCAATCTTGACTTTTAACAGAAAAACCAGGAATTAGAATCAATTCCTAATCAGGAACGATTAATTGAACACCTTGAAATAAATCGTTCAGTTTCTCTTACTTCAGTTTCTTATCATAATTTACTCGATACTGCGCTAAGTATTTTTAAAATAAGTATAATTTTCTTTTATAAACTAAACTGATAGCAGGAATATTTTATTTCATGTGAATTTGATTTATAGCAATTATATAAATAATCTATTTGAAATTTCTAAATAATAACAATCCCAGATGTAGTTATCGAAAACTTCCAAAGAAAAAAATTGTTAAAGATTAACAAATATCGCAGATATAAGCAAGTTAAATCGACATGACTGAATATATTCTGGACAAGTCAATTTGTAAGTTGCCATGAGAGGGGAGCTTCCCTCGGAAGATATAGCCTAACAAACTCAAAATTTTAATGCCTTTTTATATTGTGCGATGTTTTCTAATCTACATATGTCACAGCCGAACGATAGCCGAATGGTTAGGAAGCTGATCTTCGGTACCGGAGTTCGTGGGTTCGAATTCCACAGTGGCATGGATGTTCGTAGCCATTCGGAATAGGCTTTAAACAGTAGATCTTGGTTTAATTATCCCTCGTGTTGCAAAAGAGTAGACCATAGCTCTCCAAACCAGACCAAACGTACATTTGTCACCCATAACATAGTAAATAATTGCAGATATATTGCCTGTGTACTGAAGTAAAAACCTCTTTAATGAGGTATAGGTTAAAAATATTTTATCCATCTAAATTAGCTTTATGCAGAATTAATATAAACATACAGACATTAATACTTTATTTACTTCATTTATTCTAAAATAGTTAATTTTAATCTTATGATTGTATTATGTATGAATTTGATATATTTTAGGATTTAAAACATAGAATATAAACAATGTTCAAATAGATTTATTCGCAAATATATATTTAATTCATTTTTGGTGTCTTATTTTCGTAAATATATCACTCCAACACAACATATTTAAAACGGTAACATGTAAATAGAGATATTGATAAAAGACATTCTAATCCTCATTATGTAATCATTTTAAATTCTATTTATCGCTGAAAATTTTCCAATTCATATTCATCAATTTAAAGCTAATATTACCTCGTTTATGTCCACAAGATTTTAATAATGACAGTGAACTGAAATCATTATTAATATATTTTTTAGACGGTTGTAACAAATAATGTAAAGTTGGGATGTTCCTAGCGATCGTGATGAATCGTGCAGTTTGTCGTGAATCTTGTTCATCATTATGGGACATCGTAACTTGATCCCCCAGAAATCTAGCTGCCAAAATCATCCATTGATTTATATTTATGAAAAGCTATGGTTTATGCTTCCATCCAACTGTCGTTTATCTAATAGCAAACGGAGCACAAATGATTATTAAGCGATTCCGGAATAAATTTGTCATTTTCTTCCGCTCCTCCGAACGCCAAAAATGAAGATTAGTTAATCCTGCACCCCCCACAAAAAGAAAAATCCATCCATATAAAAGGTGTGAACTTGAGAAAAGCTGTCACCTCTGCTCCAGAAATCGCGAAGAGCCACAATCTCCTAAGAGAACCACCATGCTTACCAAATCCTCGCCTATCTCTACCGCGCAAGGACGATGCATCTCTAAGCCGCTTCAAATTAGTTGAGCGCAAAAATGAAGCCCGAGCCAGCTTTAGCTTTAGAAGACGCGAAAATTTTTCTTACAAAAGCTTAACCTTGGAGGTCTCCGTGTCTGCTGGCGTGTGGCAATCCACATTCATGGTACAGATCCTAACAAGATTTGTCAGAGTCAGTTCAAAGTCGGTGAGACCGGCAAAAGAAAAGTAATAGGGACTCCCAATGAAAAGGTGAAAAGTGCGACAGTGAGAGCAGTTTGTAACTAGTACAATCTCCTGGGGATGAAGGCATGGAAAGTTAGGGGAGGGGGCATCAGATTCCACAGATCAGCGGGGCCTCATTCGTTTGTTCTAGAGAAAGATCAAGACGGGAGGAGGGGGCGAAGGGGGTGCTGATCAGAGTTAAGGTAAGGAATAAGACCGTCCACGAAGGACGAAAAAAAAAAGAGAACATTTTTAGGGGAAGACGACGAACCTCATTATTGCCGGCAAAGCTGACGAGTTGTAATTTTCATTGTTGTCAATGCCTGGAACAAAATAGAGTTAGCAAAGACAAAGTAAAAGAAAAACAGACGCAAAAAGTCCTAAACAAGACATATATACAAACAAACATCTTTATATTATTTTTTTCGCCGCTTCATCATTTCTTTTGTCTCTGGGTGGGCAAAAGAGTCGCCCAGAGGCCTTGTTATCGGTCACATCTAATTCAACCCAACACAGTGCTATCAGTAGGACGAAAAAATTGTCGGATGAGGACTTTTTTCCCACAAATAAGTTGGTCTTCATAAATTGGAGCCTTTTGATCTGTTTAAGGGAGACGAGGTGTAAAACGGGATTTTTTTTTCTTACCTTAAACTCGGTTTCTATTTTTGTAACTCACTTTAAGAAAATTATGCAGTTTTTGTTTTTCACCACTCGATTTCAGAAGGAGCTTTATCTCATCTAATAAAAATGCTTATCTCTTTTAAGAGGACAAGGGAAAAAGGGAAGGAATTTTTTTCAAACACAGCTCTGATTTAATTATATGATTGTTTGGATTGTGCAATTCGAAGAAATACAAATACAACTAAATATTTTTGCTTGTTTCACATTTTTATATTTAGAAAAATGTGCAGAATTATTCACTTCACAGATTATTATTTTTACACCCAAATCAAAAATTTTGCGGTAATTTAAAATGCAAGGAAAAAACACATTTTGTCAGTTCTTATTTTTCTTAACGTATAGAAATGTTCATTACGTCAAAGGAACTTTTAAAGTAATTATGAGGGCGGACATATAGATATAAATATATATACGCACTTCTTTTGCTCACTTTTCGAAAGAAATAATTCTCTTCAAAATTCAAAGTAAAAATGCACCATCTTATTCCCAAATTTCATTTTGTCTAGAGTTTTTATAAAAATTTATTCCTGTAGTGCTATTGCCTTCAATTTACAGTTATAATAACAGTAAAAGTTTTTAAATGAAAATTAATTAGTTATTTTTTCCGATCTCCAAATTTTCTGCATCTTTCTATTGTTACAGTAAAATAAATAATTTTCGACTGCGGCAGAATTTTTAATACTTAACAGTTACCTTTTGTGCTCTAAGCGCTATACTGATATTAAAATTTTCCAGTAAAATATCTACACCCTCCTTTCTCTTGCATTGTATCAGCGTAATAAATATTTGCTTTTGATATCCTGTGTTCATTTGTTTGAATAACCAATTTAGGGATTGAAATCACATAAATAAGTTACAGTTAAATTTGAATGAAGTGCTAATTGACTTTTACTGAATCATATGAAATTGACGTGGGAACAACAAGCTTATAAAAATGTATTTAAACTATATTTTTCCTTTTCAAAATTTATTTTATTTATCGTCGCTGAAAAGGATATTCGTGAAACGAAAACACACTTGTGGCAATCCCAGTGCGTATGTACAATTCACTAAACTTATGTAAAAAGTAAACAAATTATAACGCTTTTCATGCTAAAAAAGAAAGATCAAATTTTTAAGATAAACATTTACCTGTATTCCGTTCATGTGCCTTATTATACTTGTACTTTTTAAGTCGGTTGAAGAAATGTGATATTTTCAAACTTTCCAGTCATTTTATGGTAATGAATGTAAATTGTTTATTTTGGTGGGGTTTTTTATAAACAAATTGGTATTTAACTATATAAAAATATATTACAAAAGGCTTTTCTAAGAAAAAACACTATTAATTGAAACGCGTCATAAATGTTTGTGTATTTTTATAATTTGTCATATTCCTGGTGATATATGGTAAACAAGGCACATTGTTGCCACAAACAACTTATAAATCATACACTACTTTCAAATGATGTGACCAGAATAATCTATTTGGTCTTAATTTCATCATACATTTTCTGTCTTCTTTTCCCATTTGACTAAAAACAGTTCTATTGTATGTTCATTAACTTTTTTATGAATCAAAACTTTATAATGGTGACACATCCCATGTTGAACTTCAGATATAATAATATTGGAGTCTTTTTTTTTTTTTACTTGATATATCTAATCATTAAAAACATAATTAATTTAGAATTATTTTAGAAATATTCATAAGTTTAATATAGCTAATTTTTTGGCCATGATAGTTTAATTTAAACGGCAAAATACTTGCATATTATTTATATACCCAATATGGAACTGAATTTAATCGATAGATAATAGCAAATGATTTTAAGCTTATATATATATATATATATATATATATATATATATATATATATATATATATGTGTGTATGTATATATATATACATATATATATATACATATACACACATATTAAATATATATATATATATATATATATATATATATATATATATATATATATATATATACATATATATATATATATATATATATATATATATATATATATATATATATATAAGCAAACGTTTCAATCCTTTGCTACACACACACACACACACACACACACATATATATATATATATATATATATATATATATATATATATATATATATATATATATATATATAATACCAATCCCATAAGCTTGATGTAAACTTTTATCAATGTGGTACCATAAGTAATAATTATCTATTCAACCTAATATTTTGATCAGTTTAAATGAGTGAAAACTTTCTCCTTATTTGACAAGTACTTGTACATGCGAAATGCTTAAAACATTAATGATTGTACGAAGGAATCTTCTCCTTTGCAGATCTTCCTGCACAAGTCGGCTATGCAGCACCATGCAAGGGAAATCCATCGAGGCGAGGTGAAACCCCATCAATGCCAGCAGTGTCTCAAGTCTTTCTCCTCTAACCACCAGCTAACGCAACACATAAGGATCCACACGGGCGAAAAACCCTACAAATGCTCCTATTGTGACAGGCGCTTCAAACAACTTTCTCACGTTCAGCAACACACACGCCTACATACAGGTAAGTCTGTCAAGCCTTTCAGTCCAATTCCTAATTTCAGATTATTCACAATCGGATTTACAGGGAGGACAGTGGCTCATGAATCGCGGAAGCTATTATTATTTTTTTTTTAAGTTGGATAGGTTTGAGATCAAACTTACATAACTTTCATACAGAATACAATATAATTACACTATTTGCCCCCTCGGAAGAAATATATGATTTTAAACGATTTGTAAATAACACATTTACTATATACTCGAGCATCCGGTGGAATAAATCTGTATCAAAATTGTTATAAATATTTGCATCATTTATCATTTATTTTTTACAAAATTTGAGGGTAAACTTAACATAGTTTTGAAAATTATAGGAATAATATATATATATATATATATATATATATATATATATATATATATATATAAATATATATATATATATATATATATATATAATAAGTTATGGATATCAATATAAATATTACCTATTGGAATTGAAAAAATATACAGGAAGCTATATTTATCAAATTAACATTCATAATTATATACCAATATGTAGAATGATTAATTCGAATGCATTTATAAATTCATAGAAATAAGGATAGCTAAAAGTAGGCTCATAAATTCTACACTAAAGATTTTATTACTCTGTATAATTATGCTAATTTCCATGACCGGACGATGACCGAATGGTAGGGTGCTGCTCTTCGGTACCGAAGTCCGTGGGTTCGAATCCCGCGAGCATGGATGTTCGTAACCGTTAGGAATTGGCTTTAAGCAGTAGGAACCAGTCTCATTAGATCTCGTGTAGCAAAACAGTAGACCGTTGCGCTCCAAACAAAACCATTTATCCTAATTTCTATTATATGTGTGTGTGTGTGTGTGTAATGTAGAGAACGTGATACATATGGGTAAATGGTGTTATCCAATAGGCATAGTATTTGATGAAATCGGATAGTCATGACCAAAGAATCGTTTATTTTCTAGAACTATAAGACAATCGATCAATTAGAATTTAAACATGTCTATTTTCAGTTACATCACAGAGGGCAGTAAATTTGCGTCTCTTTTGCAGCCCCAAGTAAGAAGAGAGAGAGTTCTCACGGTCTAGAATATATGAACTAAAATTGCTGATGTTACAATTTTTACCGCTACTCTGATGCATATATAAAAACTACAAAGGTTCAAAGTATACAGAAATGCTCGAGCATTATCTCTTTTTTACCATGAATAATTTTTTATACTGAATTAAAATAAAAAATGGACATTGCAGTTTAACCTTTAATACCACATGAATTTAATTTTTGGTAGACATCAAAAGCAAACTTATATTTTTAAACTACTATAAATTATTTGTAAACGCCTAAATAAATGCATGGTACTGAAGACTAAAATACGGTGTGGAAATTCAACACTAAATATTAGGTTTTCATTCTAATATTCATCCGCAGTAAAAGTAACACAAATTGCTTTCGATTTAGACACTATCTATAGAAAATTTCCCTTTCAGTCCCTCCATTAAGTGCATATATATTATTACATCTCTTATTACCATAGAAATGAAACTGAGCTTACATTTCCATACCGGCATCTCTAACCTTTATAGTAATTAGGTGTTTAATATGCAGGCAATTTCTATTTACTTGGATTAAATTGGTATAATTGGATAGAACTCATGTTGTTGGAATGGATTAACTGATTATTACTGTTTTGTTAATAAAAGCAATCAAGTCTTTTTCTTCTCTCTTACCCCTTCTAACATATATCTAGTGATAACAGAAAAACTATCTTCTTGAGTATTTTTCAACACGCAAAGCCAGAATTGTAGAATATATTTGTTTTCGATTTCCTCACTACGTCTTATTTGAAATTTTTATAATATTTTTTTATGTTAGACATATGGAAGATTTTGAAGAAAAAAATTGTTGTTTGTTTGATTAAATGAAAGAAGTTACTTTTCTAAATTACTTGTATCGGTTATGAAAACATTTTGACAAAAATATGACTGTCAAATTTACTTTAAATATCCCATTAGTAGATCCCCTATGATAGCGTTGGATAATTGTAGTAAATATGACAATATATATGCTTGAAAAACTTGTTGCTGTAAGGATAGAAGTAAAGTTTGTTTGAGAAAGGTTTTTTATTTATTTTTCTTCTTAAATGTTAGCTTTTACATCTCAAAAATATTTAGTTTGAAATATTTAGTTTGTGTCGCGTTTAATTGCTTCAGATATTAGCTCATCCATCATTACACAAATGCATAATAATGAATTATTTCCTGCAAACAGCAGTACTTTTAGATTGCTTTATATATTTTTCATATAAATTCGTATCTTATTTTTAGTATAAAGATAAAAATAAAATAATAAAACTCCATGAAAACGTTGCGATATATAATAAAGACAATAATCCTACAATAAATTAATTAAATAATTTTTTATGGCTGTCATCTCAAAATTTTTTTAATTTTTCCAATTAAAAATAGCAAAAATTTGATTGACTTAACCGTATTACTTAATTTATTACTTATTCATAAACTTTTTACATCTTTCACCAATGAGTTTAGACTTAATAATTATCGTAATATCTTGTACTAAATATATTGTTTATAACTTTTATACTATAATATCATTTTATAAGTTTTTATCAATTTTCTCAATTTAAATTTAAAGTTTGTTCCAATATTAAAGCCAGAATTGTAGAATATATTTGTTTTCCATTTCCTCACTACGTCTTATTTGAAATTTTTATATTTTTTTAATGTTAGACATATGGAAGATTTTGAAGAGAAAAATTGTCGTTTGTTTGGTTAAATGAAAGAAGTTACTTTTCTAAATTACTTGTATCTGTTAGTTAAATATTTTGACAAAAATATGACTGTCAAATTTACTTTAAATATCCCATTAGTAGATCATTATCTCTTTTTTACCATGAATAATTTTTTATACTGAATTAAAATAAAAAATGGACATTGCAGTTTAACCTTTAATACCACATGAATTTAATTTTTGGTAGACATCAAAAGCAAACTTATATTTTTAAACTACTATAAATTATTTGTAAACGCCTAAATAAATGCATGGTACTGAAGACTAAAATACGGTGTGGAAATTCAACACTAAATATTAGGTTTTCATTCTAATATTCATCCGCAGTAAAAGTAACACAAATTGCTTTCGATTTAGACACTATCTATAGAAAATTTCCCTTTCAGTCCCTCCATTAAGTGCATATATATTATTACATCTCTTATTACCATAGAAATGAAACTGAGCTTACATTTCCATACCGGCATCTCTAACCTTTATAGTAATTAGGTGTTTAATATGCAGGCAATTTCTATTTACTTGGATTAAATTGGTATAATTGGATAGAACTCATGTTGTTGGAATGGATTAACTGATTATTACTGTTTTGTTAATAAAAGCAATCAAGTCTTTTTCTTCTCTCTTACCCCTTCTAACATATATCTAGTGATAACAGAAAAACTATCTTCTTGAGTATTTTTCAACACGCAAAGCCAGAATTGTAGAATATATTTGTTTTCGATTTCCTCACTACGTCTTATTTGAAATTTTTATAATATTTTTTTATGTTAGACATATGGAAGATTTTGAAGAGAAAAATTGTTGTTTGTTTGATTAAATGAAAGAAGTTACTTTTCTAAATTACTTGTATCGGTTATGAAAATATTTTGACAAAAATATGACTGTCAAATTTACTTTAAATATCCCATTAGTAGATCCCCTATGATAGCGTTGGATAATTGTAGTAAATATGACAATATATATGCTTGAAAAACTTGTTGCTGTAAGGATAGAAATAAAGTTTGTTTGAGAGGTTTTTTTATTTATTTTTCATCTTAAATGTTAGCTTTTACATCTCAAAAATATTTAGTTTGTGTCGCGTTTAATTGCTTCAGAAATTATCTCATCCATCATTACACAAATGCATAATAATGAATTATTTCCTGCAAACAACAGTACTTTTAGATTGTTTTATACATTTTTCATATAAATTCATATCCTTTCTTTAGTATAAAGATAAAAAAGAATAAAACTCCATCTAAACGTTGCGATATATAACAAAAATAATAATCCTACAATAAATCAATTAAACAATTTAGATGGTTGTCATCTCAAATGTTTTTAACTTTCCCAATTAAAAATAGCAAAAATTTGAAAGAATTAACCGTATTGCTAACATTACTTAATTTATTACTTATTCATAAACTTTTTACATCTTTCACCAATGAGTTTAGACTTAATAATTCTAGCAATCTCTTGTACTAAATATATTTTTATAACTTTTATACCATAATATCATTAAGTTTTTATCAATTTTCACAATTTAAATTTAAAGTTTATTTCAGTAAATAGCCGTCAGACCAACATTACTTACTTTTATTGCCCCTCAGATATCAAATAAAACAGTAATTGAAGTTTTGAAGCATATGTAAAAAATAATTATAGGGTTATTCCTAATTTTTAAAATTTCTGTAAAAAAATTCTGTAAAAAATTTCTGTTCATTAAAAGTGTTTAATTGCTGAAAAATAGTCTTTGTGCATATATTGTCTCTTTGTATTTTATCTTTGTACTCTTTGTGTGATGCTAGAACCTTCATAAAAATCAACAGAGAGCTAAGATTATTAAAAAAATGAAACCCATTCATTATTATATGACAGACTCAAGGAAATATGCAAACAAATACTGAAAGGTTTGATTTTTTAATGCACTATGGTTTACTGTTTAGCTACACGAAGTCTGTGAGATTGGGACCTACTGCTTAAAGTCGATTCCAAACGGCTATGACCAGCAATGGGATTCAAACCCACGAATTTCGCAAATACTAATAAAGGTAACCAGTTAAAAATGCTGTATAACAGGCAGAGCCACTCTAACCGCAGGGCTAAATGAAGTATAGCTCCAGAACGATAGCCTTTTTCTTCAGCAATTTAGCAGGTAAAATAAAATAAATTATAAAGATATTTGAAAGTATTTTAGTATAATATAATACGTAACTTTCCACTCTTCTCAAACTTCTCCCAATTCTATGAGAAATAATAGAGAATGCATATTTAAATTATACTTGTGGTACTTTTTTTTAAGCTTTTAGAGGGTTATACAGTTTTTTTTAAATATAAGTTATATGAATTTAGTATGAGGTTTACATTTTTAATCGTTTATTGGCAGTATATTGACAGTTTCTAGATCTCAAACTTTTGTAAAACGTTACTGGTCTAACAGTGAAAAGTCAAATCTATCGCAATTCATCTCAAATAAAAAATATGACTAAAGCTTTTAGTTTTATTTTAGCTGGATTTTTTTTTAGGAAGAAATAGGTTGGAGAATTTTTTTCTCTCTAACTGAGATTAACCGAAGAGAAAATCTAGTTATCCCTTATATAAGTTAGTTTTATTATATATGCAGTTTTGCACAAAAGAATTGCAGTATTTTTTTATTACCTACTTATACTCATAGTTTCTCAACTATGCTTTTCTTCATAAACAACTAAAACTTATAACCCAAATTTACAACTAAAGAGCAAGATTGAGATAAAATGTTTTCAGATTTCCTATTGATCTAATCGATGCCTCAAATCATTTAACATTTTAGGTTGTAATATTAAAAAAATAGTCTTAACAGTGAAAGGTAAAATCTCTCTTATTTAATCTTAAATTTTAAAAAAAAATATGACTAAGGTTTCCTCAGCTTATTATAGCTAGTTGGGCAGGTATTTTGAAGAATTTTTTTCTCTCACACTGAAATCAACTGAAGTGATAAAAAAGACTAGTTAGAACTTATTTAAGCTAGTTGTATTATATTATTTTTTCACAAATAATTTTAGTATTTTTTAACCCATTTATACTTATATATTTTGAACTTTACTTTGTAGAAAACGAAAATTCGTAAACTAACTATATTATTTATAAGAAAATAATAGCACGTACGCAGGATTCTTAGTGAAATAATCAAACAATTTAACATTCTAGGCCAGTTGTTCCCAACCTTTTCTTGTTCACGGAATTCTTACTATGAACCCTCAAGTAAAACAACTCTATAATAACAAAATTTCAATTTTAACTGTAATGTTTTAAATGGCAAAGAAAAATAAATTTTAAATAAAATAGTTTGATACTGAATGCAATATTTGTTGAAATTATTACTTTGTATTTTGAATTATAAAAACATTATTTTTCATTTAAGTGTTGTTTGTGAATTAACTGGTGCTGACAATAAGCAATCCTTCATCTCGATTTAAAGAAACAAACAAAAAACCCTACTAATTCATTTATTGCTGTTTGTTTTAAGTTTCGTAAAAATGAAAATGGATCACAGTAATTTTATTTTATATTAATCCTTTAGTGGACTCGACAGTGTGGCTCACGCACTCCCAAATTAATTTTTACGTACCACGCACCCCCTAGTAGCCACACGGGAGATCCGTAAATACTAGGAAACCACTGTTCTACCCTTTAACAGTCAAACAATAGCCTTACAAAAGTCAAATCTCCGTCTCCCGTGTTTAAACTTTAAATTAAGAAAAAAATATGACTGTGGCTTTCCTAGTTTTCTTTTAGCTGGGTTTTTTAGCGGAGATATTTTGTCGATTTTTTTTTTTCTCTCTCACTGAGATCAGCGGAAGAGAAAAAAACTAGTTAGCACTTGTTTAAGTTAGTTGTACTCTGTTTCATTCATGATACCATCATGCAATATTTTTTTACGGTCATGTATTGATACAAAAAGCTAAAATACATTTTTTTTTCTAATAAAAAAAAAAGAATTTTCCTGTCGAACCACGGTTTTATACTTCAGCGATGTGTTTTAAGCATCATTTATTTTCTTTATCTTAATAAAAATTAGTGGTCCTTTGTAAATTTTAGTGAATATTTAATAAATAATGGAAAAACAATTTTCCGCACTTTTATAAAGTTTGTTTTGTAAACGAACAAAAACGCTCTTAAAAAGCCGAGAAAATCATGTTTTAGATGATTTGGGGCTTTATAAAAAAACTATCTTCTTTGAATTAATATAAAAATTAAAATTTTATACATGAAAAAATGTAGTTGCGGTGTCATCACTTACTTTGCTTCTTCTTCCTCGATTAATAATCATTCAGATTAATGAGACACTTCTTTTTATTAGGATATTCCTAAATTTTCATTGATATTAATGCATGTCAAGCTTATTTTTTTTACCAAGCTTAGCAGGGAAATATTCTTATGCACAGATGTTTTCAGCAATTTAGAACCACAGTTAACCCCTGTAAAGCTGTTTTCCTGGCCTTTAAAAATAAAGAAACGAAAAAAAAATAAAAAAGAGGTTAAGTAAATAATATCGGGGTTGCAAAAATTGACATAAAGAACAAAAGCTTTAACAAGACTTTTAAAATTGGTAAAAGTCGATCTTTTTCACATACCGCTAACAACTTGCTTTTGCGGAACAGACAAAAATTGATAATCAATAGCCCGGCATTCACTCATGTAAGTAAGTGCATTAAGATGGCTATTGTGTGCTACGGTAGACCCTCGCGACAAGTTTTAAATTTTTTTTTCTCCCCTCTCTTTTTTTCCGATAGCATCTTTTTTTTTATTATTTTTCTTTTATTATTTTTTCTATTATTATTTTTTTTTTCCAGCTACTGCTACCAAACTGTTCTCAATCACGAGAAACGACGATATTGTTTTTAGGGAATAAACTTCAAGCAGTAAATGAAACTTTCGACAAGAATCAATTGTCCGAACATACAACACACCATCGACACGCGGGACAGTTGTTATCAAGTGCTTCCTATTGGCGACTTTTGGCGCATAGATCTTGTCGCCAGATTTCTATTCCGTGCGTACAGAATTAAAGGGACGGTGGACTTTGAAAATTAATTGAATTTGTTTTTATTACCTTACTTAAAATTTAATATTATTATCAATATATTTATGGGAAAGTGTTTGCAATCTCATGGTAAAATCATAAAAGTTCTTAATTATTAATTATTCCAAACGAGACACTATTGAAAATGCACCATGCGCATCACTTTCACGTACAGTAGAGTCACTTTAATTGATAGAATACATTTTAGGCTTTAGAATAAAACTTAGTTGCTATTGTAAGTATTCCCTGGAAATATACTTAGAAAAACAGCTATAGTTACAATATCTATTTTTCCTGTACAAAATACATGTAATGATTCCTTCATTTTCAAAAAGAATAGATTTATGCTGGTCGAAATACATTAGTTTTAACTAGCTTTTATTTTATTTTCTACAAGGTAAATTGTTGATAAATATAGGTAAAATGCCCCTAGGATAAATAGGATAAATAAGGTATATGACGGTTAGAAATGCTCATGGAGCGTTTCGAATGTTTATAAAGCTCGAAATTTAAAAAAAAAACAAAAAAAAAAAAAAAAAAAAAAAACCTATTAATGTAGTTATTACTAATAACTGGACCCAAAACTGAATTATCTTGTATGGTAATAACTCTATTAATTACATGGTTATGGGAACTAAAATATCTTACATCATTCATATTCTTAGCTCTATCTCCCAATTCCACGAATAGAAATATTGCATTTTCAGGCAGATTTCGTGCAGATGAACGTCTGCTGTATACTTGAGGGAGCATAAACTTAATCAAGACAGATTTTTTTTTTTTTTTACTACAACACATTTTTACACGTTTTCATTTAACTCACATTCTGCCTCTGTTTAGATCTGAATCATGTAATCAATTTTTAGCTAACTTCCCCTTTTCAAGCTGAGCTGAAATTTTGCATTCTAAAGTATCTGTGATGACAATACATGAGTCATTTAAAAAATTACGTTATTATAGATGAATTAATTCATTTCAATAAGTATTGCTTGTCTAACCCTTGTCAAATCTAACAGTAAATACTTCAAAGTTGTAATTCATTGCTGTAAGCAAAATTTTTCCATATTCCAGTATTATGGTAACGGAAAAGCAGTTACTATTAATAGGAGCAATAAAAAAATTAGTAATGAATAAAACAAATGTAAGGCAAATTTCTTTAGAAAAGTGGAAAAAATTGGAACATTACTAGAATCAATATTATTTTAATCCAATTATTCAATGTTGAGAATGTAGTCAATAACTAGACGGTGAAGCAAAGCTACAAATTTCAAGAGTAGTTAAATATCACGTTAAAATTTGATTAATTAAATATATATGTATATATATATATATATATATATATATATATATATATATATATATATATATATATATATATATATATATATATATATATATAGTTTCTTTAATAGACATCACAAAATTTCACAAAACAAAACTAGTTTTGGGTATTTTGGTCGAAGAAAATTCTTTCTAAATTCTGTCTAACATGTCTGTTAAAGGAACAAATAAATGTATTATAGTCAGATAAAATTTGATTAATTAAAATTCATATAAATATAGTTTCTTTAGGATATAGACGGTACAAAATTCTATAAAATAAGAATAGTTCTCTTGGGAATTTTGTTCAAAGAAAATTCTTCCTTTAGTCATTCAAATGTGTCTAAGAGGACAAATAAATGTATAACGTTGTTTTATTTTGTATTAAGGCTAGAGTGAACTATCAAGACTAATTTATTTCGTTTCCATGAACCTGCTAGATTTAGTAATATATGTATGCCTATTAATAATATATGTATGTAAGAATGGTTACAATTTCCAGGTAAAATATTTATAATTTTGAAAGTTCTTAACAATTAACTGATTCAAAAGTAGCTTAAATTGAAATATTCTATGCTCATCCCTTTTACATATAAGGTCATTTTTATTGCTTGAATACCTTTTAGATCGCAGAGAAAAATTTAGTTGTTATAGTATGTTCTCATGGAAAATATAATTAAAAAAATAAAATTTTTCATATTTTCTATACAAAATATCTATTTAGAATGGAAAGAGTTTTGCCGTAAAAAATATATTAACTAACCTTTATTTTATACTCTATAATATAAATAGTCGATGAATTTCGAATACATATGACGGTTAGAAATGTACCTTAAATATTTTAGGTAATTATAAAATTCGAAAAATTTTGTTTTTAAAATAGTTTAAAGTAGTTGTAAGTAATAACTGAATTTCTGTCGTGGTAATAATTATGTTCTTTAAAAGGTGCTAGATATTAACACATCCTTTATACTCCTAGAAATTAGTTGTATTTCACAGATCGATTGAATTAAAATATCGAATTTCCAGCTAAATTTCATTGAATCGAAAGTCCACTGTCACCTTAATGCTTCATTTGTCAATTTCTATTAGCTTATGTACACCTATGTTTCAGGACTGGCAATCCTTAATCATTTAACAGTTCCTTTTTGTCTTTGAAAACTATCAAAATTTTGCTTAAGAAATGAATAATTTAGAAATTCAAACTTTAATGGGCAATCAGACAAATCTGCTACGAAATCTAAACAGTTAAAAAAAATTCGATCAATCAGATGTTTAATATATTTGTATAAATTGGCAGAATAAAGAAGCAATTTGGAATTTTTTTCAAGAAAAAAGATTTCGGAAACAGCGTTCAGGAAAACTGTTACCCATACAGCAAACTATGTATCATATACGTTACAAGTACGTATTATGGTACATGATATGTATTTGCAACGTATATGATGAAATGTGTGCTATATGGGTAGGTGTAAAGATAAGCAGTTATTAAACTCTCAAACTGAAAAGAGAAAAAAAGAATAAAAAAGACTGCAAATGAATTAAAAAATAACTTGAAATTTATACCTAAAGAATTTTTTTTTTTAATAAATTTATTTCAAAATCACAATATATTACCTTTAAAGAATGCTGTAGGATTTTGAAAAAGACCTTAATAAATCAATCCTTGAAGATCGGTACAGTGTATAGAGTGCGAGCTTGAATCTTAAGTTCATTCTGCTAATTAACGGCTTACTTACCGAACTCAGCGTCTTGTGTTCCTGTTTACAGTTACTCCTCTAATACGTGTCTGGAGAGGCTTCTCTCCGAATAGGGAGAGTGGGGGGCAGAGAGTACTTTAGAACTGGGGCGCTACCTCCCACTGACCTTCCTCGAGAAATTGAGAATACTAAATCGAGAAAATTAACTGGATATCGTTAGAACTAACAGGAATTTTAAAAAATAAAATAATATAGAGGAGGATTTAAAACATGTATTAAATATATTTGTATCTCGACAATCCTAGGTTGAAATATATTTCCTGAAATGTTAGAGTAAATTAATTCAAACACATAAAAAGCCATTAAAAAATTAAATCATAAAAATGGGCATTTATGGACAAAAAGTGTAGTTTCTACAGACATAAGTATATGTGTTTCTTTTAAATATTTTAAATTACTTTGCACAAAAATTATCCTTACATAAAGATTTTGAAACTATTTGTGATAAATCTGATATCTTCAGTTTTTATTAATTTTATAAATTCAATTTAATTCGTTCAGTTTTAATTATATAGATCTGATTAAATGATAAAGGAAACTTCAGTGTAAAAGTTAAACTTAGTATTGCTATATCATGGGAATTCTATGGGTAAATTATTTCAGTTGCAGTGTAGAGGATAAAACACATTCAAACAAACTGTTTTAAGTTCATTTTGTAAAAAACGTCAATTTTGGGATATTTTAAAAATCTGCAACTAGGTGGCAAAAAGTTATAAATTTCTTAAACGCTGTCAATTTATGTATATATATTTAAACCCTTGTTTTGAAACTTCCGAGTCTAAAATTCTATCTTAAAACTCTCATACATATCAAATCTAAAAACTACTGTATGTGTACCTCTAACAGATAACTTTAAAAAAAAATTAATTCTTATCGTTTTTCCAAATTGAGTTAGTACTAATTGCTAGATATTTTTTTTAATCTATAAGTTAAATTATAATAATCATACACGTTGGAAATCAATTTTGTAATTTTCACTAGCTATTTTCTAATGCGAAGATATCTTTTAGATGTGTAAAACAATCCCACACACATCAATAACACAATATAAAACAATCACACACGTTTGTCAAAATTCTGTTCCGAACCAATTAAAAAAGGAGCATTCTTTTCAAAGTTTCTTTAATTAGAGCCAAACAGAATTTATATCTTTTCATCTAAGCAAGTGACTTACAGAAAGCCTTGAAATTTACCTACTCTACCTAATACGAAAACTTAAATTTACGTAGTTGATTGCACAATAGTCTATTGAGTATTGAAGAGTCTGAATATGTCTCTCAATTTACAGCATTGTTATAATAAATGAACCTAAATAAAAGTTAGCGTTAATAAGAGAGTTAAAATTACGCATTTTGAAAATTACCAAAGCAATGTAAATAAATTTTTAATATATTGCAGCCATTCTACTATTCATTTTAAGTGCGGGCATTGTGAATATATTTAAGTTCATTTATATATGAGTAAACATAAAGGGAATGCAAGTCCTTACTATAATTTTAAGTTGATAACTATATTTGTTAAACAGACTTCATTTATAAGTCAATGAGTTTTAACTTCATTCCTCGTATGAATAACACAATTGAGATTTTTCTTTTTTCAGAATGCATTTTCTTATGCTTCTAATAATTTTATTATATGTTTGACGAAATGTTTTACCACTTGTTAATATGTGTATAACAACATTATGTAATAAAAACGGCAGATTTTTCGAGATATATAACCAAACTATAGTATAATAATAACCAAATATAACCAAATAACCAAATAAGGATAACCAAATATAATAACCAAATAATAACCAAATAAGGAAACATTCATAAATAATCACTGAAAAACAAGTCTCTTTTATGTATAGAAAATAAACAAAAATTGCAGCTTTTTAAAGGACCATTTTGTTTGCCTAAGTGCTTTGGATTTCCATATGATAGTTATAATTATAACTGGTAATCAATTGATACAATCAATGTTGTGTGCGTATGTACAAAACCCGAAAAGACTTCAGTGCTCTATTTAGTTCTGTTTCATTGACTTATTTTTCTTCTAGCTATCTTGCGTTATTATACATTTGTTTACATCTAAAAATTCCTCCAGAAATTCAATTTAATATACAACAGAATGACATTAAACATTTTCAATATTTTTTGTCTATTTACAAAGCAATTCTAAGATAATCAGATTGACTTATATACCAGCGTTTTCCTTTATAAATTATTACAATTCATAACGACAATTGAACAAAAATCACGTAAAAATATTTCCTTTGGTGCCTGAATATTTTTTTTTTATTTCCAAATAATTAATTGATTGAAACTAGACTTTTTGCTGAATAAACGAAATTTCAAATACAAATGCGTAACTTAAAATTATTTTTGTTTTTAAAGCTTTCGAAGCATTGCAACATAATGAAAATCTGTTAAGCTACTGTTTCAGTAGACGTCTGAATAAACATCGTGTTTTAAATTAAGTAGCACTTTCATTGTCACTGGTCTCCTGGGTACTGCATCATCGATGATCTTATTAAGCCATTGTTTAATACGATCATACAAAACGCCGTAGTGTAAACATACAATTTTTGAATTACACTGCTCAAAAGGATAACTTAGAAATTGTCTAGTAAACAATAATAGTAATAAAAGAGCTTAATTAGGTGGATTTTTTAACACTTTTTTTTTCAATATAGGTTCAAATTTACTTCGATTAGTGTTGAAAATTAAACTGTAAAATTATCTCAAGCGAAGTGGAAAAGGTGTTACTGTTTATATAACACTGTCATTAAACAAAAAAGAATGACAATAAAAGTTAAGCATTAGGATAATTAAGGTAAATAATTTAACTGTTTTTAACACTCATCGTATGTGATTTTTTTTCCCATTCAATGAGTGAGTTAATTTTGCAATGATTTTGCTATTAATTTAACGTCGTGTTAATTTCGATTATTTTTTAATACCAAAAACGGTTTTATCTAGTTTTCACTTGACTTTCGCCTTACCAATTTAAAAATAAAAATGTGGTCACGAAATTGATTGCTCTTACATTTTGAAATTTTTGAAAAATACTATCTCGACGGGATGCTTCAAATGAATGACGGGTTTGGAAACTTTCTGATGAGCGAGTCAAATTCTAGGAAAGTTTTGAAGCGCCAACACGTCGCTTCGTCTAATCTGTATCAAAGTATGTCTGAAAAAGAAAAAAAAATACTAATAAATAAAGAAAATAAAGTTTGAAAAAAAAAGAAAAGAAAAAAAGCCGAATAATCAGTGACATGGAAAATATCTTAACAGGCGCTAGACTTGACAGCTACGTCTTGCCCGTCTCTACCATAAGTGGCCCTGTAGTTGACACTTTTAATTCGACAAAATTGGCGTGCGTTTAAAAGAACCAAAATACAAGCTGGAAAGAACCAAAGAAGAACGAACCTCGCACTATCTCAATTTCTCATAAACGCCCCAATTAAAAACAAAAAAAAAAAATGCAAACAAACAAAAATATGTAGTTATTACCGATACTTAAAGCGAAACCTAAACTTTTTTCCTCGGGCCAGGCAGCAGCAAAAAACTGTCGAAAAAGTTGCCGTCCCCTCGTACGCGTGTCGAAAATAAAAATCGAGTGATAGGTCACTCGAGACAATCCCCAGTCGAGTCAGGCCCCCCTCCCGCGAGAAAATCCCTTTACTTCCTCCAGCCCCCCCTCCCACGACAAGGATATTAGCAAGGCAGGCCGAGCCTTCTTATATTCTCGTTAAGAAGACTGTCGCAAGCAGGCTGTAAGAAGTACATCGCTGCTGACCCCTAGGGTTTGGAAAAGCCATCCATTATACTCGATCCTGACGGCTGAATAAAGGCGCCCCCTTTCCGCGCGGGGGGGGAGGGGCAGAAATCAATGCACCATTTACTATGCACGGACATCCATCATCGGCTGTCAAATATCTGTCACTGCCATGATTTATGGCGCGAGCGCTGGCCGCCGCTTCCCATTGGACAACGCGCTACCCACTGTCCACGCCCAAGGTTGCTGCCGAGGGAAAAAGGACGCCAACGGAAGAACAAATTGGCGGGAAAAAACCAACTCGGCCCCAAAAAGTGTGACACTCTCCACGCAATCCTAATTGAAAAATTACCAGCCACGACAACTTTGAATGCCGCTTCTCAATTACGAATTTTAGATTTTAGGCCTTAATACGGCAGATTTTTTAAAATTATTATTCCTTCCATTGCCGTGGCTTCGCATGACGTCACGCGTGACTTTAGCTAGAATCCGATTAGATGACATAATATGAAAAATATCTAAAGACGGATGTTTGTTTTTTCTGTATGGTTATGTACCTCTTTCTTGAATGTAAATTTCATCCTGTACACAATTGCATAAAAATTTCAATAATATTGCTTCGTATAACGTTACTCTCGTTTTTTGTTAGAATCTGATTAGGCTGATATTACTTGAGTATTACTGAATGTTTGTTTTTATGCATGATTATGTTAGTCTTTTTAACTGCCATTGGCATCGTAGAAGGTTAAGTCCGTTTTTTACTACAACCTGATTAGACAAGCATTACTTAATAATGTAGATAAATATTTGTTTTTATTTACTGATTAAATGGTTATATACCAGTTTCTTGAATGCATGTTTCATTGTATACACACTTGCATAAAAACTTCATTAAGGACATAATAAAATCATTTTAACCATTTTTTTTAAACTGAAGTATGCGGTAGCTTATTCTGTTTTTTAGACTGTGTCATCTATTAAGCTCCAATGATACTTTTTATTAATAAAAATTATTAAGCTATACTAAAAGTAAAATAAACTTAGCAGCAAAAGGTTTAGAAGAAACCAGACACTTTTTGATTAATAATCTTACACTTTCAAAGATAATACTTAATTTATTTCTATCATAAGTGTGATCCACACGCATATATTCATACAACGAAAAGCGATTCTTTGCAAAAAAATATCCGTGTTCATCATTTATTTACTTGCGTATTTGCTATAAAATTATTTATACGTTTATGACACATTTTTACTTATTTTATATCAGAATCATAAAAGCGAAAAACAAATTTATTTTCCATTCAGATAATATGTATAGTATATGTTCTTAATTACTTAATCTATTGTATCATCATTTGAAAAATGCATAAATGCTTTCTTTTATAAGAGCTAAAAATTTTACCATTTATAAAAAAAACTAAAACTTAAAAAAATATTTTGACTTAATAAAAAAATTAATACTTAATTAGTGGTAAAGTAAAAAAAAAAAGATGAAAAAAATAATTTTTTTACGGCATCTGATATTTTTTTAACATTTCATA
>CM063502.1:59545610-59570610 GCA_032207245.1 Pardosa pseudoannulata | reverse complement strand
CGTAGGTCCCCCCTGTTGATAAATATACCCATCATCAAACCGAGCCATTAACGTTAGAGGCCGATCTTATTTTTCAAACTAGCTCCCTCACTTTTGCGACTTCCTTTCCGCTCTCTCCACTTCATCAAACCCGCTTTACGTTTTCTATTCAGCCTTCGTTTTTCCCATTTGATAGTTGAAAGCGATAGGCTGATCTATCCTCTATCAAAATACTCCCTCTCTCTATTTGAGAGAGTTGAGTACCTTTAACGCGCTCTGATCTCTTTTTCCTCTCTTTCAGCTGAGCGGTCGTTACACAGTCAAAGCCCCATTTGTCACACGGGCAACGAATTTTTTATACAGGACTTGGAATTTTTTTTTTATATATATACTTTTTATTTCTTACTCCGGTAGTGCGCGCGCGCCTCTGCTATTGGACTTATATTAAGGCGCAGGCATTTTGGCCGTACTAAAGCCTCATCTATTTGTTCGCACCCCATAATGCATAAAAAGTTGTACCAGCGCCCATTTACTTCGCATTTAGCTTGGTCATAAGTCTACAGCGCAATTCGAAGTTTCATAATGGAAGTCTACGGTGCAGAAAAATGGGAAAGAATGCCTGAAAAATCTGAAGAAATTTTTTTTTCTTCTTCTAAATAGTCTTTGTAGACTTAACTAAAATAAATAAAAAAAAATATGACGTGAGACTAAATTCCGATATGATACTTATCAACAGTCATATATAAAATTAACAATAAATGATACACACTTGAAAAATAGTACAGAATAATTATGACACAGTTTCCTATTTCATTTTATATAATTATATATGCAATTCCTCTTTAAGTGTTTTAAAATTCCTACGATTATTAATTATTTTTCAGTGTTTTTGTAAATATGAAATTACATAGTTTCTTCAATGTATTTGGTATAGAACTGATATTAGTCATGGAAGCTGCTTGTTTTTATTTGACAAACTGTAATGAATAATTATAAAATAGTTTTCTATTTCATTTTATATAATTATATCGATAATACCTCTACAGATATTTTAAAATTTCTGCGATTGTTAATTAGTTCCCTGTGTCTTTAAAAATGTGAAATTAGATTTTTTTCTTTAATATATTTGGGATAGAACAGAGATTAGTCGAAGAAACTGCTTCCTTAAGAACCCATGTAATAAGATCGAAGCACTTTACAAAGCGCGTATGTAAGTTGTAAACTTAGACGACACCTTTTACACATATATACAGTGGAAGTTAAACAAAATTAATCACAACAAAACTTTTTTTTTTTTTTGGTTCAATCGACAAAGGACTCCAAGCCCTTTTCTCTCACTGTTTGTGTGGATAAAAACTTACTAATTAAGGCATTTTGTTATGAAATTAGAGATGTATTACTGTTTTCAAAACTGTGCAAACGTTAAAATAAACGAAAAAAACATTTAGTGGATGAATGGAAAAAATTCGTTTTATCCAAGATTTCTGAGATTCGCTATAAAAGATAAATTAGAATTGTATAGCAATACGGGAACAGGGAGGAGATCTAAAATTTATTTCGTTATATACGGCATTCTTTATATCAGGGTTCGACTGTATTACATTTTTGTCAAATTATAACAGAGTGCGCACTTGTATTATATTATAATTTGACAAAATAGCGGGTGCGTCAGATACAAAAATTTGTCTGTGACGCTTTCGACTACCCTCTTCCCATTAAAAGCTTATTACACCACTGGCATTGACTTTCATGAAAAAATCAGACTTTGCAAATTGAAATTGAGTTTTAATAATCTAAATGAGATCGGGTCTTAAAGCAGATACTCAAATATATTTTAGTACCTAAATGTGTATAAGTATTTGGTACAACTTTTGTAGGAACTTATGAAAAGTTTAGTTGCAAAAAAAATTTTAAATCTGAAAGTAAAAAAACCTGATTTTTTAAAAGCATTTATTGTAATTAATTTAGGTATACTTTAAAGTATATGGGAATAAAATTTCATAAGTCTGAAAAAAAAAAGAGAAAAGATAAAAAAAAAAGTTTCAAACGTCCATTTAAATCGGTCATCATTTAGTAAGAAGAGATGAGGATTAAATTCTGGTCAAAATTGCTAGAATTATGTTCTAGATGTCAAAATAAAATCAACACATTCCATTAATAGTACGTTATGGAGCCCCCTAAATTGATCGTTGCCATGAGCCCCAGATTGTCCTGATCTGGGCCTGTTTGTAGCCTCTCTCACCTTTAATCATTCAACTCTCTTATGAGGCTACTTGAATTTTACTTAACAGGATCATGCTAACGAATTATTTTTTTCTACATAATCTAGAATAACATTTTAAATATAAAAATTAAATTATTTTCTTGATCTTCATATAATAAACAAACGAGAGGATTAAATAAACAAATTTCACTAAGGACACGATCATTTAAAGTTTACTAAAGGCGAGATTTAATTCCAACGTCATTGTAAAATTATTAATTTTCCTTTTTAAATGAAAATCAGTTCTCCAAAGAGACTATTATTTATTGTTTCTATTCTGCAAATATCCAAATTGAGGTAAAACATAAATTTCTTTTGTTTGCAGTCAAACATAAATGGAATAAAATATACAAGAAGCCTTTGGGCAGATGGACAATAAAAAACTTCAACATTTAAAACACACAGAAGTAATTAAAAAACACTGTAAACATCCATTTTCTATTTTGAAGTCATTATAAGCGTTTGAAAATTTGATCGATATTGAAAAAAAATAAATAAATAAACCTATAGTCCATAACTAACAAATGAACGTATACGATGAGTCGGTTATCTGTCAAAGAGGTTTCGAAACAGTTGTCTCCTGTATTTTCGCCTTCCCATTTACGCATTTCAAGCCCCAGTCTTGATTACAACTAAAGTTATTTCCTTGGAATAAACGTGTTTTTAAAGTTCCTTGAAGAGTTTCTTACAATTGGGAGTAAAAGATTAGAAACTGGCAGTAAATTATGAATTCTGACTGTTAGGTACATTCACGTCGGATAGATGCCAATCAACTATTTATAGATAGCATTCAATTATTACAATATATTACTATTTACTATTAGCAAATAATTACCCTAATAAATACTTAAGTGGGATATTTTATAAATTTTATTTAATAATGTTGATTTTGTTTAACTAATTGGTTATTATTATTAATATTCTTTCATTCATTTATTTATTTAGCATAATAATTTTTCCAAGTTTTTCCAATCACAACTCATCCACTTCTTCATCTGACTTTACAGTCTTCCAAAAGGTTTTACTCAATTTATTCGGTGGTTCGCTGCTTTTTCTGAATCTTTAAGAAATATTTTAGATCTCATAAAATGTATCTCTCATTAGTTGCAAAATGCATTCAATATTGATACGATTGAATATTTCAATTTGATTAAAAAGTATTAAAAGTAATCTTTAATGAATTAAATTGACTGAAATTGATAAAATTAAACTCGCCACTTACCTATTAAATTGACTCTAAAATTAAACTAAAAGTGAAAGGAAATGAAAGTTAATTAATTTTGCTTTTAATTGTTGCTCAATGTTTTGATCAGAAGTATTTGGCAATCTGCTGACGCGAAGACAATTCGAAGAAAGTTTTATGAATTTCTTTTTTTAATACAACAAGGACTCCAGTACTTTTCCCCCCACTGTGTGGGTGAATAAAAAATTATAATTTTCATACATTCTCTAATAAATTAGAGATTAAATACTATTTTCACAACTGAAATCCTTCAAAGTCAAATAATAATAATAATAATAAATAAATAAATGGTCGATTTAAATAAAAGTTCTTACTTCCAATTTTTCGTTGAGGGATTCTTTATAAAAGGATAAATTAGCATTTAATTGGTAGAAAAGTGAGACTAAAATTTTTGTTTGTTATATCCGAAATCTCGTTATATAATAGGTTCACTATAATGGTGTTCAACTGTACAGTAATGTGTTGTATCTTCTTCAGTTGAGCATAAAAAGGATTTTGTCTTATTTTTATCAAATTCAAAGATTCTCATAAGCTGCCCAGTTTTTTAATGTATATAAAATAATTATAAATAACTACACTAAAAATTATAGAATGAGTACAATGGTACAACATACAATTAATTACTTTAAATGCCATAATGTACTCACTAAAAAACAAGCAGCTGTTTAATAATAAAGCGAAAAAGGTAAAATTGGATTTCTAAAAGTCAAGCATTGTTCTGCAGCGCATTTAAAAAACAACAACAGAGGGATTAAATATAATTTTTCAGAATTAATTCAGTCTCCATATAAGTGAAGCCAAACCGTTATAAGAAAATTTCCTTAACAGATCTTAACTCAACCGATAATAGTAAAGAGTGTAAATAAAAGTAATAACGCATGCGCCAAGAAACTGTTCCAGAATGTTCCAGATCCAAACCCCTATCTAACATTTAAAGAGAGAAAAAAAAGTTAAATTACCATGTTCATCTGATATAGATTTGTCACCCTCTTTTAAACCTTACTTTGTCCTTAATCTCGAGCTCAATTAAAATTTCATAGCATTTTAATGAAAAACTAATTTAATTTCCAACAACATGCCAGGTATTAACGAAAAATACATCTGTCATACTTAATAGGCATTATCTATTTCTCTATTTGTAAGCTCAATGAGTCTGTTGCAACTGATAATGAGATTAACCTGTAGCTTAAGAGTTAAGAAGTTTTTTAACGCTAATGCATCATACCAAAGACGGCTTATTTTATAATTTACAACTTACTATCCTTCAAGTAGTTACTCCATTTCGCTCTTTCAGAATCTTTTTACCCGCTAATTCTCGTACGAAACAAGTAAAGCTTAAGTTGTCATGCAAAAAAAAATCTTAAAATGAGACTTAAAAATTTCTTTTTCGTCTCGGCCAATCAAATCTCAGTGGCTAGATCATGCGATTTGGGACGAAATATACACACGTATATCTATGTATTTTTTCCCCTCCCGATGCTTATCCCATCTCGAACTTTTGTGTTGTATCTTCCCCTTTCTCCAAAACAATGTTTTATTTCGGCGTTTTTTTTAATCTGCACAATTTCGAGTGCACCACTTGCGCATTTATCTTTTTATCACTTTTTATCCTGCAGTCGCGGGTGGGGGTAGGGGTTGAGCATTTTTTTGCTCAAGAGTGAGAGAGGGGGAGTGAGTGTGTGTGTGAGAGAGAGAGGAGATTTCATCTCTTTTCATCCCAGGGAGTTTGATTCGTCTATCTCCCTAACTAATCCCGGGCTAAGAGTTTTCCCTCTCTCCAACTCTGGAGGATCCCGGGTCGGGCAGCTGGAGCCAACTGATGAGGTCGCCAGCGAGGCGCGTCAAGCGCCGTGTGCCGCGCATCAGTCAGCACATCAATCACCACTCCGTGACACTGACACGGAATCTCCGCGGATACGTATCACACTTCCGCAGGTGGGCTCTTCCGGTTTTCCCGATCCTTTTTCCTCCCAGCTCCGGGAAAGGCATTTTTTCTCGCATTAATCATGGTCATGCATATGTCGAAGGGGCCCTCATCACACGCCTTGGTACCGCCTCACCGCTCCAGATTACCCCCCAAATTCTTCGACTAAAGCACTGATGCTCAATCGAGAATATGTTAAGCCCCGGGATAGGGATTTTTTTCCCTCCCCCGCCCCGCCAGCGCTCCATGCAAAACGCATGGAAATCCGTGATCGCAGCCCATAAAAGAAACATTTCTTGTGTCGTTTATTAACCCTTTGGATGCTGGAGAAACAGATATTGATTTTTATTTCCCAATTTATTCTTATGTCCCCTCTCATTTTTAATTCCTCATTAGGGAATTCATTACGCTGAAAAAAAAAATTTTTTTTAAGTTTTTTTTTTTTCATTACTCTCATGGCTCTCCATTCAATATTTCGGATGCCATGCTCTCATGTGCAAGAAGTGTAAAGGGAAAAAATGCTCTAATTAAATTACTTAGCTTATGTTTAATATATTAGATCAACTTAAATATTAGGAGATCCTTACGTAGCAGCTGTCTCTTACATGTCAAATATTCTTATCTATTAAATTCGGTTCAACTTCAACCATATGATAGCGAACGTGTAATTTTACGGTAGAAGTAAAGAAAAATTTAATCAAACTCTACTGCGGAATATTGTAATTTCTATAAGCTAATTAAATTTTAAAAAATTTCCTATGAAATAGTAGAATGTATCCAAAATATTAGAATTTAATGAACAAAGGCAATTTATGTTTAAACTTAATCTTTAGCAATTATATAATATCTTTCATAACATCCGAAATATTTTTATTTGAACAGTTAGGTTTATTTATAAATATATTTTCTGACATACATCTATAGACGTCAATACAAAATTATACCTATAATTATTTAGTATAAATTCAACGAGATAACTTCAAAGTAAATATTATCCAGAATGGTTGAATCATATTGAAATGAATCAAAGATTCAGAGAGCGATGGATAAATTTTAATCATATTTCGTTGCTTGGGGCGGAATAGATTTATAAATATCCAAACATCTTCAGCGAGGCGTAAAGAGTAACAAATGCTTAGTTTGAAATTTCCACTACATATTATCAACTTATCAAATGTTCTTGCTGAGGAAATCTTGAAAACGTATTGTTTCTTCTGCTTGCTTAGCAACTAATAGAATTATATCTAAATTTCAATCTTGTCAGTGTATATTTTTCGTTTCATTCATTAATCTTTTTTTTATTAGTTTCTCAAGTATCAAGCTAGTTATAATAAGCCTGTGTAAATAAGTCAGGTTAACAGGTTAGTCAGGAGGAGGACTTAGTATGTTTGAGATCTAAATTCTTTATTATAAGATCCCTTTTTTTATTCATCATAAAGTAGAAAATTTATTTATTTGTTTTTTTAGAATGAATTTTTGACAAGTTTTTTGATAATGCTCTAGCTTTAACAAAATTATTTAGCTTTGCCATTTACAGTAATATATTTGTTTTTAATAACAAAAAATATGTACCAAATGAAAAATAAAATTCACCTACCTGCAAGATAACTTTAAAATATATATAAATTAAATTAAAAATTAACCTTAGAAATTAAATTTTTATATCAAGATAAAATGATATAGCTGCTTTATTCTGTAAACCCAAGCTTGTATCTAGCATTTTAAAGTACAAAACTAAAAACTGTTAATAAATTTAATTTTTATTAATGATTAGCCTCTATCATGATATAAAATAAAGTATTTTTCTTGGATTAATATAATTGGGGTGCACAAAATAAAAAAATCTAATTAGCTTCTATTTGATTAAAAAATTAGCATTTATTTTTTAAGTTTCAAAAGTTATTTTACAGTTAATTATATATTCATTTTCGTCACTTGTTGTATTTATTTTATGTTTTGCAAAAATATTTTGCTTCAGAGCAAAATAATTTTCATTAAGACAAACCCTTATTATATATCTAAGAAAAAATTAATTCTAAACATAACAGAAATTTGTATTTTCATAATGAATCAAAAATAGGCTGTAATAATGAAGACTTCCAGCTAAAAAGGTACTATGTCCTCTTAAATAATAATTTAATTTTAAGGAATTGTCTAGCTCAGGGTTTTTAGTATCTTATATTACCACAACCCCCTTTATATATATTCCCCTGATTTTGCGAAACATCAGTGCTTAAATGTTAAAAAAGAATTAAAGTTGTTAATACCCCTTAAAAAATGCAGAGAAAATATATAAATTACTTATAAAATCTTTCATAAAATTAGTAATTTTTAAGAAAAAATAGTAACGAATATAAAATAATAATAATTCTTTATAAAGTTGTCAGTTTCTTCAGTTGAAATCAGCTTCCAAACATCGTTTACAGATGATAAAACAACTCTGGTAAGAGTATAAAGAATGGAATAAATCCAGAAATATCATGTTATCTAAATAAGTAAAACAACTGTCAGCTTACTTAAAATACTTCTTTCAGAGTCTATAAAAAGAAATTCTTACTGTGAATGTGATACTTTAGCAGCCACTGTAGGGGAAAGCACCACATACTTTTGGTTCTTCCCGAAACAGACTAAGATTCTCTGTTTATAATAGTGATGTCTACTACATCACCCAAACTTACATATCCCCAGAAATATATGTATCTTCAAGTAATAATGAAGAGCGATGACCAAGCATGCAAGATGTTGGCTTTGACTGAAGTATGCAGGTTCTTATCCCCTTGTTAGACCCTTATGATATTAATTAAATGATCTGTGCTTGCTTACCCCTTATTCTACTTTGAATTATATCTTAACGCTGTGAACGTTATTTTAAAATACATCTAGCACGTTGCCAGAAAAACTCTCCGTGAGTGTGAAATGCAACTATCTTTGACTCGTTTCATTTTCAGGTCTATCACCTCTCATTAAGATCACGCCAGATGGCTTCAGATAGAATTCCTATTTTTCCCACCCTGTTTTTATTTAGCATCTAGCACAATCATAAATTTGTTCCATAGAACTTTTCTGAATGCGAGGATATATCTAGGATTGCTGTTAATAGTACAAATTGGATGATACTAAGGAAGTTTTGTTTAATGTCTGATTTCAGTCTTAGTCTCTTTTTACCGTGAGGAACCGGGATTATGGATACTTTTGAAATAATTTCTATTGTCTCAAGGATAAGATATAACAAGGGATCAATCCACATTACACAAAATCTCATGCAACTCGCCAGATTGATGTAATTGGGTTTAAACCCCTTACCGGACGAAGAAATCTGCCATACTGATGAATATCATTTACAGCTGGACTGTTAATTTCACCAGTTTCCAAGTAATCACTGATTATAAGCCATAAAAACATACGTCTTCAGAGAATTGTTTGGCATATAAAAAAAGATTCTTATCTAGTTCTTGCCTTTAAGGGATCTGTTACCTTTTAACTACTGCAAATTCGACAAATCTACCTCATTTTCAGTCTTATCTAACCTAAAAACTTTAAAACTAATCATATTTACACTGAATGTCAAGCAATTTTTCTTCTTTGATTATGTGTTATCAAAAATTTAAATGAAATATAAAAATAAAATTTTATTTCTTTTTATAGTTACTTGATTTTTCTCAACATTCCACATTTATTCCAAGCAATATAATGTGTCATTAAAATGAGAAAATATCATGCTGTTTCAATGGTAAAAAACTTTAACTGTAACTAAATTTCGATCTTATATTTTTGAAATATAAAAAAAAAATTGAAAAATAAATAATATTTATTTAATGTTTTATCATTTTAAAGATATATAAAATTGCTTTTAATTTAACCTGAAATATTATATATATATATATATATATATATATATATATATATATATATATATATATATATATATTATATATATATATATATATATATATATATATATATGTAATGAGACTGACTTCTCAATGCAGTCATGGCCATAAAAATGACACCGTTTCAGCTAAAGACCTTTATTAAGATAACTTTGAAGGACGGGTTCCCACTTCATCATAGGGACAAACTGAAGGGTCAGCTAGCATGAAGTTCTATGTACAAGACACGAAACACCTGGGTCAATATCTGTGGGAAAATATCTCTAGAAAAATCTGTCTCCGCTAGTGTGTATCTCCTTTTTATTTGGAAATTTCCTAAATTGTCCACTAGGGCCATGTAGGTTTATAATTGGCCAGGCCCCTTCTCTGAGGGCGTAACCTGTAGCCCCAGTGGTCAATTTAGGTTAGGGGTTAGAAAGGGGAATGTAAAATGACGAGGGAATTTTTACCCTTGATTTAAGTTTTGAAACCCCTGAGAATTTTCCTTGCATATATATCCATGAGTATAACAAAGTAATGCAATCATACAGCTGGATAAAAGTAATCATTAAAATTTTAATATTTAAAAACTTTTCTGATAATCTAAAATAACTAAATTGCAAATAACCTAAAAAGAAAGCATAATATTTGTATATATTTCAGTTTTGAAAATAAATAAATATTTGAGTTAAAAAGGATTGAAAATAAAGTAGTTTATGTGGACACTTAAAAAGTACCAGACGACCCCCCCCCCCTTTACGTTTTAACTACAAAATATGTCACTTCAGCAATTAAATGCAGCAATTCAACATAATTCAATTCTCAATCATTAACTTTTACAACTATCTCTTCAGATGTGTTCCTGCGTTGTAAAATATTGACGCTGTTTAAAATAACACAAAACTTAAAACAATGATGAATGTTCTAGAACTTTTAAAATAAAAAACTAAATTTGTCGATTTTTGCATCCATACCGTACCCTAATAAGCAATTTTAGTAATTAAACGTCATGCTGTACTCAATCCTTAACTTTTACACCAATCCCTTCCTATGTGGTACTCTTTACTGAAATCCTGACATTGTCTCAAACAACACACAGCAAAGATGAAAGTTCTAGAACTTTTAAAAGAAAGCATTAAATTTTCTTGAGTTTTAACAAAATGCAGAATTAAAATAATAAATAAATAAAAGTAGACAACCCACGAGGGAGAATGATAACAATGAATCCTATGTAACCTCAAGAAATACTCGTCAGAAAAACGGAGCTGGGAGGAAAAAAGGAGAAAACTGATTATGTGAAGCCGTATGGATAAATTTACGAAAAACTTTTGTGTAAAAAAAAATTCAAAATAAGTCAAATTAAAGATAATAACAACATTATTATTAGTCTAGAGCTCAGTGTTATTAACTGATGATTAATTTAAAACTGATTAATCCATAATTGATTTATCTATGAAATTATACTTTTTTTTGTTACGATTTTAATTTTTTAAGAGGTCTCAATACTATTGATAATTTGAAAAATAAACAGAAATTAACCTTTTTGTCATTTTAAAAATATTTAATGCTTATTTTCAACAGGTATTTTTTCTTTTTACGTGTGTATGTTGATATATTTAATTTTTTATTAAAATTACTCAACGTTCATTATTTGAAAAAGTAATTTTATAATGAGTTATTTTCTTTTATCTTCTGTATTAGAATGCAAAAATTAGAGATAGTCTCGAGAGTAAAATATCAGAAAATAATTTACATTCACAATCTATTTCCTTTCAGAAATATAATTGATAATAGTATATCTTTATAGTATACATCCTTTATACATAAATTATTTTACATAAATTATGTAAGAGTTAAAAATATGAAAATAACCTGTATTTGAAACATTAAAAATTCAAAATGAGTTAATGGTAATTACAAAATTATTATTATTACAGGGCTCAGTATTATTAACTGATAATTAATTCAGAACTGATTTAGCTGTGAAATTATATTTTTTGTTATGGTTTAAATTTTCTTTTAAAAGATTTCAAGGCTTATTATTTATGAATAAAAAATAATAAATTTAAAAAAAATAAATTAATATTTTCAGTGAGTTTTTATTTTACATCTTCAAAGTTTTTCTTCAACTGGTAATTTTTCCACCTATCTATGTTAATATATTTATTTTTTTATTAAAATTACTCAACGTTCATTATTTGAAAAAGTAATTTTATAATGAGTTATTTTCTTTTATCTTCTGTATTAGAATGCAAAAGTTAGAGATAGTCTCGCGAGCAAAATATCAGAAAATAGTTTACATTCACAATCTATTTCTTTTCAGAAATATAATTGATAATAGTATATCTTTATAGTATACATCCTTTATACATAAATTCTTTTATATAAATTATGTAAGAATTAAAGAATATGAAAATAACCGGAATTTGTAACGTTAAAAATCCAAAATGAGTTAAGGATAATAACAACATTATTATTATTATTATTATTATAGTACTGAGTAATATTAACTGATGATTAATTCAGAACTGATTTAGTAATGAAATTATATTTTTTGTTATGATTTAAATTCAATTTTAAAAGATATCAGGGATTATTATTGAAGAATAAAAAAAATAAATTAAAAAAAAATAAATTAACATTTTCAGCGAGTTTTTATTTTAAATATTCAAAGTTTTTTTTTCAAACTGGTAATTTTTTCCACCTATCTATGTTGATATATTTAATTTTTATTAAAAAATACGCAACATTCATTAATTAAAAAAGAAATTTTATAATTTATTCTTTTCTTATTCTCTGTATTAAAATGAAACAAATAGGACAGTTTAGTTAGTCTTGTGTAATATATCAGAAATTAATTTACATTCATGGTCATTACTTTCATAAATATAATTGATAACACTATATCTTTATATTATACATCATTTATATAGAAATTTACTACACATAAATTAAGTTAGAAATTTTTAAAAAATAAGAAAATAACCTATATTTATTGCATTAAAAATTCGAATGTTATTTATGTTAAAAATCAAAAATTTAACAATAACTAATTTATTTGCTATACAAGTCGTAATGTGTATTTATTTACATCAGTATATAAATTTTCATGAAACTATTGATAATATTTGTAAAATATCGTGTAAAAAAAACTAAAGAATGTGAAATCTGAAAAAAAGCATTTTAAAATTTAAATTATGTACGGAAGTCACTATATTTGAATAATTTAATTTCCTATAATTGTAATTCCATTTGAGATATAGCAAAATTAATGTTAATCAAAATGTGCAAAAATATTTTTAAATGAATTTTATAAAATAATAAATTTTATTATAATGGACTTTATTATAATGAATTTTATTATAATGAATATTATAAAAAATTTAATTTCCTATAATTGTAATTCCATTTGAGATATAGCAAAATTAATGTTAATCAAAATGTGCAAAAATGTTTTCAAATAAATTCATAAAAATTTTCGAAAATCAAAAATTTTAAAAATTTAACAGTTCTAAAATTTTTTAATCCTGCCAATTTCCCCAAATGAATGTTTTTGTGGAACAAAGAGCCATCAAAGTGGCAGAATACAGCCCAAAGTAATTTTTTTCGTTCCAAAAAAAAATTAAGACAGTCGTACATTTTCATAGTCAAATATTTGCCATCGAATTGTTATTTTGTTTCATTTAAACCTGTTTTTTAGTTGTATTTACTTATTTTAAAACTTAAAAATCTTTTTTAGTTTGAGGTTTTTACCTTATTGTCGACTTCAAGATGTTCCGGATGCGCTATTTTTTTTCCGAATCTGTTCCAAATTTCTGAACACTATTCGTTAAATTCTTTACCTTAAAAATGAATATGCTTCTTTTATGTGCATTTTTTAAAGTTACAAAGCATGTAAAAGAAGGAAAGATTTTTAAAAATTGCTAAGAAATTGTACAATTTTAAATAGTAGTATTTAGCGTGAGATTCACTACCCAGTTGCATATATAAATGCTTAAATAGACAAAGAAAATGAAGGAAATTAAATTAATATACAATGCACGGGATGAATTCTAAAAGAATGTCATGCGATGAGACTTAAATTTTAGAAAACTTGTGTACATATTTTGATCGGTTTTCGAAAAATTTAAAGTATAATATATTTTACTATCCCAACCTTTAATCTGGATAATTAAGGTTCCCAAATAAGGGTTAACTTTATTTCAAAATTCAAATTAGTTTTCAGATTATTCTGCACTAACAATATAATCAATTTCGAAAGTAAAAGAACTCTTTATCATAAAATGAATAACACATGTAAATTTAGTTTTCATCGTGACCTTAAGAAATATAACCTAAAGGAATAAAATAATTATATTTGGCGATTTAGCCTTGCAAGGACTTCAGAAAATCTCCGGAAATGTTTCAAAAGTGTTTTTTTTTTTTCAGAATTTTTAGAAATGTCACCAAGTTGCTGGAACTTGAATAGTAAAAATATTAAAATACTAATTATCCAAATATTTGAAATATTTAATTACTTATATTATATTAATTGAACTCATTTTATACCGATAATTTAAAAGAATTACTTTCCTTTCATTTTCATTTAAACTGCCAAATTGAACAACTAAATATTCTTGGATTTAATTATATCTTGCATTATCATGTGAAAGTAATTGCACATGTATACAAAGTTTGATCGGTCTATAATACTTTAAAACTTTCTTAGCACTGAATTTTGGCATTTTTTTTTTTTGCTAGAATGAAAAAAATTTAGAGTCTTTTCCTTACAACTTTTAGAAACTGTCACAAAGTTACTAGTATAATTGAATTCCGCTATTACGACTTGATAGGACCATATGATTTGTCCGCTATATCAGATAGTTCACTGTGTCCGAACCATTTAGGTAACTGTTAGGTCTCACATACTATATAACACGTTAATAAGGCGATAGCATGTGGATGCCCGAGATCACTATATTTTTCTTTGCATGATGTCACCTGGCCTGCTTTGAAAGATTATTTAGGGAAATTGACAGTAAGCTAGAGGGAAAAGAGATTATAATGTCATCAGTTAAAATTCACTTTCAATCAAAAGTAATTTCTAAAAAAATTGATAATTAAATGCTTTGTTGGGGAGCCGATGATCCGATGAACTTTCATTTTCATTTGGACAATTATTATGTTTATGCGTATACGCCAGTTTGGCTTATCCAGTGAACTTTCCTTATTTTTAAGTCAACTATCACGTGTGTGGCATTTACGACAGGGCAATTTTTTTACTCGAAAATACAGTAATCAAGCTATTCCAACTTAAACAACATTATTTGCCTGAACCATTATATGAATCAAATTCAGGTTATAAATAAATCAAATTATTCGCACTTCTAAACGATTGCATAAAGTGTAACGCGGGAAGGGTGGAGATAGGTACACCTAAGTTTAGACTTAAACTGAAATATAATACATATCATTAGTAGTTTTAATGGTTATTATTTTTAATTTACTATTTATCTTGATGTAAGTACGCTGTGCATTAAATCATTTGCTTGCTTTATCATTTTGCGTTATTTATTTTGCACTTATTTCATTTTCTACTCTTGATTAAATGGTTTTCTTAGTAAATTTACTTACAGACAATTAATCCAAAACCTTATTTACAGTTGTTTTCATTTATTTGCCCTTTATTCTGTTATAAGTTTGTGTTTTTACTTTCAATTTATAAATACTGGCATAGACTCGTTCGGGTGCTTAAAGCTGTAGTTACCACTAACCATATACATTTCCACTAATTTCCACTAACCATATACATAAAACTACTGTCTTTTTCCTTAGTAGTCTATTTTGGCTCATCTTTTCATCCCACTAAAAGAATAAACTAGTATTAAAAACAATAAAGAAACTTGAGGTGTCAAAAATTTCATTCTTTATATCCGGACTTGCCTTATATATCAAGTTCACTATAACGGGGTTCGATTATATATGAGAATAAACAACATTAAAATAAGAAATATCTGAGTATATTTCAATTGTTTTCGTTTCTTTTCATTGTTACTTGTTAATAATTTGTGCTTCTACATTCAATTTATACACATCAACATAGATTTATTATTCATCAATTAGTTAATTTATAAATCCACATAAATAGTTATAATAATGAGCAGTAAATCAGTAGAATAATGTTATATTTACTATAACAAATGCAATATTTATTTCAATTATAAATATCGTAAAATTATAATCATTGGCAATTAAAAGTTACCATGTAAATAAACATTGTACAATGTAAATGTACCATAAAAAATAAGCTCAAAATGAATAACTCAAATTGTAAAAGCAAACAAAGTTTTAACGCTTAAAACAGCAGATGGTTTTTCACTAACCATATGTGTTAAGCCAATGCCTCTGTCCTCAGTAGCCTATTTTGGCTCATCGTTTCAGCTCAATGAAGTATAAATTAGCAGTAAAAAGTACAAGATAACGGAAAAGCCCAAAACTTCATTTGTTATATCCGAAAATTCGGTATAAGCCGGGTTCGCTATAACGGGATTTGATTTTATATGAGAAGTAAAAACATTAAAATATGAATTATATAAATTTAAAGTATATTATTACTTGCCTATCAACGTCACGTTACTATAACTCATTTTAGACTGATAATTTGCCGTGATAAAAGAGCAGATATATTCATTGAATTTGACGGAACGAAGTAGAAATACAAATGTATGAATAGCATTGATTCAGATAAAATTTAGCGAACACAACAAAATCGATTACTCTGACCTTGGGATTAAAACCATCCAAGTGCAGCTGTTAGAAATAATTATACGCTACTCAATGATTCAGCACGAAAGTGCAACTCGGTTATTATTAAATTACAGAACACTTGAAATGTTACTGAAGAGATGAAAAGGAAGAGCGGAATCTGGATTATAATACAATGAAAATAATGCGAAATTATCCGAAATGATTGGAAGAGTAATTGCTCATTGAGGATTTAAAAGAATTATTTTACAGGCTTTTAAATATTTTCAACAAACTCAGTGATTTATATGCGTTGCATTTTTCTGTAGACATTTGGTATAAGTGAGTAATATAAATCGGATATTGCTTAGAGTTGTAGATGGAATTACGTATTTAATACTTATGAAATTAATGCAATTTTTTATGTTCGCATATTTCTTGTGAATAACTAGTTAGATCCTTTTAATAGTATTTATTGTTTTTATTACCGCAGAATTATTTTAATGAAACATATTTTAGTAATATACGTGTATATTATTAAAGACTATTGCTTATTTCCTTCTAGTAGTACAGATTTTTCTTTCATTGACACTATAAATTAGTGAAAACATTCATGAGAAAAACATTCTTGAAATTCAAAGAATAATAACAAAAAAAAAACTAGGAAAGGGCTGACTTTTAACACAGTCTGATTTTTTTTTTTTTTTTTCAATATTTTTCCCTTACGTGTACTGTAAGTCTATGAAATATTACTATAAAATAAATATTTCAGATAACATATAAAAATAGAAGTAAACATTTTTTACTTATGACATAACCTAGAGATTGCTTTTCATAAATGGGAAATAGATGTTAGTTAAATGCTTTGAGTCTTTTAGAAAGGCATTTACTTTTTAAGTTTATTTTTAAGTGCGGATTAACAGGACGCTTACATACATATGTAAATATACAGCTCTTCATATTTGTAAACATTTCCCAATCCTTCAAATAATATGTATATTTCCCAGAAAGCAGTTTCAGTTATATAATCTCAACATTCTATTTCTATCCTGCAAAAAAAAATTAGAGAAAGTCAGAAAAGTTTACAAATCCTCCTTTTCTCCCAATTCTTTTGTAACACAGAAGAAAGATTGGCAATTTCTCAAAAATATTTATTAAAAATTCAGGGAATTTTTTAATTTTAATAGCAGGGAGTTTCTCGTAGAATAGGACTAGATCAGACAGCAGAAGCTTTGATACAAATTTTTCTCCTTTTCGCTCAAAAGGGGCTATAAAAATGGTGTCAAGTGCCCTTCTCCTAGATGACAATGGCCCCACCCTGGTGTTTTAATGAATAGATTCCATTGTCTTCTGTTGGCATTTTCCCAATGTTCTTTTTTTATGCATTTTCGTGTGTATCTATTTGTGATCATTGAAATTCTTTTCATTAATGCAGTTAAATATTTATACACTGTTAAAAGTACATTACTGTTTATTTTTATTGTCATTCAGTCATCCACTTTGGACATGTTTGAATCTGTTTATAATAGCATAAAACAACGCATTAATTAGGTTCAAAATAATAAATATTTACAACTAACATTAGACACCTGAGATTAAAACACTCAAAATAATAAATATTTACAACTATGATTAGACACCTGGGATCAATATATGGACTTTGTTATATATTTGTAATATTACTTAAAGGTAGAAAAAAGGTTATCAATTAATGTATCGTATATTGTATTACCTACCTACTTCTTACTTATATTCACAGAAAGAAAAAAAATAAGTAGATAAAATAAATAGATTGTGTGTTTGCTTGTGAATAGTTTCACTTGCGTTTCTATTCGTCACACATGTTTATACTAGACAATTGCTTTTAATGTTTAACAAAGAAATTTTTGCATTAGAAAACCGACTTCAAATTCCCTTCTATTGTATTTTAAGTATTTTTATTCTGTTAGCTCTCGATTTTGGAATATATTTTATTCTTTAATACTCTTTTTTCCCCATATCCCTTGCATAGAATTCCGACTAAATACCATTTCTGAACACAGAGTCTGCTTCAGCTCCCAATCTATTCCTAACTGTAAAGAATTAAAACTAATCAATCTTAATTTGTACTCCTTTTTTTTTACCCTCCTCTCTCCTACCTCCTTTCAAAATAGCCTTAACCTGCCTTAAATGAAATAAGCGCGTATGCTTCATTTCGATCATTTAAATCGATTTCGGGCAGTAATTAAAGCTAGACGGGCGGGGGCAACACTTTTTGCCCAAAACCCCCTGGTATAGTGAGGATTTACCAATGGGGCGTTATTTCGATAATTGCTTACTTTGGCGACCTTGTCAAGCGTATAGTGAAGATCAATAATACTGGAATGATGGAACTTCTAGCTAGATTGCCTATTGAGCTAGCTGGGCTTAAGGCACCCGGGCCCTCTTTTAATGGTGTTTGGAGGAAGTCCTTTTTTTATTCACGGGGAGCTAGGAAATTATGTTTTGTACGATAGCTACCACTGCAGCAAATTCAATACTAGCAATTTCTTTTAAAAGATAGTTGTTGGACCTACGCTTTGAAAAGCATATGCATTTCTTTGATGAAGTCGTTTTTCATTTTTTATCCAAAGCTCACTTCTCAATATTTTCAACTTCGAATCAAACTTTTGTAAAGTTTTCTGGGAATAAAAAATAAATAAATTCTTTCCTTTTTCTCCGCCTGGTACATTAGCCTAACAAATTTCTGATTTCAATTTTAATCCAATAGGAACTGGTTTCAGTCTTAATTTAATACACATTTTGCTGAAAATAATATTCAATGATAATTTTATTTTACAGATGCAAACTTATTATTTTTTGTGACAATTTCAAATATCAATGTATCTCCATCTGAAGTGCAGAACATACGAGGCATTCATTAAACTTTCATGGAGCATTCCCTTTAAATTGTGAAGTTCGAACGCTAATATAATATTCTATGATAAAATTTTTATATTGAAATCAATAGCATTGTGACTTGACGTCAAAATCAAAGTATTTTCTTCTCTTACTTGGAGCCCGAGAGCAATTTTCATTGATTAGATTGAAGCTGTAAACTTTCTTATAAAGTTTTAAAACTGTTTGTATCAACCGAATATCTAGACTTCCTTTTTTTGTCAGACTTTAGCGCTTTATTCTTTGATGAAACTGACTTTACAATCTTTATTCTTTCCCACATTGATAGATTATTCTTTCATCGATATTGTAAATTCAATATTTTTCCAAACTCCTGTGGAAACTTTTTGATATGATGAAATTCAGAGCATGTTTTCTAATCAATAAATTTACTGATACACCTGAGAAAAACTCTGGCATGCACTAAAGTTTCCACTTTCATTTTTCAATCAACTGAACCATTAAAAATTTACAAGCTAATTGTATGTGAGGAAAGGCAATCTTCTGTCGATTATTGCTCTACATTGACATAGATTGTTCGTGAGTACGATCAAGCAATCAGTAAACTTTGGATCTTCATCACGTCAGCTGGAAGAGAAAGTGATAAAAATCAGAATTTTTAATTAAACTTAACGAATATTCGCCATATTTGGAAATTATCTACTGTTGTGGAGAAATAATCATTTCGTACTCGTGTTCTTATGTTCAAAGTACATTTCTTTTTGCAGTCTTGAAAAACATTAAAACATTTAAAGTACACTACTGTTATGCTCTGTTATCTTTGCCCTTGAGATATCTAGAACATGTTTCTATTAAACATAGCGATTGCTTTCTTCTCTTGGTGATTTTGTTATTAATAACACAGTGAAAGTCTTACGATTCCAAGGATATAAGAAAAAAGTCTCTGATATATTTGCTTCAATATACACAGCAAGGCATATTGGTAATTTTATTTAAAAAATGAAGTGATTCAAAGAGGGGAGAAGAAAGTTTGAATAAAAAATTATTCGATGTCTAAGGGGGAAAGGTGCTTATGATTTAGGACATTACTTGTAACGCATTCCAGATGACTTTGTTTAACAGTTTGGTTTAGCAATTTGTTGCAAAGCAACTTTTGCTGTTTATTCCCTACTTTATCTACAAACTATGAACAATATTTTTATCTTTATTTTTTCTTGCAAAATTTACCTTCGTTTGAACTTGAATAGAAAATTATATCATTAAGATGAAGCTTACTTTCTGATTTCTTAATTTTCGATGCCTGTGTAAACCACCTTAATTAGCTTTTATTCCCTCTGAAAATTATTCTTATGTCAATTATGCAGCATTTTGTTCTAATTTAGTTTCTTCCATTTTCTCTGAAATGCATAACATAGACAAACTCAATCAATTTGTTCTCACGTTATTACTAAACTTTCCGGACTATACCCAAATGTTTAAGACGTATGCATCCGGTTCCAGAATCTGAAGGTTTGTGTTCCGCTTTGCACTCAAATATTTGTAGTAGTTTCAGAGCGTTTCCTTGTCCAATTAGCTTTCATACTCCGAAAAGCTGACCGTAGTGATATTAATCAATCAATTAACCAACGTTGTTAGCATCACCTCTCCAAAATAGGATATCGTGATGCTAATTGTCCATGGACCCGCTTGAAATCTGCATCAGGCTTTTAAGTTGTTGGTTTCCCCGGCACTACGTTTGGAAAAAGAGCCTCGAAGAAAGAGAGGGGGAGGATGTATTTCTGAAATACATTTATTAAGGCTTTTGTTAAAAATGACTCGGGATATGATTTTAACACAAAATCAAATACAACTTTGTAGGGTCACGATAGGGTCTTTTGGTTTGGGTTAAAAAAAGTTAATACGACTCATTAAAATTATTTTTTTATTTAAAGACTATTTAAAACCATAGCAGGACTGGCCGAATCTTCATAGGTTTTAGGTGTAAGCAATTTAGCTTCATTTTTTAACTAGGTATTGCTTGGAGATAACCCTTATGGGAAATTTTTTCTTACAAATTAAATTTCTTCAAACTGACATCAGTAACATTTGTCATCAAATGAATGGTTCACATTCATAAAATAAATCAAGTATCACCAGAGCGTCAATCGCGAGTTACTAGTAGCTCGCAGGTAAATGATCGGTAGATTGTGATATCGCTAAAATCGCTTCGATCTCTGAAAATATTTGGCCTTTGATAAGAAAGAAAAATACCAATACAATTTTAGTCCAGAATGATCTAAAAATGAAGCCAATGCTTAGATCCACATATTTATATGAGATTTCTTTTTCAATATATAAAATGTGATAACACGGTGAACTAACAGATGGACATTTCGACAACTGTATTCAAATAGCACTGTATCAATGGGCAAAAAAGTGCCCTCCTTCTCATTAAAGATAATAAATTTGATGAAAAATTTGTTCTTACATTTCTAATTGATTACTAACAATACTTCAATTTTTCTTGTGTTAAATTATAATTCTATTTCTATTTCTTTTTTTTTTACCTATAGATTTATTAAAATTGATGTCATATCTATTAGAAGGGTATGTTGATAAGCAATAAACAAATTTAAAATTAAAAAAACAAAGTTCTTATTTCTGTCCTGGTATCTTTTGGTAACTCTTAGTAGTATTTGAAATTGGTACAGTTGCTCAGAGGCTTCTTTAGTTTGGCAGCCACTGGTCTAGAAAAAGGTCCAAAACGAACATTTCAAAACCGTTTTTGTTCTGGGACGGCCCTAGAGCTGAGCTATGATTTGCTGTCCCTGACTGAGGCTGAAAATTATTTAGGCTCATTTAGGCTCGAATTTTAGAAAACTTTATTAGGAAACAACTGCATAAAAATAACTTACAAAGTATAATTTTTTTAATTGCTTAGAAACCTGGAATGTAAATATTATAATTATTTTTTATAATGTTTAATATATTAACCAGTAAAATATGTCGCTCACGAGGTTTTTATTATCATTATTATATATAAAGACTTTTCTGCGCAGTGATTTGTTGTAACACATATATGGACGGCTAATTTGAACCTGTTCTAACAGGATTTTTACTGTCCTTTTATAAAAGGAAAAAAGACCATTCTATCATTTTATTTGTGATATTATTACTTTAAAGGGGACAAGTGCGTAATAGAGTCAGTGTTTCGTTTAAGCATTCATGGCAATAATAATAAGTAATCAGAGTTGTGATACTTTTGAGATATGTAAAATAAATATCTATTTTATGATTTTATGCTGTCTTTAATAAAGTCCGCATCTTGTAGGGAAATTTATAGTAATTTGTATCGTGGAGGAATAGGGCGGCATTTTAAATTTTTATTCTTGTCGGCAAAACTGCCAGAACTGTCCATACTCAGTTGTTTAGATCAGGGGTCTCCAAACTTTCCAGCCTTAGGGCCATACTGATTACTCCAGTAAGTTCTGAGGGCCAAAACCATATTATCATTGTTGCCGGTGGTAAAAAGTGAAATAGTCCACTGATGAAAAAAAAGTCCGAAAAAGTACGCAACGTTTAAAAAAGGTTTAAACTTTTAATAATTGGTACAAGTAAAATTAGTCCATAACTACAAACTATTGTCAGTGGAAAATCTCAATTACATAAATCTCATTAGTATTTCATATGTCATTATGCTTGTTATAAGTTATGTTTTTATTTAAAATGTATAAAATGTTAGTTGGATTCATTTCAATAATTTGTTAGTTATTATATACTGAAGTTAAATTTTCTGCATATTATACATGTCTTTACTCATTACAATTCTGTGTTTCTTTATCTAACTTATCACAAAAACAATAACAATAAGCCTACAACAATGTTATGAGTAGTTAGCCCATGACCATATCAATGTAGATGTTATATTAATAATTATTCAACATAAAATTACAACACTTCAGTAAACTAAATTTAATTTGCTATAAAAAATATGTACTCTAAAAGGAGTTTTCAAGTATGCTAGCTCTCCGCGGGCCGGACAAAATCTGTCCGCGGGCCGGATGTAGCCCTCGGGCCGTAGTTTGGAGACCCCTGGTTTAGATACTAACAATAGATAAAAGTTATTAGAATTAAAAGATTTTTTTATAAAAAAAATACCTCTTTTTGATTCTAATCACGTTTTTATCAAGCCAAACCAGAGACTGCATCTTAATTAGATGTTGCAGTTTTACCCAGTCCTCAATTACACAGCTTACCATAAAAATAAAACAGTTACCGTGTTTGTTAAAGGTGACTGGGGCAAGTAAACGTGGTCACAATGTCCTCCAAGTTCTCACTCAATACCTCTGTGGGTGACAGGCCAAGCCTATGGGTCTTCTGCTTGGTCCCTTCTTCTAAATTACGAGGGCCCACTTGAGCATAAGTCATATTTTCACCCTAACGGTGCTCGTTAAAGAACAAAAGGCTCACCCCTTTGCCTTAATACGAGTAGCGTATAACTCAATCGTTCTTGGTTTAACCAAATGACATCCGAAACAGCATCAACATAAAACAGTTAATCAAACAATAGAATTAATATTTTACGGAACTAACAGCACATTGCTTTCCCTTCTTCCTCAACAAGGGGGAGTTCCAGTTTTATGTCTTATTAAAGAAAAGTAATTTAATATTCAATTTCAAGTCATTTCGTGAAATGCTGACATCCATCACAACTTAAGTGCTCAGTATTTCATTCTAACTTATAAATGTCACGAAACCCCAACATTTTCAGTACATTTTTATTATCTTTTCAGTCGCAATTCAGCGGAATCTATTCAATCAATCGAAATAAAAGTTTATTCTTGGAAGTGGTTTTAAAACAAGACCGTACCTCTCTTCATAGAGATTGCGTAAATTAAAAGCAACTTCATTAATTATTCTGCCCAATACGAAAACTTTACTCTCTCCTATTAAAGTGTTAGCTGCATTAATATCTTAACGTGGCTGATGTAACATATTTTGCAATGAAACGCTATTAATCAATTATAAAGGATACAAATATGTTCAACTACGCATTGAACAATTTTCTCGGAAACCCTTATTAAAATGCTTTTAAAATGGGTCGCGAAACGATTAATCTTCAAGAATTTTTAATTTGATTAATTCGTGTCATTCTAGAGTTATCTGTGTCTATCTCCGCTTTGAAATCATTTGCGGTGAGTCGATGATCTTTTTTGCCGTCATTTCTGAGCAATGTGCTTAAATTTGAATTAATGATTAATGTACAAAAACAAAGACTTTCGCAAAGGTACAAATCTTAATACTTATTTTACGGAATATTTATTCTTAACTTAAGCTGCGATTATTTTTTAACATGTGTAATTATCTTATTATAACCTTATTCGTTCCCCTTCTAAATAGTTCCGAATTTCATCAAAGTAATGACTTTTTATTCAAAGATATTTACTTTGCAAGATTTTTATTTTAAGGAGCTGCTGCTGCCATCTATTATCTTATAAAAGAGTCATTTCTTTCAAGGAATTTTTCTCCACGGTGTTTTCATTCTTTTTTCCCCCACCGTTCTTAGAATTTAGATAAATAAAAAATTCCGTGGAATGCTGTGTAATATATTTCAGATGACCTTGTAAAAAAATGTTAAAGAATGTACTTTCTCTGAAATAATAATTATTATTTTAATGAAAGTCTGTTTAGTTTAATGCTTGACGGATAAGGTAATTTTTTAATTATAATTGTATAAAAAAGAGCTAAAAAGAAATTGCCCCAAGAAATATCTTATTAATAGAACAAGATGGACTCGCATCAAATGAAACACATAAAAAATCTTCGACTGCATGTTACTTCATGCATTTCTTTTTAATATTGCTTATTAGAGTAGAAATATTTACTATAGCAGATATTTAAATTGTTATGCAATAACATAATTTACATAAAATTTTTGGAGTGCCATTACAGCTTCAAAATTACGATATTGTATTCTATTTGTAAAATATGATGTCAAAAAGTGAAGTTATATATAGCTGCTTGTGTGAGATCGCTTATACTCTCTTGAAAACATATATTTATATTGAAGAAAATTCTGGGGAAAAATTAGTTGATTGACTCAGACTGTAATATTGATCTATATAATCACCATTAGCCACAGT
>CM063502.1:59525610-59543110 GCA_032207245.1 Pardosa pseudoannulata | reverse complement strand
TGTGTGTGTGTGTGTGTGTGTGTGTGTGTATTGCATATTTCACGATAATTGATAAACCACATACTATGAGTTTATATAACTATCAAAAGCTTATAACAAAGAGAAAATGAAATTCACTGTTTGGTTGTATGCAATTTGATTTAAGAGGACATGATAAAAGCAGGGAATATTATTTTTATATTTTTCTTTATTACTATTCATTTTATTGGCTTATGTGAACTCTCTAACCACAAAACACGTGAATGCAAATCTGTACATTCACTATTTCAAAATTCATTTACCTCATATGATTTCATTTATAGAACCGTTTCTTAACGATTCAAAAGTTTGAAAGCTTTTTCTCCATGTTTGCCTTTCTTTAAAAATTGTGCATTATAAAAATTCTGGGTTTTTTTTTTTTTTTTTTTTTTTGTATTTAATATACACATGTACATTATACAGGTTTTCAATAGTCTCTATATACACAAAATCCTTTGAATGGATGCATGTATGTATGCATATGTGTATTTGTTCTCTCTGTGTTCCAAATTGGCTGGAACGATCTTGAAGAAATTCTGCATGACGATTAAGGTTAACGATAAAAAACCCAATATTTGGAGGTCAAGGTCAAAATGCGTATGGAACGCCCCCTCCCATTTACTGAGCTAAACGACTATGTGTAAGACACCAATAAATATTTTACTTAAATAACGAATTAAGTTTATTAAAATTTTATATACGTTAATTCATATGATAGTACCTTTCTTTTTAATTAAAAAAAATTAACTATGCAGTGAATATTGTAATTGTTTTCTATCTTAGAATCCAATTTAAAGTATATTCAGTAATATAAAGTCTGTTTAAACAGCTCATTTAATTTAAATTTAAAAAATTTAAACTTTTTGAAAATCTTTAAAAAATATTAAAAAATTATTAATTTAAATGTTAGTATTTAGGCAGATTTTTTTTTTTTTTTTTTTTTTGCATGTGTTAAAATCCATTACACAGCTCTGACAAGGAATTTTCGGACACCTTTAATTCCTATTTTGTTAAGAGAATTATGTTAAGAGAAGATTTACTGAGGCAATGAAAAACAATCAAATTTTATATTTTTTATATACTCGTAATCACACACACACAAAAAGCAACTTATTGCCAATTCTATACGTAGTTTTATCTTGTACATTAGAGAGAACTTTATAAAAAAAATAACGTTTCTGCCTTAAATACCTTCAAACATAAAAAAAATAAAAAGTTCTTAATAGTCTATAAATATTGATATTCTAAATATTGAGAAAATATTTTCTAAATATTGAGAGTACAAATTTCAAATTTCGCCTCCATACAAAGGTTAGATCGATAATTTAAGTTAATAAAGATTTTGAAGACCATATTTTGACTATATTTGTGGTATCACGTGCCTTTTATAGCTATTTAATTAAAGTTACTTAGCTATAAGCATAACTTGAAACATATTCTAATGCTAAACTTTAAAAAATTAAAAATGGGGTGAGGCACATGGAAGCTGAATAAGGCATAATACTATTTATGGAAATAGATCTTAACAGTTCACCGAATCCTAAATGTAGTGAGTGGGCAAAAAATTTTCATTTATTTCAGAGTTAGCTTTGGGAAATAGGATCAAAGAATTCAAGTCGCGGACACTCCTTTGAATAAGGTATTTTGTAGCTGGGAAAGTAGATTTGAAGGAATAAAAATTGGAGAAAATGGAAAATTTTTAAGAGATATTTTAAACATAATAATTTTGATATATTACACACACACACTTATTACTCAAGTTCATAATTTCAAAGTACCAGGAATTTGTTTTTCAATCTATTGTAGGTGGTATCGGTATTTTCCCAGTTTGTTAATATTTTTTAAAGATGTACAGTTGTTCCTAACAGCCATTAGTTCTAATCGCTGACTAAGAGAAACAATGAAAAGAGAAAAAAAAATCAAACTACCAGATGTAAAATTCCTCTGCAAAAAGTCACTGATTAAATCTCGAACCTAACTAGCATGAAATCCTCAAAGAACATTATAATGATACTGGATATTCAAAGTAACAAATCCAGATTTTGCTTCATGCAAAAGGTTGAAGTAGAAGGTCATCATTAAATTGTTAGATCATCTCAAGATTTCTTCGTACGTGTTTCATAAATAAATGCAAACAATCCATCTGATTTTAGTAAGTTGATCTGACTCGTAACTAAATTATAGTTTAGAAATCCCAAAACCGAAAATCATTTTTTTAATAAGATATTTCCCCCTTCCTCCTTTTTTTTTTCTATTACGTGAAGAAACATTTCGTCAATACTGCTAAATAAATAAAAAAAAAACATTTATACATTTTATACAAAAGAATGTAATAAAAGCTTTGCAAATCAATGTTTTTCTTCTTTTTGTAATACAGCTATTAAAAGAATAGTAGAAATTCCAAAGATTTAAAACTGAGCAATTTTCTGATTATTTTTATATGTATTTTAATACAACCCCTTCTTCCTCTAGTACTAAAGAATTTATGTGCCCTATAGATCAAGGTATTTGAAATAGAAATCCTGAAAAGCTATTGTGAGAAGTTATTTCTTATCCATCTGTTCTACATTTCATTTTGTTTCCGTGAAAAAGTAATATTTCAGTAATAAGTGAAGCCTTTATGTCATTTCAAACAATGCAGCAATTTAAAGGCATTTTCGTTTAATCTCTTTAAGTGGCGAAATGTAACAATTCATCTTGAAAAATCAATCTAAATTCATATTAATTGTGTTGTATTTTATTGTCTTAAAATTTCAAAAAGGGATTTTTTTTTTCGTCACCTCCGTTTCACGGTGAAATTAATCAGCTGAATTATCCCCATTTCGGGAATATTGGCTCTTTAATCGGCCCCCCCTATTATCCAGTGGCAATAATTCCTTCATTTATGGGAATCCTCCCGTTCTTTCTCCCGAGAGCGAGCCGGAGGAGTCTCTTTTGAAAGTGCCAACGGATGTTTGAGCCGCCGTGGTAGTTTTTGTGCCAGCGTGCGCGCCTAGCCTAGACTATTTAACGGGCGGCCCGAATCCTAGGGAAAACACCATCATTTAAAAGCCGTCAAGCGCTGCCGAACAAAAATAGGAGCCTTATCGACAAAAGTGGTGTTTATCCTTCGGAAAAGGTAGGCCTTCCGTTGATATTTTTTTGGGCCCAGGTAGAAGGGGGCGATTGTATCTCGGCGTCTGCAGCCCCTTCCCTTAGGACAACATCTATTATTCTTTCATAGATTAGCTCGGCACTTTCGGAATTTTTCTGTTTTAATTAAAGCGAGAGAGGGAGAGAGAGAGAGAGAGAGAGATAAAGAGACTTATTCCGTACAAAACCCATCCGCTGGTGGATAGAAGAAAGAGGATGAAAAGCGGTAGTTCAAAGACAACGATGACGAAAAGACCCGACGTTGTTTGTCCGTACTCTTTAATTCCCCTGTTAATTACTCCTGATCCTTGCAGGTTTGTAATTACAGAGTAGAGGGGGAGAGCTACCGAAAGGGGATGGGTGAGAGAATGCAAATCTCCATTATCCACTAATTAGTTATATCGGTAGCTCTCCAGAAATCCATGGCTGGGCTCTTTTCTCCGTGCTCTTACTTCTGTCTTCCCCGTGCAGTAGGGGGGAGGGGTGCAGCTGTTGCATGCTGGCATTTTCTCTGAGCAGGGTTTACCAAAGCATGTCTCCTAGGCAACCATACCAACAATGAAAGCGTGTTTGCTTATCCCTTATAAGTTAATACTCTCCAATTAACCGAGTCCGGTGATATTCAACTCTTTTCTATCGTCGCCGAGGTTTTACCTGGGCTTAAATCCCCCCTACCCCCTTGTGCGACGCAATAAAATCCTCAGCAAGTAACTAACTAACTAGAGCGCTGGGAAAGCGCGGGGTGTTCGACGTAGGGGATGTTTGCGAAAGGATGAACCCAGCACAAACAGTCCTGGCTACAAAAACCAGGCATTTTAAAACTCGGATCGACTCGATGAAGCAGCAAACACCTACGCCAAGAGCTTAAGTCTCGGATACTTTGTTCCTTCGCAAAAACGCCCCAGAGATCAATAGATCAGGGTCGTGTTTATCAAAGCGCCGCTCCCGAGATGCTCCACTGCACACAACACACGCCTCATAAGTAGACAAATATCTCATTAAGTGATTGCTCCAACAACCTCCCAACTTAAAGAAAGAGCATTTTTATTTTCCAAATATCATTTGAAAATTTCCCACGATTTTATACTCTGATCTATTCACACAGGACCTGTTTATCGGCATTTAACGGGAATTAACACTAGCCCTCCAATAGAATTGAAGGGAGACAACTTCCCCCAACAGAACAGAGCCCGTTTTCTTCCTTTGCATCAATGCTAAAAACAAACTTTCCCCCTTTCGAAATGTTTTAATCTTTACGGAAGCACTCATGTGCGCTCTAATTTAGATTAAAAGCTCGTGTAAATATTTATCACTTCAGATGAAAATGATGACTTGAATTTTAAAAATTAAAACACAATTTTTGCTTTTATTTCTAATACCATCTTAAACTCAAGCAGGGGCGTAAAAGTTCCCACTTTTAAAACCCTCACATTTCAAATTTACCCCCCAGAAATCAATGGTAAAGAGATTTTCGCAGACGGGAATCAAAAAGATTTTTCCATTTACTCTCATGATGACTTAATTATCACCCCAAAATGCATATTATTTAAGTCACTCTAAAATAGCTTTCATACCTTTCAAAATAGATGAATGGTGTCACGCGGGATTTATTCAATTAAAGTGTAATAATCTCTTCATCTTTTCATTTGCTTTTCAAAATAATTTCTTATGCATTATTTATTAGGAAATATATACTCTAATACTTCGATATTACAGCTGCAGTTAACAAAGAAATTATAAACTTTCTGGCATAAATTTGTCCGCTTTTAACTATGACTTTAGAAAAAAAAATATCCAGTGCACAAAAATTTGCCAATAAATCTTAACTATTTGAAAAAAAAAGTGTTTAATAGGGTTAAAGCTTTATTAAAAAATAAATTACAAAGTCTTTATAAACTTGTTAAAATTAGACATTTGTCAATTTGTGTTACTCTGTCAAACAACATACAGACATGCGAATTTTGCCGCTGCATCAAGAAGATTCATCAAGAAGAAAACCCAAAGCTTTCTTTTAAAAAAAGAAATATGTCTATTTTTATAGCATCTAAAACTGACATTGCTTGCTTTTTTATTGATCCCGTCTCTTCTTTTTAGGGGAAAGACCGTATAAATGCCATCTTCCTGAATGCGGTCGGGCGTTTATCCAGTTGTCTAACCTACAGCAACACTTACGGAACCATGACAGTCAGATGGAACGTGCCAAAAATAGGCCTTTTCACTGCAATATATGCGGGAAAGGTTTCGCTTCGGAGAGCAGTCTCCGAACTCACAGATCAAAGGTAAGTCCAATACCTCAATATACCATGTTATAACTTTAACATTCGTTGTCTTATTAAAAAATTTTTCCTCTTTACTAAGCCTTCTCTCAATATTCCATATCAGTCGTATTCCAACTTTTTAGTAGTGTAGTCCTACTTGGACCATTTGAGTTAATTTATTAGCCTAAAGATTAAAATAACCAATGAAAATATTATTCCAAAGAAATAGAGTATATCTTTTTAAAGCTGTTACCCTAAAACTAGAGTTATCTCTCTAGAACTTAATGAAATCTCACATTTAAAAATCAATATTTTTTTCTCAAATGTCTATCAATAATATATTTTTATTCAATTAAAGATATTTACAATTTTTGATGCGCATTAAGATATTTTTTCGAGACCCTAAATATGATTGAGACCCATAGATTGATATCACTGCCTAATATCCAATTTAGTTTTTGCTTTGTTATTTCTCTTTTTCCATATCCGTATGCTTCTGCGTTGTGCATGTACTACAAATATATACAAGCGTTTAATATATTGAGAGGCATACCGCTCAAATTACTATTTTAAAACTTTAATTGTTGTATGATAAATTAATGCATCAGTAAATTGTCATAATCTGAAAACTAAATTTTTTTACTTACATAAATTATTTAATTAATTTTACAATTTTCCCTGTAATTAAACATTATATCATTTATGTACTTCATCAATCATATGATACATATAATACTCATATTTAGCCTCTAATATCTAAAACATATAGAAGAGTAACTGAGATAATTCTGTTTAGACTCTTAATGATTCTGTGAACAGCTGCCCTTCTCTCTCAACCAATTAATCAACCGCAATCAATGAGTGTCACAGAACGCTAGGCTTGATCATAGAATGAGTGACTTTGAATGCGAAGCTTTCGGTAAGGTCGAGCTGATAAAGGCATTTCGACTCTCTGCCAAATGGCTGTAGGTCGAACTGCGAATAGGCTAAATGCAACAATAATATGAATAATACACTATTAGAGTGAAGTACCCATATTTGAAGTAGTTCAGTGTTTTAGCATATTGAATTAGTGTCTTAATTTTTTTTTCTTACAATATTTTATGCGTTTCATTGATGAAATATTTCTCTGTTTTCAGCAACACGCAGCTCTGATCGGGGGGGCCAACTCGCAGTCATGTCCGGTGTGTCACAAAATATGTTTGAACGCTGAGGCCTTGATGGATCACATGCGTACCGCCCACAAGGATCCTAATGCTTCCGGCACCCCAAGTAAGAGAAAACGGGGCCGAACCCGCTTCCGTACTACTGACTCCATCATCTCGACATCCAACACAGCTGCAGGGCATCCCAATAGTGCCGCCAACTTTCACAACAGTCCTACCCCTAGCCCATCTTCCCATCCTACTACCAGTATCTCAATATCTGCCCCTACTATATCTTACGGCAATTCCTTGAGCAGCTCTACTGCTAGTCTCATGTCCCAGATGGGGATGAGTATGGGTCCGTTTGTAATGCCTTCAGTGATCGGAGGACATCATCCGGGACAAACATTGAGTTCCCATCATCCTTTGAATCATCCCCAGAGTCCTTATGCTCATCATCCACTTGCTGGAAGGGCACAACCATCGTTCCTCAATCTTTAGATCTACAAATAGCGCCATGAGTTCATTTGTTTTTAATTTAGTTTTGTTTTATTTATTCCGTCTGCTTTGAAAGCACAATTCCCACCATCCGTGCCACCATCCGTGCTCAGGATTCGCGGATAATCACATATAAGCTCGATATACCATACCAAATAACAAATTGTGATTTAAATAGAGTTTAAAGAAAGATAAAAAAAAATGAAATAAAATAATTATGCTTGGTTTTTCAAATTTTCTTTCTGTTTCACCTCTTTCTTGACGATCTACAATGGTGTTTTACCAACTCTAATTTTGCATAGTTCTTACCCTTTCCCCTTTTCATATACATTAAGAATCACCCAAGAAAAAACGTAACAAACTTCATGTGTTTTTAATTTTATCAGTTTGAAGCTATATTATAATTATCGTAAAAACAAAGGCAAAATCGTGGCAAAGTATAACTGAACACTATATTATTATGAATGTAGTGTAGAAAATACTGTTTTTCTACAAGATAAAAATATGAATTTTTTAAATATTTTCTTAAATTTTAATTTTTTTATACTGAAAAATTTTTATTTAACTGAATGTAAAACTTTGTCTTTTAAATTTATTTTAAATTACTTGACAATTTTGATGTTTGTGTTTTTGCTAGTGCACAATAAGCAACATGAAAGAGTTTAATGCTAGTACGAACTCACAGGTTCTTTTCGCTTTAGTGATCTAAAAAATATATTAAATATTTTTACTGTGAATATCTGCACAGATACATCTTGTACATGTTAAATCGGTATCTGAAAGATCTTTTAACATTTCTATCCATTTGAACCCGTAATATTTACAACTACCTATCATTTTAAATATAATTTTTATAAATCATCTAACTGACTCTAAATTTTTTTGAAATTTGTACCAAAATTCATATAAAACCATAATAAAGAGAAATTTAAATCTAAATTTTTCTTATTCTAAAAATAATTTATTGGTGCAAAATGTTTTGATGTCACGTCTAGATTTTATCTTTATACATATATAAATAATTTAATTTGTGTAAATAATATTATGGAAATATTATATATTTTCAAAATAATATTAATTTTATAGTTTTTTTATTCGTAGTAATAAAATTTTCACCCTAAAGATTTTCCTTTTAGAAATAGTTTTCATTTTTATAAACTAGATGGCGGCACAATAAAAATCAAATTCGGAGAAAGTTCTTTTGTTTGTAAGCAATCGAACACTCTTTATTCTTCCCCCATCTTCCGATAAATTTTGATATCAATACGATAAATTACTTGCAGGATTTGAGTCCTAAAGTCCGGCTACAGAGTCATATTGTGAAATGATTTACAAAATAATAAATCTCTATTTATTATAAAACAATTATTTTAAAACTTTTAATCTTAAGTTTGTTTTGGGAGTCTTAATGTTTCTTAAATGAATATAAGTTATTAAAAACTTTTAAAAATTTGATATTCTTCAATACAAAAAAATAAATTTGAACTTTATATAAACTGTAAATATTAAAAATAATTTATTACATTTTTATGTAATAAATCATTTAAAGCATTTACAAATTTTGTGTAAATTAAGGATATTGAGAGGCACCTGTTAAATTAATTTTGAAGTATCATTCATTAAAAATAATCATGAATAAAACTAAATAATTATCTTGGCAAATTTAGTATTATCTAGAAAATTTTACTTAAAAATTTTTTGTAAAAAATTGAAATTTATACGTTTTTTTTTTTTACTTATCTGCTCTTAACGGATTAATAAAAATGTTAGGATAGTAATTTTTTTTAATAAAAATACATGGATCTTTAGATGACCAAATTCAACCTGAAGGGAGGTATTTAATTCAAAAGATGTAGTTAAAATTATTATAAAACTTCGTGTCATTCATGAAGAAGAAAAAAGTAAAAACAAAAACTGAAAATTAATATCTTTTTTTCAATATTATATAATTAAATTTTAATATTATATAATTTTTTTAATATTATACAATTAAATATTCATATTTCATGCCTAATAGTTGTTTTTCTGATGTAAACAGAATCAATCTAGAAAAACAAATGAGTGTAGAATATGGTCTTTTCTGTCTTAATACTAAATATTTTAAAATAAATCCAAGAATTAATACTATTGACAACGTAGTTCAAATTATTATTATTTACTAGTGAAATAAAAATCAATAGATTTTTATGTCTCACAATCACTACGTTAAATTAAGTAAACATCTACTATCCTGTATTTAGAATTATGCTAAAAAAACACCAACCTACTTGTTTTTATTTTATCCTTTCCTATTGCTGTTTTATTATGCTTTTGTTTTTCTTTGATTATTGTAAACATCTGTAGAAAAGGCACAATTTAACCAAGTTTAACTCAAATTTCTCCTTGTGACTACTAATTTCACAGAATAATGTTGCAAAAAATATATAAATAAATAAAACTTTGACATTTTCTCTAAAAATTAAAGCACACATATGAATTAATTTTGATATGAATTGATTTTTTACTATCGAAATTCTACTTATTTACACAATCACAGAACTTCACAGTACCGTTTATAAAACTGTACTGTGGCAACATAAATATGTACTTCAAATATACTTCTATTTTTAAAGCAAAAAAGAAGTATTTTAACTTTTTTTTTTTTGTGTGTTCAACTTTCTCCTGCTGGTTTGCATGTCAGCATTTTATACATTTCTGCTGTATTTTATTTTTTGTATTGTTAAATACTCATGGTGCTATTTGAGACTTAACTTTTAGCTTATACCCATCGTGATATTCACGATTCTAAATGTAGAAGAACGTGGGGACTTCCCACCTCTTCATTCTCAGTTTCCTATTTAATGGAAACAACAGAACAATGACTGTTTACGAATTTGTGAGTTGTGTTACTTATAGCGCTTTGTGTGCAGGGATGGGCAAATGATAGCAGGATCTATATAAGCTATTTATGTATATGCGTAGTTGTTTTTAAAAATTCTTGCTTCGCTTTATTAGCCAACTTGATTGAGATCCTGTCCAAGTGTAATTCATATCTTTGTCCAGTGATGCTGATTGTATTTTATATAGTATAATTTTTATTGAGTGTTTAAAAATTGTATCTTCTTGTTATATGGAATTTTTTTTCGCTTTATATGATAAAAAAGCCCCATTGAGAGTTATTCCCTTTATTGGCTGTCAGTCAAACAAAGCTTTAATCAAAGTATTATTAAATCTCTTATACAAATTAGAGTTTTATTATGGTTGTTATTACATATAATCAAATGCACAAATTAGTGTTTCCCATTTTAAACAAAAAGTATGCTTTCTTTGATAACAATTAATAGCATTTATGATACATTTTAACAAAAAACAAGTAAAGCTTGGGTATAATAACACAGACTTTAAATTTATAAAAGCATTGTTATTAAAAAAAAGGTTTTTGGTCGTTCAAATTGTTTTGTATGTTCTAGGAATTTTTTATTGTTTTTCTCTCTTAAAATTTGAATGTCTAAACCACCAAAAATCAGCATAGCAGTTAATCCCCACCCCATAATATCTATCCATTTATCTCTCTCTCCACACACACACACACACACGTATATATATATATATATATATATATATATATATATATATATATATATATATATATATATATATATATATATATATGTTCAAACTATCCATAACATCCTCTGTCTATGCTGAAAAACTAGTTCAAAATGAACCGTACGTGAAATAATTAATTTTATGATTATAAAAATTTTTTAAAGAATATTTAAATTTTATTATATTTTAATTTCTATTTTATTTAATATAAATTTATGCTTTTTATTAGCAAAATGAAACAAAAAGATCAAGTTAAGTAAATGTAACATAATAATCTGATCGGGGCACTTAGAATTTCTAAATAAAAGCCTCTCTATCATCAGAATGTAAAGTTTTAAGCTACAAAAATCTTCCTGCAGCATAAAAGTTCAATTAAAATAATCTTCCTCATTTGAAAAGTGGAGGTACTACAGTAGTTCCCCTTTAAATCGCACCTCGGTATATCGCGCATTTGGATACAATGTGCTTTTTCTATGCCTTTCAGTTTTTATAAATCGTTTTTCTTTTAAATGAAAAGTGTGACTACACATAAGTATTTGAACATAAAATTAGAAAAGTACATAAAATTAGTAAAGTAAATGGAACTTCCCTGTTTTTATTATTCAAGTTTTTTATTACTGTGTTAACACTATGAATTTATATTTACATTATCACTACGATACCCGGATATTGTGCGCATTTTGGTTGTCTCCCAATAAACGCGACATAACGAGGGGCTACTGAATAATTATTTAAATTTTTAAGGATCTTAACTATTTTAAAAATATTTCCTAAAATAAACACTATCTTGATCTTGATTGGGAGGTTTACAATGTAAGTCTCTGATTTTTGTTAATTCGATAGACTTTATAAAATTATCACCAAAAAATTATTAAAAATATCAGCATAGTTTAATTAAAAGTTACATTTAGAATTTAAATGATTAAATTGTAATTTGACATTTTAAAACCAATATTCTAGACAATTAATCGTATAATATGTTATATTATTTAGGTTTTGGGAAACACTAATTTGTTACTAAAAATGAATTTGACCTATTTTGTGCAATTATGTTTTCAATTTTAAAAATTATTGTATATAACTTCTTTCAAATATTTTGGGACTCAGGTCAGTGTCTCTACATAATATTTTATTTCTGATATTCATCTTATTTTTCTTAGGAACTGAAAATTTTATTTCATGTTGTACTGAAATTCAGTAGAAAATGCATTTCTTTTTATTATAAGTTACTACGTTGTTGGACGTTTATGAACCAAATTATTATACGTTTTATATCTGAAGATTTTATTTATAAATTCAATGAGAAACTCAATGACGACCTTTTTTATGTATAATAAAAGGGAATTCACAATACATTTCCTCATATATATCTTCTGATATATGTTGAGTTGGCATTGGAAATTTACAGAATAGTAAATTCACTCCTTAAAGTAGACAATTTACAGGATTTAATCCCGTGTCCTACTTCAGTATATGTTTCTTTTTTTTATATATTTTTCTTTAAGAAACACTCCTATTCATTATAAGTTATTCATTATTTCATTTTATGCATTAAAACTCATTGATCTGTCCATTTCTGACTCAAGAATTGGAGAACATAAACATCAAAGTAATTTTGAGCTTTTTATGGTTTTTAAATGTGAGTATTTAAGCTTTCATTTCATTTAAGCTTTTTCAGTTTTAAAGTGCTGTTTTCCCATTATTTTTAGCTATTAGTTACAGCTTGTGAATTTGATTCAAGCTGTTTTGCTGCATTTGGCGCGCTTTGCGATAATTTTGTGTTATGCCATGAAGTTATAAGTTCCATGAAATACTTAATTTCATTGTCACTGTACCGTTTGAATGTGAAGAAACTTGTCATTAGTTAACACGTACATCTGAGCTAAGAACAAGTAGTAAGAATGTTTTTCTTACTTGTTATCATTTAAAAAGAAGTTTAACTAAGATATTTGCAATTTAATAATGCTCATAATCTGAATAATGAAATATCAATTCGACTTTTCTCTGAAAAGAAAATACAGAAATTTTCCGGTTCAACTACAGGCTAATAAATGGAAATTATATTTAAAGTATATTATTAGTGACTTTAATTTTATTTCTTTATTTATTAAAAATATGACTAGTATCTCTTTTAGGAAATTCCGTATTTAAACCCCAAAAGCCTTAACGATGAATAAAATAGAATGTAGATTTTTAAGTCAATGTAACAAAAATCAGACTAAAGTTGATCTGGCGAGGTACATGTTATCTCACAATTTAGCAATAAAGTTCAATAATTTTCCATTTTCAGAATTGTAAAAGAATAAAATACCGGCATTATAGAGCTATACTAAGTTTTGTTCTTCCCAAATGATAAATATTTCTTTTCATTACTTTTTATATCTGTAAAAAGTACACTTTTTAGCAGTTGTCCAAATACATTATACCAAAGTTAATTCCAATTCAACATCTTACAACTCTGTAATACTATCGTATAATATTCCCTTTTTGAATTATTTGCAGATCCAAAATAACTGACTGCATAGAAGGATGAACATGGTATAAAAACCAGATCTACCACGCTTAATTTTCTTTCTTTTTGCTGCACATGAGTAATTTTAATGTTAGAAGCAATAAAAAATTAATTTATTATGCCATTTACTTCTTTATTTGAAGTCAGTTTCGGTGATGATTCACCTGTCTCTTGTTGGTAGCCTTAACTTTAACGCAGTGCAACAATAAAAAAAATGCCTCTTTATATACTCATATAAGTCTGTGTACACACAGAAACATTTATAAACAAAATAATTAAATTATAAAAATATAGATCGAAATCAGAGGTTCTATTCTCCGAATGAAATAAAAAGTTGTAAGGTGTATGACCAAAAATGAAAGTCCTTATAAATGTGATTTTCTGTCTTAAGTTACTGCTCCTATGGATAGGTTTGTTTGGTCGAAGTAAACTCAAACTAGAACAAATTGCTAAAGGTTATCATAAGTAGCAAATAGTTACTTTTTATTACGCGATACCTAAGGTTTACTGATGTAAAAGGATTAGTCACTTGCAACTTATTTAAACACATTTTTAGTCATAGAAAAATCTGAAATAAGCCTAAAAATATAAACCAAGTATCCTAAAGTTTTGATGAATTATATTTCAATAAAAATAGGAAAACACCATGGATCGCGTTGTAACGCCACGATGTACACTTATGAATTATATTTCTACCAGCTTTGCTCAAGTGGTGTATAACACACATTTAACCGTAATTAAATTGCGGTACATTATGCCACTTTTAAAATATCCCATTTGTAAACTGTTTGAATACATGATATAATCTTAAAACGCACTTGTTATGAACTATAGCACAAAAACATCAATTCACACAATTAATAACATTTCTCCAGAAAATAACCCGCTCATAGTTAGGAAGATTTATCGTTAGAGCTTACGATTCGACGACTTTAATCATTATATAACTGTTATGTGAATCTTTGGAATTGTTATCGATTTAGATGTTTCGGTGCAATTAAATTTTTTCTAAAAATGTTTCATTTGAGTCGCTGTATATATGACTATATCAGTTATCAAACTGTACAGTTTATTTTTTGTGTCGTAATACGTGCTTTTGTGTATGAATTTGTAAATGTTTTCGCTATTCTTTTAGTTTTTATATTGTGAACTTTTGGTTTCAAACGTTATGTCTGTTTTGTGTTGTTATCTTTATGTTATTTTATTTTATATTTCTTTTACTCTTTATGATTGTTGTCAAAAGAAAAAAAAATTTGTTTAAGGCTTAACTATCTTTTGTGTTTAGCTTTGCATCTTGTTATGCTATGTAGCAATGCATCATTAGCGCATTTTATTTAAAAATATATATTTTATTACTTTGTTAATGTTTTTGTTATAGTTCTAAATTTTTTTTAAATAATACTATTATTTGTTATGTGAATCTTCATTTAATATGATGGCCTGAATAAGAGTTAAATGCTTACGAAATTTATTAATTTGTCCTAATAGGTTTTTAAGCATTTAATACATTCTTTAAAGTAGTACAATCAAAATTCATATAAGAGCATACACGCATCAAAGCTGACAATAATAAAATTTATGACAAATTTGAGAACTGTAGCGTTATGTGACGCATTGCTTTATTTTCTTTGTGCTGTGCATTTTTGTTATTTTTTATATTAGCTTACTTTTAAGTTTTGTATAATATATATGCGTAAGATAAAAATGATAAGATTTATAAGATTCAATGCATGATTCAATGTGATTGTTTTCTGAATGTCAAGCATTTTTCATATGATTATATTATTTTTTTTCTTAGAACAACGTGCTTAATGTGTTCCTTAGTTGTTCGCTCAATAATCTTTAAGAATTCTTAAAGTGCATTCTGAGCTATGACTGGGTTATAGCCTTGTGACAATAAAAATTATCAAAAACTTGTAACAATTTACACTTAGTTTACACTCAGATGCAATTTCTCCATTTAAAATTTGGATAATACGTTCCTATTGAGTTAAATTGTATATTTTATGTCAATCGATTGTGCTATAGACCTAGTTACAGCAATGCAATGCTTTTGTTATTAATCGACAAGCTACATGGGACACAAATTATATAATGTGATTCTTTAAACCTTACGCTATAAGTTCCTGTTATCGTCGTTATAAACTGTAGATTGGCTTATTATGTTCATATACCAAATCGCTATCCCCTCCTGAAACAGGGTATCAGCACTGCAACTGCTGAATGATATTCTTTAGATATGTGCGAGAAAAAATTACATTGATCTATCAAGCATTACAGCTGTTTTTCTCGATTATTATTTTGAAATGATTCATAATTTTACAACTGGCTATGTGATATGTAAAACACATAATAACAAAATACTCCTAAAATAACATTTTCACATTAGTAAAAAATATAGACTTTCAAGATCTTTACAGAAGTAATACGAAGGTACGCAATATTTATAAAACTTCAAACTGAAAGGAATATCCGAATCTTCAATTGAACTGTAAGACATCTAAATATTAATTAAATTAGAACTAATAATGCACGTATAAGAAAAGGCTATTTGATTCGATAGCTATTACATTATTGCAGTTTCATTTTATTTAATTTATTTGCATTTCTATGTACAAATTTCTAATATACTGTAAATGTTTTTATATTAAATAAGTCTTGTTGGTTTTCAACAGGTATCCAATAACTATACATTAATTTTGCCTACATATCAGTATGGTTTCTTTCCTTTCATACTCTTTAATTTCTCAAAGGACTTACTCAAATTTTTATTATGAAATTATTTGCATATGCATATGTGACAAATAATTCCCAATATAATCCGAAACTAAAGGGAGATACTGAGAATAAAATTTTATTCAAAGTAAAAGTGGATTATTCAAAGTTTATAATTAAGAAATTTTAGTAAATCAAATCAAATAAGATTCGATTAAAAAACACATATTTTTTCAATTTTTATTTTTAATTATATTCCATTCATAGCAAATTCCCTTACTGTTCTCTCATTTAGTTGCTTTTTTATTCTCAAGAATTTTTCTTTTTTGTTGTAATGTACTAATGGGCAGTTTAATATACACACGACATTTAGACACACCGATACGCTATCCTTCCGTACCCTTATAGTGTAACTAACAGTATAAGAGGTTTAGAGCAACTAAAAATTAAATCATGTTATCCAGAAACGAGGAAAAAATAGGAATTTATCCTTAAATTATATGAGTTATGTAAATTCAACTTTGAAACGAAGGAATTTAGTAATTTCATTTTGTTTTTCTCGCACTTATCTGTTATGTTTTGAAATGCCAGAGGTGTTTCATTTGCTGTTTGTGTAAATGGTTCCATCCATGTTACTGCTCTGTAACACGATTTTATCTATATCATTTAGTTTTGGATCTGTATTTTCATAAATAGGGTGACAATTATATCACCCATAAAAAGGCTCAACAGTATTTCGTATATTACTTAATAAAATGATAGAAATATTATTTATTGTATTTTGTTTTTTTGAGTTTATTACTACATCTACTCTACATTATCAAACCCTTTGAGGAATGCTTCTCATCGAGTCCCAACTTCGAAAGAAGTTTTATACTAACAAGCTTTACTGTTTTATAATATTTATACTGTATGTTTAATTGTGCCTTTGCTTTTTGCATATTAACTAATTTTACATATTTTCATTGTCTTTCACATTGCTGGCATCTTGGAACTTATTCTTGATCGGAGAAAAACGTTTCAGACTTAATATACATTGAAAATTTTGAGAATAAATATATCTGTGAATCTAAATTTTACTCCTATGTGATATGTCGGCAGTGTGGAAGCTCTATTCTTTTGCTTTTCTAATTAAAAATGAGCACTATACTTTTCTTAATTACTTGATGATGACTGTTCTTTGATTAGAGATAAGCTTTCTGAATTACACTACTGCTTTTAATAATTTAAATCGCTCAGCATGTATTTCCTTTATGTCTTGCTAGCAGCCTTTATGCCTTTATACATCTTTATATGTCTGTTCGTCCAGTGCCTGTTTCTAAGCTTCCAGATCTCAAAGGGTTTGAATTTCCATCTGCATCTGAAGCTTTTGAAAACATGCTCCACTTTTGCAAACAATCTTAAAGAAGACAAACACCTTGCATGCATATGAAAGAACAATATTGATAGCATCTAATACTTAAAATAATTAAATATCTTTATAGGAAAAAAATTGTTTTACAGCTGTTAAATTTAAGGCACCCATAAACCCAATGGGGTTGGCTGCAAATTTGGGTCAGTTAGTCAGCCCTTAAGTTCAAATTATGACACTGGGAAAAAAAAGCATTTATTATTCATTAAAAGATCTCTGGATT
>CM063502.1:59515510-59525510 GCA_032207245.1 Pardosa pseudoannulata | reverse complement strand
TGCATATTGGTGTTTCAATACAAATAAAATAAACAGTTCTACTAATTTTGCTTTATTCTAATAATTATGATGCTATTTAATCATTATGTTTTAGTTTAATAGACATTTGTAAAATTATTAATGGAAAATAGTGGACTTAGACATGTTTGTCATTATAACAGATGAGAAGAAATATGGCTTAAACGTATATATAATTTTTTTATATAATTATTCTTTTCGTTTTTTCTGTTTTTCATCTATTTATTCTTTTCGTTTATCCATAGATACCATGAGCTAAACTCAAATATTGATAGAAAATACTAAAAGATTTCATAAAAATAATGAAGTTTTCATTTCTAAATAGATTTGCAAAGAAATTGAAGTTAGTTACAATATGTGAAAAGGAACTATCTTCATGCATTTTAGTGGGAGTTTTCTTCTATATTAGATTTTACTTTGTCATTAAAATCTAAAGTCATATAGGTTTTCTTAAGGTGGTTTGGAACTAAAAATGTAAAGTAAAATCTATACGAATAGTCTCCATTTAATTACTTACATTAAATGTATTTTCATCAATTGAAAATCGTGAATCAAATTTTAATACTTAAATAGTTAGATTTGTTAGACACATTTTATAAGGCTTTTTAAAAATCAACCGATAGTTTATTGTTGGCAATTTTTATATTGCTGGAAATGCACCCAAGGAACGACATTCATACTAAAATTTACTTGATAGTCCATAACACTTATATTTAATTTAAGAAATAAAATTTGTTTATATCAATATCAAAGTCCTTTCAAAAAAGGAATTTTCTGCATAAAAATTTATTAACCTTTGAAAATAAATCATATATTGAAATCTTTCTTTAAATACAGTTACATGACTCAGAATTCAATTTATTGCAGGATGTTAAACTGAAACGTTTCTGTTTTTATAAATTCCAGATTATCTTTTTATTCTTTAAAATCTTATAAAACATTATACGACATTTTGCAGGATACAGCATTTACTGGGTATTTACGTAAATGCTTGAATTAACTGAGGGACAGTAACATGTATAAATTTTCCAACTTATCGCATGCAGTAAAAACTCTCATATTTCGTGAATTGCATTCGATGATTTATTTCTTTTTCATTGCAGGTAACCGGACATCCCATTTCTGATACATCTGATTTCCGAAGAAAAGGTCGTTTCGATCAACATTCCCACGTCAAGAGAAAATCCTTGTCGTGACTTTGAACTTTGACATCAACAGTCCTCTGGTATCATTATCCCATGGACGAACATCGCTAAGGTATGTCACAGGATTTTATTTTACGTCTATGAGGTCGTAATTTACGACTCCTCGAACAGCAATCTGTTGTACGTTTTAATGTGATCTTAAAAGTCCTTGGATTATTGAAGTTTTATGATTCTTTTGTGAATGGTAGCTCCTTGACATTTTGATTCAATCCTTTGTTTTTTTATCTTTTGGATGCTGATAAACCGTCTGGTTATTTTTGTCTTTAAGGGATAAAGGGTAAATGTAACGGCATAGTACGTACATGTAAAAGCCGTACAAACAAGTTAACGGGAAATGCATCAACTATGCAACTAATAATAGCATCTTTTCTCATGCAGTTGGCTAATTTTAGTCAACAATTGAAACGCGGGTCCTTTCTTCTAACGCTGCCATTTTTATGAAAAAAAGTGGGAAATATTTTAAATTGCTTGTTGCTTGGGATCTTAAAGCCTGGCTGCATATCAAGTGGTGCAAAATTTGTGTGTTAATAATAGTTCCCAGTTGCTCCAATCTTTTTTTCACAACAAACGAAAAGATTTTTTTACCCGCGTCCTCATTATTTGGAGAATAATATAAATGGTTTTTCTGGAATGAAAGCTACTCACGGAGAGAGGATTTAATACATTGTTACAGCAATCTTTTTTTTTTAACATTGATAGGAAGTTATTGTTAGTAATATGGAGAACAATGTTTCTATTCTTAAATACTGCATTTTACCTCAAATACAGTATTTTTTATATTTTCTTAAATATGTATATTATGTGCAGATAAAATTGGTCTTTAGTAAAAAAGGTTTTTTTTTTAAATAAAGAAGATTCGAATGATTTTTCAAAGCTGTATATATATATATATATATATATATATATATATATATATATATATATATATATATAATATATATTATATATATACATATATATATACATATATATATATACATATACATATATATATATATATATATATATATATATATATATATATATATATATATATATATATATATATATATATATATATATATACATATATATATATACATATATATAATATATATATATATATATACATATATATACATACATACATATAATATATACATATATATACATACATACATATATATATATATATATATATATATACATATATATATATATATATATATATATATATATATATATATATATATATATATATATATATATATATATATATATATATATATATATATATATATATACATATATATATATACATATATATATATATATATATATATATATATATATATATATATATATATATATAATATATATATATATATATATATATATATATATATATATATATATATATATATATATATATATATATATATATATATGTAATATAGGCGAGACTCATTCAAAATTACAACACAGTTTATTTCTGGTGAGATACATGAAATCCATACAACAGGCAAGGACTTTTACAACATCGTGCACACGGACAATGTGATCCTGCACACTTTTCAATTGGGGATTTCTCAGGTAAAAAGACTACGAATAATCCCTAAGCTCAATTGATCACGTGATAAAAAAATTACCCATTTTTAAAGAGAAAGCGCTAACTATTGGCTAAAGTAGTACAAACAGAGGCTGAATTAAGTCTATAGCGTGTCTGGAGGGAAAAATCAGAATTACCGCTCAAACCCCCAACGTACTTTATGAACAAAAGTTACTAAATTAATATTAAAATATGTAAATAAAGGATTTTAATATTACATACACACACACACACACACACACACATATATATATATATATATATATATATATATATATATATATATATATATATATATATATATATATATATATATGTATGTGTGTGTGCATATTTGTATGTGCTTATGTATGCATGCACATATATACCAAACTATAGATTTTTAAAACGGTTACATTAATTTATATCTATTAGTATAAGAAACTCTTAGACTTTTAGAAGCAATTTATGAGAAAAGAAATCCTTGAAAACTGCATACACAAGGTGAATTAATTTCATTAGTACTTTGGAATGCTTTCATCAGTCTCTGAGACGGGAAACGTTTGTGTAGATGCTGATTTTTTAAATCTTAGCAGCATGTTTAGGAAGCCATACCTAAACTACTTAGCAAAAAAATCGTCAGTCATCATGAAATTAGGTCACCAAATAAAATGACTTCCAGTAATAAAATACTGTTGAATCTAAGTAGAGTGGTAAAATGGGATTGTAAAAAGTAGATGTCGTCCTCCTCCCCTACACTACTCTCGCTGAAAAACCATCTGCCTACAATGTATGCTTCTCACATGCGCACTTCATTTGCTTGTTTAATCTTTAACCTAAGTGAGACTAGTCTGAACTCCGTTGTGAGAAAGAGACCATTTAAAGATCAACAGTTTTCAATGCAGGGAAAAGAGCTCCCCTTTCCGCGTACACAGGGGTATTTTAAGGTAAAAACAAATTACCGTTTAAACTCACTTAAGAGTTGAATTGTTAGTAAGATCGTGGGATCGCGGCGTTTTTCTCTTCCTAGAGCTCGTGATCAATGATTCAATTTGAAAATATTTGAGAATCTCTTGACTCCTTAAAGCAGGATGTTTGCCGAGGAAAGGGTAATTTCTTACATAACGAATTTCAAACTGTTTACACCCGCTTCCGTTTGGCTTCAAGTTTTATTCCTGGATATTTTTAAGCATACAGAGAGTGGTTTTTCTGCTCTGAGTTTTTGCCACATATTGGAAATTTCGTTTATTGGAGTAGTAGATAAACTGTTGATTTTTGTTCTTCATAATGAATAAAAAAATTCCCATAATTTTTTAGCAAAACTTTACAGAATTGATCAGTGTTTAACAAATATATATGACTCTAATAATATTTAAAAATGACAATAAAACTAGGTTTAATAATAAATATTAATTAATAACAGCTGAAACTATCTTGATTCCTAAAATAGGATGTTTGCTGTGGAAAGATAAATTTCTCTCTCATAAGCAATTTTGAACTTTTTACACCCGCTTTCATTCTGTCTCAATTTATATGTATTTATTTTTTTAAGTATACAAAGGGGAGATTTTCTGCTTTAAGATGTTTCACTATTTTACTATTTATTAAAAATAATTTTAAAACCATAATTGGCAATCTTCTCAATTTTACTAATAAAGAAATAATTTTATTTTTACAAAAATCGACATGTTTCAAACCTTCACAAAAATAGAACTCAAAAAATTCGGAAAACGACATTAATAATAATATTACAAGAAAACTACTAACATTTATTGCTATAAGTTTAATAAATAATATTTATATAATTATGGAATTGTAGGAAAAAATTCATAAGCCTGAAATTATTCACAAGCCTTTTAGTACTCAAGCAATATTTATAAGGTTAAAATGGTCTAGATTTGTTTCAAAATAACACCAAGATAACACCAAACATATCTTCGGGAAAACATAAAATTCTAATGCTGAAATCTAAAACTTTTAAATCCATTAGATTTCGTATTTTTCATCCATGATGTTTCCCCCGATAAGAAGTTGCATTGATCTACTGAAATATGAAAGCAAATAAAAAAATTCAATTAATGTTATAGAGTTTGAAGCATATTTTTCAGATACAATAATATTTTCAAGGTATTTGACATATTTTGTGAATCACAAAAACACATCATATATATATATATATATATATATATATATATATATATATATATATATATATATATATATATATGTCTCTTTGATGTGTCATATATATACATATATATACACACACATACATATATATTAGATTACATTATCATCTGCCAAAAAATTAAGTATTCTTTTAATGTCATTCTATATTTTATATAAAGATGAAAATATATGTAAAGATTTGTCTAATAACCCGTGCATGGCTTTTACTTATAAATTTCCAGTTAGTTTTTCAACATTACATGTAAATTATCTATTTTTAGTCACTCTCATAATTTTCTCAAAACGTACCTGTAAAGTGAAGTCTGAATTTCGTAGGGCATAAAATTAAACCCAGTATTGATTATGCCGTTTACAATACATACGAAATAAAAGCATATTCACGTTAATTTCATATACAGCATTGCATTCCCATATATTTCGGAAATAAATAAATAAATAATCAAATATATAAAAATACAAAAATTATATTGCTTTTCATGGTTTTTCAAAATCATAATGAATGGAGAAAATAAATAAGGATACTTAGAATAGGATCGTTTCAATGTATACTAAGTGAAAATTTTTTTATTAATTTACATACACTTTTTAACTCAAACTTTCACTTGTACTGACATTTTTCATTTAAAGAACCTCACATTAAATTCCATCAGGTAATAGACTGGCCGTTTAACCAATTTTAGAAACATGGTCTTCGAAATCTGTTGAAAGGTCATCATCATAATCAAAAGATAGCATTTAGGACAATTATAACCTGTAACATTTTAGGTCATGATTTTATTGCACTGTGGCCAGGTCCAGTTTTAAAACTGCGATAAAAATACTTATTACCGAACATAAAGTAATTAACAATCAGGAAAGTATATGTGATTAAATATATAATATTATATTGAGAGTCATGGTATTCAAAATCATAATGAATGGAGAAAATTAATAAGGATACTTAGAATAGAAGCATTTCAATGTATACTAAGTGAAATTTTTTTTTATTAATTTACATACAGTTTTTAACTCAAACTTTCACTTGTACTGACATTTTTCATTTAAAAAACCCCACATTAAATTCCATTAATTAATAGACTGGCCGTTTAACAAATTTTAGAAACATGGTCTTCGAAATCTGTTATAAAGTCATCCCCACAATTAAAAGATAGCATTTAGGACAATTATATTTACCTTTAACATTTCAGGTCATGATTTTATTGCACTATGGCCAAGTACGGTTTTAAAACTGCAATTAAATACTTATTACCGGACAGACAGTGATTAACAATCAAGAAAATATATGAAAGTAAATATGTATAGGAGAGAGATAACTGTTAACTTAAATCAGGGACTTGTATAACAGTGATGCAAAGAAGTGGCCGCTTTAGGAGGCACCTTAAATTGGCGAAATAAACAGAGAAATCAAAATATTGAAGGGGCAACATCTAGAAGACTTGCATCATACTTAGAAAGTTTACTCCAGGTCCTATCTTCAATTGCCAATTCAATTAAAATACGAAGCATATTTAAAAAGCTTTTTCAAAGTTTCGGTACTTATGAATACTTACCGAACAATGATGCAGAGGCGGCTACATTAGAAGGCACCTTAAGGTGGCGAAATAAACAGAGAAATCAAAATATTTAAGGGAAAGCATCTCGAAGACTTGCATCATACTTACAAAATTTACTCCAGGTCATGTCTTCAATTGCCAATTGAATTAGAATACGAAGCATATGTAAAAAGCTTTTTCAAAGTTTCGGTACTTATGAATACTTATAAATTTGGAATATATATTTAGAGCTTTTCACTAACAATTAACTTTTGCATCATTTTACTAAGTAATTTCTTCATTTATTATATTCTTGTTTATTATTTTAATTTTTTAAATATATAAAAATTATTAGATCACATTATGTATATCATTATTTTTTCTATTTTTAAACTATTAAATACATTCTTAAAAAATGAAGTTTAGCTATCACAATTTGAAAGACAGATGTTTGTTTAAAAATTTACAAAGTCATATAAATTCTTGCTGAACTCTTGACCTAAACGTAAAAGTTATCCTCATGTAGTGTATTAAGCTTGCCTTAATAATTACCCACACTCTCTATTAATGTCTTGTGTAAAAGTTCTTTCTTTTTTCCTTCTTAAAACATATTAAAAAAGTTTCTTAGCTGTGTGGAAAAAATTTTGTCGGTCGCGTTTTTCAAGTGAAAAACAAACTTCATTTTATGGAATGAAATCTACCATCTGCGCTGTACGTCAATAAATGAAACTGAATATCCGAACTTTTCAACCCTTCCGAATCAAAGAGAGAAGAAAGTTAGATCTGCCATTAAATGTGAGAACGGCAGTTTTTTATTTCGCTGTTTTTTCGGAAAAAAAGGTCAGGCATTTGGTTCGGTTTATTGGCGCCAAGGCCATCTTCTTAGCATTACAGGGATCATACAAAAGAATAAGCAGGAAAAAGAAAATGGGCTTTTATGGCGGAAATATTGATTTATGCTAATAAATGTTATCTTTGGCGGAAGATAATATTTGAAAATCTTTTTTTTAACTCTCAAAGAATGTAAAAGTAAGAAGAAAACATTTATCGGTAGCCGAGGAAAACGCAAGATATTCTGGGGGTAAAGTATAGTATATTACACCAGGTTTGGAAGATACGGGATATTTCGTGCACCCTCTATATTCATTTTTCTTTGCTTTTTTTGCTAATGGTCCGCTTTGATGTGACTATTTCGTTGTGTTTTGAGTTATAATATATATTCTTTTTCTAGTCTTTCCAACTTATGTTGTTTCTGCATTTCGATAAAGTGTTGCAGATATGATATTCTTTCTAAGGTTCTACATATATACATACATATTATTTTATTATATATATATATATATATATATATATATATATATATATAAACGTATAATCAAAACATACCAAAGTCTTTAGATGATACTTCTTTTACAAAGAATAACAGTTTTTATTCTTTCAGTATTCAGTTTTTCTTTTATCTGAAAAATTTACAGTTTGGCTGAAGAGGTAATTAAGTAATTTACGAAAACCTTTGAATGAGCATTTTAATCGGAGATACTCGTTTCACTGAATGTGTTTTCAGTACCGTATGCAACATTAACATTTTAGCTAAATAATTTTATCTTTTTTGTTACTTGATAAATTGATTTCGTAAGCATATCAACATATTCTGAACATATTTTAAGCAATATATATATATATATATATTTTTAATTTTTCCTTCTTTAACTTGGGAGCAAAAATTGAATTACGGTTTTACATTTTCTAGAATTACACTATTTCAGTAAACGTGTAAGAGAATTTTTTTATATACGTATTATTTCATAAAAATATTCAGAAGTGTTTATACAATGAAATTTGTTATAGTTACAAAAACATTTGTGTTTCCTGCAACAGGATTCTTTAAGTTAATTTAGGTTAAATTTGCAAGCAATTGTTTTTGCTGCAATTATGCAATTATTCCAGGAGTATCATTTATTGAAATTAACATTTGCTACGTGATTTAACACAAAATTATAAGAACTCTGAATACTTTCGTAAATTACGAAATTGAAAATGAAGAACATTTTAGACAATATCCATGAATAAAACCCAACTCTTCTACAAAAATAGTTTATGCATCTAAAAGTTAATATTTTAGAATTTAATAGTTAATACTCTTATCTCATGATAGAGAAAAATTTACTACTGTCCTTGGACCATTCTGACAGTATTAATATATGTTGTAGATATTCTTTACTGATTTTGTAAACGAATCTCCGATAGAAAAAAAATGTCACATTTTAGGGGCAAAGGGGTTGAGATACAAGCAATCAGAATTCCACCTGCAATCACATGACTTGATGAATTATTCAGAACAAGTGCACAAGGTGAGAGAAATATGTTTCACTATCCAATTCCTCATTAACTAGCATGGTCACTGTCGCATAGCAAGTGACTAGAATATCCCGTTGAAAGTGCATCTGTGAGAGTACACACACAGAATCTGTTATTGGTTAATAACTTCCCGATAAAAATGTTGATGCTTGTATATTGATGTTTACAGAAACATTAATGGCTATTATAGAACTTTTCTTCTACTTAACATCTCTTATAATCTAATATCTATTGGGTAATGCATTTTCAGATAAGAAAAGTAAGGTTTTATGGAAGACGTTTTGACGTCACTTTCACCGAGTATATGTTTTTTTAGAAAAACATGTCATGATTCGATCATTTATCTCTAACAGCTACTCAATAAATGAGTGTCAAGATTAAAATTAACTCAAAGAATTTTATTCTATTATATAATAGAATTCTTTGAGTTATATAGTTATAGAAACTGTATATATATGAATTGCTGACTTTTATCTTAATAAGTGATTAAATTATAAACTCTCCTAATGTATATTTCTCAGATTTAGAATAAAATATTTCAGTTATGAATATCACCTAATTCGTTGCATTTAAGATGTTTTCGGGACTAATCAATACTTTATTCATGGTACTACAACACTTGAAAATGTCATTAATAATTTAATTGAAATTAAAGCACCTAAAATATAATTTCATAACGTTCATGCTGAATTGAAGTGGAAAACCCATTTTGCTTAACATTATAAAACTTAAACAATGAAATTTACAAATTAAAACGCATTATCGGTGCCACAACAAATTATGTTTGAAGATATAGAAATAAAAAGAGATATAATTTCACTTTTAGGTTTAATGTAAAATTGTGCACAAAATAAAAAAATAAATACTACAATGAAAGTAATATATATATATATATATATATATATATATATATATATATATAATTATAAATCAGGATTAGTTTCTGCACTGACAATAATTAGTAATTCAGAAATCCTTATGATCCGACTTTCAGTTAATTGTCACCCATTCATCACTTGACAATCACTCCGCTGATGATGGGGATGTTCATAGTCTTGTGGAATCGCTGTATCTCTTTGTATCACCATATTATAGAACAGCAACATACTAAAACATAAATGGCATTTATA
>CM063502.1:59490510-59510510 GCA_032207245.1 Pardosa pseudoannulata | reverse complement strand
GGGGCTACATAATTAGTGTGACTAGAGGAAATAATTATTACACACACACATATATGTCTGTTTGTGTGTGTGTGTGTGTGTGTGTGTGTGTAATACATCAAAAGTTACCCCTTATTATATGAAAAATTAGCCCTTATGTTCTTCAAAATAATACCAATTCACATTCTACTTTTTTTTTACCTTAACTTTCCCAGCAACCCAAATTTAATCAAGAACAGGTATTATTAAGATTGAATTTCTTCCACCCATTTCAAAACTAAAGGATACATTAATATTTACTACTTGCGGATTTTTTACCCTTTTCTAGCCCATATGTCAATTACCTCAGGAAAGTGGCAGACCCCTGCAATCTTTATGCTTTTGAATGCATTTTTGCCGCCACGGTTGTTCTTATAAATCATAGTAGAACCGCTGATGTAAACTTTCTCTGAGAAATTAGCCAAGCGATTATCCCCTTTCTCAAGCACGGTTTGCTCACATATCAACAGATTTACGGCTTTTATCTTGCCTGTGTAAGACGTGCCTGTCGATTCTCCAATTTTACGATGAAAATAAAGTATTTTTGACAATTGTCTGGCCTGGCTTTAGTGTTCCAGTGATCTGTCTTTTGCGACAAGATTGTCGCATCTAGGTTGTATTCTCAAGCAATTTCTCGCAAATAAAATTATAGATTATTTTTCATGTGATCGGTGAAGAGGAATTTTTACAGGTTGAATACATTCATTAAAATCAATTGCTGCAAAATGTATTATTACTAAGAATGGGAGACAACTCTATGTTCATGCTTTCAACATAATTAAAGTCATCCCTTCTTTGATAATCAAAATTATCATACACATATATATATAGAATCAAAATCAAATTAATTATAAATCTTGATACTATACTTATTTTCCCTTCGTAGAAACCAAGAATGGGGAGAAACTTTAAATTCTAGTCCCAAATTAAGAATTTTTTAAAATTTTATTTACTTATGATAAAAATTATTCCTTTCATTTCTATCAAAATCGACAGCTTATTTTAGACTGGCTAAAATAAATTCTATATTTTTGTCTTATTAGTTTCTAAAATGTAATTAATTATGAACATTATGAAAGGGTTTTTAATATATGTAACTCTAAAATGAATATAACTATTACCATAAAATATAATTCAGTTATAAACTTATGATAACCTACATTCTTTAAATATAATTTTAGGAATATTTGAAGCTCTCCAGGTGCTTTTCTGTCGGTCATTATTTGTTTAAAATTTATGAGCTATTTACCTTATAGCATAAAAAATAAAATTTAGGTAAAATAAATGTTTTGAAACTTGAAGTCTGCCAATTTTGTGTTTTAATCCCCTCGCTCACTTATTATATTAAAGAAAAATATATTTTGTGGAGTGCACTTAAAATAGTATTCTAGTTCACGTAAAAAGGTTCATGTAAAAAAAATAATTTGTTTATCATGATCCAGTTATGAAAAATTTAATAAACCTTATATGAAGATTGAAGGGGTAAGAAAAATTTTAAAAACAGACAGCACATTTCGATGTTAAATTTTATACCAAAATTTTTACCATGAATTTTTATTTTCCCGGATCCTGTGTATCAATATTTTGAATTGTTATGAAGGATATTAAAAAATACTTGTAGTAGAGAGACACAATCAGACACAAATTTTTCTTTTTTCACGTTTTCGACAAATTTGAGATATCAACTTCTCAATCTCAGGCTTGTTAAGACGTTATCAACCGCCAACCTGTATGCAGGGAAAAATTAATGGATTCAGTATAAGATTCTTTCCCGATGTAGATTGCTTAAATTCCTTATGGGACAGCAAAAAATTTTCTGCTGATTTATTTTGGTTCATGTTTTCGTATGATTAGTCCTCTTCTCAGTTAACGAAATTTCACAGTGATACAAGAAATCTGCACATTCTTCATCAGGAAAAGGAATAGTAAACTTCATCTGTTGCTTTATCAACACGTATAGTTTGACTTGTGGTAAGATCTTAACTGTTATCGAACAAGAAATTAAATTTAAACCTACATATGAGTAGTGCATGCATAAAGGCTTTATCAAACGTTCACCTGTACTCGTTGAAATAACATCGGTTTCAGTTTGTGATTCCATTTTTCTAACGAATTATGCTCGAAGTTCTCTTGTGATGGAGAATAATTTTCAACTGATTAAAGACCTTATCACACGTCAATCTAAACTAAATAAATCGCCTACCGTAATTGACATTTATATTAAATAATCCTTTTTACTCAGTAGAATCGTTATTATTAATTAATAATTCCTAACTTTATTATAATATTAAGTCAATAAACTTAACTCAATTGATTTTAAATAAGTAATTTGAAACCATGTTAATAATTTTTATTTGAGATTTACATTGTAAATGTAATATAAGCTGATACACATTTAAGAAATTTGCATACAACGTATGGTTCACTAGAATCCATAATTGAAATTACCAGGGAAGATTCTGGGCTTTAGAAAAATGAGAATTTTAATTGCAGACGGCAAACATGTCTTGTGACCTGAAATTATGATAATATTGAGTGAATAAATTTAGCTAATGTGAAACTGTGCTGATGATTTTCAATTTGAAAAATAGCATTGTACATGTAATAGACGCTGACACACCGATTTCATAAAAAGTACTTACAACGTATGGTTTACTTGAAACTGTAATTGAAACTCTCAAGAAATATTCTGAACAATAAAAAAAGTGAGCATTAGAATTTCAGGCGGCAAACATGATGTTTTGTGGCCTGAAATATACCATCTGCGTTACACGGCCAGCGAATGTAACAAAATCTGAGCCTTTCAACACTAGCTACCCGTCAACCCTTTCAGGTCACTTGGGCAAAGAGAGAGAGATTTACTTTAAGATGCAAGAACTCAGCTTTTTTTTTCCCTCTTTTCACAGTAAGAGGTTCTCACATTTAGTGCGGACTTTTCAGCTAAAAAAACTGTTGACTCTCTAATTTCTATCTTTTTTTTTCTAGCGTGTCTCATGGATGCCAGATGTTGTCTTTTACTGAAAAATTATTTCTTCCTGCGTTTCTTTATTTTCTGTATTTAATAATCTTATTTTCTAAGAACTGTTCATTCCTTAAAGTCTTCCATCTGTATTTTTTTATTCTTTTTTGATGCCGTTCTTCTTTTTAGTTGCATTTTTGGAGACACGGTACAAACGCAGAGATTTCGCCGTCCCTGGGTTCTCCTTCATAATCGTTTTTACGTCAAGCATACTTTATATATTTATTTAACGATGTCTAATTTGCTACTAAAATGCTCCCTTCTCTTTTGCCAGTTTATTTACGGTCATCTCTTTTATAGCACATACTTTTATAGAACGAATTCACTTGTGTAAGAAAGAAGAAATGGTTTTTACAAAGTATAATAAGAAGCTTCGATTATTGTCTTTTGTTGCAAATATTGTGCTATAGGGCATTACAGTTATTGCCCAGCCATATTTCACACATTTAGCTATAGTCTTTGTAAAATGTCTAGTTTTTTTCATATTTATGTCCAGATTTGACTTACCCCATCTTCTTTCTTTTAGAAAAGTTACGGTTTGTCGTCTTGCAGAATAGTCTGTAACTAGTACATTTAAACACAATGATTTCTTCCCCAAATAAACATATTAACTTTTTTAAAACAGCTTTCTAGTTAACTTATTTTGAGTCTAGAACACATTTGTGTGAACAAAATATGTCGCATTATTCAAGATGCAAGTAAACAGGCAAAAAGTCTGTATAATTCCGGCAATCACACTAATACCATAGTCTACCGATATTTGTAAGCTTTTATGATTCACAGTATGTAAAATAAATATTTTAGAAATTATAACCTTTTTTTTTAAAGTATAAATTGATAACTTTATACCGACCGTACTATATATTCTACATATTTGTGATCTATAAAAAAAAAATTATGGAAATTAAGATATAACTTGGATACTGTAAGTCATTTTTTTTGCGTCAAATATTCTTATATAAAATGCATGCTATTACCGTCACTTCTTTAATTTCTCTTGTGTCATACTTATCATTCCTACATTAGTGCACCGATGATTCCTAGTGCTTAAACATAACTGCAGTACTGTAACTGTTTTATTGAAGAGTTTTCTTCGATTTAAGATGCAATCAACGACTGTGATGGTGGATTATTTATTTAAAGATACTTTTCAGTACTCCATATTGTATTTGTCTGATTTACTTGCTCTAAAGGGAGTTACGTATTTTGTAATTTTAAATAACTTCTTAACTTTAAAAAAAGTAAATATCACCTATTGAAAATATCAATGATGTACAGCTATTGTATGATGTAAAGTCAATTAAAGTAGAGATATTTTATCTATTTCTGCATATCTGTATATTCATAACTATCTGTATGTTTACACACACACACACACACACACACACACACATATATATATATATATATATATATATATATATATATATATATATATATAGAGAGAGAGAGAGAGAGAGAGAGAGATAGATATACATATACATATACATATATATACATATATATACATACGGAAACACAAGAGATATTTTCGATATTTTCTCTTTTAAGTAAAATGATTTCTTGTTGTAATAATTGTATCAATCCAAATTGTTATGTATTCCCAAATAAATAAATATGTGAATCTGCATATCTGTATGTATGTTTATATATATATATATATATATATATATATATATATATATATATATATATATATATATATATATATATATATATATATATATATATATATATATATATATATATATATATATATATATATATATATATATATATATATATATATATATATATATATATATATATATATATATATATATATATATATATATATATATATATATATATATATATATATATATATATATATATATATATATATATATATATATATATATATATATATATATATATATATATATATATATATATATATATATATATATATAAGGATATACAGATTTACATATTTAATTATTTGTGAATACATAACAACTTAGATTGATGCAATTATTACAAGAAGTAATTCTGCTGAAAAGAGAAAATATCTCTTGGTTTTTTTTCGTAAATTCTACATTTTGTCTCTTGAAAGTTTAATAACCTCTTGAAGTGAACTTTGGGATAAACATTCTTATCAACCGATACCACGACTTTTGAACACAAAAACGCTTCTAGCCAAGATTTAACAAAATTACATGAACTTGAAACCACAACTTATCGCAATTATTAAATTTCGGTACTCAAATATATTTTGTTCGCCATTGCTAGAAAGGTTGAGAGTTTAACGAATTCAAATGCAGTAATTGTGACAACCTTAATTTTTTAAGTCACAATAACTGAAATTAAAACACCCAGACAGTGTCATATTACTATAATAAACTCATTTAAGAAATGCATTAATATAAAAAAAAATTTATGTATACTTTGATCTACATAACGTCATAAATGTTAAACTTAATGTGATATGAACGATAGTTTTAACAGAGCTAAAGGTGATAATTCACAAAATTGATTTACAGATATTTCTTTTAGTTTGTGGAAGCTCTATTTTGTTTGAAAAATTTATTCAAGCGAAAAATAAAATACTTTTAATCTCCAGCTTTATACAGCCATCAGAAAAGAAGTGGGGGTGAAAGATTAATGATCACACGAAGTAATTGTGCAAATGTAATTTCTGTCACTCACAATAACTGAAATGAATATACATAATGGTGTCAAATTAATGTCATAAATGTATTTTGTACATATTACAAAATTTGCTATGTATACTTTGATTTACATAAGGGCACAAAAATTAGGCTTAACATATAAATGGGATTTATTTAATCAGCTAAAGATGGTAATTTACACATTGCTTTACAGATATTTGTTTTAAGCACTAGAAAGATCTATTTTAATTGGAAGATCCTTACCCTACTAAGTAAAGTATATATATAGTCTGACTTGTAATAGTAATGAATCATAGATAAATTTGTGAGGGTTTATTGAATTCATTCGTAGTAATAATGCCAAGGTAATTCCTGTGACTTTCAGTAGATGCTAAGAAATATCTAAATGTCTGTTTAATAGTATGAAATTATATTATAATATGCATTTTTCCTAAATAAAACTTACTATATATACTTTTATTTACATAAACTAAATTGTCCAACATGGAAAAGAAAATTAGATAAGAGGCTCATTTACGTAACAAATTGTTTTTGCAACTTCTAAATTTAGAAATTTTGAAATTCTGTAGACATATACATAGAAATATAGCAAAGTTGAGATTCAATTATAATCAGACATTTTTTTAAATGTAAATTTTAAAATTCTATATTGGTTTTTCTATAAGTGTTTCTTGAAACTAAAATTTTCAAAGATGTCTGTAAATTTTTACGAATTGGCCCTAATACAAATTAAAATCACTCTATCTAAATACCGACTTCATTTTTATAAAAAAAAACACAATTTATAAATGTTCGAATTTTTCATGAAAAATCAACGTACAGAAATTCAAAAATTTCATACGAATTAAATATTCAATAAATAAACAAAACATGGATTAAATATGTTTAAATAATATTTTTAGTGTTAATAAAGCAAAAGTAAGAGAAAAATCTGATAAAGGGTAGTTGAACACTTCCCCCACCCTCCTCTTGGTATATTCTTTCAAAGGGTTAGGATAGAAAGGAATCTGGAACGTTTCAAACTTTTACAAATTACAATTATTTTCCGAGGAAATGCTTATTATTATTAGTTATAATTGTATTATATGCTGTAATAATAATTGCATTAAATTTCTTTCCAATATGGGGAACACGTGTCGCTTTTCATCATTCTGTCATAAAACACCACAGGCTTGTTGACTATTTTACTACAATACTATCATATAAGCTATCAAATTTACTTCCAATAAAAGAACAACTGGAATGTATCAAAACATTATTCTTGTATTTTTACGAGAAATTCGAATTTTTCTCGATTTAAATTGAGCTTCATTGAAATTACATTCTAACATTCTAAAAAAGTGGAAATCTAGAATAATTACACATATTTATCTTAGTGATTATTAGTTGCTTTAGGTTAAAAGTTTGTAAAAATTAGGAAAAATTAAATTACGAATGCAAACAAACATTTTAAGAATTTGAGTTAAAAAATTCCGATTTAAAACATAATTTTGATTAATTTATATTAAAATATACGAATATATGTGAGCAAAGTCAATAATTTACAAAACTGCTTTGTAGTACCCAACGTCCCATGAAATATAAGCTTTGAAAATTTGTTGTCGTCTATAAGTTTTATGTAATTACAAGGAAACTTTTTTCTAATCCACAGTCAAGGCGACAGTGGTCTTATCGCATCGTTTTTACGTCTCAGAAATCATCGTCTCACTGAATTATGAAATATATCTGTAGAAAGATACGGAAAAATAATTAATACCTATTATCATAAAATTAATATAATTATTACTATAACATACAATGTAAATATTACTGATAATGATTTTATAAAATAAAAATATGTGTACATTATGATTATATGAAACATTCTATGCACATTATAGTTCTCCCTTCCCTTTAAAATCTACCAGAGATGGAAAATAAAATTTAAATAATCCTAAGCAGCAAAGAAGGTCGCTGAATGGTCGGCCAATCATCGCTTTGATTGATAAAAGCTCGACCATATTTTTAAAATGCCGATACTGTGTCGGTGCGACTTCGTCTTTCGATTATTTTCTTTCTCCTCATATCGAAAGGTCGCCGGAAGTGTAGATATATTTCAAATACATAAACTATGCATTCTACACATAAGAAAAACTTTAAATACACATTTTGTAAAAAAAAAAATGTTTTCGCCATTATTATGTCTTTTTTTTAACATTTCCCATTTATTCTTACGATAGAAAACGGATTTTTTTCTAAAGTCTTAAAGTTATCTTATAAATAATAGTGGTCATATGTTTAAAAGAAATTCAAATAAAACGCTTTTAATATAAATAATATAAACAATTTGGAAATAAATAATATTTATTAGCTCTAAAAACTAGGAAAATTTAACATTCCAATTTCAAACATTTTTACACCAGTGCCTTTCTTATGACACATTACATTTTCAATGAAATCGATAAAAACAATATAAAGGGATATCAAAAGTCCACTATAGATTTAAAAATATCTTTATATCGCCCCTACATCTCATTCTTTTTTTTTCTAAAAGAAAGTTCATTGAATCAGCCTCGTCGATGTTCTGCATAACTGGAGTTGACCGACTGCAGGTACTTATCAAAGTTAGAAGAGATAAGGTTCAGGAAGCTGAACTGAAGGATAAATGTGTATGACGACAAAAGGGGATTATCAATATTTCTTTCATCTTTCTGTACATCTGTTTGAGATAAAAATTATCTATTTCAGGCTTTTTCTGCATTCTTCAATCATTTGAGAAACTTTCACTGTTCCAGGATAGACATTTATATTGCTTATCTTCTAGGATGATAGTAATGATATCTACAAAAAAAAGAACATTAGTTACCATATTTGTTCATTGAGTTTTGAATAATAGTATTTTTAAAGTATAATCTTTTGATAGCATATATAGATCTCACTTATATAGATGTCTTCAGACTAGAGACTTGACGAGAATGTTTCCACGGGATGGTACTTGTTCCCTTTAAACTCATATCTCAACACTAATACAATTATCCTTACATTATATATATATACATACATACATACATATATATATATATATATATATATATATATATATATATATATATATATATATATATATATATATATATACATGCAATATATATATATATATATGTAAGGAAAATTCTCAGGGGTTTTCAAAACTTAAATCAAGGGCTAAAAATTCCCACGTCATTTTGCATTCCCCTTTTTAACCCCTAAACTAAATTGACCACTAGGGCTACAGTTTACGCCCTCAGAGAAGGGGCTTAAAAAATTATAAACCTACATGGCCTCAGTGGATAATTTAGGAAATTTCCAAATAAAAAGGAGATACACGCTGTCGGAGGTAGATTTTTCTAGAGATATTTTCCCACAGATATTGACCCCGGTGTTAAGTGTCTTTCTTGTACATAGAACTTCATGCTAGCTTACCCTTCAGTTTGTCCTGTCCCTATGATGAAGTGAGAACCCTTCCTTCAACGTTATCTTAATAAAAGTCTTTAGCTGAAACAGTATCATTTTTATGGCTATGACTACAACCACCCATATATATATATATATATATATATATATATATATATATATATATATATATATATATATATATATATATATATGTGTGTGTGTGTGTGTGTGTGTGTGTGTGTGTGTGTGTATGTGTGTGTGTGTCCTCCACTCTACGCCATCGCTTGAGACACATACATAATTTTATTGACAATATATAATGGCATTACTCTTTTCATCTTTATATGAGAATATTAACCTTTTACCTAAAATATACATCAAAGACTGTATCATCAGACTTTAAAACTACTTCATTTACCAAATAATTTTTTTTCTGACATCACAAATTTTGAGAAGTTTCTACGGAACACTCTAGTGTATGCATATTTGTCATCAAACTTTCATAGTCTAATATAGGGATCGGCAGACCGTGGCTGGGCTGGCGAGCCACATGTGGTTCTATGCAGAGGCAGTTGTCGCTGTTTATAATTCTACCTAATCAATAGCATAGCAATCGTACTCTTATTACTTCCCCTCTCACTGAAAATCTTACACCTAAAAACACATTTGAATTATTTGTTAAAACATGAAATTCTCGTATATAGTATTTTTGGTATCTATTGGTAATGAAATAATTTCACGATGCTTGAAAATTTAATTCTCAATATTATTATATTTTGAAACTGAGTTGTCTCGCATTGAGTCACAGAAATAAAAATATCTTCGACTTTTCGTTTCTCAAGGTTTACTCTGTATATAAATTTATTTAAATTTAAAAAAGAAATATTAGAATATTAATGGCAGTCTTGACCGCAACCGGGGGGAGGGGGGAAAGGGAAACAGAGATACGCACACGTATACATTAAAATTGCTCGCTGATGTCTTCCTTATCTCGTTTGATTGGCAGACTGGCTCTTCGCTCTTAAAAGCCTGCCGACCCCTGGTTTAGTGTTTCAGAAATACAAATAAATTGCTTTGGTCGCCAGTACTATAAATCTTATAAGTAAGCTAAGATATTGTCTTTTATTTGTATATTTGTACTTATATGTAGCAGATATATACTTTATTTTTCTCTCTTCATAAGTACACATGCCCACATATTTATGTACATAATATATGCATAAATACATCTCTATATACATATGCATATATATATATATATATATATATATACATATACATACAATAAATACACATATACATACATATACATATACAAATATATATACATATATATATATATATATATATATATATATATATATATATATATATATATATATATATAGTATACATATACATATATATATACATATATATATATATATATATATATGTATATATATATATATATATATATACACACATACACACAGGTGCTCACCTTGGAGAACGGCTGGCGGGCTTAAGCCCCCCCTCCTTCCCCTAAGCTTGTAAGCGCAATGTTTAACACAACTATGGAAGAAAATCTACTTGAGAAACACATTAGAGCAATAATCTCTTTTTAACTTTGTTAAAAATCTATTCAAATATTAAAAATATGAAAAATTATATAATCAATGATTTATCACAAAAATATTTAATTTTTAATTTATATATATATGTATATATATGTATATAATATATATATATATATATATATATATATATATATATATATATATATATATATATATATATATATATATTAATTATATATAATAAATTATATATTTTTGCTGTACTTCGTTTTAGTTTTTTTCTGTGTTTCAGCCAAATAAGTACAATATAAAAATTATAGATAACATGATCACTTAAAATAAAATTTGAAATTCAGTTACATTTTTTTTTTTTGTATTTCTTATAATTTAGCATGACATATTGAGTTTTGTAAAACGCTTACGATTTAGTTTGTTGAATTCCTCCCAAATCAAACTCCTGGGTGGGTGTGCACATCTATACATACATAACCGAATTTAGTAACAAAGTTACTAAGTACATAAAGTTATTTAATATTCATGAGCTAAAAATGATGCGTATTTATTTTAATTATTGCATGGGATCATCTTTATCATCTGGGCTTGTCAGATTTTGAAAATAATAATCTATGGGTCATAATGTAAACATATCTAAAACAACCCCTTATTCTAATCATCATGAACTATTCATAATTGAATAAGACGTTTAATTTACGAAAGTTTTCTTCAAATACATTTATGTTCTAATTACTAATTATTTACAACACTTATTCAGAACATTTATAACTTTATTCATTCGCCAGACAATATATAAAGCAAGATGTTTCTATTAATATCCTTTTCTGTAGTTTTGAAGTCATTGATTTGCATTCCTTTATCCTTGACGTAGGATATTTGTAGAAGGTTAAAATAATTTAGATTAAAAAAGTTATACTTTGTTATTGTGTTTTGTTTACTTTCTATTTAATATCCATTAACAATACATTTTCTGGATATTTGTAACATTCTTTCAATAGAGAATACATAAAGCACGTTGTTTATGATATCAAGAGTTTTCTGTAACTGTTAGGATATTTATTTATTTGTCATCATCCTCAACTTAATGATTTTGCAGAAGGAAGGACAATTTTCAAGAAAAATATCCGTTCTACTCACTTATCGTGTCTTGTTAATTTCTGCTTACTAATTATTTACAATAGATATTCAGAGCAACGATATCTTTATCCATTCACCAAAGAATATACAAAGCACGTTGTTTCTGTTATTATCAATCTTCTGCAGCTCATAGGACATTGATTTATACGTCTTTATCCTCTACGTAGGAGATTTGTAGATGGAGAAAAAATCTTCAAGAAAAATATCCGTTCTACTCATTTATTGTGTCTTGTTAATTTTTGCTTACTAATTATTTACAATAGATATTCAGAGCAACAATAGCTTTATTCATTTACCAAACAATATATAAAGCACGTTGTTTCTATTATTATCAATCTTCTGCAGCTCATAGAACATTGATTTATATGTCTTTATCCTTTACTTAGGAGATTTGTAGATGGAGAAAAAATCTTTAAAAAAAAATCTGTTCTACTTTGTTATTGTGTCTTCCAACTCATGTACATTCGGAGAAGCACGTGAATACGAGTCACACATGACTAAATTAAATCGGAATTAAAAATTCAATGCATTTTCCCCTTTCCTCCAATTTTTATTCAATGGAAATATCTACTCACTTATTGTGTCTTGTTAATTTCTGCTTACTAATTATTTACAATAGATATTCAGAGCAACGATAGCTTTATTCATTCACCTAAGAATATACAAAGCACGTTGTTTCTATTATTATCAATCTTCTGCAGCTCATAGGACATTGATTTATACGTCTTTATCCTCTACGCAGGAGATTTGTAGATGGAGAAAAAAATCTTCAAAAAAAAAAATATGTTCTACTTTGTTATTGTGTCTTCCGACTCATTCACATTTTATACATTCGGAGAAGCACGTGAATACGAGTCACACATGACTAAATGAAATAGGAATTAAAAATTCAATGCATTTTCCCTTTTCCTCCAATATTTTCTCTATGGAAATATCTACTCAAAGAATATACAAAGCACGTTGTTTCTATTATTATCAATCTTCTGCAGCTCATAGGACATTGATTATACGTCTTTATCCTCTACGCAGGAGATTTGTAGATGGAGAAAAAAATCTTCAAAAAAAAAAAAAAAAAATCTGTTCTACTTTGTTATTGTGTCTTCAAACTCATTCACATTTTATACATTCGGAGAAGCACGTGAATACGAGTCACACATGACTAAATGAAATAGGAATTAAAAATTCAATGCATTTTCCCTTTTCCTCCAATATTTTCTCTATGGAAATATCTACTCACTTATTGTGTCTTGTTAATTTCTGCTTACTAATTATTTACAATAGATATTCAGAGCAACGATAGCTTCATTCATTCACCAAAGAATATACAAAGCACGTTGTTTCTATTATTATCAATCTTCTGCAGCTCATAGGACATTGATTTATACGTCTTTATACTCTACGTAGGAGATTTGTAGATGGAGAAAAAATCTTCAAAAAAAAAATCCGTTCTACTTTGTTATTGTGTCTTCCAACTCATTCACATTTTGTACATTCGGAGAAGCACGTGAATACGAGTCACACATGACTAAATTAAATCGGAATTGAAAATTCAATGCATTTTCCCCTTTCCTCCAATTTTTTTCTCTATGGAAATATCAAAACTCTCTAAAGAAATAAGTGTTAACAACATAATTCTTCTTTGGAGCCCTCTCGAAAATAGTATAATAACCATGAGTTTGCCCTTTCTCCCTTTGTCATATCCATGTTTCAAATCTTTTATTTTTTAGGCAGGGTCGTTCCTTTTCATGTTGTTGTGACAGAAGCACTATGCCTGACTCACTATTAAAAAAATTGATTCTTTTTTAATTTTCTTTCACTCTTACCTATTATATGAATGGGTTCCGATGCTCGTACGCAGCTTTGGTAGATGCTTCCATACCAATGCATCTATCTCCGTTCTTTGCGCCAAGTTTCGACTTTTCCTCCTGCTAGCCAGGTCTATCACTTTCTCAACCATTTGCGCTGTTGGTTCTTCTACATTATTATCTGTAATTAAGTATTTTTCTTGTTTGGAATAGAGTATGTAAATAATGGAGTATACTTTCAGTTGTAATTATCTGAATAAATTAGTTTTAAAATAAAACTGAAATTATTTTTAGTAATTTCATATTCTATGATATTAATAAAAGTAAAATAAAAATTGTAAAGTTTCAAAAATAAATGTTATAAAATAAATTAACTGTTAAACATTTTTATAATTTAACATTTCTTATAATAATTTGTTTTCTTAAATAAAATACTAAATATAAGTTCCCATTATAAAAAGTCTTATTTTCTCTGGGAAGTTTTTAATGGAAATCAGATCAATTATGTAGCATGTAGTGCTTTTATCTGCAAATACATTTTATTTATTTTACCAGTAAGGGAAAATAGGTAATTAACACAGTAATTAGTCTAGAATTATTATTTCTTTCAAATGCAAAGTTTTCTTTAATTCTTAGCAAAAGTAAATTTTGACCTATTTACGATTTTGTTACAATAATTATAAAATGTCAAAATAGTCAATATTTTACTTTTTATATTTTACATTTAATTAAAATTTGTTATTATACTCTCAGTCATTTCTTAATAGCAACATTTTTAGTCCCTAGTACAATATTCTTATAAAATATATTGTATATAAGGCTCTCATTTGATAAATTATATTTTTATGAATGTATAAAAATCCAATTTGAGATATTTTATTTGTCAATAATATATTTTTAATAAAAGTATTAAAATTAAATCTTTTATAATTAGTCTTAATTTAAAAAAAATCCTGGCTTCCTACATGTTTAAAACATTGTAACAAACGTCAATCATTTAGATTGATAATTTTCCTGGTTTTAAAGTATTATGTTAATCCATAAAGTTCCTTTTAATCTAAACAATAACGATGATTAAAAAAACATAACAAGTTTTCCGAATAATTTCATTTTAATTTTCTAAATAACATAATCAAAATGAAATAACTAACTCCTTTCCTTTTAGCAGAGAACAAAACATTTCCGCATTTCTCCGCGCTTCACGCTAAGTCACTTTGATCCATTTTGGCGATATGATTTGGCGAAAGAGAATGCAAGCAACCCAGTTGCTATAAAAACTTAGTAAAACAGCGTCTCCTACAATAAGAAGCGAGGTCAAGTTCCCACGGTAAGGCGCTAGGTTTGGCGCTCACTGTCATCACATTAGGTTATTAAAGAGCACGCTCCACAAATGAGGAAAGCACTCACTTTTTATCAACGATTTCCAAGCTTCAAACTCATTTCCTGTTAGTTGTCCAGTTTCGCCTTAAATACGGCAACGTTTCATCAATTACTTATTAGAGTTAATTGTAGCAAACTGCCAATTTCCTTTCTATTTCTCTTGCCTCCGAAAGAGGAGGGCTTTTTTTATGAATTTGAGTTTTTTATCGTGGAAAAATGAACCCCCTCCCAGAAACTCTCTGTTTTGGGCCAATTGTAACAGCTGTGCGATATGTGTGATAACTTAATTCTGAACAGGCGATTCAGTCGACAAGTGCAGGGGAAAAAAATTGACATATCCTTTATAACGGTACTTTTCAAAACTTTTTATAGTCTTCCCAATAGATATTTCACTCCGGAGAAAAGTGATTATGTTTTCACACTTACTTACGCGGAACACGTGTTTCTATTTTTTTTCTCTTTTGGCTCTTTTGGCCCTTCCAAGAATATGGATTTATACAGATTTAGAAGGTTTAACTCTGCCATATTCAACGTTTTAGAAAAATGAACTTCTCTGTAGAATACTTCTATGATCTTAAAAATAACAGTAGAATTCCATCTTGAAGTTCTGAAAGGAAGACTTATTTATATAGGCCTCGTCAAAAAAGTTTTTTTTTTTGTGTGTGTGTGTTTCTGTGTGTGCGTTATACATCTGAAACAAAATTCATGTTTTAAGGGAACTGGGATTTTAGTTATTTTAACTCTCTAAAACTTCCCTATTTTTAAAGAAAGAGATTATCTCATACTGCATTCAAATAAATTATTTGATATTTAAATTATACTGTATCCAAAATGTATTAAGTCTTCCAAACACGTATCTCACTTCGGAGAAAGTGAATATATTTTCACACTTATTTCCGAGGAACGCTTTTTTAATTTTTTTTTTCGTTTTACATTCTTGGCCTAAAAAATGGGTTTATACAAATTTAGGTGGTTCAACTCTCTTAGATTGATAGGTTTAGAAAAATGAACTTCACTCTTAATTACTGTAATGATCATTAAAAATAACAGTACAATTCCATCATGAAGTTTTGAAATAAAGACTTAATTATATACGGCTTACCTTTTTTTTTTTCTCCTAGATAAATTATTTAACATTTTTTATTATGTTATAGCAAAAATGTATTAATTATACCCAGTACTGTTATTAAAAATCGATTAGTAATCACAGTCTCTCAATAGATATTTACATATAGACTCTCAGTGTTTCTATATTTAGAAGTTTTCTAAACCTGCTATGACGAAGGAAACTAGGTATGTAAATTTGAGTGAACTCGTTTTCTTTTCATTATATTTGGTATATTTTATTATAAAATAAACATAATTTTAGAAAGGTTTAGAAAAGAGTTTAGAAAAGTGAACTTCATTCTTGATTACTGTAATGATCATTAAAAATAACAATACAATTCCATCATGAAATTTTGAAAAAAAGACATAATTATATAGGGCTTAGCTTTTTTTTCTCCTAGATAAACTATTTAACATTTTTCGTTATATTATAGCAAAAATGTCTTAATTATACCCAGTACTGTTATTAAAAATCTATTAGTAATCACAGTTTCTCAATAGATCTTTACATATAGACGCTCAATGTTTCTGTATTTAGAAGTTTTCAAAACCTTCTCTGACGAAGGAAACTATTTAAGCAAACTTGAGTGAACTCATTTTCCTTTCGTTACACTTGGTATATTATATTATAAAATAAACTGGATATTAGAAAAATTTAGAAAAGTGTTTAGAAAAGTGAACTTCACTCTTGATTACTGTAATGATCATTAAAAATAACAGTACAATTGCATCATGAAGTTTTGAAATAAAGACTTAATTGTATACGGCTTGGCTTTTTTTTCTCCTAGATAAATTATTTAACATTTTTTATTATGTTATAGCAAAAATGTATTCATTATACCCAGTACTGTTATTAAAAATTTATTAGTAATCACAGTCTCTCAATATATATTTGCATATAGACTCTCAGTGTTTCTATATTTAGAAGTTTTCTAAACCTTCTCTGACGGAGGAAACTATGTATGCAAATTTGAGTGAACTCGCTTTCTTTTCGTTATACTTGGTGTATTTTATTATAAAATAAATTGGATTTTAAAACGAAATTCTTAAAGAATCAATAATTTTTCTTACCAAATTGGAAAATAAAATAATATTGATTGGAAAAGAAAAAAAATGTGTACATTGCATGTATTATTAAGATAATAAATTTCACGCAAAATTTCACTTTATTAAATAGATTATTAGTTTTATTAACATGTCAAATTACTTATAAAAACACTTTTTAAAAAGTACAGACACGTATAATTTTTTAAACTACTGTTAATTTAATTTTAAAAAATATTTCCTTTACTGTATTCCACTTTCAAAAATTCGTCTAAATCATCTAGATTTATTTTTTTCTCACATGGTGGATCATGACTGAATCTTCAGTAACTTAAAAAAAAATTGTTGTATTGTATACATAGTCTATGAAATATAGGACATATATAATAATCTGTAATGTATTTATAGTATCTGCATTACTTATTTTTATAATACATTAAATGAAATTTTTATTAATTGTGTGTAATAGAGAATGTATAACATATGGCGTACATAACTCTATATCTGCTTTTCATTCGCTTTTACACGCAGTTTGTGAAACTTCATTTGACGCTGCCTTTTATTCGCTTATATAAGCAATTTAATTATGGTTCTTTTGAACTCATTCCTAATGGTTGCATTCTCATAGAGTTGATAAATATCATAAAAACTGTAAATTACAGTCATTAAAGTACACATCAAATATTGTTTATATTTTAAGTTAAGTATAGTACTTTAATTGGACATTCCGGTTTGTTTACACATTTTTTATTAATTAACCAGAGTTCAATTCTTCAAACCTAAATATATTATACATTTTTGAAGCAGGAAATTGATCGTTGTGTATTAAAAGTTTTTTTAATTAATTTTCTAAAGAAACTGACATTTCCTTCTCCTTTTGCAAAAAAGCTTCGTAGAATTTGCTTAATTTTAATAACAAATTATATTGATTTATATAAATTAAGCTAAACAGAAAATATTTACAAATTAATGCTTTATCTTATGTTATAGTACCATATTTGGCAAGATAAGTATTAAAATATGTACAATCTTAGTAGGCTTTGAAAATTTGCAAGAGAAATTTACAGTGCTCTTTAGAATTAAACCTTTGGTGTTTTTTATAATACAATGAATTCAACTTTATCCTTGTGCATTTTATCCATAGGTAAACAAATGTCTTCATAAAAACATTCAATGAACATGCATTGCGTTAAAATGTTTACCTCCTCATTAATGTGTTTTATTAAATGGCCCAAATGAATGGAAGATTTCTTACATACATTTAAAACTGCTTATTTAAATCTTTAATCTAGTTAACCTTAATAAGTACTAAGCTATATTTCAAGGCTCTATTGGACAATCTTAATTTAGCAGTCAAAGCATCTTATTTGCACTCAATTGGAGATTATTAGCATAGAATATATTATTACGTATTTTACAAACAGCTGTTATTAAAATCGTAGAAAAAAATCAAACTCATTATCCTAATTATGCAGCTAAGCAACTAAAACAATTCTTAATTTGGACAAGTCGATAACAAACAACTGTCCCGTTTAGCATGGCATGATCTTGCTGATACGAAGAATAGTCATAGGTCTTCGTGCAATTTTCGTTCCTTATATGTGTTAACGCCATGAAACTTAACTATTCAAAATCATACCCAATAAAAACGATTATTCAATATAGATTAATCAAAAACAAAAAAATTATTTAATTAGAAGTAATCGTATGGGAAAATAGAGAAACTAAGATTGGACTGGACTTTGAATCATTTAAATAGAATAGCTTACCTTTCTTATTGCAGTTGCATGAAATATATAATGAATAATACAAGTTTACTTTAGTTTACTGTCCCATTTAAACACAGTTTAACCTTCGGTTTGCAAAATTAAAACTCGAAAAATTAAATATACTTCTTTAGAAAATGAAAATTGCTTATAAAGTGTGAAAATATGTACGAGAATTTGAACTTAATTAGTAACCATAGTTATAAATCCTCGATAACACTACAAAACACTCTCAGCTATGTATTAATGATGCAAGCTATTTAGGATATAAGAATGTTATGTTTAACTTTTTCAGTTATAAGAAGAAAATCTATAGACGTTGTAAAACATTCGATCATCTAAAGTAATAAACTCTAGTAAACATCCTGGTTATGAAAGTTAATGTATATTATACATATCGATTCTATCATTTCTGGCAGACATTATTGTTGCATACAAATAACTATTGTATTTCAAGCCTTATCGCTAACTAATGTAAACTTTTCTGTCATCTGTTGAAAGTTTTCAAATTCATAGTAATGCAAATTTTTATAGGGTTTGTAGCTACAGCTTTAGATATTAAAAAAAATTAATCACAAAGCGTGTTGATACTCTATGTATGAATATTTTGCTAAATGAGAGCAACTGCAAATATTTTTTACCTACTACTAATAATTCAAGAAATAGATCTGGTATGAAATTTAAAATGATTGTATCTCCTTCAATCAACTACTCAGTGTCATCAGGTAATAAAGTGTAACATACCTAGGGTATTTTAAAGATTCAAAGAATAAGATATGGAGATTATGTTGAGTTCCGTTTTTCAATCACGCGAAACGTATACATTCATCATCAAAATTTAGCTTATACGCTTATTTAGCTTATCTGGAGAAATAATATTAGTTATTACCGACCATGACGCAATTTGAATGCTATTCCGGTGGTCATAACTTTAAGAGTTTAGAGTAATTAAGGTTTATTTCAAAACCCAAGAATAACCTTTGTAACAATAAATGAAAGAGCAATAAAAATATAATTGGCGTATTAGAAGTTAAATAAATGGGATCTCTCGGAGATGATGAATC
>CM063502.1:59425510-59485510 GCA_032207245.1 Pardosa pseudoannulata | reverse complement strand
CATTATAATAAGGAATTATCTTATGGCTTTAGTTACTTACACCTGGCAGAAATTTGAATACATTTGTCTTCTGTAGCACCTTAAAAATATTTTGAAATATGGGAATTAACGTTAAAATTGCTAAAACATTTTATAGATAAAAATAAATAAAAAATGATCAATCTAATTACAGGAGAATTTAATCTCCTCTCCAATAGTTTAACTGAACAAAGGGAAATATGAACAATTTCTTTGATCATCATATTTAAATGGTTCCATTAATTATTACTAACAGATATATCTTCATGCTGTTGCGTGATATCGATTCTGAATTGAAAAATTAACACATAGTGTGCAGCAAACTCACTTTATTTAAATCATTATTTCAACTATGTTAAACAGTTTGGAGAAAACTGGTATACGGGATTCCAAACTATATATAACTACAAAAAAACTTTGTAGCCCAAAAATACCTTTCTTGCTAAATAAAAAATAACTTACACATTATCAAACGTAATGAGATATCGCTGTAAGGCGAAAACTGTAAGCGGTGAAAAATCTATGGATTCAGTTTAGAATTCTTTTCCAGATTAAGATTGCTTGGATTTCTTGAGTGATTGCGAAAATTTATTTGGGTTCATTTTGTAGCGTGCTTATGACGTTAATCAGCTGAAAAAATTTCGCTAACATAGGAGAAATCCTCGCATTCTTCATCGAGACAAAGTATTGTAAACTTAAAACATTTCTTTTTCAACTCGCGGTGTTTGACTCTTGATAAAGCCTGTTATCGAGCAGTAAATTCAATTTAAATCCACATATGAGACTCACATTTATAAAGGTTTTACCATATGCTAAACTGTAAGTATTCAAATAGTACCGGTTTCAGGTTACGGTTCCTTTTCTCACTGAAGAATGCTTGGATTTCTCGTGTTTTTAACCGATTTCAGCTCAAAAGGTTTCACTAACATAGGAGAAATTCGTACTTTCTTCATCGAGACAAAGTATCATAAACTTAATCACTTTCTTTTTTCCTCTCACAGAGTTTGACGCTTGATAAAGCCTGTTATTGAGCAGTAAATTAAATTTAAATCCACATGTGAGGCTTATAAAGGTTATTATTTATAAAGGTTTTACCCCATGCTAATCTGTACGTGTTCAAATATCACCGGTTTCAGTTTACAGGTCCTTTTCTCACTAAAGAATGCGTGGATTTCTCGTATTTTTAACCAATTTTAGCTCAAAATTTCGCTAACATAGGAGGAATTTGCGGATTCTTCATCGAGACAAAGTATCGTAAACTTAACACATTTCTTTTTCAACTCACAGAGTTTGACGCGTGATAAAGCCTGTTATGGAGCAGTAAATGAAATTTAAATCCACATATGAGGCTCACATTTATAAAAGTTTTACCACATGCTAATCTGTACTTGTTCAAATAGCACCGGCTTCAGCTTTGAATCCTTTTCTCACTGAAGGGTGCGAGAATTTCTCGTGTTTTTAACCGATTTTAACCCAAAAAATTTTAACTGATTAAAGACCTTATCACATACTAACCTGAACCAAATAAATAGTTTAAAAGTTTTTAGGTACATTCGACATACGACAAATCTTTGTCTTTTTCATCGGGAAAAGAATCTTAAACTGGATCCGTTGCTTTTTTACCACGTGTAGTAGGCAAACTATAAAAGCGGGCTCTTTCGGAAAATTATACCTTTAAGAAAACATTTAATAGAACACACTATTGTACATTCAGGGTTTAATAGACTGAAAAGTGCCATATTGTAGTTACAAAGCAATAAAAGCAAAAAATAAATTTAATTTAATAAATATAATTACATTTTCGACACAGGTCTTAAACGCTGTGAATGATAATAATTTAGAAAATTAAAATATAAAATAATTATTTCAAAGTTTGAAAAATAAAAGCAAAATATTATTATTTGAATAAGTTATTATGTTTTCCACTAACAAGAAATTAAATAAAATAATTACTTTTGAACATTGATCAGTTTTATTTTACTAATAACTCTTAAAAAAGAAAAATTAAATGAATTAATTGCTTTAAGGCATTGAGTAGCTTTATTTTACAATGCTCCATAGATATATTTTATTTACACAAGAGTCGCACGCATGAGATACGCAGTACATTCTTTGTGCTGTATATCGTAAACAGACAGCTTTTAATATGATAATCATAATAACTGACTGCTAGTTTTCTGGTGAATTTAGTTACAGTAATAATTCAAACTAGTTCCTGAATTTCTCTTCATGAAGGTCAAACTGATGATTAGAATTAAATTGAAAGGATATCCTCACTTAATTTAACTTTTTAAATTATAATTAATTTAACACGTTATGTGTTGCAACATTTCGCCGCGGAATTGTACCAGGAGTGGGCGTTTGGTTATTCTGTTAAATCTCAACAGATCGAAAATTATTTAACTTTTTAACCAACTTTTCGTGTTTTATATTGAAATATATAAACAAATATATAAATAGACAAATAAACAAATATATATATATATATATGTCAGGATTTAAATTGTAGATTAATTTTAAAAGATTTTAATTAGGGATTCTTTACTGAGAGTGACGCGGCGTGAGGAGTTAGCCACATAAATACGGCTCACGCGCAGTGATCTAGAGCAGAGAGCAGTGTGCACATTCCACGGACAGAGCTGTGGCTACCCGAAGCAGCTAAGCCTGCCTTTGTTAAAAGTTGGGCGCCAATGTGAGACGCCATTGAAGATGATTGATGAGTAATGTGCTGTGAGATTTGAATAAAGAATGAAAACGATGTCAGGACTCTAGTGTCGTTTAGTGAACCGTGTCATATATACATCGATATATATATATATATGTATATATATATATATATATATATATATATATATATATATATATATATATATGCAAATATATAAATAATATATAAATATACATATATATATATATATATAATTTTCGCAAGGATAAATAAAAAGTTAATTTTAAATCTAAATTGATTTTTTTAATCAACCTTCCAGTTCTGTGGTTCCGCATCGACTGATGTAAAAACTAGTTTTTATTTGTCTCAATTTTTCCAGAATCTATGTAGTAGACGAGAACATTCGGCTTCGTTTTCCTGTATATACCGAAGAATGAGAGATACTGTATATACCGTTATTTTTGTACCCACAAGCAAACCATGTTGTTACACTAACCTGTACTAGTACGAGATCCGGTCTCAAGTATCAATCTCCAGAAAGCGTACTTGTACGTTACCCAAGCTCAAGTATCAATCGTTATTAACGTACGTTATTATAGTACGTGTCCCGCATAAAATGTGTTAATATCCCTTATTTTTATTATTATAACAAAGTTTTACGAATAAGTACTATTATATATTTAACTCCGAATGAAGCAATACAAGGCATAAAATTCATTTAATGGGCTTACTTTCAAATTGCATTCAGTATTTCAATGCTGATTTCTTCGTGAAATTTTAATCAAATCTATGCATGGTATCTTCCGGCTCTTAAAATATTTTATATCCATCTCAAATTTAGATGCATGATATTCATCATAGCTATTTAGGTCTCCAAATTTATCATTGCAGTAAAATAATACTGAATACCACTTCTGCCGCAGCGTGGCTTGGTTCCATTGTTTTCATTTGAAATAAATTAATATTAATTCCAGGTATTGTAAGCTTTTCAATGAATAGTTTATGTTAAGTAAAAGCTCATATTCGCGTTTTAAATACGATTATTTGTTTTGAAGAAAAAAAATTTCAAATAAGACAGAATGAATAATGCTTGCGTTTCGTGACATGGCATTGGGAAATAGACACATGCGTAGAATCTATTCTTTGGAACTTGCATTGTTTTTAAAACTTTAAGTCCGCGGTAAAAGTTTATTTATTTTTTATTGTATGAAAATATATTCTGAAAGAGAAAAGAATGTCAGAAACTGATGTATACGTAAAGAATCCAGTAAGCTTTTGGCCAATAGGAATCATCTTGAAATTTATTCTGATAAAGAGAGAACCTCCTTTTTCTTCAAATTAACATAGAGTGAAATGACTCTGCTCGTCTGTTATTTTTTATCTTATCATATAGAGGAATATAAATAAAAGAAATTTGAAAGAAAAGACCTTAGATTTTAATTTCCTTACAAATGAAAAACTACATTTTACTGCATCATTTAGTTACTGAAACTGAAGAAAATTAATGTGCTGTTTAACAGTTGATATTAAATCATATTGCGCCTATGTTACTTTAGAAAACTGTTTGGCATGAGATTAAAAAAATGAGATTAACCATTTCGCTGCGGAAGGATTCTAAATTCATGTAGATATAGACGGGATTCTTAGGTTCCGTACTTATCCCCCTACGAGCAATTTCTCTGATATTGACATGTTGCAACAATTGGCAAAATAAAGGAATGGGAAGAAAAAATTGTATCTTCAGAGTTTGGTGGAAAGTAACTCTAAGAAAATTTACAGATAAAAGAATTGATTGGTACTACTCTAACCCCTAGCTGAACAGCGGGGAAATGAAATGCTTGGTGCATATTTCAACCAAGCCTATACTTTTACGACTAGCACTGCTTGGTTGAAATATCAACCACCCGTCCGCAAAAGGTTAAAAATAAATAAAGTTTATGTTCTTCAATTACAAAGAAACCTTTTTTCATATGTTGTATTATTTTTCTTTATCACCCTCAGTACCTTTTCTCACAAGCTTGTAACAAATATAGTTTTAAATAAACATCAGCAGAACATAATATGAACTGGAAGTGTATTTCTTGATTACGCTTTGTATATTGTAGTATTTTTAAAAAAGTCTTTCATACTTTTATGATAGTTAATAAAGGAATTTATTCCGCTGTAGTAACTAAGTGAGTATATATTTAGTAAGGTGTTTATTGGTTTAGTACAAAAATATCATTCAGATATCCAGACCCCAATTATCATTCAGGAAAAGGGGGCAAAATCCTAGGATTTCCTATGAATAATCGGAGTATTTTATTTCTGTTAGTATACATAATGCTTATAGGTTAGTGAGTGTATATATATATATATATATATATATATATATATATATATATATATATATATATATATATATATAGATAAAACCAAAAAAATCTCTAAGATAGATCGTCATTGAATTATCATTTCACTGGTTGTTTTTGGTCTATCTTAGAGAATCTATTTTTTGGTTTTATCTATTTTTATAGTATTTTATACTTTTGGATGTTTTTAATTGCTGCATAGCGCAATGGAGCATTTAAAATTGTATTATCTTTTAATTTATTACGTTAGGATATTTCATTTGAATCTGTAAAGACATATATATATATATATATATATATATATATATATATATATATATATATATATATATATATATATATATATATATATATATAACTTTTCTTAATTTCCTAACTTCTCTTTTCTTCTGAAATTTACCTAAATACATTTATCTTGTAAAACTTAAGTTAGTTAAAGTTTGGGAATTCAAAATTTGTTAATTATGTACTCCAAAGAAATTTTATACCCATTTTGATGCAAAAAAAATGGATAGTTTGCTATTACTATTATATGCTTTTAATGTTTTCGTTGCTCATATGTTTAGGTTTGGTTTGGAGCGCTACGGTATACTGTTTTGCAAACGAGGGCTAATGAGACCGGGACCAACTGCTTAAAGCCGATTCCGAACGACTACGAACATCCATGCCATAGTGGGATTCGAACCCACGAACTCCGGTACCGACGATCAGCGCCCTAACCAATCGGCCATCGTTCGGCCTCATATGTTTATGATAAGAACTAAGTTTTATAATAATGGTTAAAACATATGATATAAATAAAAATGGGCCGTATTATAAGTAAAAGTATAAGTATTGGACATTTTTAATAAAATTACTTTAATAAAAATCAATAATTAATAGCTTCTAAAAAAACTAATATACTCCGATTCTACTTAAGCTATATTTACACAAGGGTTTGTATATACATATAGCATCACAAGCTAAATTTTTAACCCCTTCCAGGTTCACTTTTATTCCGGATTATGGATCAAAAACTGCCAACTTTTTATGCTTATTTTTATACATACATAGCATTTTAAACATAATAGCATCATTCGCATACACAATTTCCTAAAAATGAATGTAAAAAAATCAATTTAAACAAATGAGTAATTTACATGTATATTTTGCTTTCTGTACTGCAGAAATCATTAGACTTTGAAGTCAATTCACACTAACTATAAATATAAAGCTTAGAATACCTAGCTTTTATCTTGAATTAAATTTTATTTATATCCTGTGCATTTACATAAATTATTGTGATATCATTTATCAAAATTTTGTCGTGTACGATACAATCGAAAACACGGTACTGCACAGAGTCCAACATCTGGACAGTAGAACCTTGTTTCTCTCCTTACCTTCTTCCCTCTGCTGTCTCTCTTTGAGCAGCAAATTATTTAGTAGCCAGAAAACTAAACAAAATCATTCGAAACCATAAAAAGCACATGTGAGATAATTCGGGAAAGACTGATTGCACAGTGTAAAATTTCCCAGTGCCCGAGCTACACTCGGGATGAGTCAGGATGGTACATTTCACCTGCCCGAGTTCAACTCGGAAAAAACCGGGAAGGGGTTAAGAGATTGATTAAAAATAAAATAAGTTAGTTATGAAAAACCACTGCTCCGTTAAAATGTGAAGAAATAGTTTAAAACTTGGAGTTCGTAACACACAAGGGAGCATTTACTTCTTGTGTTTTATTCTGAAATGTATAAAAATGTGTGAGGTTTGCTCTGGTACATATTTAATATGCAGGTACTGCAAGTGAGCCTGTGTCCACTCTTGGAAAGAAAGGAAAGAAATGGTTTAACGAGGCTTATAGAAGCGCAATAAGCAATAAGGAAGTAAGGCTTAAAGCAAAGACCGTGCAACAGGAAAAAGTTTTTATTCTTTTAACGAGTAGAGTTTTCATTAGGGACTTGAATTTAGACTTCATACATGCAATAAATCAGGAAATTAAAAGAACATTTAGTAGAGAAGAGTGAAATAAATCATTTTCCCCGTTAATAAGAAGATAAACTTTAGTGATAAAATGTTATCTTAAATTTCTCAACTTATTTAAAGGCTTGTAACAAGAAATCAGAGCTCCTAAAAATACTGCTCGAGTATAATACTTTTAAAATCTTTCCGACCCTAGGAATTATAACATCCCCTTCCATTAGTCTATGTTGAAATCTGTCTCCAAATATCCGATATCCGGGAAAAAAGATAATAGAGAGACTTACAAATAATAAAGGAACTTACAAATTTTTTAGGCGTTATATTGCTTTACAATACGAAAAAAAAGAGAGTGATTTTAAAATTTTTGACAAAAGCTAAGAAACCATTAAATGGAAAGCGTTTTCTTTTCTTTCCGGATTACGAATCCGAAAGTATATAGAATCGACAGAAAAAAAAATCCATTTTCTCCATCTCTGTTGGAATGCAGGATATATATATATATGTATGTATATATCTATATATATAAAATGCTGTTCATGATGGAGCTAACAATAAAAGCGCAGTCAAACTTTAAGCGAGAAGTGGTTAAAGTGCTCAATCATGGGAATGTAGGGTGAGGAATAGGGGTTAATAACCCCAGCGGGCATTTTTAAGGATATTTCCTCCATTCTGGGTAAAATCATATTTTTTCCCCCTATATATTACCTGAAAACGTCAAGAAAGTCGGTAGTGAAAGTTTTATTCTTCCTTCTTACCAAGTGCTCTTAGAGAAAACGCAGGGGAGAGAGTCAGCAATCGGGCTCTGTGATTTCTTTCTTTCAATGACTTCCCCCTCCCAGCTCATATTTCGGGAATTTTTTTCTCCGACGAGTGAGAGTATGAATTAGTTTTTCTTACTGTTAGAATTTTTTAAGAAAAAAAAAAGTTTGCACACTTTTCTTTAAAAAATGTTGGGTCTCTCTCTCCCTTTTTCTGCCCTTTTCCCTTCTTTTTTCCTCTTTTCTGTATATTTTTCCTATAGTATATCCTGTTCAAAATGTGCATAAATGTCAAAATAGAGGGAAAAAAAGCCACGGATCCGTGACGGATTTGTGATCCGATTAGCCTTTTCAACGTCAGCACTTCCGTAAATATTCTTTCAGCAAATCCGTCCAGCATGGAAAAAAATTTGAAAGTGTTATGCACCTAAAGGGGACAGAGGAAAAGGTTCCGGTTGAAGCTCAAAGCAAGGCAACCCTCGATATGTGAGCTGTTATAAATTCACTTTTGGGTAAATTTTTGTGCGATTCCACAGTTCCATGGCCTTGTATACTTAATATAAATATCTCCTGCTGTGCAAATAATACTTTGTACAAGCATGTAAAATATTATATGCAATACAGAGTAAGTGAAGAAATTTCAAATTGGTTCCATATATAAATCTAAGGGGCTATTGAGACTAGTACTCCATAGAAGCAATACCTGTTCTACTTTTAATCGTCACCTACATTTAAAAAATGTTGGGCTATATATATATATATATATATATATATATATATATATATATATATATATATATATATATATATATTATTATATATATATATATATATATATATATATATATATATATATATATATATATATATATGACATGTACCGAGTGATCAAAGCATGGATGACACATATTAGCTCGTGTGTAAAAACTTCTTTATTGTCTTTCTTCTGTTTATGGCTAAGCCATTTAGATATAATTTGTTCACATTTTGAGACGACAAACGTGGAGGATGTTATCAGTTCAAGTCCCTGCTCAAAAGTGCTTTTTTGGTGTTGCTTGCCTAAACAAATACTTCTTGTCCACTTCCGCGTCAGATTCTTTACTCTGTATAGTTCCACTCGAGGGAATGTTTTTTCTCCTATTACCTCATCGTTAAAGAGTTCCAAATATTTTTAATTATATTTCTTTTAATTCTTAACCCGAATTTTAAACCTGACATATATATATATATATATATATATATATATATATATATATATATATATATATATATATATATATATATATATATATATATATATATATATATATATATATAAAGATAATACAGCGAAATAATTTTTTATATTTTACACATAACCAACAATAAATGGATCGATTTTCCTTTCATTAGAAGATCCCGATCATTAGAAGAAACATTTAAGTTTATTCTTTATTTATATCTGAAATTAATTTTTAAATAAACCTCTAGAAATATTCGTTCACTGGTAAGAAGCAGTATCAATGGTATAGTTAATTATGAGAAGTAAAAGTTAATTTCTAATGAAAGCAGCTAAAATACCATTCATTGCTATACTAAAGATGAGTAAAGAATCATTTCCTTTGCGACTGCCAAAAGAATAGTGTAAGTAAAAAGTAGCTCTTCAGCTAGATCCGACGAGCAAAAAAAAACGAAATTTGAAGGCTAATAGCCCCTTTTATTCCCCAGTCATACTCTGACAAAGTTTCAGATTCTGGTAATTGTCATCAACAATTTATTCACCGCGTTAAAACCGTGTCGTGTAATTCAAACATGAATTACAGCGGAACTTATAAGTACATCCGCATTTGCAAGACAAGATAGAAATAACTTCGTGTCATTCCCACATTTGTGTGTCTCCGACTTGACTTTCTTAAAAGAGACATAAAGATTTAAAAAGTGCACATAATCACCAAACCACTTAGCTACCGCAACGCATGAATTAATTCAGTGCCATGCTTGGAGGAAATTGAATCTCTTGAGAATCCTAAGATAGGACTCTGAGAGGGCTTCTTTTCATTAACGCACAGCTCCTATCAGATGGATGTGGTTGAAACTTCGGGATTTAACTTCACTCTCTTTTTAAAGTTTCTTGAATGCACAAGATTTGTAGTGGTCAGTTGAAAGAAAGGATTAAAGAGAGAATGTATAAAGATACCCGTGTATAAAATGTATCATCATAATATTTTTTGTATAGAAAGTTTTCAGAATTACTTTCCAGTGAAAAGCTCGGCTGTTTCGAGATATTTGTAGCTATTTCTGTGATATTGTAAAAGATTAGTGAAATTCAAATGAATCTAAGGGACACGGAAGTCATGACAGTTGATATAGATAATAATATTGTTGCATTAATTTATTATTTTATGCAGAACATTATGTCATTTGATTTATTTCAATGTAATTTGAGTGAAGATTACTGTAATAGATTAACATTTACCATACATGTGAGAATATTGAAAATAGTAGTTATTTCGGTTTTTTTTTCAAAAATAATTTATTTCTAACATTTTGCGGATAATAACGAACAAAATACTTTTTTCTAAAATTTTTGGCACGTTTTACTCAAATATACTACACCTGTTAGAGGTTAAGTGTGTAGATCACGTTGATACTTAAAAAAACCAATTACAATAATTACCATGAATACAAAAGTCCGTATGACGTCTATATAACATCTATAGATTGATATAGATTAATTTCAAGAAGAATTTTACAAAAATACCAATTAGAAGTTTGTTGTTTGAACTCTATTTTTCTAGTTAAAAGTTAACTTTAAAAAGTCCTTTTTTCAAAATTGTTTTTTTTTTCTATGTACTCTTCTTTAAAATCTACTTATCATAGAACCTACATAATTTCCAGATGAATAATTTATAAGAATACTAAACTTTAATTTAATATAATTTTTGTCATAGAAAATTGTTTATTGTAGGATAAAATCTTAAATTTTAATAAAATTAGCAAATGTAATTATATAAGGCTTTTATTAATGCTTATGAATATATTTTTTATGTAGATGGTCAGTGTAAAATATGGATATTTAGGTAGAAATATACAAAATATTAAAAATTTAGCTGCAGTAGAATTTTTAAAACCATCCACGCAAAACTGACTATTTCAGTTCAAATGTTTTAAAAAATCAAATTTCTTCTATATCTTTTAGTTAATAATTGTTGCTACACACACACACACACATATATCTATACATATATATATATATATGTATATATATGTATATATGTATATATATGTATATATGTATATATATGTATATATGTATATATGTATATATGTATATATATATATATGTATATATATATGTATATATATATATATATATATATATATATATATATATATATATATATATATATATATATATATATATATATATATATATATGTATATATATATATATATATATATATATATATATATATATATATATATATATATATATATATATATATATATATATATATATATACCGGTAAATGATAAAGATCATTTTACTATCCTGTAATGGTTAAATTATTAAGCATAGCATTTAATCATAGAATTTAAGTAGTAGTAATTAAAATAATTTACATTTAATGTATGAAAGACGTAAACATGGAATTTATATATAAAACTATAATGGAATAATACAAGTAATGTCCAGTACGCTATTATGTCAAGTTTTTGACAATCTACAGTCAGTCATCGTATAACCAGTACATTATAGATTTTTTTTTACAAAAGTTGAGATTTTAAAAGTAAAAAAGCACAAAAGACACGAAAAAACACGTTAGAAGACATAAATGCTCACCCAATAGATAACACCCAATACAGTAAAATTATCATATTTTTAAGTTTTCTAATATTGAGAATTTTGTGTAGGGCACGAGTTTTACTTTGACATTTTTTTTCGTATCTAGCTAAACATATGATACATTGTTTATTTATTGTGTGTAAATCTTAATGTTCTTTGTGTAAAATATATTTACCAATAGTTTTATTTGTGATTTTAGTAAAAAAATTGTCAAATATTTCACTTGTAAAATCTCAAATTGAACAGAAAATACTATTGCATGAGTTTTAATTTGACTTAACTGTACTTAGTCAGTGCAAGGGAGCAAGAAACTGCTAAAAGGCAGAAAGTACAAAATGAGCATAACTGCAAAATGATTAGAGCTTGGTTAGTTTTTTTTCTACCAGTTACTTTCTTGCCTCCATGCACTGATGATGAAAGTTTTCTAGTCTTCAAAAAGGTGCCTGCTCTCTTTCATTCATTATGTTCCCAATTAACAAACCTGCCTTTCTTACTTATGGACTCAACGTACTGCTGTTTAATCCATTATTTGACAAATAATTTCTTACAATGGTCATATCAGGCAGAAATGTTGTTTAAAATTATCATTTTATCAGTAAGAAAGAGTAGAATTAAAAATAAAGTTTCTTATAAAACTGATATTATAAAGAATTTTCTGCAGATTCGGTTGTTTTATATAATATTTTAAAATTAAAAAAGAGTTTATCTAAAGCCAGAGACCAATCGAACGCATTTAAAAATGTACAATGATTTTTGAAATGCATATCTGCTAGGCGCACCTAAACTACAAAAAGAAAAAAATGCTTTATGCATTTTTAACCGTAAAATAATTTTTAAATTAATCACATTAGTTAGCAATACAAACTGTAAAAACTTTCCAAACAATTAATTCATTATAAATAGGTATTTATAGGATTCCGATAAAACTCAAGACAAAACATTTGAATGAAAGTGAGATTGAAAAGAAACCTTTCACTTTTGATCATGCCAGAGATAACTCTTTGTACCCAAGATTAATTATCTTATCATAAACAGCTCTTTTTCATTAATACATTTTTCAATGCAATTTTCATTCTGGTCAAATTCCTTAATATCATAAATAAAATTTGATTCTTGGGTATTATTTATCTCTTGTTAATGAATACATAATCATTTAATTAAAGAAATAAGATATCTCTAATCTTGTCTAACCCTTTCACCCACCTCTGTTCCCTTTTACTTATCAATAAGTTCACTACCCTTGTTTCAGCGACCAATTAAAAGAGTAAAATGTAGAGAATATGCTAGCTTCCAGTTTATCGCATTCCGAAATATAAGAGGTTGCTGAATCATTACACTGTGTATAAAAAATGTGGGAAATGTGATAAAAAATATTAAACGTTGAAAACCAAGGCCGAGAATCACAAAGTGGCTACACAGACTACGTTATCGCCCAGATTTCAGCGCTTTCACTAGTTCAAAGTTTATCCAAGAATACGCAACTTTAGAAGTAAAATGTTCTAGATTATAGATACAAAAAAGGGATAAAAATGGGAAAGAAGAAAAAGTTAGACACTTTTTTTAACAGATATGGAAATGAATGATCAAGCTTTGGTTGCAATACGAGTATTTCGGGATGGGGTAACACATATATTTTAGTTTTGAGTAACACAAAATAATACAGAAGAATATAAAATTAATATTTTTTTCTGCCTGATTTACTTTTAATTCATACATTCTCCCTCCCATTTCTTTAAAATTTTAAAAGCATATCACTGTTTAAAATTCAGAAAATAAATTTCAGATTCTTATTCTTGCCACGATCTAGGTTTATTTCTACTATGAGACTTTTAAATACTTTTCAATATAGTTCTAGCACACTAAAATATTAATAGATGTATCCGGTAACCATAAATTACTGATTTTCTCCTGAAATCAAGCATCTGTATTTTAAACAAATAAAATAATTAATTGTTAGAAAGGATGTGACAGATCCTTTCAAACAATTAATTAACTAGTCGTCACACTCTGGTCAAAGTATAAGTTTCCTGTTTCGGTAGAACTTCAAGTTATTTTTGAAAACTGACATTTGGGGTTCCCTATTACATTTCCCTTAATACACTGCTAATTTTCACATCAATTATCAGAAGTCCCTTTGTTTTATCTTGGTCATTCAGCAACTTCTTGATGATCACCTTCTGTATCCAAAATGCATCATGTCTTGTTGGTGTTTAAAAAATACAAAATGAATTAATTCAGTAACTCTGTATGTTTTTTAAACATATCTGTGATAATGTCTTTGCTTAAAATTCCATACTGTATTTTTGATAGTCTAAGGTTTTGTGTTGATAGTAGTGCTAGTATTTGTTCGTTTTTATCACTCAGTACTCGACGTTGATTGACAGCCGAATTGCTAAAACGTTTGGTATTGAAGTATCTTTGGGCCGAAAGAGCGCTAGTAACATTGTGTTTTCAGTCATTTGAATTCGACTTTAGATATTAGTAGATACTAAAAATATTCTTCGATGTTACCATTTATCTTTCAAGAACTGAGAATAATCAAATTAACAAGTTAAACACACAAAAAATATTCATCTGTTTGTTTTTTATTTAATAATACAAAAGTTAAAGTGCATTCTCACGGCACTAGGGGGTAATATAATTCTTTTTTTTTTTCAAGGCGTTACAAACACATCTGTTCGACTGGCTTCTCTACAAACCAACTCTCATTCCTTATTTACTTATCAATAACACTTTTCCTTTTTCTCGATAATTGAGCCCTGCATCTATTTATATTTTCTTCAAACAAAATCTGACTGTATCATTTTCACGTTATTTTCTTTCTCCCTTTCTAAAAAACGTCCTATTTTAAAGGTTGAATATATTTTGGAAGCATTTCATTACAAAGAACGAAGTTATTCAGTTATAGTGTTTCCTGGGACAACTTCCTCGCAGATGTTGAACTAAGCCTCTATTCAATATTTTCTGCCATGTGCGTCCTTTATTTATTCAGCAATTGCGAGAGAGTTGTTTTACATGCTGTGTTTTTTTAATCAGAAATTTGTGGGAGGGGGTAGGCAGGTTTAATATGCCCCCCCCCGCCACACTTCTTTTACGTCATAATTATAATGAGAACAGCGAAAGCATGGCTTCCCGTTATATAAGGAAGTTTTTATTCGTATAATCATGGAAGCCGTGATATGTCGTATTACTTATTGGGATGATATTTGATATCATCCGGCATGATATATGGCGCGTTAAAAAATAATGAATGTTTTTCGACCGCACTTCTGTTTTCTTAAGCCCAGCCAGCTTAAGATCACAATCAGTTTCTATTTATTCGGAAGAAGCCTTTAAAGCGGCCGAATGATATTGCATTAAATGATGTTTTTAATATCCTCAGATCTAAATGCTGAAGTAAGATATGTTCATTAGAAAAAATCATCTGTGGAATGAATAAGTTTAGTGTTAAAACACTTAATTGCCCTATTCATAAAGAAACACAGTATCTTGAATCTCGTGTCTCGTTTGCTTCGAACTTTCTCAAATTTACATATCTTAAAGTGCCGTTCCGAGTGAAATATCAGTTCCTTTCACTTTTTTAGGTTCTCTAAAAATCAGATAATATCATTGTTTAGGAAAACTTTATAATCACTGTATGCGAATTGGTTGAATAAAAACACTTACTAATACTCCTGTGCCAGCTAAATGAGACGATTGAACATTGCTGTTAACATACACTTATGCAAAGTGGAGCTCTAACCTGATAAATTATGGTTCATAAAGACAATAAGAATGCATTGTGCTGTCGTCGGTAATATTAACGGTTATAAGAAGTGATTTTCAGTAGATGTTCAACAGACAAATGTCAAAAATGCGTGATAAAATCCCTGTTTTTTCGCAAATTGAATATAATTCATACAGTCTACAACTATAGGGCCTAACCACTGAAAAACTATTTCTTCGTATATTTGTGATGTTTAAAAGTTTCACAGACTCGTATTAAAGCTCCGTGTGTATGATTAAAAAGAAAAACATGTAAAACAAAAAGAAATCATTCCAAAAAATTACATGATTTAAAAAATTCTAATGCTGGTTTGAAATTGAGTTTTTGTAAAAATAGCAATATAAAATTTACATATCCTTCAAAATAGCGTATTTTTATACCTATTGGCCTATAGACCCAAAATTTTATTTCGAAAATTCCCTTAAGTGAACATCGGATTATGAAATTCGATACACAACAAATCATTTGAAATATTTCTATCTCAAATTAAAGATATTTTTGGTGAAATTTTTTACGCGGAAAAATGAGTAAGGTTTTCAATAATACTCTTAATAAAATAAATATTGCTTATTAAGTGACATTAATACCGAGTTGCAGTGCAAAATACAATAGTATACTAACTGACATAATACTCACGATATTTAAAGATCATGAATTTATTCATTTTTTAACAAATTAAAAACAACTGAAAATTCGAAAAATTGATGCATTTGAAACAAAATAAAAAATTATTAAAACCTCCATAATATTAAATAAATATATTGATTCAATTTTAAAACTAATTTGAGGTTTATTTCACTACGTAAAAAGTACAATACAATTAAATTTTTACTCTTAATCGATAAATATCTAATCATATTCTTTTTAATAAAACATGCTTATCAATTATATAAATTTATTTATGTGCACTTAATTTAATGTTTAATTATATCAATACATGTGAGTGTGTTTGTAGTTAGAGAAACATTTTAAAACCCCGTTCACAATTCTTTTTTTCAATTACAGGATCTATAAAAGTAAAATAAAACCATTTAATGCAGATGTTGCCTCTTCGGGAAGATGTACAATTTTTTGTGGCATTTTTATAACAGAGGTTAAATTCCGAAGACCACAATAAATACGACTGACTTCGCATACCTAGAAGCTCGTAAAAAACGAACTTCAACCGTGTATCATCAATAAAATATCTAATTTATATGCTCAGTGTGCCTATTCCCGCTTGCTTTCAGGGAATTAAGTATCAAAATACCACTGGTAACAACGTTTACAGTTCTCAAGAAAAATCAGACCCTGACTTTTCCACCAACTAAAAAGATATAAATTCGAGAATTCAAGGGAATTATTTTTTCGGGCTATGCATGTTTTTAATATCGGCGAACAGTTGACGTAAATCTGGTAGTTTATGAGTAAGTGACGAGCTTTCGGTTAGCTAACAAAGAGGCGATTGTAGGTTTTAAAAGTATGTGGGAGTATTTATACTGCTGAAAAAAATAAATAGATTAAAATCATTAATGTAATTTAAAACGAAAATGCGTAGTTTAGCTCCGGCTACTGTAAAGAATGCTAAAGGAAAGAAATCTTATCAACACTTTAATTAATCTAGTTAGTAAAACTATATAACCTAAAATAAAGTGTCAAGGCATATGTTAATGAGATGTGGACTTAAGTCAAACATATTAATGATCTAAAATCTAAATCATCGTTAGAGTTTGAAAACCAAAAAAATAAAAGTTTTTTAAACCTCAATAAATTTATACCCCTATTTTATTCAGTTCTAATCTAGTAACTGAAAAACGAATAATTATTGGCATGCATTAAAAAAATGGTATAACTTATTATAATTTAGCATTTTGCCTATGATTTAAAAATAAGTTTAACCCTCGGGTTATAAAGAAGGAAATTTATAAACCCCAATTTAAAAATTTATACCCCTATTTTATTCAGTTCTAATCTAATAACTGAAAAAAGAATAATTATTGGCATGCATTAAAAAATGGTATAAATTATTATAATTTAGAATTTTGACTACGATTTAAAAATAAATTTAATCCTTGGGTTATAAATAAGGAAATTGATAATCCTCCAATTTAAAAACTTATACCCCTATTTTATTCAGTTCTATTCTAATAACTGAAAAAGAATAGTTATTGGCATGCATTAAAAAATGGTATAACTCATTATAATTTATCATTTTGACTACGAGTTAAAAATAAATTTAACCCTCGGTTTATAAATAAGGAAATTTATAACCCTTGAATTTAAAAATTTATACCCCTATTTTATTCAGTTCTAATATAATAACTGAAAAAAGAATAATTATTGGCATGCATTAAAAAAATGGTATAAATTACTATAATTTACCATTTTGACTACGATTTAAAAATAAATTTAACCCTCGGGTTATAAACAAGGAAATCTTAGTATTTGGAAATTTTTCCACAATTTTTTTAAAGCCAGAGGCTGATTTAATACTATGGCCTGGGCAAGAAATTTCTGAGTACTTTACATATCTATAGTAAATTTTAAGCTTTTAACAAAAATCAATGATTTTACCTAATTTAGGTAGTTGGAAAATATATAAATGAGTGTCAATTATCTAGACTTTAAAGAGAAATTTTTGGTGCAAATAGTACACATAAATAATCGAAGATTATATTTAGAAATATTAATAAAATATACCACATTTACTTATGTATAACGTGCTTTTTATTTAAAAAATTTAGGATGCATATTAAACTCTGTATAATTATTACTGCTTCGGTTAATCACACAATACACATATGAATCAAGATGGTATTAGGAGAAAATTCTTACTCATTTGTGGTAATGCCGCATTTTTATTACAATTTAAAAAAAGATTTAATCTGTTTTTTTATACAAATGCACAAATTTGAATCAAAAACAAGTTGAATTTTACTATTTGTGATATTTTTGACGAACTTTTTTAAAATCATCGGATGATTTGATTCTGTAACTGGGACAATAAGTATCTAAGCATTTTACATCTCTGTAATAAAATTTAAACTTTTATTGGGTCTTATGTTTCACCCGTAGTCAAAGAATTAAACTAAAATCAATGATTTTACTTAGTTTTTGGGAGTTAATTTACTAAGATTTAAGATAATCGTAAATCACAAATTTCTTAAATGTCAGTAAATTCAATACCTCGTGGTCCAAACTTTTTGGTGTAGGAGATGTTTATTTTAGTCTCCACCGACATTTCAAAGTCAAGGACGTATTTATAGAGGGGGGTTAGTGGGTCGGGACCCTCACCGAAATAGTTTCAAAGTATTTATTACAAGATTTTTAAAACTTATTAAAATGTGTGTGTACATTACTAGTTTCCACTGCAAACGTTGAAGGATCGTTTTCAACCATGAAACAAGTAAAAACACTTTTTAGCAATAGAGTTGGTCACAAAGAAGTTGTATTTTTTTCGGGGCATATAGGCAGATGAAGATTTGACGAGCTGACCTTAAAAGATAGAAGAATTCATTTACTGCAATAAAAAGGTAAATCACAAGTTTCTTAAATGTCAATAAATTCAATACTTCATACTCCAAACTTTTTGGTGTAGGAGATGATTATTTTAGTCTCCACCGACATTTCAAAGTCAAGGACGTATTTATAGAGGGGGGTTAGTGGGTCGGGACCCTCACCGAAATAGTTTCAAAGTATTTATTACAAGATTTTTAAAACTTATTAAAATGTGTGTGTACATTACTAGTTTCCACTGCAAACGTTGAAGGATCGTTTTCAACCATGAAACAAGTAAAAACACTTTTTAGCAATAGAGTTGGTCACAAAGAAGTTGTATTTTTTTCGGGGCATATAGGCAGATGAAGATTTGACGAGCTGACCTTAAAAGATAGAAGAATTCATTTACTGCAATAAAAAGGTAAATCACAAGTTTCTTAAATGTCAATAAATTCAATACTTCATACTCCAAACTTTTTGGTGTAGGAGATGATTATTTTAGTCTCCACCGACATTTCAAAGTCAAGGACGTATTTATAGGGGGGTTAGTGGGTCGGGACCCTCACCGAAATAGTTTCAAAGTATTTATTACAAGATTTTTAAAACTTATTAAAATGTGTGTGTACATTACTAGTTTCCACTGCAAACGTTGAAGGATCGTTTTCAACCATGAAACAAGTAAAAACACTTTTTAGCAATAGAGTTGGTCACAAAGAAGTTGTATTTTTTTCGGGGCATATAGGCAGATGAAGATTTGACGAGCTGACCTTAAAAGATAGAAGAATTCATTTACTGCAATAAAAAGGTAAATCACAAGTTTCTTAAATGTCAATAAATTCAATACTTCATACTCCAAACTTTTTGGTGTAGGAGATGATTATTTTAGTCTCCACCGACATTTCAAAGTCAAGGACGTATTTAGAGAGGGGGTTAGTGGGTCGGGACCCTCACCGAAATAGTTTCAAAGTATTTATTACAAGATTTTTTAAAAAATATTAAAATGTGGGTACATTACTAGTTTTCTCTTCAAATGTTGAAGGGTCGTTTTCAACCTTGAAACAAGTAAAAACACTTTTTAGCAATAGAATTGGTCACAAAGAGGTTTATTTTTTTCGGTGCATATAGCAGGTGATGGTTTGACAATCTGACATTAAAAGATAGAAGAATTAATTTAGTGCAATACAATGGTAAATCACAAGTTTCTTAAATGTCAGTACCTACTTAAATTCAATACCCAGTATCCCAAACTTTTTGGTATAGGAGATGTTTAATTTAGTCTCCTCTGACATTTCAGAGTCAAGGACGTATTTGTAGAGGGGATTAGTGGGTCGGGACCTTCACCGAAATAGCTTCAAACTATTTATTACAAGATTTTTAAAACGTATAAAAATGTGTGTACATTACTAGTTTCCGATGCAAACGTTGAAGGGTCGTTTTCAACCATCAAACAAGTAAAAACATTATTTAGCAATAGAATTGGTCACAAAGAGGTTATATTTTTTTCGGTGCATATAGGCAGATAAAGGTTTGACGAGCTGACCTTAAAAGATAGAAGAATTAATTTACTGCAATAAAACGGTAGGTTATAAATTACGGATTATGCCATACTGTTTTTCGAATTGTATTGCCATACAATGTATGCAAATATGGAAAAGAAAATAATAGGATATGTCATAGTTCTTTTATAAATATATTTTTTAGTTTTTCATAAAATGACTTTAAAAGTGTCTGGTAAATACTGGAGTTTAAATTAATTTTGTTCCAGTATTGGCCAGGCAAATTTCAACCTGGTTCAAGCTTAGAGCATAAAACGAAAGACGCTATATGATTAAAAGTATATATTCCGTATTGTTTTGGAGCGGTTCTGTCTACTGTTTTGCATACGAGGGCTAATGAGATCGGGACCTACTGTTTAAAGCGTATTCTGAATGGTTATGAAAACTCGAAGTGAGCAGTATTCGAACCCACGAAATCGGGTATCAGCTCTGTTTTATGGCTTATTTACATAAGCATGCAAAACTGTGGATGTGTGTATACAACTTATGTGTGTATGTGTGTGTGTGCAACAAAATTAATAACAATATTACACTTATATAATAAAATATTTTTCTGAAAATTTGCCACCTTAATCTATGCACTTGGATGGAGTAGTAATAAAAGCAATAAAAATGCTTTTCGTTATCTCGATAAAAATCAACACCGTAATAAATATCAACTCAGTGCAAAAGGTTTATCATTACAAAAAAAAGCCGTTTATCTTTGTCTAGAGATAAAGTTTTATTTTTTTACATTTTACAGTTTAGAAGATACATCGCTGTCAAATTTGTCAAAATGCAGAACAACTTTAACGCAATACTATCTTAATTTTCAGTGTTTCTTTGCACAATTTTCCCTCGTACACATGAATAGGTATATCTTTTCAGTACCCCCAGAAATCTTCGATGTGTTTGTGCTGTTCCCTCATATGGAGTAATGTTGGCTAACTAAATCATGCTTCAGTAATCAAATTGGCAACAAATCTGTTTCATAGAATAAACAAATACCAAGTGGTAAGTACCTGTTGCATTTAAAAATCCAGAAATATTACACACACATTTATGTATATATATATATATATATATATATATATATATATATATATATATATATATATATATATATTATATATATATATATATATATATATATATATATATATATATATATATATATATATATATATATATATATATAAATATATATATATATATATATATATATATATATATATATATATATATATATATATATATATATATATATATATATATATATATATATATATATATATATATATATATATATATATATATATATATATATATATATATATATATATATACACACATATACACATATATATAAACAGCAGTCAGTATAAGCTGAGATCACATTATAAATCAGAGATGGCAATTAGAAATTTTAAAAGTACTAAGATCAAAGTAAAGTGAAATTCAATTTTTTCCAGTAACAGTATCGCATACATTATCATTTCTGTTTTTATTCATATTTCGGATTTTTGGACATACCAGGAAATTTTGACATAGCATGGGTGCAATATAAATTGCCATCCCTTGTTAGAGATGAAATCATTTATATGGTTTTTACCTACTTTTTAAGAATTTAAATTGAAGCAAGCAGTGTGGTCAGTGAACAGTCTTTTTCTTGTGCTTCAAGATTCTACAGTATTTCACAAAATTTAGAGCCTCTTATAAGTATAGTGTTTTAATTATAGAACTTAATATCTAATCCATTCGTAACAACAGCATGGAATAAATTCAGCGGAAGCCTACTATTTATCTAATTTTTCACTTAACGCTGATTTGATATCTTTCACTTCCGCGAGTGATTCGCATTAATATAATATGCTTCTCTGATGCTTGTATAATAAGTTGTATAAATTATTTGCTCTGGTCTTATACGTTTCGTATTATTCTTGAAGTTAATACTTCAATTTCAGCCACTTTGCGTAAATCGCATTAAAATGATATCGTAGAAAACAAACATGTTTTTCTGCAATTAGGGTTAATCTCTTTTGTATTTTTTCCCTCAGATCAAGTCTCAGATTTTGGCAGCTATAATTTAAATTTGTATTTTCGTATCCGTTCTTACTTACCTGGCATTTTTTGTGCTATCTCAGAATAGAACCAACTACGCTCAGCTGCAATTCAAAATCAAAATACCAGGATAAACGTTCCAAAAGACAAAACAGTATAATACATACTTCTAAAAAATACAGCTTAAGCTTTTTATAGGCGGCACACTTTGCTTCATCTTGGCATTTTTCCACTCCCTCTGCTCAAAGTTAAAGATTAGGCGATTGTGTAAGCAAATGTCTCCGATTTCTAAAGACCGCTTACAGTTAAAACATTGTCTCAGCTCCTTTGTATTTTTCTGAGTTTTTATTTGTTCAAATGGATTCATCAGCGTAATTTTTTAACTGGTCAACGAAAACAATATAAGGTGCCGGAAAAACCTCAATGCTCCCATTCTTACATAATGCGTCAATGTACGCCGTTGACTTTTCTCTGGAGTCAAGTTTTTTTGTCAAAGAGCCAAATTGCTTTGATGTGTTGCTTAGGTACAATCATGTCTTTGGACAATGGAAAAATGGACAGGTTGCGCGGGAATTTTGAAGTCTTTTCTTCATATAGTAGACGTCATACACGTGTAAAAAACTTCAAAGAGTTGTAATATCGGCTATGGTTTGTTTGAAAAGTAATTGTAAAATTCATCGTTAGAAAAATAAACTGTTTATATGGGCCTTTAAGACTCTTTTTTTCAGTTAGTAATCAAATCATACACTATACATGTTTTTGAGCGAAACAGAAAAAAAGTTATTGAACGTTTTACTTTTTATCGTAACAAAGTATCTGGCAGCCCTTTTTTACCTAGACTGATTAAATATTGTTCAGAGTGATACCTGGTAAGAGATAAAAGTGAACTTTTTTTTATAAATTTTCAAACATAGCCTAATAGCGAATTTGTGAGATAATATCAATTAATTAGTGTACAAAAAATTTATTGAATCCAACAACGGATTAAAGTGAAGAATCTAGTTAATATCAAACACCATAAACTTTGTTGAATTTTAATTATGTTTTCTTATCTTTAATAAATATCCAAATTATTCATGTCATAACTAACCTTTCTTCCAAAATTATCACAGTCTTACTTGTTTTGATCAAGAAATGCTTTCTTTTTTACGTCATTAACGGAGAACCTGTATAATGACATTGAAAGATAATTTACACCAGAGGTTTCAAACCTTCAACTGCTACACCTCCCTACCTTTTTTATGTTTTTCCTAATGCAGCTGGCAATACAGGTACTTTATGCCAATACTAGACTGCGAAGCTGATACCCATTCAGGACCACCCGGGAGCACATCATGGTTAATTTGTGCTACGGACGAGAGTAACAGTACCCCCGCAACGTCCTCATAATTTAGAAACAGGGACTAAGCAGAAGACCCCAGGCTTGGTTTGCTACCCCCAGATGTATCTTTTGAAAGCTTGGAGGACATTGTGACCACGAACATATTTTACCCAGTTACCTTTACGAACACTGAGGATCTTAGGCCGACTCGAGCACCGAACCCTCAACCTTTCAGTTACGAGATCTCTGCCTTTACCGAATGAGCTACCACGGCTACCTTTTTTATAAGGTATAATAATAAAGACACATTTAACAAATTTATAATAATATAGATATATTTACACATTATACTAACATTTTTACAAAAATATACTGAAAATTACAGTTAACAGGATAATAAGAAGGTTATTCTCTATGACATACACAAACATGTAAATCTATTTTTACACTGAATAACAAATCAAAGTATATCTAATGCATCGCAATATAATGCGAAGGTTTGAATGGCACTAAGTTTATCAAATTTTGGCGTTAATGTGGGGAATCATAACTCTTTTTTGACTATTGAGTGGATAAAAATTGTGTCATCATTGCCATCAGAAACACTTTCATTGATTTGCAATTCAAAGATTCATAAGTTAGAAATTAAATTGTGTGCATAAAAATCTATGAAAAATAAAGATAAATATCAATTGTAAAATGTAGATAGTATGATATAATTTTTTTATATATGAAAAAGGTTGGGCGACAGGTTTTAAACCGATTATTTACATCACACTTCTTTCTCTGTGCATTTAAAGAAGTTATACTATGTCGTCTTTTGTTTGAGTCATTGTTTCGTTGTAGAAATGAAGAACTCAGGAGTAAAAAGTGAAAATCCGCATTATTTTAACTTAGAAATAAATGTATTGATATTTTTATTAAATATTTCCTATTACATATTTCAGATTGGAAATCTTATTACTAAACATGGTTTGTACATACCTTGCTTAAAAATTCCTAAAGAGAAAAAGTAATAAAGTAACCATTTATTGGAATTATAAAACATTGAATAACTTAATATGGGTTATCATTATTTACCCTCGAGGTCATCAAATGTTCCCTAGTTCATTTTATTTATACATTTATTAGTTTTATATATAAAGCCAACTCAAAGCCTTAGTAACAACAAGAGATCCTTTGGGAAAACTCTAAAAGATATCTCTAAAGACGTCTATTTTTTTTATACCGAAAGAAAAACCAAATAATATATCCACTTCTTGATTCTTGTTAAAAAAGTACTTTCTTAAATAAGATTCTTTAAGTTCATTTTAAGATGCGTGATGAGCAGTGAATATAAAAATGTGAAATTTATGCTGGATTCAGAATCGAAAAAAAAAATGTAATTGTAAATTCTGAAAAAGTAAAATTTATGTTTTGTTTTTTGGTTTCTGTTTTTTATTTGTAAATCTTTCTTCGGAGAAGGTGGGAAAAAATAGTCCTATTGTTCATTAAATCATCATTGATTACAAATCAAACTTATGAAATTATCGTTAATCAACAAATTGTAGGCAATGAAATTAAATCACGTAGTAAAAAAATAGTCTAAATCCATAGTAATGCAAACTAGGCGGTTGTGTGAGATTATATTACTGACACAATTGGAATGTCCCTGAAGACAATCATACCTATTTGAAATTGTAAAATTATTTGTAAGGGATGTCTTGGGACAGAAATTGGGTTAGAAATTCATTTCGACAGTTCCACTGTTCTATTCTTTCACCTTTCTCTGTGATCCGATTGTTTGTAACTGGGAAGATTTATTGGTAAATCATGGAAAGATCAGATTCTCTTAAACATTTTAGATTATTGTTTAGCAATGAAATCTGGTCTTTTGTTTCCAGACTTGAGAAAATGAATTGAAGTCTCCAAAAGGAATTATTGTACAACGTGAACTGCCTTAAATCATTAGAACCACATTGAATTTTAATTATTATGATTTTTTTATATGGATCTAAATTTTCCCTGAAGACATTACTTAAGGGAGGAAAATTAAAATTTATTTTCCTTTCTTTACGTATTCGATGTATATCTATATTTATATTATTAATATTTAATCATTATTTTATTATAACCTGAGATCATTGCATAAAGTTTCTACTTTGCTATCAATTTCTCATTTCTATAGTTGAAATAATAATAACCATGATCACATCTGTAAGTCGATTATTTAATACCCACCTGTTTAAAGTGGTATAAAGGACTCTCCATTTTGTACTTAATCCAATTCTTCTGAACAATAAGTAATTTGACGTGTGCATTGGTCTAAGCGGTTTTAATTGTATTGTATCTAAATATTGTGAATAAAGAAGAAATCAAAGGGTTTAGACACAAAAATTCATCACATTTTTATAAATATATAAATAAATACATAAATCAGTCAAATACTACTTAAATTTAAACATAGCACTAATATATTATTTTTATCACCATTTTTAAGGATATTCTCAAAAATAAAGTTTTATTCTATGAGGTGAAAGAATTCACTCCGACAGTATAATGAATTAATACGTTCAAAAATAATTCTTAAAGTAAATTATAATTTATTGTAAAGTATAATTCATCTAAGAGAAATATTCAACTTGTCTTAGCCTTTTATGATATTTCAAGTATCCAACCGTTCACTAGATGGTAAATAAAAATTCATAAGAGAAGCTTAATGTACAAAATAATCTCCTGTGAAAGTATCCTACATAAAACTGTACTAAAATGTTTGCTTTTCGTCAAAGAAATTTTTTTGGCAATAAAGATTAGAAAACGAGTATGAGACCTGATCATACTTTCCCATATCTTTTAACTCTTTATCTATTTTATTCTTTTTTCATTAATTTTTCTATCTCTGAGAACGGTGACCTTAATCATACCACAATTTTTAATCTACAATGTTTCCATAGAATTCAAGAGCACAAATACAAATTTACAGTCCAGCTGATAAGATACAGTCTTAAAAGGAAGAAAAAATTATTGATATCGTTATTTTACCCCTTTTTTATGAATACTCATTTTATGAGAAAAAACTTAGCTACAAAGTTCGCAGCTGCGTTAAGTGCCAGCTATCAAGAATTTCGTTCTTTTTTATTTATTATTTTTATTATAAACTCACAAGGGGCGATTTACAAATTTAAAAAACAATGATATTTCTTATATATTGGTAACTATGCAATAAAACTAAAGAAATCATTGTTACACCGCCACTTGGGAGGATTTTGCAGAATATTTTTGTGCATTCTAGAAGTAATTTAAACTAGCCACTCTCTCTATATACGGAATAACTTTACGTGTGGATGACCTTAATCTGTATATTGGCATAATTCTTTCTACATTTCATCATTGAAGATTAAAGGCAAAACTTGAAGTTTAGTCTAATGTTATATATTCATTAATACCCTATTGTACCAATTTTTGTTTTATATGTATTGTAGGATTGTCTTAAAAGATTACTCCTTCTAGGCATTTACGTCTTGAGAATGGCATTGTAAAACATAACATTTTGTAAAATATTGTCGTTTATAAATTTTAATTTATTTTTCATCTCAAGATGTCACAAAAATGTAGTAAAAGTTATTATTATTTCTTTTTTAACTCTACTTTGCAAAAAGTAATTTTTGCGCCAATAAACCCAACCAAAAAGTAATTTATAACAATATTTGAACTATTCTACAACTTATATTATTTATATATCCAGGATTTTGTAATTGGATACATATGAATGTGATGAGAATGGTTCAGATTTCTATAAAAAATTAGGACATACTGAGAGCATTTAATAAGTAATTTCCCCTTTGTGGGAAATTACTTATTAAATGCTCTCAGTATTTCCTGTTACTATAAATATATTATTCATTTTATCCGTGAACTTCAGAAGAAAAGACCTTGGATATTGAGGCAGCGTATGTTTATACATTCTTTAAATTACCTCATCTTTGAGACCACACGAAAACAGACCACATGGCTCTAAAAAATTAGGAAAGGTCATTGGCCAAAAAAAAAAAATACATACAAATAAAAATAAAGTTGGAGCAGAAGACATGATTTCAACGGTCGTTATCTTCTCTTGGCCTAAGTGTGGCCTGTTCAGACCTCGTCAACACATGATTGTGGTCTTTTTGGACCTTTTTTAATTTACCATAGATAACCTGCCATAGGTCTGCCATCACTGTTTCTAGTTTGTTTTGACGTAATTGTGCAGAACCTTGATTGTTGCAGCGGCCCAATTGTTGCAAAGCACGAGAAATCGTGAATATGAGTCTAAGGACTCCTAATAGATTCAACGCAGTAGCTCGGTGGTCAATGACTGACAATTCTTGACAGAAATTGAGCGGTAATGACGGTTTGATATAAGCTATTATGCAGACGGGATAACAATAGCTGGGTTCGAATGAAATTGTTAAAGAATATTTTACGCCTCACAGCGCTCTAACTTTTGATGACATTGATAAAATAGTTAAAGGTTTGTGGTACAAAGGTAAGTTCTGTTAAAAATTAGCACTTTTCAAACTCTAGCTCACATCATAGCGAAATTCATTCCTTTTCAAATGATAATTGTAATTTGCATATTTTTTAATATTAAATTGAGCTTGTCAAGAATGTAATTGCTTTGAAAAAAAAGTTGCACTTTGTTTATATATATATATATATATATATATATATATATATATATATATATATATATATATATATATGTGTGTGTGTGTGTGTGTGTGTGTGTGTGTGTGTATCGTAACATTTATATATATATATTAGTAGTGAGCTATTACAGTATTCAGGTTATTACTTTCCAAGAAACTTAAAAAACCCGTAAATTAGTAACACATTTTGTGTTAAATAGTTTTAATATTAATAAAAATGTTATTTTGTTTCAGTTATAAACAGATTGAAGAGAAAAAAGTTTACATTATGTTTTAAATAATTAGAAACAAAATTAGTTTTCGTAGCTAACTGAATCTTATAATCATTGTAAGTTATTAACATGAAAGGAAATCTTTTTTTAATATTTTCCACACGTACGTTTTATTAGTTTATATAAGCTAAATATAAATTATTTGATTATGGGCAAAATTCAATATAATTTTTTAGTTATGTGTTTCATCAGATATTTTTGTTTTACTTCATTTCGGTCGATTTGTTGTTTGAACATTTCGGTTTGATTAGATTTTTAAATATCTGAGATAAATAACGCATCCTAAGTTCAAATGACATCATAAATTTCTAAACAATTGATAAAATTAGACAAAAATTTTTAATACACTTAAGACTTGTTTCATCTGTTATAAAATTATGAAATCAATAATATTAATCGATTTAAATAAAGAATATAAAATAACTAATATAAAATAAATTTAAACTATATTATATCATGATTCCTAATGATAAAGTAATTCTACTCAATAGGTATACCTAAATATTCTTCTATGTGTACATATTTGTATTATGTGTCATATGAATGAATATCATTCAGATAATTTTAAAGTCAGGTAGTCATTAATGGCTAATTAGTTATAATTTCATTCTACTTCAAATTTTTCTAATTTTCATGAGGTTTCGATCTTCTTATATTAAAATAATTTGTTGTATATAATGCAAATTTCAGATCATTGTAATTTATGTTATAGGTAAATATCCCTGTTATAAATTAAATTATCTTGTGTACTGTAGTATAATATACAATTTCTTTAAAAAAATTTCAATGTATTATTTTAGATTTTGCATTATAATAAACTAGGATAAATATTTCATGATTTATATGAGGTGAAACAGGCTTTGCATGACTCACAAATATTTGTATATTCAAGAATATAAAGACTTATGATCTATCAAAACAGGTACACTTTCCACATACATCAAGACTTCTTTAGAAGGTATGATCCGACAACTTAAAAACAAAACCAAAATTTCTGCAGTTGTCTCTTCTCAATTTTCCATCGAACATCTTTTTTTAGTTCAAATCCAAATGGCTCTAAAATTCATAAGCTACAAACGATGTCAGCTTCAGACCTCTAAAACTCAGCAACAAAAAGCAAAAACCGTTGAAATATCGATTCACATTAGGATAGATAAACAAGAACAAACTTTTCATGTGTGCCCCCAAATCAGAAGGTGCGGCTCATGCTTCTTGAGCTTTGTTCTTACCAGTTCGACTCGCAACAAGTTATAAGGAAATGCAAATCAATGCGAGTAATAAGCAGACATTGCAAAAAGGGAGCGTTCAGAAGGTGCACGTGAATAAGTGTGGGAGAAAGGTGCGATTATCGTGCCACCTCCTCCTATTATTAGAGACTGCCCCTTTTACAAACGTCGAAAAAGAATGTTAACGATATCGAGTTCCCGAGGGGAGGAATCAGACTAACCCCCAATATGTCGCTTCGAAAATCAACACTCACCCTCCCTTCGAAAGTGCAAATGCAACACGAAGCTATCCTATTGCTTTGCATATCAAGTATAAACGCATTAAAGTGTCTACTATTAAGGGATCGTGGTAAAATAGAAACAGAACATCATTCTTGTTCGGAATCGTAACTAGCACACAAACACATTCGTTTGTGTAGTTTAGCGCTGTCCATCATCTCTTAATCCGTGGGTAGTTTTATCTTCTACAGAGAAGAGTAGTTATTAACAATGAAATTAACTGTATTAATCATTAGTTTATTTGCATGGAAAAACATGAAAATATTTTAATGTAATAAAAATTTATTAAATTAATAATTGTAAAAAAAAACTCTTTAGTCATGCTATAGAATTTAAAAAATATGAAGATAACACTATGCTGAGTATTACTTTTTAAAGAATAATAATCATTAGTTTATTTGCATGGAAAAACATGAAAATATTTTAATGCAATAAAAATTTATTGAATTAATAATTGTAACAATACTCATTAGTAATGAGATAGAATTTAGAAAATATGAAGATAGCACTAAGCTGAGTTTTACTTTTTAAAGAGTAATTTATCTTATTACTCTTCAGATTAAATATAAATGCATTAAAATATTTATTATTCTGGAGTCATGGTTATAAAATAGAAATAGAACATCATTCTTATTCAAAATCGTAACTAGTACAAAAAACATTTGTTCATGTAATCATTTCTACGTATATGTGTATCCATAAAATTTGGTTCTGAAATCTGAATCTGGTCTGATTAAAAGTTATCTGATTATAAACATATATTACATGAGTGTGACTGGAAGTTAAATTAAGTCTTTTCTTATAAAACATAAGATTTAAAATGGCTGACTCGAGAACAAGAAAATAAGCCAGTGAGATTTTATTTAGCTCAAGTTATTATCCTATGTAAACATAATTTATAAGTGCAAACATTATTTTCGCACTCCTATGATTTGACTTGGAACAGACTAGTATTAAGCAATTAAATTTTACTTTTTACTTTTTATTAACTTTCACTGAAAAACGCCGTTAAGAACCTATATGCTTTAAGGGGACAAATGACCTTGAATCTCAGTTTTTTGAATATTCAACTTCTTTTAGCTGTATTTTTATTCTAAAATAGTATTCTAAAATCTCCGAGAAAATAATTTTTGCTTAGAGTAGAAAACATTTCATAAAAATTTAGCCGTCCAGCAAAATTCTTTGAAAATTCTCTTAGCGCCTAATATATTAGCCAATTATTTTCATTTATCGCTATATATTTAGCTTTTATATAGACATAAAAATGGGTATCGATTTTTACTAATGATTAATACAGTTTATATTAAGCAATTATTTCAAATTGTACAATGTTTTACCAATTTTTATAAGGTATTAAACCTACTGCAACCTGACAAAGTACTCAATGTTTCGAACGAGCATATCCACTCTTATGATATTTTTTAAAAATCCTAATGCAGCTAGCAATATCTTTATGCCATACAGATATTAAAAAAACTTCAGAAATACACTAATATTTGTTATAAATTACACAAGAAGAATGTAGCTTCTAATGATAAATATGTCAACAAAAAATATACCAAATCTTTAGGAAGATTGAGAAATAAGTGAAATCAGGAACGTTTTGAAGTCATTAACCCGATGCAAATAAAAATGAAGTAAAGCAATAATTCAGTCTGAAAAAATTCGTTTTATTCAAAAGCATAAATCTAGACTGACTTTCTCAGCTGTGTGTTCATATATATATATATATATATATATATATATATATATATATATATATATATATATATATATATATATATATATGTGTGTGTGTGTGTATGTGTATATATATATATATATATATATATATATATATATATATATATATATATATATATATATATATATATATATATATAATATATATATATATATATATATATAATATATATATATATATATATATATATATATATATATATATAATATATGTGTGTGTGTGTGTGTGTGTGCAAGTATATATATATATATATATAGCAGACTTTGGATCAGAAAATACAATACCGATATTCGGTATTTTTTTCAAACATTACCAAAACCAATATTAAGGATTTTAAAAAAAATATTTTAAAAATACAGTTGTTTCTTTGCCATATTTATTAATTTTACACAAAAAACGCATGTAATATAATCAAATTTATTATGCACAAATGAAGAATAAAGGAACAAATATTACAATCAGGTATTATTAGGTGCAATAAAATAATAATTTATAGCATTAGAAACAAAATAATATAATATAAAAATAAACCATTCTAGTATTATAAAATAATAAAGGAACAAAATGTATAGTATTCTTTTTAATAAGAGTATATATCCCAAAATCTTGTTGTGTAATCTATTATATATTAATTACTAATAGAAAAACAACTCGTTTTATCTGCATATATTGAAATGTGATCAGAAAAATATAATGTGTTTATTGAATTGTAATTAAGCTTGTAATGCACAAACTCCCTGCAGATGAAAATACTTTTTCGGCATGCATACTAACTGGTAATAACGTTAATAATATGCAATATACTTCGTCTAAATATTACCTTTGAAGTTATTTACCTTCTCACAGCAAGATCTCTCATCTGAAGTTATTGAATAAATCTACTTTTTATTGCTTTTGCATAATTATTTTTGACTATTTTTGATGTATAGCACACACTAAAAATCTGCTAATTTACCTTAGCAAATTTCGGAATTACGAAATTGCAGAATAGCATAAAATACCGGTATATGTTACTCATGTATACCAGAATTCAAATCAATACTCAGAATACACCTTGTAACTGATTTCCTTCCCAAAACAGCAATTTTCCTTTAAAAAATTTATAAAAAATAGTTTATCGCATGAAGTTTCTTCTGAAATAGCCCTTTCCCCTTTACGCCTTAGGGTCGGATATTGGATGATATCCCATACATGATTCAAATTTTCCAAGATTTTCATACATTATAGGCAAGATAAGCGAAAAGGAGTTAAGTGAAATACGCTTAAAAATGGTGAAAATGTGGTTTTGATTATGTGCCTAAAATACAGTTTTTTGACTTATTAGAATGCAACGAAAAAAGTTGAGATTGGTTTTTATTGTTTTCAGCACAGATATCCTACAAAGATGAAAATTTTTTACAACTCTGGAGCAAAAAATTTGATTCGTGGCAATGCAGTGGGGATACATATTTTGATAAAAAATATATTGCAAATAAAGTGGACTTTGACCATTTTCCAAAAATTTAGATTATTGCATATTTTTGTATAATTTGATCTTTTCTATTATGTGATAAAAGCATTATCTCCATTTCCTTAAATTAAGAGATTTAACGAATTGTCAAAAAAAATCTTTGAATCAACAATGTTTCGAGGTAAAAAGTCACATTTAGACATAAAACCGCTTATTTCTATTTTCGTTTGTTTATAGTCATTATGTTTTCTTCTATTACATTAAAGGCATTTCTAAAGACTTTCAACGAAAAAGATTTTGAAATATATGATAGTTTTCTTCTGATGCCCAGATATGCTTAGATAATAATTATACCTAGTATTATCATTCGTGTGACTATATATTTAGATTTTCCAGCTAATTAATAGAGGCATTTTGACATCAATACTATTTTGTTAGGACAATACGCACATAATGAACTGAGTCTAACAATTATAGGAAGCTTTAGCGTAGAAATGGTAAGGGATAAGTATTTGTCATTTGATTGAAACAAAGTTCTTTTCATCCAAGATATAATATAGCATGCAAATATGATTCATGTTTAGAAAATTCTTATATATTAAAAATCAATTTTCAAATGATTCTATTAATTTCAAATCCCATATTTCAGATATAGGGTAAAGGTCATTTACAATTTCAAAGTTTCGTCTCGCATAAGGATAAATATAATTTTTAAAAAATTTGCAAATAAATGATTGAGGAACGATCATTTTTTAAAATATGATATTGAATACCATATTTGTATTTTTGATATTCAATATGTAATCTGCTTTCCAACGATAAAGAGATTATTTCCTAAGAGATTTATCTCGAGAAAAAAAAATCATTGTTATTTGCCAGTCAACAATATTCGAGGTAACAATTTAGACATAAATTTTTACCATTTGACGTGTTTTATTTATAGTAAGCTCTTCTTTCTTGCTAAACATCTAAGCATTACATTGTACCAATTGCAACTTAGTAATAAGGATTCGCAAAATAATATTAAAATAAAATGATCCTGTAAAAGGGAAATCTATTGTATATATATCGAAGAATGCTTAGGATAATATTATACTATTTTGTTTTTCTATCATATCTGTGTTTAATAAAAAGAATTGCTAAAAGGATCATTTTAAAAAACTATTGTGTTTTATTACAATATGTCTAATAATGTCTAATAAATTATAGATGTTTAGCGTAGCAATGAAAGATAAGTTTTTTGTCATTTGTAACATATTTTATTCATCCAATATATATATTCTAGAATGCTTTTAGGATTATTATATTAGTAATATTCTCTTAATATGTTAAAATATATCTCAAATTCATCTTTTTTTCCATTTATAATTTTAAATTTCAAAGCTATTAAAGGATAAATATTTTTTTAAAGCATTCTAATATAAAAACATTACATGGCTTTAAAAATATTTTAATACTGTTTTTTTTTCTCAACATTATAAACAGATTTGTAAGTATCGTTATGATATTAGAATATGTAATCCTACTAATTTATCAAAATATGTATTCATTACAAATCTGGGCATATGTGGGAAAGGAAGCTTGAATGGCAAAAAGTGTAATATAAAAATGATTTTAAACTATTTAAATTTTTTGATGTCATTAAATTATTAATGCAAGTATGACCTTAATGAAGTGACATTTATAAAACTACAAGTTTTAAATCTGGCTTACATTTCATGTGAATTTTTACAGTGAACAGTTTCCTTTGTTTCTCTGATGCTTAGTTACTCAAATTCGCAAGGAATAATGAAAATATATTAATACCAGTATGATCAAATGAAGTGCATCTCTTTGAAAAAAAAAATTTTTAATCTTTTCTAGACTTACATTTTCAAAGTGATTATTTTTACAGTGAACTTTTGTTGTTTCTTGATGGAACTTAGTTCTCAAATTTGGAATAAAATATTAAAGTATGCTTAAATGAAGCTTCTATTTGTCTTAAACTACAGAGTTTTAAATCTTTCTACTTTTAATTAGTGATTATTTTTATGAAATCTTGTTTGATGAACTTGTTACTCAAATTTAAATAATGAAAATATATTAATTGTTTTTTAAATGAAGTGCTACATTTTATAAAACTTACAGATTTTTAAATCTTTTAGACTTACATTTTCAATTAGTGATTATTTTTTTACATGAACATTTCCTTTGTTTTTTAACTTAGTTTAAATTCCTACGGACAGAAGAAATAATTTTAAACGTATGTTTAAATGTGCTTTACATTTGTCATAAAACTACAGAGTTTTAATCTTTTAACTTACATTTTAAAGTATTATTTAATACAGTTTTTTTTCTCAACATTATAAATTTGTAATATTTATTAATATCAGTAAATTATATACTAATTTATCAAAATATAAAGTATTATAACATTACAAATCTGGGCATGTGTGGGAAAGGAAGCTTGAATGGCTAAAAAGTGTAACATAAATGATATTAAACTAATTAAAGAAGGATTTTTGGTGTCATTAAATTATTAATACCAGTATGACCTTAAATGAAGTGCTTCTGCATGTGTCATAAAACAACAGAGTTTTAAATCTTTCTAGGCTTACATTTTCAATTAGTGATTATTTTTACAGTGAACAGTTTCCTTTGTTTCTCTGATGGAACTTAGTTACTCAAATTCCTACGGAATAATGAAATATATTAATACCAGTATGACCTTAAATGAAGTGTTTCTACATTTGTCAAAAAACTACAGAGTTTTAAATCTTTCTAGACCTACATTTTCAATTAGTGATTATTTTTACAGTGAACAGTTTCCTTTGTTTCTCTGATGGAACTTAGTTACTCAAATTCCTACGGAATAATGAAATATATTAATACCAGTATGACCTTAAATGAAGTGCTTCTACATTTGTCATAAAACTACAGAGTTTTAAATATTTCTAGACTTACATTTTCAATTAGTGATTATTTTTGCAGTGAACAGTTTCCTTTGTTTCTCTGATGGAACTTAGTTACGCAAATTCTTACGGATTAATGAAAAATATTTCCACACAGGGTCATATTCTCGAATTTTTTATTGTGAGACGCTGCTTGTAATGAATATGTTTTCTATAGCAGGAATAAATATTTTAGACTTTTTCGCTTCTGTACTCGTCTTTTATACTGTTAATGATTTTCTCATGACACTCACATCCTGCTTACATGACTCATGTGATTACCTATTCCAGGACATTCCCGTCAAAGTAATGTAAGCGGATTATCAAAACTTCATTTTGCATTTGAAAAAAGTAAAAACGTGTTTTGCTTTATATATCAACATAAAGGGGTAATTTAATTTTCAAATTTACCATCACCTGTGATTTGCTTCTGTAGAAACCCGTGGGAAGTGAGCTGCTGAACGTGTTATGCTTTATGAGACTAGTTCGAAGCAATTTAATTTTTAGTTCATTATCTAATTTTTTTGAAAGAGGTACGTGGAAAATTATCGTTGAGGAAAATTTTAATTTCTAAATTAAGTTTAGGGCAGATAATTTCTGGGATTTTAAAATAACATGGTGAGGCAAATTTAAGAGCAATACAGATTCGGTGTCATATTTTCTTTTCTTTTTTTTCGTAATGCTTTGATTATTTCGGTATGCATTGAAAAGCGTTAATTTATTTTCATGCTTTCCTTTACAGTATAGCTAAAAAAATTCGATAATTTTCGCTCCTAATTGCACTGAATATTTTATTTAAAAATTTTGTTTTTTTCTGATTTTATTGAATATTAACCTTCATATTATTAACTTATATAATGAGAATCGGGGTCATACAAGGGCTGACTAACAATCAAGCAGTTACGTCAATCCGGGTAAAAAGACAAATAACCGTTCCATAAGCATATACATTTAAAAATAGTTTATTTCAAATACAAGACAAATATATTAACTTATAATAAATACATATATTTAGAAATAACCATGTAAAATAGCATAAAATTGGGGGAAAAGTAGAAAATAATTAACAAATACCTGAACCTAGCCACATGCTGTCGACTACATACAATATTTACGTTTTTATATACTATTGAAAAATGTATTAGTATACAATGACTCCAAGACTAACATCAACAAAGCTGATACCACAAAAAACTTTATTATTCACTTTTAGTTCTACAAAAATTTTATGACATTTGATCAGTAATTTCATGTTTAATCTCCTAAGTCGCAATTATTGAAACTTTTCGTTATTTATTTAAACCTACTGCTTTTTTATGGTTCTTTTCTTTAGAATCTAGGATTGTAAACATTTTTACACTTAATAAAAACTCCTCAGCGCAACAGCCCCTAGGGGGCTAGGGCCTACGGTGTCAATCTCCGTTTAAGTGACCAAGGGCCCTGGGGTGCGAAGCATATGTTCCGGTTAGATGGTCAATCTTACGCAGAACCCCCAGTGTTTAGTTCCAAAGCACGCTTAATCCTCAGTTCATCTACCCACTCAAGGGATGAAAGACTGAGTCAACGTTGCCCAGCCCAGTGATCGAACCTCGAACCTGTGTCGTGGGAGTGCTACCCCAACGCCACTGAGCTTCTTTTACCCTTAATAATACCCTTAATAATTTACCCATGTAAATTAGCAGATAGCTGCCGAAAATATAGATGATATGTTGTTAGTGAAGTTCACACAATCTTAGTTAAGTGCTGAACAGTTAAAATAGACCGATATGTTTTGCATTAGTCTTCAAGTTAGTCTTAATTCTAGAATTTTTAGAATATAGGGAACTCTCATTTACACGGCTCTCTCAGTTATGTATTTCTTTTTCAGGTCTAGGCGAAAACCTATGTGAAATAATGTTAAATTTCTCTGAGTTGTACTATTTTCTGTTATACGTCTCTTTCGCGTGTACAATGTTTTTTTTTTGGGGGGGAAAGAATAAAAAAGGCAGTTTTCCTTACTCAAATGACGACAATTTGATCAGATATGCTAAGTATCTAAGATCTTACAGATATTGTGAGTTATCGATGACCTTTTCTTGTTTCTATCTAATGCTGAGAATAAATGGACTAATAAATGCATATATTTGTGTACTTATTAACAAGTAAAAAGGGAAAGAAAACAATTTCAGTTTCACTATTTGCGGTTTTATTATTAGGTTTTAAAGATATATATATATATATATATATATATATATATATATATATATATATATATATATATATATATATGAAAGCATAAAAAGTTCTTTGTATTTTTACTGATATTGTAATATAATAGTCTTAGCTTTAAAGTAATTTTAACACATTCTATTTTAGTTTAACACATTATATTGATATAGTACATAGTTCTACTGTAGGTTTATTGGGACCCAAGAAACATAGTTTGTTAAAATAGGTGATCTCTAACTTGTAAGTCTTTTAATTTGTATATTTTTGTTTCATTCCCGTGATAGTCATATAAGTGATAAATCACTGGATTAATTATATTTCCTCACAAATACATGCTTTCCCTAGTTTTTACGATTTGTGTAAAATATATAAAGGGAACTAACTAATAAATTTGTGTACTTGATATTATATAATTTTGATGCATCTTTTTACTATACATGAAAAACTACAACATGGCTTATATGGTCCTGTATGTGTATCTACTCAGGGTATGAACCAAGCTATAAAGTATTATATACTGTACTATTAGATGACATAAAATATAGTAGCTTATTAAATACAATTATTTAAACAATGAATATCATTAAATTTTAATGAAACTAGTGAAAAGTAAGATAGGAAGCAAATATGGACTTCCTAACTTGAAATATGTGGTGCAAAAGAAATGCCAAAGTAGAATTTTCAAAATATCAATTTTTCCCCCTTTATCGTTGGGAGAAAAATAGAAGGGTGTTCAGAATCCACCCCTACGTTAACAACCACAAGCAGAAGAAGAAAAAAAAAGCAGGTTTCACTTAGACCACTCTTATTGATAAATACAAGCACAGCTTCTTCTGGAGACAGATTACAACTACCGAGAAGTAACGGCAGTGGTGTATACAAAAGAACCGCTACCGAATCCAATTTGTCGACGTAAAGCAAAACCAACTGGTCCCGGGCCCGTTGAGAGCGCGTTCAAAGTATCTGCTTATTCAGGTGAGTGAAGCATGAAGCAAATATGAGTGATCATAGAAGAGTATGACGACAGTTTTGTATCCCTAAACGGATTCTTTTTTCCGTGCCATCCACTTCCTCGCCTGGTTAGCCAACCGTCCTACTCGGTGTGGAGAGCAGCGATGCACAAAATGCTTCTTTCAAGGGCTCCCATCAACCACTATAATAATGTTGTTGACAGAGGTGCATTTGCCGATTTGATTTATTTTTTCTTGTATCGGAGGAAGAAAGTATGACGGATTTACTTTGCTTCCAAATCTTATTTTCGATGGGGTATTCTCAATCATGGTTAAACAGGATCATATGTATTCAGGGAGTAATGTTTCAATTTTGTCTGTTTGCAGAAATAATTTTTTAATCTAAGATTGCTAAAAAAGGAACATCGTGCTCTATTTAGCTCTATGCGAATGATAGAAATTTTAATTACGTTATAGTTTTAATTTATTTTTAAGTTTCTTCCTAATAGATTGGATAAGTATCATGACATATTTAAACAAACATAAATTAGCTGTCTAAAGAGATTTTGTGCCCTTTTAAAAATTTTGTCCAAAAGAATAGGCAAAAAGAGCTTGACTCTACCAACTCTTGTGGGGTTTGCTTTTTTATTTCGATTACTTCTTGTCTTCTCTTTTACTATTGTGATTCTAAACTCTTTATTTGGTGGATTCCTTAAAGCAATATTTAATATCTGTCCAAAAGAGCATTATTCTGCTTTAACAAGTAATCACAAAAGTTCTTATAGTTTTCAACTTTCTATTTCAATATTTGTTTCGTATTTGTGCCTCACACATTTTCTTAATAAAATGTACAGTAATGTAAACTTTCACAATGCATTTGTATAGCCTTTACATGCACTAACAAATATTATACATCCAAATTGCATACAATTTTACATTTACATGTTAAGAATTTATTTTTTATTTTAAAGATTAAGTTTAAATTAAATTTTCACCCGGCTTTGTTAAAATTTTTGTCTGTCTTACTGAAAGATTAAACAGACATAATTAGTTCTCAGTTGAAATCAGTTTCTCCATTAATAGTTATATAAGAACTTGAGTGATAATTATACAATAAAAATAATTTCCAATTGTTATATCTTTTTAATTCATAATGCTGTAATAAATATATAAACATAAAAATTATCTATAAACTTATAAATAAAAAATTATATTTTATATTGAAATAGTTAAAATCAGTTTGATATTGTTAGATTTAGTGACAAATCTAACATGTCAGAGTTTAGTGTTTTTTTTTTTTTTTTTGGGTGATGGAATTCAGTTTAGTAAAGGAAAGTTCATCAAAAGATTTAATTCAACATAATTTTATTCATCATCAAATTAAATAAGTCGGTAGGGTATTGCATTTTGGGAATTCAGTTTCTGAGTTGAATTCCCACAGCCTGTATTGATGTTTGCACTTGTTCATAATTGACCTTCAAGCCTTCTTTAGCCTCAGAATGATATCATTTGAAGTCTCTAATTCCTTAGCCTCAGAATGATATCATATGAGGCCTCTAGAACTTAGCCTCAGAATTGGCCATTAACTCTCGTGTCACAAAAAATGAATCATACTACTTGAAACCGACTCAAATCAAACGAAATAAAGTTAATTTCAAAAGTATATTTCTGTATAAATTTTGTATAGATAACGGGATTTATAAATATTGTATGTCTTATGAAAATATTACAGTATTTTTTAATCATAATTAATAATTCAAAAAGGATTAAAGTTTTTTTTTTGTAATTCTTTTCAATATTAAATTGATAATTCTCTACAATGACATTTTGTTAGTTCCTAGTTTTATATAAAAAACAATAATAATGGACTTTTAAATATAACATTTAAAGAACAATTGCAAAACTAGGCATGTTTCACATTTGAGTTCGGAAAATTTTCCTTTCGACCAACGTTTAGCACTAATTTTGCTGTTGAACTTTGTGTAATCGAAACTCAACAATAATTTGAGGAACCCATTGAAACCTTAGAGATTAAAATCTTATATTTTAGATAGGCCCCACATTAAATCAAAATACCTATATTGAAAGAATAACCTTAATTGTAAAAATTACCTCTAATAAGCTAAATTGCTATCTAGGCTGTGATTTAACTCTTTCATATCTCGATTTATTTTCATTCAATTGTTTTTCTCTGACTTCGAATAGTAGACTCTCACTTAAAATAGAAGAATGCATTACACTTGTATTGTACTCTATATTCAGAACGCGTACGTCATTCTATTACGACATTCATCTCCAGAATGGACATTTGCCAAAGTAATTGTCTATCCCATCTCATCCAGAATCGAAAAATTATGTTTTACAGCATCTCGAAATTTCTCTCTGAGATCGTATCTTTCAGAAAGGAAAAAGAATTACAAGAAGGTATTCGTGGAATCAGTAAGTATTATGATTATCTGAGCTGATAAAATATTGCGGTACCCCACAATACATGCATCAAGAATCACGAAAATAGAAAGCTTTAATTTTCAATGAATTTATTATCATTTTTGAGGAACGTCTCTTTAGTTCACGCCGAAGAAAAAGCTCTAAAAATATCCCACAACCCTTCCATCGTTTAATTTCTGTACCAACATTTTTTCCACTGCCATCTTTTGTTTCCTCTTTGAAAAAATAAATTATTAGTTCTCTTTTTGATGGCTTCTAAGCGAAAGGAAATACCATGATTCAGATATAATGAAGTTTCTTTGGAACTGGCTGGACAGCTTATGAAGTTGAAATGTAAAGGCGATAAAATTGCCAAGGACGCCCTTATTAAATCTACTTAACTACGGAAATGACTAAATAAAATTTTCTTTTCCCAGATAATAGCCGGAGATTAAATTCCCTTTCCTGATACCACGAAATTTTTTTTCAGTTTTTTTCATTCATTTTTTACTCTTGCCACATGATAAGATTTCCAAGGACAGGGGAAAAGTACACACTTTTCACCATTTATTGCTCTTTAAAGACATTCAGCATCTTTCTTAACATCCGAGTTTGAATTAATAAAAATGATTTAAACAAAAAAAATAAGGGTAGTGCAATTTCTAAATCATAAGGAAAGTTCTTGGGGCCACATTTTTTCTGACTCTAGAGGAAATATTTTAAACCTTTTCGAGGATAATTTAAGTAATTTGATTGTAAATCACAATCAGGAAAACTTGTACCTTCATTACCATGAAATTGAGACCGTGAAATTTTCTATGTTTCTCAACCTTTTACCCCAAAACTCACGTACTGATTTAACATTGCCAAGATCTTTTAAAAAGATTCAAAGATATGTTATATGATAAAAGAAGATGGGAAAATGTGCTGTCATTAGTGTAATTGTTTTGACCTTAAAAACTTATTATACTTATCACAAACCTTACATATATGTATGTGTCTGTGTAGATATTTGAAATAGAATATTACATATTTCCTATATTTCACTAGGAATTTATTTAAAAAATTACTGATTTTGAATTTATTGATTGGAAAAAAATTAATAGCGAAGTATAAATATATTTTAATGTTTTCTCTTATTACAACATTTAAGTTCATCTTATTCTTTGCAATTATTATAGTTCAAATTTTTTCGATATTAAAAATTTTCATACTTTAGATTTTTTATTAAAAATTTTGCTGCAATTGTATTACTTGATCCATAGGAAATCTTTATAAGTCGTTTTTTTTCTTTTTAAACCATTTACTCATTGAATTTTAATCAATAAATAGCAAGGAAACTTTTTGTTTGAACTGAAAACAATAATAATTATTATTTTCTTATTTTTATTTACTTTAAATTTTTTCTGGAAACGACATTGTTAAGTCATCTCTTTCTACCTCTGTTTTGATTATTTAGAAGATGGTAATATTTAGTTATTGGAAGGCTAACTGAAGTAAGTTGAATTTTGAGTTTTGGGATGAATTTTGTTTTTACTCGAGAGTTAATTATTCCAGAAACTACTGCTTACAGCAGATTCTGAACGGCTACGAACATCCAAACCTTTAGTGGGATTCTCACCAATGGACTAAGGCAAAGAAAGTCAGTACCCTATGGATTCAATCCTCTACTGACCACACTAGAGTGGAAACAACTGCTAAACGGACATAGTAGTGGTTATTTACTATGTCGTTATTTATTTGGTATATATTTGGATCAAGTGACAGATTGGAGTTTCGTAATGAAAGTTGATTTTAGTAACTGTAGAGCTAGAAAACGTAACTAAACAATCTGCTTGCTGAAGATTTTTTTTCAGACAGTTACATACACTTTTTGAATTTTTATAAGGATTCGCTAATTTAATATTTTCAAAATGCATTGCATATAGCATTAAACAGATTATTTTAAAATACACTACGTAAAGAATATAGGAAAGAAACTGTATACTAAGTTTACTCAGTATTAAATCGTCATGATATCTTGGAATGATTTATACTGCCTGCACTGTTTGAAAAGTTCATCTTATTTCTTCTGATTTTTGTTCTCAAATTAAGGCCTTCCTTACACACCTTCCTTTCTATAGAATTTGATATTATCAAATAAAAGACCAAGCTAACAGCAATCTATTTACTTGTAATCCTCCTATAAATCATATCTTAAATGATTTTTAGAAACCATCGAAATCTTTTCAGGAATCGAGGGGCGTTTACTGATACTGACGGACATGAATATAAGCAATATGTTTTCGATTACAAGTAAAAACTAGTTTGTAGAACTAATTCGATTTCTTTCAAATGACAAGCCATTCCATTTGTCTGCATAATTTGATTTTACCCTAACATATATGGACTTTATAATCAAACTTTAGAGCACTTTGTATGTTAATAATTAACCATTTAAAGGACAGTAGTTTCGCAGCAAAATCACCTATTACAATATTTTCTTTAAATTTTAAAGACATAGGACTGATTTTGTTTCAAGTTTCTATAATTTTAACACTTTTAAAGAGAAACACATGATAGTATACACTTATTATTAGTATAGTACTATCCTTATTTACAACACTTATCACACTTTTTTACTTTATTTTTACTTTATTTTTTTACATGACAAAGCCAAGAATTTTTTTCACATATGAACCGAAAAAAAAGAACCTTAACTAAAGCAACACTTATAATTTACCTGACTATTTTTATCAGACCGTTTTTGTGAGATTTATTTATTGTTTTCCCAATATGATTAAAATTTAAAAAAAGTATTATTATCACGCTGTACTAGTGCATCGTTCCGTATTTAACCCCTTCCTTAATGTAATTTTTTCATACATTTCACATTTGTTTATGGTTCATAGATAAAATTTATAACCTAATTTTGTTAAACCCCAAAGAATTTTTAATCATGACTTTTAAATGTTTAAACGAACGTACTGACAGTGCCGCTTAAAATCAAGAACATAAATCATGACTAGAGTGTTTGATCATAAATTACTAAAAAGAAAATTAATCTGCTAAAAACTTACTTTATTAACTATAATACACTGTATTGTAAAAATATATGAACACCGAAGTTAGTTTTTACTTGCTGGAGCATTAATTTAAATTTTAAATAAATCTTAAACTAACAAGCCCATAACAAACCTTACTCAGCCCATAGTTAAAAAAAATCTCTTATATTTTCTTGTACTTATATTTTCTTTCGAAGATTGATTAGTTTTTGGAGTAGAATAGAGAACTTTGTCAATGTCATTAAGTACATTGTAACTTTTTTATTTTTAGTAACTTTATTACGTAACTTAAGTAACTTTGTTAGGTTACAAAATATTTCGCTAATATATATATATATATATATATATATATATGTGTGTGTGTGTGTGTGTGTGTGTGTGTGTGTAATACATTTAACATGATGATGCATAATTGTGCATTTATCATGAACAATCACTTTTTGGAATTACTACTTAGAGAGTGCATTAAATAAAAGAATACACTATTTGAAAATCAGCTATTATAAGGAAAGTTACTTTCCTCTCTTGCTGTACACTCAGATGAATTTGCAAATATAAGAACTTTGACCATTCAAGCCCCTATAGAAGAAAGCACATATTTATGTATAGATAAATATATAAGTAGATATTACTACACATATAATAAGTTTATTTAAAATTCAAACTTTAAAACTCCAATGAAATTTTTTTGTTGAGGATAGTTCAATAAATTTAAGTATTTCAAAATATTCTGCTGGTATATTAGATTTATTTTTATGAAGGAGCAATTATAGAATAAAAGTGCTTCCAACTAAATGTATAACTAGAATAAACTGAGTATCTACACATAATTATTTACTACCTTAAAAGATTCAGCTATTATGCTACAAACACATATGTAAACTTAATTTTTTACAGCCATGAAGGAAATTCTTACATGCTTTGCAACTATGAATCTAAAGTATAGGGTATAGGACGCATCATTCTTTTGTGCACCATATTTTAAGTTATCGTACAGGTAGTATTTTTATGAGGAGAGAAAAGAGCTTATAAAACTAAGAATAAATAGTTAATATTCTGTATTTTCGTACAAAATATTGCTACAAGCAAACACGAGGAAATGGCTGAGAAACTTCCGTAGTTTTTAACCTTCATAATTGCTTTTAATAGAAAAAAAGAAAAATGATATCGCTAGAAAAATATGCAACTCCCTGATTCTTAGAAAACAGGAAAAACATCACATATCGGATGTTTATGTTGTGATAAGCCCATAAAAAATCTTATAAATCACTTCAATCCCTATTTGTACATTTTCCAAAATTTAGAATTACCGAAATATTTAATGCAGAATTTCGTTTAAAATCCATTCGCTTATCATAATACTTACAACAGCATCACTGGAGTTTAATAGTATAATACTGTAGAGTGTTTGGATGTAATGTTAATATACCATGCTGATATAAACAATAGCATATAAAACTACATTTTTAATTTTTTCTGTATTACATCAAGCGGGTACTAGACTATTAGGTAAAATATTTATCAACTGAATGAATTACAATCAAAGATTTGTAACTAGTATCAGCTAAATCCTGCATATTATAGTTACTATCAAATATTATTATAGTACTGTCAAATATTATCTTTAAAATATTTATATGTTATATACGTATATCTGCCTGTAGAGCACGGTTATGATTTAGTACGACCTCTTGATCATATTCATTATTCCTCTTACAAAAAATAAATATTTATTATGTATTTATTATTTTTTTCAATCCAAGTTTACTTCTCTTTTCAACATTTGGCCATAACTCCAAAAACTTGATAGCTCATTTTATTAGAGGAATATCATATAAGGTCCGCATGAGAGGATAATAAACACACACACACACACACTCACACATCTCAGCTTTACTAGATAAGTGATATCCGAATGGGTAGAGCGTTGCTCTTGTACCGGAGTTCATCGGTTCGAATCCAGCTTCTGGCCTGGAAGTTCATAGCCGATCGGAATTGGCTTTAGACAGTAGGTCCCGGTCTCATTAATCCTAGAGTTGCAAAAGGGTAGACCGTAGAGCTCCAAACCAAACCAAACTGGCAATGACTTTGCAAAAGTGTAGACCGTAGAGCTCCAAACCAAACCAAATTGGGAGTAACTTTGCTTGAAAGTACAGCTAAATCCCAAGTGATTAGAAGCAGGATATTCTAAACACTGTCTAATACGGGAGGCTTAAATAAAGAAATGTTTGCTCTCTCTTCACTGTACTATGATACAGAAAATTTTCAGAATATAATATTTCTAAGGTAATATTCATACTGCCTTCACTTCCTCATTATTACCTAATTTTCGATGCACGAAATGGGTATGAGGGAGAAGCGGTATGATCAGGTGCAAGTGTTTTCAATCATAAAGGAGGGTATGAATAAATAAATAAGAGACCGATTGTATCATTAACTTTTAATCTATTACTATATAGATAAACTTTGAAATGTATGAATCTTTTAAATGTAATATTGTAAGAAAACGCCCCATACCACTTTTAAAGTATTACGTTCTATTCAGGGCTTTTTTTTCATACTTTAACATAACTAACTACTTTAACATAACATACTTTTTCATAACTAAGCTTTAATAGCTTAGGAGGGAGAAATATAACAGTATGATCAAGTGAAATAAGAGAGATGTTTTCAACTATAAAGGAAAAATGAGTGGAAAAATACCAAATAGTTAGCGTTACAGTGGACTCGGCTTAATGTGATCACGGTTATGTTATCAATCGCTTATTGTTATCGAAATCACTTGGTCCCGATTTTCTTTATTCATTTGTATGTTAAAATTATCGATTTATATGATCGTTACATCGGTTAACGGGATCAGTTTTCGTACCTCATTTTAACTGGCAAAGGAACATTCACAATATATTCAGAAGGAACCCATTCTTTTCTTTTCCTTCGCTGTTGTTTGAATTTTCCAGTATTCTCCGATTTAACCTAGGGAAATAGGGAATGAACAAAGCAGTGGGGCATTACACGATCCTGAATTTTTTTAGAAATACGCATACCCTGCTGGTGGTCAATGGTTGTCAGATAAGCAGAAGGCAACACATTATTATCTGAACTGAAAAGGAGTGTATTCACATTTTATGCCTTGCTCGCTTACATGCAGCTTTTCGATATAGAAGCCAGAAAGCGAAATGATTTAACATTAAAACAAAAAATCGAAATTTTAAATCGTTAAGACAGGTTGATTATGATTACGAAGAATTTATCAATGAGCCTCTTAGAAAAAATTGCAGACAGTCAACAATTCATCAATTTTTTTTAATCATGTATACAATTCTTATGTTTTAAAGGATAATATACAGCACATAAATATAAGGTATGTTTTTTCATTTTGTTTTGAAATTTAGTACTTGTGAATTAAAGTAGAGGGGGAAATTTATCTAATTTTTCATATCGTTTATTGTTATCAACCGGTTATTGTTATGAAAATCGCGGTGTGAACCAAACTGATAACATTAAGCGGAGTCCACTGTATTAGCTTTTACTGCATTATAATGCAACTTAAAAATCTACGAATTTTTTCTATCTCCTACTACTAAGGAAACGTCATACTATCTCCGCTTTCGTACTATCACGTATTTTTCAATGCACGAGGGGCGTATGAGGGAGAAATATTTCAAAATAATAAGATGAAAGACGGGAGATGTTTTCAAATATAAAGGAGCGTAAGTTTTGAGTATATCAGAGATAGATTATATAGATACCTATTGCAGGCTAAATTTAAATTATGTAATTTATATAATATAAAGAGAGCCATAATACTTCCCTATATCACAGTCTGACAACCTTAATTCTATCTATTTCTATGAGAAATCATTCGTGTGCCCATGAATGAATGGAATATAATTATCCCTTTAACCACTCCCATGAATTTTGTAATCAAGAATGACGTGATGTTAAAGTTCCAAAACAGGAATTTAATTAAACTTTTTCCGGTACTATAAGTTTCATGTCGGAAGCAATGGTGGAGCATTACTAACTCCGCCTTTTTACTTTGTTATATCTTACTTCTTCTAAGAATTATACAAAGTAATTATTAGTAGGACATATTCTGTTGGTTTGTATTGGTGTGAAAATGAAGGCGATGTAATGAACTAGAAATAAGTAACGCAAAAGTTTTAAATTCGTGAATATCTATACTATAAAATGAAACTCAGTATTCAAGGCAGATTTGTACAGTAATTAATAGCTGATGCTAAAAGAAAAAAAAAGTAGCTCTCAAATTTTCTATAATTATATATCTTCGGTGTGCAGGAAGCAATTAGAGGTTAGTTTTGAAATGCCCAGACGAAATGATTAAAAAATGAACGTGATTAAATTTTTAAGTAAATGTATTTGCGTTTCAAAATAATTTATTAATAAATTATGCCTTCTCTTAACATTTACTTGGTAAAAGTCAATAAAAGAAAATTAACACTGATACATTTCTGTGAAATTTAAAGATACATTTAAAACTTTATGATAATCAAACTATTTTGCTTAGGTCATATTATATGAAGAGCATCAATATTTTAAATTACTATTTCTTTCGTTTCAGTTACTTGAAAAATAGGAGCATTATTTGCAAAATATCTTGCAAATGGTTAATTTTTGGTCGATATTTATAAAAACTGTGCAAAATCTGAATTTAATCTAACTGACACATATAGAGACAAAAAGGGAAAAATGTCGGAATGTACGTTAAAATTTCGTTAAAATTCCTGAAGTAAAAAAATAAAGTATCGAACTTTTAAGTTGATGAATTTGGAATCAAAACTCCAAAAAGAGAGAATCAAGTATATTTAAAATCTAAACACGAAAAAAAAAACTAAAATTCAATTTTGGATGTACTTTGTTTCGCTCCAAAGATTTAAATTACTACTTTGAAAATTAATATTTATGATATAAGCAGCACGTTCAAAGAAAATTGCACGCTTTTAGATATTGCATATGAATTTCGTTTTTTTTTTCATCAAAGTTATTTAACACATTATATGCGGGACATGCACTAGTACGTGTTTTGACGACTGATACTTCGGCGAGGGTCACGCACTAGTACGGGTTAGTGTAAAAACATGGTTTATTTGTGGATACAAAAATAACTGTATATACAGGTAAACGAAGCAGAATATTCTTGTCTACTACATAGATTCTGGAAAAATTTAGACAAATAAAAACTAGTTTTTGCATCAATCAATGCGGAACCACAAACAAGGATGGTTGATTAAAAAAAGCAATTTAGATTTAAAATTAACATTTTATTTATCCTTGAGAATATGATATTATATATATGTATATATATTATATATATTATATAAATATATATAAATATATATATATATATATATATATATATATATATATATATATATATATATATATATATATATATATATATATATATATAATATATATATATATATATATATATATATATTATGTATATTTATATATTATATATATATATTTTGTATATATATATATATATATATATATATATATATATATATATTTGTATTTATATATATATATTTGTTTATGTGTCTATTTATATATTTGTTTATGTATTTCAATATAAAGTACGAAAAGTTGGTTAAAAAATTAAATAATTTTCGATCTATTGAGATTTAACTGAATAACTAAATTTATCCTGGTACAATTCCTCTGCGATATGTACCCGCACACAATGTGTTATAATAATGCTGAAATATTTTAGGTGTAGCTGGCATTAATTATTTTCGAGACAATCTTGTCAGCATCATAGTCTTAACTGTTAGATGAAGAATTATTTACCTGAATAACTCAAATTTTATATAGTAATGAATTATAAAAATATGTTTTTTGATGTTTACATAGATATACAATATATAAACAGTATTACTTACTCGGAATGAATAATGAATACAAACTATCATGAAATAAACATATTTTATAAATTTACAAAACAGAAAACAATTAATGGTTTGCATCTGAATAAAAGTCTACAATTTTTCCTTTGCATTTCATCATATATTTCATCGTTTCGATTATCACCTTTAAAAGCAAAATATATTAAGGCGTATAAACAGTAGTTTGTTTTGGCCGGGTCTCATTAACACCATTGTGGATGAGAATCCGCTCTCACACTTTCATGCCTCTACTTGTGACTATACCTGTAGTGAAATAAGTAAAGTTTCAAACTTTTATATTGATGAATTTGGATCCAAAACTCCAAAACTGTTAAAAAGAGAGAATCAATTATATTTAAAACCTAAACAGAAAAAAAAAACTAAAATTCAATTTTGGGTGTACTTTGTTTTACTCTAATGATTTAAATTACTACTTTGAAAATTAATATTTAGGATATAAGCTGCACGTTTCAAAGTAAATTGCAAGCTTTTAGATATGGAATATGTATTTCGTTTTTTCTTTTCATCAAAGTTATTTAAAATAATGCTGAAATTCTTTATGTGTAGGTGGCATTAATTATTTTCGAGATAATCTTGTCTGCATAATTAGTCTTAACTGTCTGAAGAATTATTTGCCTGAATAACTCAAATTTTATATAATAATTAATTATAAAAATATGGTTACGATGTTTACATAGATAGACAATATATAAACAGTATTACTCAATCGCAATGAATAACGAATACAAACGATCAAGAAATAAACTTATTTTATAAATTTGTAAAACTGAAAACAATTAATGGTTTGCATCTGAATAAAAGTATAGAATTTTTCCTTTGCATTTCATCATATATTTCATCGTTTCGATCCTCACCTTTAAAAGCAAAATTTATTAAGGCGTATAAACAGTAGTTTGTTTTGGCCGGGTTTCATTAACACCATTCTGGATGAGAATCTGCTCTCACACTTTCATGCCACTACTTGTGAACACTTAAGAGGGCTGGAATTCATAAAGGAGAGCTAGCTCCTCACACAGTCGAGATGGTTCGGTTGGTTAAACGCCGACCTCGAAGCAAGATAAGGATGCTAGGCTCCTTGCTCAATCCTAGCAGATGGTCCTAACAGAGGCGACCGACCATTAAATGCGATAATGGAGTTTAAGAGAAATATCGCGAAAAATAGTGTGAAAGGAATCTGAAGTGAAAAAAATGGGTTCCCCCCCCCAGTATCAGGTGACAAAATATTAGAAATGTCGAATAGGTGAAATATTTGCAGCATAACCTATGATAGTGTGTTATCCTGACAGTGAAAAGATGCATGAATAGAATTTGAGGGTAATGTATCCTTATAATTTCAAGATAGCAACATTACGCGAGTATTAGTTTTGGGGTCAAGTGTTTCTGAGGGGATTCTAGATCTTCGTGACACTTTGCGGTCATTAATACGCTTTAACACTCTGCGTATCCCCAGATGCTTGGAAATCAGGAGTAGTAAAACGATTTAGAATGTGGATGTTTGTTTGTATGCATAAAGAATGCATATAATTATCGAGAATTATTATGCTATTATCAATATCCATTTTTACAGCCGAGGATAAAACTGTCTTGAGAGATCTCACAGAGTAGCACCATTGAAACGAAATCCAGAAAGTTCAAGCTGTAGCTTGTTTTATTTATTTGTAATAAAGTAAATGCCTTTTAATATGCATGCAAGATTCATATTTATGAAATATACTATCGAACTGAAATTTCCTCTATTATTATGAACCTGACAAGAATGCGTACTCAACTACAATTATCTGCGTCTAGTAAAGAGTAGAGCGCGTAGCAAAATTTTAAATGTCTTATTAAATGATTAGACGAGGCCTTCCATTATCTGATGATCGATTGTACTTTCTAAACAGACAGTGAGATACGATCAACTTGTACTCAAGCAGCAATTTCAGTTTCCCAACAAATACTTTATTACGATTCCAAACCAAAACAAGATTACCCATTTGAATTATATCATCACAAGAAGTACTAAAATTCGTGCTTTATTAGCGGCAAGGGATAATGATTACGGATCAAGAGCAGTTTCAGTCAATAATAAATCGTTGAGCTCTTGAAAATAATCAGGAATACGCGCTTATTTCGTCCCAGATGCAAGAGATAATAACTCTTAACTTGAACTTTCTAACCTGCGGTTTGCATGAAACCTAAGTTTTGATCTCAGTGTTTATGATCTTTATCATGTTTCTACGATTCTTATTACTGATCACGATTTTTGCGATCACGAAAAAGGCTCCTTCATATATTGTGTATTTAAGTTGATAAGTTTCATATGATATTACACTTAAACTTCATGTTTAAATGAAATCCCTTCATCTACAGCAAATGAACGTGATTTGAGACTTAAACTGGTCACGCATAAGAGATGGATGATCAACAATTCCTTGCCACAATTTATTACTTTTTACAATTCCAATCAAGTCTAAGGATTTTATATTAATAACAGAAAACTCCTTCTTAATCTGTCTTTCAGTCACTGCATCGTTTCTCTAATAAAATTAGCAATTTTTTTTTCTCGCTGACATGCAATAGCGGATACATCGCGGTGAACTTGAAATTCGAAGAATTGTTAAACGCTGCGTATTTTTTTAATAAACGGAGGAGGGGAAAGGCGACTGTATTCTGGAGAAATGTTATTTATTCAGACTTCTTGACAGTTGCGAAATGCATCGTTTTATTCATCTTACCTTGACTTAATAAATGGTTTTAGGATTAACATATAATTATTTTTATCATAAGACAAGTAAAATAAAGTACGATCTAAAACGTAAAATATGTTTAGAATGAAAATGATAGATATTTATGATTCTGAAATACGAATTAACAATTATTACGTTATATGCTTCTATGCAAAAAGTTTTCTTAAGATCAATTTTGAAATATTGAAACTATTTTTCATGCAATAACAGAAATTTATTTCCCTTTAATACTATATAATTAATATCTCACAGAGTAATTTTCATCCATAATTCTTCAAACGAAGACATTGTTTTTTGTAATATTTTAAATAAATACGTATGCGTACGCATAAACACCCCACGACTTGGATATTCCAATTTTTTTAACTATAATTTAAATTATTAAATATGCATTTGTAATAAAAACATTAATTGCCACTGTGTAGTATTAAAAGGTCCCTATTTTATCTGTATATATACTTGACCATTTATTTAACGAAGTTTGAAATTTCCGACATTTATAATAGGAAGGGACATACAGTGTCAATCATTAAGAAGAAAATTAGATAAATAATAACCCAATAAAAATATATAGGGCAGGTACCTGAGCAATGGATAAGTGAAGATGATGACCAGTAATAATGATTTAAACTGCAGTAATAAGCAGGGTGGGTACAAAATTGCAAAACCAAAAGAGTATCAAAACTGCAAGATTCACAAAAACGGGTAAAATATACCATCTTTGTTAATCATTTCGTTATTCTGCAGTCTTGTATCTATTGTATTGATTATTGTTATAATCTTATATCTTCTTGGTAAGTGTTTACCATAAACAATATTTTGTGGTAAGCAGTTATCTGTAATTCAGATAGTTGTCCTTTATATTTTTTGTTGCTTCTTCAGTTATCTTAATTCTCCTTTTCTAATAATTATTACTTCATGTCCCATCCGTGTGTTATACCAAAAAGCTTTATAGATGGAAAAAGAGATATAAATTAGTTTAAGAAGAAGAATGGAAAGTAAATAACTCAGTTCTTCTTAAAATAAAAAAAAAAATTCTCGAAACTCTTGTAAGATTACTTATATTTGTCTGCTTCAATTATTTTTCTAAGCTCGATTCGTTCGAATGCTAGAAAACTGTCAGTTTATCTGTTATATTTATTCTGATATTCTAAAGATTATAAGTGTGATAAATTTTGTAAATAATTATGAATGTGACAATTTATTAAGGGAGTTATAATATATTTAAATAAAAATTACTTTAGGAAGAAGAATTATGTAATTAGCTCAAATTATATGAAGCAATAAAATTCTTAAAAAAAGTGGTAAAAATCCTTTAATTTGTCCGTTTCAGGGATTTTCTCGAGCTCTATCAATCAGTTAAATGGAAATAAACTGTCTTTTTACCTATTGTTATATCTTATTTTTCTTTTTCCAAAGTATGGCCAAGTTTATAAAATACAAGTTTCAGGAAATTTTTAATTTTAATTATTTATGTAGATATAATTCATTGTTCGTGAATCATCACTGAAAGAACATGTTTTTTAATGAAGTTTCGTGCAGTATAAATAGTCTGGGAATTATGAAAATATAACTATTTTTCTAAAAAAAATACTGCAATAGCTAAAGAAAGTATCAAGCGTCTTTTTATAACCCACAATCTTTTAATATTTGTATATCTTTTATTATTATTTTATTGTTGAAATACCTCTTCCCCAAACGTGACTCTATTTTTTATTAGTCTCTTTAATTTCTATTTCTTTCTCTTCTATTTACCCGAGAATGACGTCAACGACGTGAAAACATTTGAAAAAACCAAGAAAGATCATCAAAAGAATGAAGGAAAGTAAAAACGGCTTAAGATATTCATTGAGGAGCGAGCGTAACTCTTTCATTGTCCGTTTGACTGCATTTCTTGTTTGCAGTTGCAGATCACCGAAAAGTGGATTCCAGCGTGTCAAGAGTTGTTGACCCTTAGCTATATGAAGGGTCACCGCTCTCTGCCACTGCCCGAAATCCTTGGCCATCAGAAAAAAATATTTCATAAAAGAAAAATAACTGCTTCAAAAATGCTAAAACTATTCAGAAATGTCAACAGTTTTACTAGAGGCGGATCTGTGAAAGAAAGAGAATGTTCTGAAGCTCTTTTGTGACGCTTCTTAGAGATATGTTTTGTTACTTTGTCACTACTGTTCATTAATGATGGCAAGGGAGTTGCCACTTTAGGTTTGTTATTAAAACAGATTTAAAACGAAAGATTTTCATTGTTAGTTTTAAACTTAAAGACCCCTTGACACGTTCTGAAAAGACATAATCTCTTCGCGTAAAAATAAATCATTCTTTCTTGTGTATTTTAAGACTTGCAAATTTTTACTCTAAAGCATGTATTGGTAAACGAATGTATTTAAATATATCATAGATTATGCACTTTATAAATAGTCAAAATTATATCATTTGAGGCTCTACAAAATTAATCGATATTGCTCCACTCTGTCTATTAATAAATACTCACCTACAAAAGGAACACTACTTCTGATATTATGACAGCTTTTGTAAATGAGTACTTCTATTCACTCCAAGCTATGGAATAATCTCCATAAATTAAAATTTAAAATTTAAAAATTGCACTGTAGCTTATTTTACTACTGTTTATATGGGTAAAATAAATTTGGCAAAGACAATTATTCTTTTCCTATCCCATTTTTAATATTGAAAGATTATAACTAATTTCTCAATTTGTCCAATTTTAACCAATTTCTTCTACTTTTTCAAAACATTTTCAGTGTGCCTAAATGTGTTATAAGAATAATTTAGGTGTATTAGATGACTATCACTAATTTCTCAATTTTTCCAATTTTAACCAATTTCTTCTACATTTATTTAAACATTTTCAGTGTGCCTAAATGTGTTATAAAAATAATTTAGGTGTATTTGATGCCTATCACTAATTGCTCAATTTGCCCAATTTTAATCAATATCTTCGAAGTTTTTTTAAACATTTTCAATGCACCTAAATGTGTTATAAGAATAATATAGGTGTAATTGATGACTATACACTAATTTTCTTAATTTTATCAGTTTTCAATACCCCCACAAATACAGCAGTAATGTATATTACTTCTAGGATATGTCAATTTATTCTCTTAAGAATGTCTCTACAAGTAGTATCAAAGCTTGTATCATTATTTGAGAGCTCAGCATATTTTAACTTCGATGAAATAATAATTTTAAAAAAAAAAGTTTTATGGTCTAAATTTGATACTGCTTATATTGACATGATTATTCTATGTGATTGTTCATGATTATTTATCCCATTCAATAAGACATAAAGGAAAATATATTATTTCATATTCTAAAGGATATTTTTGAATCTGCATTTTCAACTAAATACAAATTTTAAAAGGTCTTGTAATTTTTCCTTCAGTAGCTTCCTAATTTTGTGGCCTGAAATAGAAATATCAACTTCACTGTGTTCCTGCAAAATTCTATGATTAAAAGATTATTCATAGTGTATATTTTCTAACGACAGTGATCTAATTTACATAATGCTAAAAGTACTGCTTTGCCTCGTTTGTTCATATATTTTGTGCCAAAATAAAAAGAGAAATTTAAAAAAAATCTATTTCATTCCTAATAAATGATGTGCAAGAATCAGATGCAGAAAAATGCAGAAATGTCCTTCAATAAAAAACCTGGAAATAATTATTGAAGAATATTTTGAAAAACAGTTTTTCCAGTTTTATATCTTCTTAAACTTTTCCAGAATTTATATTTTTCTGTCTATTATTACTCATTTGTCAATAATATTATCCAATTTTCGCTTGCTTTATTTTTTGCTTTTCATAACTTCTTGTATTGTATTTTCTAGGTAAGCTGACAGTTTTATTTCGTTTTAGGTTATAGACCAGACATCCTGAAAGTTTTTCTCTCAAGTGGTGAGTACAGTTCAGATATATATCTGATATGACTGAATATTCAGTGATTTATAGAAAATTCGTTTCGTCGAAAGTGAAACTAAGATATCTATTTACTAAATTTAAATTGGCTGATTTGGTTATAAAATGTATAGCTATTTATTTGTTTACTGATTGCAGTTGGTTCAAATTCTTGTATTAAGGAAAAATATAAAATTAATGAAAAATCAATCGGTGAAAAAAAAGAAAAAATAATAATAAATCCCATGATTATCTTGAAGTTTATTACAAAAAAGTAAACACGGAAACAAATAATGACTAATACTTAGTAGCAGCGCACTAAAATGTGAGTTTGTGCATATATTTAAATGCATGAAACAAACATAAACATATGCTTGTGTATGTATTACGTCGTCTAAGTCAATTCGTAAGCTGACCCTTCCAATGACATACAGCAGGAAACAAACTGAAGATCAGTATACCAAGACAGAAACCACAACAGTTGACTTACGAAAGTTCAGTCGTGGTCCTATTTTAATTTTGTCAAACCCGGTAAGGAGCAAACTCTACACAGGTAAGCTCGAGACTACCAGGAACAACTAAAGACTTAGATTTTAGTCTCGTGACACCCATATATAACTATAGGAAGAATACCCCTGAGGTTGTCTCTCATTTAGCACTACCAACGTCTCCTAGAGATCTCTAGGAGGTGTTGGCACTACCCAGAGGTCAAGTACGGCTTGAGCTCGTGGCGAGAGACGTTGTCCATTTATCACGTCGTCTCAAATAAACTTAAAACTACAACTTAAAAAGCAGCTAAATTATAAAAATGAAATAACTATATCTTGGCTTTTGAAAGTTTTAATAAATATTTAGTTAAAAAAATAACATAAAAAGAAGTAAAGGAAAAATGAACATGTTCATGATAATTCTCTAGAATCTCCTTAAAAAAGGTTACATCCAAGAAAATATTTAGGGACTACTCGTATAGAAATGTCTTAATAAACATGTTAGTGATCACTGGAATGATTAAACATAAAAACACAGTTTAATAAATAATCGATTGAAATATTTCATTTTTTATTTTGAACTTTTACACAGTTATTATATAAAAATAACGAATTATTGTTTTATAAATAATTGAAGCTTATGGCAACAAAACTAAATTTAAACATTTTACCTTAAAACTAGAAACCCATTAATAATTATCGTAACTAAATTTATTTCAATGTTGATTGTAACCTATATTGTTTTTTATACATTTAAAAATCAATTTATTGGTGTTCCAATGTAATTTCAACTTAGGACTTTTTAAATATGATTAATAGAAACTGGTTAATCTAAGTTTATTTTGTTATTAATGAAAGACATATAGATATACAAGCTAGTTTTCAATTATATGCTGTATTTCTGATATTTTTATAAAGGAGATAGTTACAAGAAGATACTATGATTTTAAGATGTTTTCTTTTCTGACACTATATTTATATCAAAGGTAAATTCCTGTATTTATAAGAAAAACCTAAATTTGCTTCAGTTATTTAATATTTACTTTTTTGTTATAAGAATTAAAATACGGCTTTAAAACTCCTTTAAATGCACCTGACAGTCATCCAGAGAATTTTATTATTGAACTTTACAAAAATTTAAATATTTGTGTAAATATTTTTATAAACATTACAATTTTTGATTAAAAATTGTCTAAATATAGTCTGAATACAGTACATATTAGTTTACACATATGTTTATTTAGTTCCGAAAACATAATCCAAGCGTAAAATGTAATATATATTGTTGTTTATACGCAATAGTGTATTATAGTCTTTGTTCTTAAATAGTTAAAACTACAAATGTACGAATCATAAGAATTCTATGTGAACTCTAATAGATGAAAAATTCCCATCTATGGGATATTAGTGTCAAATAAGCTATAATTTGACACCTGTGTCCGTAAGCTGCAAGTAATTCCATTTATTCATGGAAATATAGTTTGTGAGCCTTTTTATAATAGGTAATGAACTTACGCATCTACATATCCTTTAGGTGTGCTGTATAAAAGCTTGTTTTAATGCTACAACAGCTGAATAGGCATTTAGTCATTTTAAGTTATATTGGGATGTCACCCATATATTACAGGTAATAAATAATGCATATCATGCTCCAATAGCGACATGCGTTGGAAAAATTAAGTTACCAATGCGTTTTTGATCAGTCCTGTGATTTATTATTAAGTCGTGCGTATTTCTTGCAATCGAATCGATTATGGATTCCGGGATTTTTCTCCTTCCACTGAAATTACAGACTTCGATCCTCACATACATCACACCAATTAGTTTTTTGCTACAGGTGGAAAATCGGAACGTCATATTGTGCCCCCACCCTACCCCCTGCATCCTCTTCGATTCAGCTTAGTACGTACTGAGGGGGGGAGCTAAAATGTCTTCCCCATTCATAAGCGTGAGTATGCTCCTCGAGTTTTTGGTCCAGATCTCCATAAAAATAAA
>CM063502.1:59410510-59420510 GCA_032207245.1 Pardosa pseudoannulata | reverse complement strand
CTTAAGAGTGGAATTAATATCCGGCCGTCACGCCTTTCTGAGAGTGCCTGCCTTATGAGTGTTCTACAAAAGCAAGTAAAGTCCCCAAGCACGATTGGGATTTCATGTTTTCTCCAGAATTGAATCCGATACTATAGCAGTATTGTTATTTGTGCCATCTAAATGCTTACAAAGCACTCGGAGATGGGATGTGTTGAGATGGTGAGGAGAAATGAGGATGGCGATAAGTTACATAAACGCTCCTTCAAACAGATTTCTGTTTTTTAATCCTCTCACAGTGTGACGACAAGGAATGAAAATTCGGGATTTTGATATTAAATCTGCTTTGACCCGGAGAGCAAGGGCTCTTTTGTTTATTTCTTTTCCCCCTCTGTTACTCGGGATTAAACGGAGATAATAATTTTCATGTTCTAAAAAATAATTACAAATGTTACGAAATATGACAGGGAGAAAAATGCCTCATAATTCGCGTTTAAAATTTATTTCAAGCTTGCAGATACTTTTCAGAACAATTAAACATGTATTTTTGAAGGAGTTTTTTTTTTAGTGTTTGTAAAATGATGAGAATTTATGTATTATCATACACACAGGCGAAGAATCTTTCTTTTATCAGAAAATAATGTTATTTTATTTTTATTTGAACTGGAGGCTGACTAAAAGAAGTTAGAAATGAAATATAAGAGTTAGGAATGCTGGGATTTTTGAGAAAACACATGTGCTTGTAAGAAAATAGAATTTTAAAATATAAATTGTGAAAAAAATTCTTTTCTTTTCACTCTACGTAACATTCTTCTTTGTATGTGTTAGAAAAGCAGAAATAATAATTTTTATGTTTTTAATTACAATGTAATATTTGGGTAAAAATGATTTTTAACAATATATTTTCATGCACAGAATTATTTTGTTTCTCCTACTCTTTGGATAGTTTAATATTTTTCATTTCAGTAACTAAAATATGCATACATTTTGGATCTATATTACATATTATTACGATGAATTATATTTCTTCAATAAAAAATAGAATTAATGCTGAAATATTTAATTAAGCATTTTACAAATTACATATAATACAATTTACAAATATTGAATTGTATCTTATGGTTTATGTGCTTTTTTCGTTTTGTCTTCTTTTGTTTTTACAGACGATACAAGATATTTTGAAGTTAGAATTTACAGTTAGTGTTATTACAGTTAGTGTTACAGTTAGTGAAACCCAGTTTCTAATTATAAAAAGTTTCAAATATTTTCATTATGTTGAACGGCATTTAAAATAAGATTGTAACAGCAACATTAAGGATTGAATATTAATGTATAATGATCAAAAATCAAATGCAATAAATCTGAGTTAATGCACTTTCCAATTTATGTCAAGTTTTTTCGATTATCATGAAAACATCGCCAGTAAAAATGTCTGTTGTGAGAAGACTTGTTCCAGAGCCTACGCAATGGCCATTCAGTAATTACTCTTTCAAAACCTCTATTATTCTAAAGTACTTAACTTCTTAAGGACTTTCCATTTCTGTCTGTTAGCACTTTTTATTTAGTTGTATTCTATGAATAACTTGGCTACTGCAGTCTTTTTTTTTCTTTTCCGTTGTGAGCTAATTATAAATAAATATCAAAATATTCCTAGGAATCTAAACACTTCCTTGGGCACGTTTTTACATTAAGTTTGATAGAAAGCACACGCGTAAAAGACTATGACGAATGCCGGCGTCATAAATTTCCCCACTAACCAACTTAATCAATGGGCCGCGTTGAAAAACATCGTATCCCATTCATTAAATCCTAAAGTTTCCATATCCGTAAAAAAAGAAGTAAGCAGCAAAGCGAGAAAAAAAATTAAATCCCTAATCTAACACACGATGTAACGTGCCATAAATTAGTCTGCACATGATACATAGTATTCCTTTTTTACAGCAAACTTGTTATCTTGTTTCAAAGAAACACGTCCGTTTGTAGATTAAAACAACATTTAGTTCTTCATCGTCATTGATTTATGTCTTCGGCCGGAAGTACTGGACAGATTATTTATTTAGCCTCATGGAAACGGCCTATATTTAGTGAGAAGACCCACTCACAGGTATACTTCCTCCAGAGGAAGCAGCTCTTCAACTCTAACTTTCAACACATGGCTTTCCAGAATACCTTGCAGATCCCAATTTGCATAAAGCACTCTAAAAAACCGCAATTCGGCTATTTTTGCTGAAGATTATTTGTGGCTTTGATCATAATTTAGAAGAAACTCACTTTAAAATGACGTCGGAAAGAAAATAAGGAAAAACTTTAAGTTGAAATTTATAGAAGATAAATTTTATCACATCAATGACTGTCTATTGTAAGAAAATCCCAATTGAGTTAACTTATATTTTCTTATATCAAATACATAAATATTTCTAAAAATGAAAAATCTAATCAGAAAAATTCTTAAGATTGAAAAATAAAAAATAAAATTTTCTCTTTCGTGAATTAAATTTGTTAAACTTTTTATCGAATAATTTTTCAAAACTTTAGTATTATATATTATGAAATCTCAACAGATTTTAAATTATATATAATGTCGTTATTTTTTCAGATTACATTCATCATATAAATATATTTTAAATGAGTTTCGGAAAATTATTTTGATATATAGTACCTGTAAGCTATCTAAGGTTCTTAAATTTGGTAAATTAACAAAAATAATAAAATATTTCACTATACATTGCAGCAAATTAACAAATTTGTAGCGTAATATATAGCATATTATTAATTTGTTATATTAAGCTTACGGAGAGACGACTTACAGAAAATATAAAGAAGAATTAGCATTTTTTATAATCAACTTACTTTTTTCTAGCTTTCTCCCAGTTTTAACAAAATAGATAAAATAAACTTTAAAATATTAGTATTTAAGTTCAGTGATGGTAAATAATAGTCGATTAGTTTAATTGAATTTGTAGAAAACATTGAAGCATTTTTTAATATTTTTCCTCAGCTTTTATTTATGTCTTAATATATATATATATATATATATATATATATATATGTGTATATATATATATATATATATATATATATATATATATATATATATATATGTGTGTGTGTGTGTGTGTGTGTGTGTGTGAGAGAGAGAGATGTTTAAAAATTAAGCGAGTTATAATTAAAAATAGTTAGAACTCATTAACGACAACTTAATAGGAGAATGACACACCCTCGAGTGGAACTGTACAGAGTAAACGAGCTGACGCGGAAATATACGTAAGAATTTTGCTTAGGTAGCAATGCCAAACAAGACAGTTCTGAGAGGGAACTCGGGATGATAACATCCTCCACGCTTGTCGTGGCAAAGTATGAGAACAAAGTATTTCTAAATAGCATAGCTATGGATCGAAAGATTACAATAAAGAAGTTTTTATATATGAAATGAAATGTGTCTTCCATGCCTTAACCATTCGTCCATGTCATATATATATATATATATATATATATATATATATATATATATATATATATATATATATATATATATGAGTGTGTGTGTGTGTGTGTGTATGATATAAATCATTCCTTCTTTCTTGCTATTACAATTTAGCTTTATACCTTTTAGCTTTCACTTTTATACCTTTTGAAGGTATAAAAGTTTAAAATACATTTATATTTTTACTTACACAGCTAATAAATAATTTATTATATTTTATGCTTGAATTATTGCCCGCAATAAGATAGCAAGCATAATATTAAAGAAACTTAACTTAGATAAAGTAACTTAGATAAAACACATATTGATTTAAAACAATGTCATATTCCTCATGCAACCTATGTTAAGTGTGTTCAAGTAAATTACACTAGCATACAACTTTATTTTAAGCCTCTTAACCTACTATTACTAGTATGATTATACAATGATTAAAGACATTTATTTCTATTGAGTTTATTTTTGCGTTTCATTGCTATCTATAAATCCTTGTTACATTCAGTACTTTAAAAACATCAAATAAATAATACATTAAATATTATTTTTTACTTTTTTATTTCTTGAAAATATTTTATGAAATTATGTACTTATAAAGTAATAAATTTAGTGGATTTAATTCTGTAAACGGATCTTTATTTAAATGACCATATATTCAGCCATTTAATAAAACGCGTAAAAAAATTGAATCAATGTTTTGCATACATAATTTTATGTACGACCCCTTTCCTAGAAGTTCCATGTACTAAAATCCCCCCCAAAATATAAAAAGTAAAGAAGTTTCAGTAATAACCATTCTCGAAAGTCATCGTAAAGTCAATATAGTTCTTTGTTTACCTGTTTTAAGAAAAAAGTATACATGTTTAAATACATTTTAGTATTCGTTGTTGCATGTTTATATTCTCTCTAAATCTTTCGGATGCAATACAAATGAAGGCAATTTCCCGGCAGATGTCAATAGCAGGTGTTTCTCCAAAATATTGTCTGAAGTTTGAAGGCAAAACAACCCAAATGCCAAAAGCAGGCCACTGATATGTTTTATATCAGACACTATATCATTATGCTTTTGTAGGATCGGTGCTTTTTCATCCTCTATTGCACAAATTTGAATTTTTCGGAAATATGATTAGATTTCGGAGATTTCTCAATCTTCGTTGGACTTTTATGCATTACAAAATTTTATACTGATAGATTTCTTTTATCGATTAAATATAAAACCTATGTTCTGTATTGAACGCTTTGTTTCATCTGAAAGATTACTTTTTTGTCGTTGCTTTCGTTAAAAAAAATGAATGCGTGAACAACTTGCGTATTAGAAATTTATACTAAATACAGTAACCGCTTACGGAAAAAGCATGTATATTTCTTATTCAACGTTTTCATGGTAAATCCACATACAGAATGGTATATTATATTTCTAGCATATTTCAATGTTAACAAGTTAGTGCAGTAATTCACAGTAGTAATAACTAGAAAAATGCATAAATGATGACTTTTAACAAGAATTAAAAGTACTTAATATTTGTCTATTGGCTGGAAAACAGATGCATTTGTCTTTATTGCAGGAGAAATCAATATCAGGAATATATGGGTCTTGGTTTACCACACAGGGTGTATACACACAGCACCACAGGGTGTATACACATTGAACTTGCTTGGAAGTAAGGGTTCCTCTCTGAAAGTCTTGTAAAGGTAGAAAAGTAGTAAGCCCACATTTGTGTTACATATGAAATTTTGTCTTATTTTAGAGAGCTACGATCAATATTTTGCAAAACGAAATTTATTTACATTGTCCTTAACTATTAAAAACTAAATCCAACTGCCTATGAATATCCATTCTTTGAATTAATCCACTTATTTCATTCGTGTGCTTTCAATACTTGGATTTCAATGCCAAAAGGCAGAGACCTATCTGTCCAGATGAAGATAATCATGGAAGCTTCATAAAGCCTGTCAGATCAGTTTACCCATAAATTGAACATGTAGCCAAAGGGAACGATTTTCCATGCTGTAAAACAGCGTTCTGGCTTACTGGACTACGGTAGATCTTGTATTGAAATACCAAAACACTATTATATTTTGTTAGAAAAATCGATAGCTCTAAAAACTTTAATGGTTATAGAACTTTTAAGGACTGCACGTTTATAAATGTTCCCGTTTTAATCATTGATAGAAAATTCGAAAATAATAAAATCTTTCTAGTTAAGTATTTGCTAATAGTAAAATTTGTTTTCCTTCAGGAGAAAACAAATTATTTTCTAAAAAATAACCTATTTTCTGAATTATTTTAAATATTATTATTTATTTTTAAATAAAAGGTTGAATTTACTTATTTTCTGTATGATTGTACGCATTATGTACTCGTCTGTATCTGCATCTCAAAAACAGTTTTAAAACGCTTCAAAGCAATAAATAAGAATGTAGGATTCGTGATCATATTATTAAGTGTGTTTCTAGTACCAATCAATATCCCACGACCAGTGTTAAACAGCTTCTGTTTATAGCCTACTTGACAAATCACGAATTTAAAGAAGTTGTTACATAGTTGAAAGAACTTTTTAACTTGACTTTTCAATTTGAGTAACAAAGAAGAAATTTAAAATAAGACTTAAATATAGATTGTTATTAATTGACTACGTTATATAAAATTCCCATTTTCTGAGTAGTGACACTCATTAATTTACTTGTAATTGTATTAAATATATTAACTAAGCCCAAGTTAATGTTACTAAACTATTTGAGGATTAGTTAAGTGCTTTTGAATTAATTAATGAATTATTAATTTGGGCTCAAATTTGCGCATTAAATTCTTTTATACCACTGCATGTGTAATGCATTTTCATATTGTATCAATAAAATAACAAATAAGAATGTAGAATTAGTGATTATGTTAATCATTTTTAAGTACTTTTCGTAATTCCAATTAATATTAACTCATCTTACTAATTTTTTCATAATCTATTTTACGAGTCATAAATTTAAAGAAGCTACATGATAGTTTAATAAATAGTTTTAAGTGTTTTTTGAAAAAAAATCCGAAGAAATTGAAAAAAAAATTATAGACCTAATTATTAACTTATTAATTTTAAAATTCTTACTCGTTAAACTAAATGTATTTATTTTATTTTCACTGAAGTAATGGAGACTTTTGTAAGACAGTTTGAAATCAACAAAATTTTTATTGCAAAATTTACTCTTCAATTTTAGAGTAATTGTACCTCATCTAAAAGAATTTCTTTTATAATCTCGGTCAATCTCGATATTCATATTCATTATATGAATTTAAAGAAGTTGCATGTTAGTTTAATAAATATTTTAAACTTACAAAATTTGAACAAATAAAAGAAAAAATTCAAAATGAAGCTAATATATAGATAACTATTAATTAATTATTTAAAAAACTCTTATTTACTTATTAAATTAAATATAATTACATTATTATTATACACAAACTTATATAACTGAAGTATTATTAAAGGCTTTTGTAAGTATACAATATATATTCTAGAAAATTTTCTTTTTAAGATTCTCTTTTTATTTGTAGGTTAATTGAACATCGTCTAAAAGAATGCTTCTTCATAGTCTGGATCAAATTCGTTATTCCTATTCACTAATTTTATCAAGTTAAAGATGCTTTCTATACAGTTGGTTGATAGCATCTTTCAATTTGCAAACTAAAAAGAAAGCATTTAAAGTATAACTGATATATAAGAAGCTGTTTATTAGCTGTAAAGATGCTTACTAACTCATAAAATTAAACATGATAATATAATTTTCATACAGAAGATAATGTCGCTTCAGTTTTGAGGGCTTTTATAAGCAGACCATCTAAGTTCTACAAAAATTTCGATTTCTAGTTCTCATTTGGAAAGTAATTACTTGCTCACCTCCTGTACAAGAATGTATCCTAGTAGAGGAGTCTTGATAAAATTCGAAATTCATATTCATGAATTTTTCCAATTTAAAGGTGCTACATGCTTTTTTAACAAAATATTTCAACTCAAAAAATTATAACAAAACTATGTAGCTATTACTTTAGGTTTGGAGTGCTACGATCTACTGTTTTGCATCACGAGGGTTAATGAGACCGGGACCTACAACTTATAACCGATTCCGAACGGCTACGAACATCCATTCCAGAGTGAGATTCGGACCCACGAACTCCTGTACCAAAGGCCAGCACTCTAACCAATCGGCCATCGTTCAGCTTATTAGTTTAGGAATTGATATTTACTCAAAGAATGTTTCTTTTCAACTCCTTACTGAATTCGATTTTAGCATTCCCTCAATTTAAAGAAGCTATATGGTTATTTAATAAAAAAATCCTCTTGAAAGTTATTGAAGCAAAAATTATTAAATTGGTAGCTATTAAATTTATTCGTTTGAATAAAATGTGCATATATTCATTAAATTAAATGTAATTATATCATTTTCTACACATGTTGCTGTCACTGACGTATTGGAAGCTTTTGAAAGGAGACAACATAGCATTCTAAAAAATATATTTTCAAGATTTACTCTTTATTTGTAAGATAATTGCTTTTACATCTCATGTAAAAAAAAATATGTCTTTTACAGTTTTAATCAAATTTGATTTTCATATTAATTAATTTTCTCAGTTAAAAAGTATACATATTTAGTAAAATTATAGAGAAATAAAAGACAGGAAAAATTTAAAATAAAACTAATATAGAGATAGCTATTAACTTTTCATTTGTGTTTGAAAATGTACTAATTAGTCTTTAAATCATGTAGAAATATATTGTTTTCATTCAGAAACTAACCTTAGTGCAGTATTGTTGGGTTTTATAAGCAGACAATATAAAATTCTAGTAAACCTTTGCTTCAAGAGTATTTCTTCATTTGCAAGGTATAATCACTTGTGCATCTTCTCTAAAGGAGAATATAAGAGAAAAGCCAGAGAATGTAAGAGCATCATCCCTTTATAGTCTTGATATATATAACTTATATCGATATTAATATTTACTGAATTCTTCAACTTGAAAATTTAATAAAAATTTTCAATTTGCAAAAAATAAAATATATAAAACCTTCGTTTCAAGATTAATTTTTCATTTACAAGGTAACCACTTGTGCATCTTCACTTAAAGAGAATATAAGATAAACACAAGAATATAAGAGAATTTCAGAATATATTCTTCTCGTAGTTTTGATTAATATTGATATTAATATTTACTGATTTCTTCAATTTGAAAAAGTTAATTAAAATTTTCAATTTGCAGAAAAAAAATAAAAAATAAATAAAACTTATAAATATAACCATTAATTTATTAGTTTTAAAAATTCTTCTTTACCCAGAAAAATGTTCTTTTTTATAGTACTGAGAATATTTTCTTTTATATTTTCTAATTCCTTCAATTTAATGATGTTATTGTGGTCATTTATAAAGTTTTTCAATTTGCGAAAAAAAAAGAAAAATAGACACTGATGAAAATTTTTAAGTTGGTAGCTATTATTTTGCCGAAAACACCCGTATTTATACATTGAATTAAGAGTAGTTATAATATTTTCATACACAAACTAATGTTAATAAAGTATTAGAAGCTTTTTTAAATAACATTCAACAAAAATTTTTCTAAGATTTACCCTTCATTTGTAAGGTAATTACTTGTGTACCTCCTTCAAAAGAATACATCCTTTTAAGTCTTGATAAGATTCAATATATATATATATATATATATATATATATATATATATATATATATATATATATATATATATATATTCATCAAAGTAATAAATAAGAAAGTAGAATTAATGATTATATTAAATGAATAATGATTATATTAAATAAATAATAATGATTATATTATTATATTAAGAGTTTTTCTTACTAAAATTGATATTAATGTAACTTTCCCATTTTTATACTGTCTAATTCATTAGTTATAAATTCAAATATGTTAATAAAAGGAGAAGAAATTGAAAATGAGGGTATATGTAGCTATTAATTCATTAGTTCCAAATTTTATATTTACTACTTAAATTGGCCGTAAATACATTGTTTTTATAAGAAGCTAATGCTACTACAGTATTAGAGGCTTATATAAGCAGACAATATACAATTTTAGGAAAATGTCACTTATGATTCACTCTTTATTTGTAAGGTTAATATTTTGTGCACATGCTCCAAAGAATTTGTCCTTTATTAGTTTTGATCAAATTCGATTTTCACATTCATTAACATTCAAAATTTAAAGAGATTTCATGTTTGTTTAGTAAATCAAATAAAATTTTTCAATTTTAGAAAAGGAGAAGAAATTTAAAATGAAATTAATAAATAGGAAGCAATACATTTATCATTTTTAAAAAATCTTATACACTCTTTAAATTAGATATACATTGTTTTCATACAGAAGCTAATGTTGTTGCAATATTACAGGCTTTTACAAGCAGAAAATATAAAATGCTAGAAAAGGTTATGTTATTTTAAGATTTACTCTTTATTTGTAATGGAATTACTTGTGTGCCACCTCAAAAAGAATTTCTTCTTTAAAGTCTTCATCAAATTCAAATTTTATT
>CM063502.1:59348010-59405510 GCA_032207245.1 Pardosa pseudoannulata | reverse complement strand
TGTGACATGTATAAACTCTTGACACACACTCTCAGTATAAACTCTTGTTACAAAAAATTATATTTCATTTTTCCTAAAAGTATTTTCGCTTTTCCTGGTTTTTGGATACGTATATGTGTGTGTATTTAAAAAGTTTACTCTCACTACAGTTGGATAATTTAAACATGTGCATAGACCCCTAAATATTTATACACTATAGCACCGCACTATGATTTTACGACTTCAAATTAAATATTCGTCACATTTTTTTTCTCTTTTTCTTCGTATATTCCCATAGGTATTCTAGACATCTACTAATAATTTCCTTAAATTTCTTTAGACTAAAGCCTTAAGAAGCTTACACTCACTACTGTTGGATTTATTAAAAATAGCATTCACCTTAAACATTTTATGGAATTTAATACCTCACTATTTTTTACACCATTAAATCAAAATATTATCAGAAATTTTCTTTTTATTTTGTGAAACATGATTTCTGCATTAGTATTAGGAGTCATTGGTTGAAAATACTTATTCCCCTTATTTTGCAGCTTTCTTACACAAATTTATATTTATCATGCAACAAAATTACAAATATTGTGGCATGTTTTTTTCATATTTTGTTGTTGATAAATGTTCATTGAATTGAACAGTTAAAATATTTTTATTACTGACTTTAAACCATCATAATTAGCCAGTTTTGATTCATAATTCTAATTTACTGTCGTCGCTAAAAATCGTGTAGATATAAGAAAAAATAATAGAGGAAACATGTTTTATCACAAGTCCATAATGAATAATTATGCAAACACTTTCCCGGATAAGCATTTCACTTTCAAACGTTAAAAAATAACACAAATCACATGAATAATTGCTCCGACGTAAAGATAAGCGCCTGACCTGTAAAACGTAAATAAAAAATATAGAAAAAACATTTTTTACATGTTATTACAATAAGCAAGGCCATTTAGGACTTCATATCTAACAAAAATAGCACCGCACAAAAACACACAAGTCCAGAAAGTCATTTGAAAGATCTTGTTTTCGGAGTGCGACTGTGAATACTAAATATGTCGGAAACAAAGCGCCCTCTGGAGTCAAAGGTTGACATTTTCGGTACATAAATAATTGCAGAAAAGCGCCAAAAAATGAGAAATACTAAATCTTCACTAAAAACGCTATAAATTCCGAAATTTTACAAAGGAGGATGTGCAGATGGATGGAAGCTGATATGAAAGGTTATTTAGACCACGCCCCCCCTCACCTTTACCGTGCGGGAAGTCATTAAAGGGGTGAAGAATGCTTTCGGTATGTCTTCTATTTGGATAAAAGGAAACTTTGTATCTTTCGAAGATTTCAGACCGTTATTTACGGTTTTTGTCATAATTTGGGCCCGTAGGTGGTGTGACTTCCAAATATTCTGTATCTTTTAAAACGGAGATTTCCACGTTAAAGTTAAGCTGCAGTCTAAAGAGATTATTGAAAAAATGTACTTTTCTTAAGGAGATTATAAAATATACATGATAAAAGAATGAGACCTATTTATGAGAAAAATACCATATAAACTATGCATATGAGAAAAAAATTCTGGGAATAGAGGTGCTTGAAGTCGTTTACGTACTCGTTTATTATGTGCTTTTCGTAACACAGAATATTCATACATGTAAGTAACAAAATACTCAAACAAACTAAGTTTTCAAGAGTAATTTTTATTCTTTTTTATGCTTCTTTTAGTTTTCATAACGTATTCCAGGTAAGGAAAAATATTTCACATCATCATAATCGCATTGCTGCAAATGATTTCTTGCAGTTACAATATATTTTAAAATTAAATGTCTTAATTTCAATGCATGAATAGTCTTCTATTACTCACTCTACATTCGAAATATTAGCGACTTTCTTCCCATAAATATTTCGAAAGGAACAGACAACTTACAATACTTAATTATTTCATCTTCTTTCCCTTTTATTCGTCTTATTATCCCTACGATATTAGACTAATTAATGATTAGAAATTAATTCAACGCACTGTTTTGGACAACTTTCGGATAATAATTTAATTTTCCTTTGACGTTTACAAAATACTTTTTCGTTGAGAATATATATTTCCAAAAATCTCATAAATGTCCTTTGCTTTTATTGCAGGGAATTATTAGATGCAGAACTTTTTTAGAACATAAACTTACTGGAGATTTTAACTCCACAAAAAACGAATAAGAATAAAAAGTAATTATTGAAATATGATTGATATGAGAAAGGTAATTACCTCCTCCCATATTCCGGATGGCAAACTTTCAGCTCAACACACACAAAATCCATTAAAAAATATAAGACTACTATTTAGAATACGGTATCTTTAATAGTTTATATCCTTCCACAACTAATAAAAAATTCCTTAAAATTACGAATAAAGTTCAATAAGGAATAACATATGATAACAAATAATAACAGAATTTCTCTAACTCGAATACAAATATTTTAGAATTAAGCTTCCGGTTCGTATGGAAGCGACGAATAGTTCTACTACGAATAAAAGTTCAAAGTTTATTTTTTGTTTTTTCTGGACGTGACGCTTCCCACAGCTTGGCGTTTTTATTCTGTTGCCACTGGAGATTCAACACTTACAATTCATTCATATCGATATTTTAGAAGAATTTTTAATTTTTAAAAAAACACTATTCAAAAAATCACCAAATGGGGAATTTCCCTACAATTAAGACTTAAATTTCAGTATAGCTAACATTTCAAATAGTATATTGATTACTAGATTGGAATAATATTGGATTTTAATTGTATACTAGATTGGAATCTATCATATTCTACACAAGTAATAAAATTATTCACCCGTTCTGAACCGTCAGTTTTAATGGAACGAAAACCTGAATCGAACAGGTTCATATTCTTTTAGTTGAACAGTAACGAAAATCGGAACAAAAATATTAGAAAGTTTCCGTATAAAAATGCTAAAAATTTCAGTGTTGCTCACAGTGCTACATTGCCATAAACTTTCAAGTAAAAAATATTAAGAATTTTAATTAAAATATTTCTAATTGCACTTAGTTCAGACATTTCCCTTTAAAAGTGTTAAGGTATTCATCAGCGTTCAAATGGACAGAGTAGTCGGGTGTTCTGTTAAATGGTTTCTGTTCTTTCTTAGCATGGGTATAAAAAAGAGACCGAAACGGCAGATGGAAAAGTTTGAAAACATAATTTCAAATTGATAATCCCAGTACCTCTTTTTCTACTGTATCTAGAGTAACAAAGGTTTCAACACGTTTTTCTTTCTTTTTCAATTTTTTGAGATGCAGCTGCAATGGGTAACTCGTTATTAAGCTGAAAAAAGGCAAAGAGGTTTGGCTGTTTTTAACGAGTTTGTAGGAATCCAATCTCGATCATAAATAGCTGGTGAGTGTACACCGATCTCACGATGGGAAACTTCCGCCCTTAATGATTTCTCGGCGCTCTTCTATGCAGGTGTTCTGTTGCCTCTACGACTCCGAATGGTTGTGGCGGTTAATTTTTTCTGGAATTCGGAAAATGACGGATACTATAAAACTAATTGAATTTTCTTAAAACTTTCGACCAACCTTTGTTGTTTGTAACTGACTTTCCAATCCAAAGACAACATTTTACTCTAATTTGAATAATTGAGATGTTTTATGCCCAGTTCTTCTGTTTTTTACGATGTAATTATTATTGGTGTCAAATAAACTCATAAAAAACTGGTATTTTATAGCGTGATAAATTTTAGGGAACTCGTTCCTTATAAGTACGATGAACTTACAGTCATTTTTTTCCTTCCTATATCACACGTGTTAAGTAATAAGTATGTAAAGCTCTTTTTTTTTATTTAAACGTTACGAATTCTCGAATGGTATTTAAGACTCTTCAACATTAAAAAGAAAGATCTCGTCAATAAAATGCATTTTGGTTAATGTTATTGAGAATTTGAAGAAAAGCAATAGCAGCCATATCATGATAAAAATGAAAAACTAGGTAAAATAAATATATGTGGCAAAGTGCACCTAAAAAATATAAACAATAAAAAAATTATGAAGTACTATGTTTAGAACTAGCATTAAGTTGTCCGGTTCCGGTTGAATTAGCTCTCGCTTTGATTTTAAAAATATCTGAAAAGTGGAACCTCGATCTATCGCTTCGGAATTATTCATTTTATCACGATCTTCCTATTGATTTGGTCCAGGATTTATACCTGTAGGACAAATATCAGTTATTGCTGCATTCGTTGACCTCGGATTCTTTGAAATGCAATTAATGCGGTCCCATTGCAATATTTTCACGAAAGCCTAATTTTGGTGAAATTTAGAAGAACTGGAGAAATGGGATTTTTGCATTGTTAAGAAAGTATCAAAGTTGTATGAGCTGTATTTCTAACGCATTAGGAGTATTTCTTAGACCACCAATTTTTTTCTTAGTTATGTAAATCACTTTAGTGGGAACAGATCTTTATTTGTTAGAATACTTGAACGAAATAACAATTAGAGGAAAAAAATTCGTCATAACCTTACTTTCCCGCCTGATTCAATCGTAAAAAAAACAGTGCGATTGGGACACGTTTATAGCAAATTCTAAGTATTTCTCAGAAGATCCATTTGCACAGAGCAGTTAAAAGTTTAAAAATATTTTATTGGTGTTAAGCATCACTCTAAATATAAATTAAATTTAAAAAAAAAACAAAAAAAAAACGTTAAATAATTTTAAGTAGTGCTGTAAATAATCAGTTTATTCTCTCAAGTATATTTTACTGAATTTCTCAATTCATTTCCCTCATTCATCTATTTCCATTTAAGTCCCAGTGAAAATCAATAAACTGAGGTCTCATTTGATACAAATGATAACAAAGCTTGGTATATAAAAGACAATTAAAGCATTTATTTTTTATTTAATCACTTCTTTTAGGCTTCTAAATATAGTCTGGAATTTTCAAAAAATTTTCTAACTTGAGATGAACAAAGTTTGGGGCCATAATAAAAAACTTCTCGGTTTCTGAGATTTGCAAAGAAAATGAAGTAAATTGAGATGGTTTTACTTAGAGGTACTAATCACTTCTGATGAAACATTTGAAAAACTGTGAATGTATTGTATAGTGGAAAATTGTACCAAAACGCCAATAGTCTACTCACGTCAGTGGTCACAAAGGTAATTTTTAAAGATTCATCGTTTATTCGACAGGAATAGCATAAAATAATGTTACTTTCATCCATTGAATTGTTATAATTACAAATGAAATGCATTTGCACCACACTTAACGATATTTTGATTAAAAAATTCGACAGTCTATTATTGTCCCAGCTTTTTTTTACTGTTTTTTAATCTACCACACCTCAGTATTAAGTCTAAAAGCATCAAATAATCCTGAATGGCGGGAGATATAATTCAGGCTTTATAACAATCTGACACGACAGGCTGCTTTAAACATCCTTACCCCTTTTGTTAAAAATTCATTAATTTGTTCTGCCTACCTAAATGGTAAATTATGATTCAAAGCTATATAGTGCTTTTACAATAAATGTTTTCAATCTTAAGAATAACACTAAACATATTTTATAGAAGAAGTACAGCAATAATGAAATATAGATGCAGCAATATCGTAAAATAAGATTTCTAATGCTTAAGATTTTTGTATTTGTATTTTCTTCCTTGAATATTACCCTTTATTCATTCGTATATTAAGTGACTGAAGAAAGCAGTAAAAATTATTCCGTGTTTAACATAGACATTGAGTTTTAACCTCAATTTTTGAAAATAAATTCACTTTATATAAGACTAAATGAGGTATTTGAACCATATTTGAGGTACTGTGAAGCATTTAAACCTTTTCTCGAAATTTCTATAGATGGAAAATAAAGACTTCTTATTATAAGTATAGCTCCGTTTTTTAAGGTCAAACATTCGTGTTAACAAAAACAAAGTAAAAGATAATGTTTACTTTACAAAACCGACATTACAGTAAAAGTGTTAAAAAACTGTCAAAAGAAAGAAAATATTTTAAAGGTGAATTAAAACCAGAAGTTTGAGACACTGAGGATTTTTATAAATTGCTCAAAGAAAGAAATTTAGTTATATATAACTATTTAAGTAACGGATATTGAGAGTTTAAATTCATCTTTTTAAATGGAAATTTTACAATATCTGTTAAAGTTAATAATCCTTGTTTGGATCATTTATTAATGTTTTGTATTTTGTTTTGTTGTTTATCCTCGAACTCAATGTGTTACATTTTGTACTGTTATGTTTTATGCTCCGTGTGCTATGTTTTATTTTTTTAGTATAATTTAGTTGCATTTTTGTGGCAACACTTTTGTAGTTTAGTTTATGAAGAACTATTTGCGAGTGATGGCCTCACGTTGCTGCTGGCATTATGATTATTAAAATAAGTGTAAAGACAAACGTTATTGTCTACGTTTTTTGTTTGTGTTATTGGTCCGCGTCAACAATCCTAAAGTTGCAAGTTACTTATCATTCGAAGTTGTGAATCTGTCGAAATATGTAAAACTGTGCGATCGTATAAATGATTTACTTAAATTTAACTTTGTTTCGTACAACAATATTGAAAATCATTATTTATTATTATTATTTACAGACAGTGAAGGTAATATTCATGTCTCAAAAGAATAAATTAAATATTCGACCCATTTTTATAAACTAAGAAAAAAGTTTAGTTTTTTTAAATTTTCTGTATCGGCAGCAACATAAATCGCTTAAATGAATATAAGAGATTAATAAAATGTTTTGTAAAGCACAACAGATATGAAAACCTGAAATTAAATTTAATATTTTTATAACTTTCTCATAAAATATCTATTCTATCCATGTAATACATTATAATCATTATCTATATGAAAAAGCTTCTACTAAAAAAAATGTTTTTATCTTTTCCAGGAAGGGTTTTTCTAAATGGCATATTTTTAAATGTTATTTTATTACAGTTCTCAAACAGAAAAAATATTTCCTTTTAGTGCTATTCTATAACATCATTTTAATCTTTTTAAATAACACAGATCTTTATACACTCCCGAATAATGTTAAATTAAAATTTTATATACAATAAATACAATTTGAACAAATGTATAGTGTTGTTCAATAAAAGTAACCAATATAAAACAGTTCTACTTTAAGAAACGTAAAAGCTAAACCATTTTCATTATGTATCTGAATTAACAGTTACATTGCCAGTCAGTACAAAAAATTACTGAATTTATTTTTAGACCTTTTAAAAGAGTTATGAATAAAACATTCAACATTTGTACTAAAACTACGTGATCAGGATTTTATCAGAATGCATACTTCACTTAGAAAAATAATTGATATAAACTGTAGATTGTTGAAAACGTTAAAAGCATCGTAAAATTATTTCTGAAGATAACATTTTAGTGCCATCGAACCAAATCTTTCAAAGTCAGACATGACTGAAGTGAAACTTGTAGTAGACGGTTACAGGTACTTAGCAGTATTTATTAGTGATATCATTTTGGTTAATGGTAGACTGTTAGATGGATTGTTATAAACAATGTCAGTACCCTCTCCCAGCAAAAAGTTATATGACTGGTTTTGTCCTTGCATACCCGATAGCCTGAGAAAGTGAGAATATTTTTTTTCCTTCTTTACTAATGGAATATTTTTTTTTATTTACCATCCCCAATTAAAATTGTGTGAACTTTGACATCCACAGGGAATCTTTCAAGCTGTGCTTGTTGACAGCAAAATTTATTTCCTAGAGTTTGGCATTTAATTTTGAATTCTATGTTCATGTATTTCTCCTGAACACACATTTATTAGTTCATGTGACTTTTATTCGTACTAAACATCGTGCTACTCTGTATTTAACAAAGGAGATAATTCATTGCTTTATGAGTGTTAAACACTAAATGGTAGAGCTTCTCCAAGGGTGTGTTTTGCACTGACAAGAACAATTCAGCTTCATATAAGCGTCTTAACCACTTGAAGTCGCTACTTATTGTTTGTGGGGAATTTCAATGAAGATTCCACCTCATGCCCCCCTCCTACACATCTCTAGAAAGATACATGAATTACGATTTAAACTTGATGGTTATCATTCGTACATGCATGAGACAAAAAGTTGCTTCCAACCAGGTATTCATATGAATAAGAAAGGCTTTGTGAGCCGCGGTAGCTCAGTCGGCAAAGGCAACTATCTCGTAACTCAGAGGCAGCGGGTTCGGAACCCTGTCCGGCCTAAGATCTGTGTTCGTTACAGGTGATTGGGGCACGTAAAACATGCTCGTGGTCACAATGTTCTCCAAGTTCCTAATTAATACCTCTGGGGATGGCAGGCTAAGTCTATGGGTCTTCTGCTTGGTCCCTGCTTCAAAATTACGAGGACCCACTATTGCGAAGTCGTTGTTTCACCTTAATGGTGCTCATTAAAACGAAAGGCTCACCAATCGGCCTTAATACTAAAACCTGCGGCTAAATCGTGCTTGGTTTGACCATGTGGCATTTGACAACAACAACAGCAAGAGTTATTAGAATCTGAATCCATAATATCTTAGTAAAATGAAATCATAAAACTGCAATTGATTAAGTTCAAATTTAGCAATTGCAATTTTTGTCATTGAACAGGATTTCATTTGCTAATGTTAGTTTTGATATCGTGATAGCATTTCAATAGGTCTAGATTTTTTTTCGAATGTGCTATTATATAGCGTTCCGTATCAGGCATTCGATGGAAAAAGAATGGGCTAATATTACTTAATATAATAATGTGTTAGTACAATGACAATATTAAACTGCGGTTGATTCAGTATCAATTTAGCAACGAAATATACTGTTCTTACATGTTTTTACACTTTCTTGTACTTCAACAGGATTTCATATGGCAATTTTAGTTTAGTTATCTTGATAACACTTCAAAAAACCTACCATTAGTAATTTTTTTCGACTGCGATATTATATCATGAGTGTTCGTTTTATAAGCATTTAATTTAATCATATTTTCGTAAACTAAACTATTATTCAGACAACTTTGTTTAATTGTTTTGTCATAGTGAATTCTTTAGAGTTAATTTAAGCATAAATTTGGAATTAATTATTTTTCCTTAACATTGATATATAATGTTGCTTGTTTGTGCTAATTTTATTACAACTTACATAAATATTTTGCTTACTGAGGTATGGCTTATATTAACTTTTTTTACATTATACATTTTTTGCTATGTAGGATATTAAGAAATAATTTTATGCCTACAATTAAAATTAAGAATTTTAAAATAAAAAAGGTTTGTGATATGAATCTTTAATTTTGCTTTAAATTCCTATAAAAATAGATAAACATCATTATTATTAATAAAGGTAAGAAAATCGATATTCCTAATATTTTAGATTTTGATTAAATATCAATTAAAGGTACGATTATTTGCCAATATTGGAATCCTTTAAAAGAGATGTACGTGAGTCATCGAAATTTCCGGAGGTAAAAAAATATCCAGGATATGTGAATATATTTTGTTTATATTGAAAGAAGATTACTGTTGTTTGTGAACTATATATGATGCGTAAATAAAGTATTTTAAAGTTTTTCTCATTTATGGAAAATTATTTGCTCATTTAGAATAAATAATTTTTAAAATTAATTTACTGACTTAAAACCATACCATGATTTATCTGGAGAAATAAATAAGTTCAAACATAATCTTAAAATTCGTTAAAAGTTTTCGATAGACTGAAAAAAATAATGACTATATTTCCGAGGCTTAAGCTTAAATTTCAAGCTATATCAGTATATTTTTATATCTTTGAATTATGAAAAAGTAAATTTAAATGTTCATAAGTTATACACTAGAACGTACTACAATATATTAATATTCGTAGTTATATTATTTTAAATAATATAAAATTGTGATTTTTTTTTCACTCGTGCACGGCTTTATTATTTTTAACAATCGAGACAACTATTAGTTGTCATCTATGTCCACTTGGCTTACAGAAAAAATAAGATTAACCGTTTGAGTCTCAAGCAGCGCAATCGATCTGTTCAGTTTTTATGTCGAGAAAACCCAACATATTCCTAGTGTTGTGGTGCGCCATAGACTGTCGAAGTCACGTGTTCTCAGATTTACTAATTCAAGTGCATCACACAACTCTTCTTTTTATGTAAATAATACAGTTTACAATAAGCACAATACTGTAATAATAGTGCAATAATGAAACATATATGTTTAGAGCATAAAATAGAAGAAGTGCTATCGCGCCGCTTGGGATTTATTGACATAAAATAAAAGAAGCGCTATAACGCTGCTTGGGTTTTTTCATATCCATGTAGATAAATCGCGGTTGCGCTGTTTGGGATTCTTCGACAGAGTTTTTTCAAAACCATCAGGGACTCAAAAGGTTAATGAAGAAGTTGAAATTTAGTAGTAAAACTACAAACGTATTCATGAAATATACCTCATTATTTCTAGTTTAAAAAGTATTAAACAATTTTTAAATGATACGAACAGTTTGAAGTAAGTTAACTGAAAGTCTTAATAAGTTATATATGCTTAAAGAATTTTCTGTTTGTATTTCAGCTATAATTTAGCCAAACAATCACCGAATAGGTAAAGCAATGCTTTCTGGTACTATATTTTATGGGTTTGCATCTTAACATGAAGGTTTTCAGGCTTTCATAATCGCTTTGAAGTTGTAGATCTCTATATAATTAACCGTCATTTAAAAAATAGCATTAACTATAGCACTCCAAAAGAAAAACCAAATAAATTTTAATATTCCCCAAATATGTGTAAAAAATTTACCCTGTTATTTAATTTTCTGAAAGTTGTATATATATATATATATATATATATATATATATATATATATATATATATATATATATATATATATATATATATATATATATATATATATATATATATATATATATATATATAGATGTATATATATATATGTATATATATATATGTATATACATATATGTATATACATATATGTATATATATATATGTATATACATATATGTATATACATATATATATATATATATATATATATATATATATATATGTATATATATATGTATATATATATATATATATATATATATGTATATATATATATATATATATATATATATATATATATATATATATATATATATATATATGTATATATATATATATATGTATATATATATGTATATATATATATATATATATATATATATATATATATATATATATATATATATATATATATATATATATATATATATATATATATATATATATATATATATATTAATGCATATCTGCATAAAGAAACAGCTGAATAAAAACATTTCACAGCTGATGAATGTCTACAAATATGAACAATTAACTGTATGTTAGTGTGGAAGATAATGAATAGATCTTACGTCTCTGAGTCAATAAATCAAATCATGAAAAACATCTTTAAGAATAAATTTACATATTTTCATCTTAAATGAAGTCTGTTATAAAATCGTTTTCCAGATGACAACTTTTTTTTCACTTTTAAAAAAGGAATCAAATGAAAACGAAATTAATTAAATAAACAAATTTTATTCATTTTAAATATTATACATAAGTTACGTAACATTATAATGGATATAAAGATTGATTAATATATGTTTTATATCAAAAGCTTATCTAGTCTGATTTCGAAACATCTACTTCTAATATTCTTCAACCACAGCTGATTTATATCGCTTCCGTTGATAACAAGCATTTATATACGGTTTCTCTCAACTATATTTTTCAAATAATATTGAAAATGGTGCTGTTATTTAGGAAGCTGCTTATGAAACTGATTTTTGGGGAATCTGAGGTTTAAGTGTCAACAACTCAAATACTTAAGTGTTTCTTTTTCACTTAGTATTTGATATGCAATCTAGATTGAAAACCACCAAATTAAACTCTGATTAGAAATATGGGCACTGTCTTTAATCTATCTTTATAAAAACTATCTTTTACGATAGCACTGTTATAAATCTGGACTAATCTATCTAAGTAAACGCTACCTTAGATTGTCAATTATCTTTAGTCTAAAAGTTTTATTTTCAAAATGGAAGTACGAGCCTATAACTATGCATTCACCTTTACAATGCCGCAGGTTTGTTGATCATTTTATTATAGGAGAACCATGTAGGTGGTCAACTTTACTCCCTCTAGAGGGACATCTAATTTTTTTAGATGATCTGGCTCCTCATACTCAAGCTTAGAAGGCTAATGCTCTAAGTCGACCAGGAGACCCGTTTTAATAGTCGACACATAAACATACTTATTTAGTGTTAGACGGCGATTAAAGAGGAAAAGGAATTTTTAATCCCTTTTGGGGATATTATTGTGTAGCTTGACCAATGCAATTAGTTTAACTAACTCTGTTTATAAAATCTTGTCCTTTTCTTGCACATCCTCAGGTTTAAAAGGCGAATGCTCTAAGTCGACCAGGAGACCCATTTCAATAGTCGACACATAAACATACTTATATACCATTAGACGGAGATTAAAGAGGAAAAAAAATTTTTAATCCCTTTTGGGGAAATTATTGTGTAGCTTGACTAATATAATTAGTTTAACTCTGTTTATAAAATCTTGTCCTTTTTTGAGCATCAACTCATAGAATTGACATAAAAATCTAATCTAGTCTGATTTCGAAATATCTCTTTTTATATCATTCATCTTATAGTTGATTTAGACTAGTTTCAGTGATAATTTGTATTTATCTATGTGGATATTTACAACTACAATATATTTTAAAAATGTATTGGAAATGGCGTTCACTTCAGAGAACTGTTTTTAAAACATTTTTTGATAAAAAATACAATACTCCTGAGATTCATGGGATCTTCCCTTAGTATTCGTTATGTAATACAGATTAAAAACCATTAAATTAAACTCTGAATAGAAACATACACGGTTTTTATCTCCCTTAATAGAAAACGATCTTCCCTGATAGCATTGTTATAAAACTGGACTTCGTTGCCTTAAGTAAAAGCTAGCCCAGATTGTCAATTAACTTCGTTTTAATAGTCGAAACATAAACAGGCTTATTTAGCGTTAAACGCCGATTAAAGAGGAAAAGGACTTTTTAATCTCTTTTGGGATATGCTTGAGTAGCTTGAACCAATATAATAAGTTTAACTCTGATTATAAAGTCTCGTCCCTATCTTGAGCATCAGCTCATAGGGTGGGCCTTTGGGCCTAACGGGGAAAACGTGATCGCCGTATCTTCGCGAAATGAGTTGATGAACTGGGTCACGATCACTGGGAACTTAAGGGGGCGAACACAAAATGCAAAGTGGGACATGGTTTTGTTTGTTTTCTTTTAAAAATTTTAATTGTGAAAACAAATGCGAAACGATAATTCCTGATTTTACAAAAAAGGAGAAGAAAATGATGGAAACATAAGGGGACAAACACAAAGTGCAGGCTGTTATAAGACTTTCATTAATAAAAAAGAGTTCATGGAGCAATAAATATAAAACGCTATTTTCCCCTTTTATAGAAAGTTAATTTTGATTACATTGACAGCTGCAAATAATATTCTAAATTGATTTATGTTTAAAATTTTATATTTCGCTGATTATAACTTGAAAAAGAATTATTTAATATCATAATAATCTCAAATAACGATTTAAATCAAGTGAGATAAAATTTCTCATTAATTTAATATTTAGATACTTATTTTGATTTGTTGTCTAATTTGCAATCATTAATGCATTTGGATAAAATAAAAGTAGTTTAAAATTCACTCAAATGTGTTAATTTTATTTTAATAAGAATGATAACAAGAGTAAAATTTGGTATTCCTTAAAAGTATAATTTGTAAATAATTATTATATAATTTCATAATGTCTGCAATTGAAAAAAAATTAATTTTCCTACTCTACAGTATTTAAACTGCTAATTTTACATTCATTTTGAGTCTAATTTGCAAACATTACTTACTAAATAACAATTATTTGAAATTAGCATTCAATTTAAAATTATTTATTTAATTTTAAACGGAATGGTTAGAAATTTTATTAAAGATATCTTCTATTATATTCACCAATTTAGTTTCAAACAAAATAATTCAGGTTTAATTTATGTATGCCTTTTTAGCCAAGTAAAAAATAATCTAGTTATTTCTAGAATAATTTATAATTATTATTCAAAATTCAGAAGTATAGATTCAAAGTCAAGTAATAAATTCTAGCCAACACTAAAAGTCTGCATACGTCTCTTTGCCAATAGATAAATAGGAAAGATATTTTATTGTTTTATATGATTATTAACCTTTAAAATAAAAAAGGTAACACAATATTTAATGTTACTAAAATTTTCGTAATAATTGTAGTTAAGTAAGAATATATATATATATATATATATATATATATATATATATATATATATATACATATATATATATATATATATATATATATATATATATATATATACATGTAATATTAAAATCCCTTATTTACGTATTTTAATATTAATTTAATAACTTTTGTTCATAAAGTGAGTTCCGGGTTTGCGCGGTAATTCTGATTTTTCCCTCCAGACATGCTATAGACTTAGTTCAGCCTCTGTCTGGACTACTTTAGCCAATAGTTAGCGAGTTCTCTTTAAACATGGGTATTTTGTATCACGTGATCAATTGTGCTTAGGGATTATTCGTAGTCTTTTACCTTAGGAATCCCTACTTGAAAAGTGTATGTGCGGGATCACATTATCTGTGTGCACGAAGTTGTAAAGCTGTCTGCCTGTTGAACGGATTTCATGTTTATTACCAGAAATAAACTGTGTTGGGATTTTGAATGAGTCTCGCCAATATTTCATATATATATATATATATATATATATATATATATATATATATATATATATATATATATATATATATATATATATGTATATATATATATATATATGTGTGTGTGTGTGTGTGTATTATACAAATATACATATACATTCATATATATATATATATATATATATATATATATATATATATATATATATATATATATATATATATATATATATATATATATATATATATATATATATTCATATATATATACATATACATTCATATATATGTGTGTCTGGCTTGGAAACTTAACTGTAAACCAGATATGTATTAAATGAAATGTTACAAGAAATGTTACATTTAAATGAAAGAAATGTTACAAGATGTTAAAGTTGCAGGTCATAGAACTCCATTAACTAAACACTAAGTGTATAATTAACAACACTTTTAAAAGAAAGTTCCTATATTAAGATAAAACAAATTCATGTAATTCATCTTTAATTAGGTATACGAAGAAATTTTATAATACAGTTTAGTAGCGCTTAAATTAAAAATAAGTTAATTTGAAAGAAACGGACAGCTCAAAGTGTGCGTAACTATCCCAAAGCGGGAAAAATCATAAAGTTTGAAGCGATCATCTATTGAGGTAGGTATCGTAGATTTCCAAATTTACTATGTAAAAGAAATTTGTTGGAGAATCTTACAGCTAGATTTATCTTAAGGATAAAATGCAGAGTTGCAGGATGACACGAGGTTTAGTATGTCTTAAATAAGAATAATTATTTTGGAATTCATACGATACATGTTTCCAAACATATTGTCATAACACAACGTAATATTCATTTTAATAGATTTCAGTGTTGTGTATATATAATATATATATATATATATATATATATATATATATATATATATATATATATATATATATATATATATATATATATATAAATATATTTATATATATATATATGTGTGTGTATGTATATGTAATATATATCAAAATTATTACATTTAAAATAATAAATCTCTAAAATTCTCCTTTTCCCCTTCCCAAACATTCATATCTATTTTGTCCAGCCGTATAATATATTATTTTAAGGCGTGTTTGATGACTTAAAATTCTTTTACTAGTCTACCAAATCTAAATCTGAAATAAATGGCAATTTTCTCTCGCTGTAGAGAGAAATTTGTAATTGAAGTGTGTTTTTGGTTATCATTCAATGCTCTCTTCTTGACGGGTGAAGATATTCATCCGTTAATTTTAAATAAAAATTAAAGTGCGGGTTTCACTTCCCCCTTGTAGTGGAGTCCCGACTGAGTATTATTCAGGTCTGACCATTGCCCAGTAAGCCCGAGTAATTAAAACTAATAGGGGCTAATTTTAATATGTAGCGTAGAGTAAAATTCGTACGGTACATACATATATAGAAGAAATACCGAAATATTTCTGCTATATATGAGAATAAACAAAAAAAATCCAAGCATGGTGAAGGAAGGTAAAATAACATTGATTCTATGAGGATAAAATCGGGACCAATTGAATCGACATACCATTGCAGTAAAATGAAGAATGCAGGAACGATAGATAGAGGTTCCACTGTACACATCTATTCATATCTCTCTCTCTTGGATATATATGCATATATTGATACATACATACATACATACATACATACACACACACACACACATATATATATATATCCTTATATTTATATATGTGACAAAGCGAAAACAGACCTTGGCATCACTGCCATTAGTCTGTGACGGGCAGTCGAAAAGAGTTTAGACAGACAAACAAAGTTGGAAAATTTCAAAAAGTCCTAGGAAATCTTAGGAGAATCCTAGGGAACTTGACTAATTGAAGATGTTGCAGTTGGGCCACATTGAAAAGAAGGATAAGTCCGAGTAACTTAAATTTTATTTTAGTTAAGAGAACATCATATGTGTCACACTCAAAAGCAGCAGATAGAATGAACATCGAAACACATGCTGGATAAAGGTTGGACCCCACAGGTAGACAGAGATGAAATCATTCCTAGAGAAATTTAACTATAAAAGTAACTTATATTGGACGGGAAAAACTGAGCTATTTGCCAATGACAGCTGGAAAATGCTGCAAGTGAACAAAAAATTTGTATCTTTTGGAAAGAAAGCTTTAGGAAATGTGTTGGAAAAATTTTAAGTCGAGAACACTTCTTTAATTAAGACATTTTGTGGCTATTAAAATATGTTTCAGGAATTAGAATGGGAGAGAGGAGAATTTATTTATGAGATATTAAAATATAATAACTTTGACATATTATATATATATATATATATATATATATATATATATATATATATATATATATATACATATATATATACATATATATATATATATATATATATATATATATATATATATATATATATATATATATATATATATATATATATATATATATATATATATATATATATATATATATATATATATATATATATCTGTGTATGTGTGTGGTGTGTAAATATCAGTTTATAAAAGATGTGTGCTCTTTTAAATGACATAAATGTTGCAAAATGATTTTAAGTTTCAGGTCATACAACAGCCACTTAACTTGAGCAAGTATAAATAACAGCACTTTTAAAGGAAAAAAATCACTATATTTAGATAAAAACAACTTCCGAATTACTATAATTTCTCTTTTGCTAGATATACGAAGAACTTCCTATAATAGAGTTTAGAAGCGTTTAAAATAAGTATAGGTTTATTTGAAAGAAACGGACAAATCAAAATACAGATAACTATCCCAAAATGTGCAATTCATACCATTTGAAACAATCATGCTTTGAGGTTAGCTCGCAGCTTTTCACGTTTGTCATGAAAAACAAACTTGTGCGAGAAACTTACTTCTAGATTTATTTTGAGAACAAAATGCGGAGATGGAGGGTGAAACGAGATTTAATCTGTCTGATTTTCTTTCGAGCTTTCTTTTACAATAATGACGCGTAATTCATATGACTGGATAACTTCCTGCTTTAACCAAGTAAATATCTTTCAAAACGTCCCTGGGAAAATAAGTTTAGTAAGGCATCATCAAGTTGAAATTTCAAGCAGTATTTTTTCTTTATGCAGGAGTATATAGGACACATATCATTATTTTTTAACTTTTTATAATACAAAAATTATTAAAGTTAATTTAGTCGGATGATACTATGAAGGCGAAGACAATTAAACGCTTAAAATTTCTCTTAACATAGGATCAGACCTTGGGTTTAACATATTGGACTTGCGTCCGAGGTGGCAATGTTTAAGAGTGGCATTTAAAAATATTAATAGCAAAAAAACTTTTATAATAATTTCAAATAATTTAAAAAATATATTTCTTTTTAGGTTAGAAGACTGGAACTCAATCCTATTATGCTTTTTTTTATTAGATTTAACTGATATGCATAGGAATACAAGTAAAATTTGTATAGAGGAGCAGAGCGTGGCAATTTACTTTTTTGTACTGGATAGCAAAACTGCTTAAACCATCCGAGTCTGCGTGTTTTGTAAGAATATCATCAGCAATACAACAGTACAAGCAGTAATTGTAATACAGAAACGAATCAAAAGTATACGGTGCTTTGAGGCAATTCTACAACTGCCGACCTGTCGTGGTTGTAATTAGGATTTAGTTTCAGGGATTCTCAAACTGGACTGAACCAATTATATATTTCACTATTTTTAAACTAAAAAAAATAAAAATTATATAAAATTTAATATTAATCCCATATAAATGTTTTGGAAAACAGTGTATGTTGTACAAAAAGGAACAAAGGGTTGATAGAAAACAAGGTTGCATGTGAGAGAGAAACAAATTCAAATAACAGGCATTCTCCTTCGTGGTACTAACACCGCAAGGGTTCAGATATAATTAATAAAGAATAAAAAAATTAGACTGCTGAAAAAAAACAGAGAATTGCCATGATATTAGGAAAATAGGAGAAATTCCCTCCCCCCAAAAAGATGTAAATATTGAACGCTTCTCCCTTTTTGATGGCACCCTAGAATTTGCTTAGTGTGTTATACCTAGAGCCAGGTACTGCTGGATAACTTCCTGATTTAAGGAAATAAATATCTTTAGCAACTTTTATGATAATTTAAGTCTGGTAAGTTATCATCATGCTGACATTAAAAATATATATATAAATTCCTCTATATATTTTGTTCACTTCTCAATTCGTTCTCAGCATTATTATAATAGTAAATGAGCTGTGGAAAATTACTTAACTATTTATTTATAATGATTACAATTTTTTTATCGAATTTTCCTTTACTAAAAATAATTTACATAATTTCATCAGAATATCATTTTAAGATGGAGACAATTAAATGCTTAAAATTCGTCTAACAAGGTATTATACAGCAAAAACATTAACAATACAAGATGTTAATGTTATAGTGCTGAAAATATAAGTTTAATAAATCATCATGATGAAATTTAAAACAGTTTTCCCTTTATATAATTGTGGTATTTGTCTTCAGGGTTTCATTTGGTAAAATAGAAAATTTTAAAAATAAATAAGCTATAAGAATATTTGGGATTAATAATTTTTAATCACAAAGTTCATTTTGTCTAAGCTTGTGTAATTAAAAGGTGTTAAATAAATTAGTCAGAATATCATTTGAAAATGAAGAAAATTATATTATTAAAATTTGTGTAGCGTCGTATTATGTAGCAGTGACATCAGCAATACAACAGTAACTGTACTATAGCAAACATATTTCACGGATTCATTGTTAAACTTTTTTAGCATCTATAGGGGAGCAATATATTTTACAATCGTTTTAAAAGATTCCTATTTACAAAATCCGAAACCAATACTTTTTCTTTCATGTTTTTCACAAATTTTTAATTTTCGTAATATATTTGGTAATCCAGTTTCATATACAGTAATACGAAATATGCTACCTGAAATATATATTCAGTATTTGATAATTTATGGAACTTTTTTAAAACCTCAGTATTTAATTCAAGACTTAAAAGATAATCAAATTTACTTTAGAACTTTAACTTGTCTTCCACATATAACTAATTATAGCTATTTTAAAAATTGCTTAAAAAACCTTCTCCAAAATAGTGCGAAACACTGAATACAATATTTCCTTTTAGCGTTACATGTAATACTTCAAATTATGTAGATATGCTAAGATTTCTTCTATCCAACAATCCTCTAAAAATGCACGAAAATTAAAGAGTTTTACCCATAAAATTATATTAACTTATTCAAATATTTTCAAAGTGAGAAAGACAGCTTTTATTGTTCTTTTGTACTTGCAATAAATTACCCATATTGCTTAATAGTATGGCATTAGGAAAAAAATGTAATAAAAAAGCGAATAGGCAATATACATAAGATCATGTGTTTAATTAATATCATTGCATTTAATTCTTTTTTACTTTTATTAACGTTATATTCTTGACGGTAAAAATTACATTACATTACCTTTACTTGCTTGTAATGGATGTAATATTAGTTTATGTAGATATATTTTCATATGCCATAAATATTTTCCACGAAACAAAAGCAACTGTATTTTTTTTTATTTATCTTATTAAAAATAAAAAAGACATTTCTTATCTTAAAATACAGAGAAATATAACTTTCTAGTAAATATAATTTAATTTTCTTGTTAGTTTGAAATAAGCATTTCATTGCATATTACGAATTTAATTAAAAGAAATTATATTTTCCCTCTTATGATATACATACATGCAAATACCAGGTCTATCAGGAAGCTGGGTTTTGTTGTTAATTTATTTTACGTCTCCTTAGATGACAGCTGGACATTTCCCTGGGGAAAATGGAAGCGGTTCAATAATATTTTAACTACAGACGTCTGCAGTTCAGCGTAAACGACTGGAACAAGATTACTTCGTTTCTCTAAATTACCTGTAACAGACCACAGCTGTGTGTGAATACCCTTCTCCACCTAAACACTGCGGTGTTTAGGGTCATTTGGTTCAAAACTGACTGAGGTCTTTCCTACAAGAGGAAAATACTCCGAGGTCAATAAGGGTCAAAGTGTTTCTTCCGGCAAATCGGAGAAAGCACTTCTTGTGTTCTACGAGGCACAAACGCGTTGTTTCTATGGTTTTTATTGCCGTTCCCCCTCGCTGTCTACGATTACCGTCAGCTCCCAACAAAAAAGAAAATTCCACTCTGACATTTTCAATTGGAAAGAAATATTACAATGACTCGAGTTTTGTAATAATTGTTCTATGCGTATTACCTTCTTGTTATTAAACTTTGAATCTTTGATGGTAAACATGTGCAACGTAAAGTAATTTTTCATGGTATTCCAACCTATAAGAAGCATGAAAGAAATATACCGCTCTTAATTTTTAATGACGCGCATACATATTTCCATAAAACTTTTTTTTCCGGTTAATACTTATTTCCCAGTACTTTTCTTGTTAAATATTGAACCGAAAAAGCGTTGATAAATATAACCAAATTTGCGTTTATAATAACTCTAGCTAAGTAGTGCCTTATTGTGTTGTATAATTTTAGCCATGCAACATTTTACAACAATACTGAAAATTGATCTCATTCATTGTTTACACACTGTGAATGTAGCACAGCATAAAATATTAATATATTTATAGGTGAATATAATTGTAAAAATTTATGGACTTTAGATAACTTGTGAAAAAATGGTCTAGAAAATATTTTCAAAAATTGTAGAAAATTCATGCACATGTATAAAATATTTTCATTTTACTAGCATTTCCAAAATCCTATCAACGTTTACAATTCGGATGATGTCTGAATCCTTCTGCTTTTAGTAAAAGATTCCCCTTGGTTGAATTCCGCTATTGGCACGGATATCGATAGCTGTTCTAAATCCGTTGTAAGTAGTAAGTCCCTGTCTATTTGGCCTTCTTGTAGCAAAAAAAAATTGACCATTATACTATAAACCAACCAATCAGAGAACATGTTCCACATTTGTAATAAGATGTCACTAAAATCTCCTTATCCTCAAACTTTGACATTTCAATCAATAAGGCTTTTGAGACTTCCATACAAAAAATAATATTTTCATCCCTATCGTTCTCTTATAGCAGCTGGTTGACTGTATTTCATAATTCCCTTATTATATAATTGAGTAATTTTGTTTAAGTGTCTTCCACAATACGAGAAAAGAGAAAAACCATAAAATATCTTTATTTATATTACTAAATAAATAAAGACAAGCCTTTCTCTTAATAGACAATACCTATATTTTATTAATATGTGGAAGGTCCCTCTATAGATGATAGCTTGTCGCTCGAATTGCGTTGCCACTGGTCTCATTCGACCGTGGGTGGTAAGGTGCGATAAGACCACAGTTATAGCTTTCTAGTCCCTCGCGTCATTGCGCACTTTTTATTGGCATTTTATTCGCAGGCAAGCGCGGAGGTCCAAATATTGAATTGCGAAGAGCATAGAGTAATTGCAAATCTCAGCTCTCAATCTCCGACTGCGGTAGTTAAATACATGGATCACAACGCTTCTTTGCCCTGGGCTCCTAACCTCCGTCTTCAGAACGCGTGTCATTGAGATCTGCTGGATATGATGTCTTAAATATCCACTTATTTTGCTTTGTTTTTTTCACCATAGATAACGCTCAGGTATTCACACACCACTATTGTGGCGATCCTTACTTTTGAATAAACGCTGATGTAAAAGCAGAAAAAAAATTGTAAATAAAATAATAAAATTCAAGAATCATTTTCCATAGCCTCATCATCCGTCACGAAAATTTAAGGAATATTTTTCAACGGCTACAGCAATTTGTTGCATACTGGGGTCAAAAATCTGGCATAAAATTGATGTTAATTGCAACAGAATAACAAGCAATTAATTTTGACTGGAAATGTTTAGAGCTAGGGTGGATTTTATGATGAGGAGATTGATTATAAAACTTGTTTCAGCATAAGCACGCATAATTTTAAAACTGCACTAACCGCACGATAATAGACGAACTTAGGTTTAAGCATTTTATTGATATCTAAGAAAGAGGTCTAAGATTAGAGTTTTCTACATGTTGGAGATACATCAATTATAGTCTTATTGAAGCATGAACTTACATTCAAGAGTTTTTTTTTTTAATTTACCTGTTTAATACATTTACCTTAGTACTTAAACATAAATGATAGATGTCTAGTCAAGCATCTATTTTTTATCGTATAAAATTCTGTTTAAATAATGAAGAAGCTTTTATTGATTTTTCAAATATGTAAATTTATTTCTAAGAATATTACCAGAAATGTATATTTTTGATGAAACATAATTTTATTTCTCTCCCCCTTCTTTTTCTTTTCAACTTTAAATATCAATTCATTTATCTTTTATAATTTTCATACCCTCAAGACATTTAATTTTATTTCAAAGGAATCTATTAGTCCCGATGTCTTATAACTTTCCAGTCTGAGGATAATATTTTTAATCGAAATATTTTTCGCTTCTTATTATTTGGATAAATAAACAGAAGGAAATTAATCGCTTGTGCAATTACTAGTAATTTAGCCGAAAATTGCCAGCGTTGGATGAGCCATTGAGATTAGATAATAGGACAATTTAATTCTATCAAGAATTAAAATATATATAATTACTTTTTAACCATAAAAATATGTTTAACAGTAAACAGATCGTATTAATATAAATGAAAGTAATAAACCGTCTAGAGCTGTAGGTAGTGAAATGCAGAAAATGGACAAATTTAGGAATAACAAGCAAAACAGGTACAATATTTCAAAAAGAATTATTAATATACTTTAGGAACTGCCTCAGCAGCAAAGAGAAGAGTTATAAGAGACTGAAGCCAATGTTATATTACTGAAACATGTATATCTGTTGTTTCAGAGATCCAGGACATAAGGGGGTTTTTTAAATCCCATTTTTACTCATTTTTTAGCTTAAATGATGCTACAAACATTCTAAATGGTAAAATGCTAATAACATATTTTTAAAGGGATTACATAAACACATATTAGGTTTTTTATATTATACTAACTGTACATATCATACCTCTACCAGGAGTTAAAAGTTCGTTTATTTTAGAATTTCTTTACATGAGCTGGCAGCTTCGGTTGGATATACCTGAAACTTACTTCAGGTTACCCGTCTGAATTTTTACCGACATTTATTATGTAACTTTTAGACATGGCCTTGAGATTTTAATTCACAATGGATAATTAAAAAAAATTGCCTAAAAGAAAGGGTGATTCTTAAAAGATGGATCTTTTACTTTAATAATTATTAAAAGTTTTCAGACTGCGTCATGAAAAATCACACAAACAAAGACTGATTAAAAATGTACAAATATGAAAAAAATAGTATTTTTGATTCTACACAACTTTTACAGATGTTGTAGATATGCTAGCTGTGAGTTTCAATACTGCAGACAGGAACGTCAAAACCCCGGCTATTCTTCTGTAACAGGTCTACCAAGAACCAACTTATTTAAATTTATTGTCATAGTTATTAAAGGATGTTGAATTTACGATCAGTAGACCATTCCTAATAATATTGCCTTAACAAAACAATGTATAAATGAGTAATTATGATTTCTGTGGGCTTCATTTAAGGGCATAAGGGATCAATTAAAGTTTATGACACTAGAATGATTAATTAATCGATGGTCTGTGTTTGCTCTACGAAGCCTATGGAAATTAAATGCTAAATTTAACCATGCATGCAGTATAACTCGAAACCATGGAGTCTGGAGCCAAAAAACAATGACCTAACTGTTAGATATCGTCGATCCTGAAGTTTTTGAAGGTCAACAAAATTAAAAATGATTTTGCAAATGGCGCATTAAGCTTCTAAATTACCGTCCAATAAGCTTCTAAATATATACTATTATCATTGTCTCATTAATGCCAGTAGTCCTTTTTTATAATAAGCTCTAAAAATTTGTAGAATATTTGCTTTTCCTGGACGAGTTTTCCTTTTTAATGAAGGCACCTAGCAATTTACCAAATGTTGGAGTATTATGTATATTTCGTCATTTTGGTGGACATTTTACGATTTTTTTATAATTCGCACATAAATTTACTTCTGAGGCAGGCACACTGTCTGAAATCAGGACAAATATTTTTATCTATTATAAGCTTCTCTACAGTACTACGTTAAAATAAGATAAGAAACAATAATTGTCCTTGTATGATGTTTAAAATGATAGCCTAATTATTATTAGAATCCTTAATAAACACAAGCTGTAATATTCAAATTTGTTTTAAGAGTCCATACTTAGATTTATGATCTTCATCAATATGTATTCAGTAGAAATGACTTAAGTATTAATGGATTAATCCTCCATTGAAATTCCTCCTAATTATTCGTGCATTTAATTCAAACAATAAAATATTTAAAATAAATTTAAATACTGTTATCTAAGTATTCTTCTATTCCATACTTCCGTTGCACCATAGAAAGGCATATTAAAATTCACAGCATGAAGATGAAAATCAAAAGACTTAGTCAAAAGAGGAGACTGGAAATATATTTAGCTGCTTCTGTTTGTATTTAAAACTATTTGAAGTTCTCACGCAGTCCAATCCTAATTTGGAGACTAGAGAATTTATTGCGTTAACCCTTTCTGTCAACTTCGCTCATGATAAATGTCTCCATGGATGTACTGCATGCAGCATAATTTTTAGAGTAGAGGTTTCCATATCAAGTGCGTTTTTTCTTTAATCTTAATGTCTCCAGTATCTGTACGCTATCATAAATTATTCAAAATTCAGAAGTTTTTATTTATTTTCAGAGGTGAAATATTTCGTGAAGATGTTTAAATAATCTAAATAGAGAATTTTTTGCAGTATAAAATGCTTGAATAAGCATACGAAATCAATGTATTTTTGCTCTAACTAACACACACACACACACACATATATATATATATATATATATATATATATATATATATATATATATATATATATATATATATAAGACATGTGTGCATATATTAAAATACTGAATCCTAATTCGGTTAAAAATTGTATGCTATATGAAAAGATTTCTAAAATAGTTTAGTTTAGAGAGGTCCACTTTTAACAGCTCGAAGTGTAATTAGACCAAGACCTACTGTTTAACCCCTTCCAGGTTCATTTTTATTCCGGATTATGGGTCAAAAAATGTCAATTTTTTATGCTTATTTTTACATATACATAGCTTTTTAAACATAATAGCATCATTCGCATACACAATTTCCTAAAAATTAATGTAAAAAAATCAATTTAATCGAATGAGTAATTTACATGTATATTTTGTTTTCTGTACGGCAGAAATCATTATACTTTGGAGTCAATTTACACTAACTATAAATATAAAGCTTAGAATACCTAGCTTTTATCTTGAAATAAATTTTATTTATATCCTATGCATTTACATAAATTATTATGATATCATTAATCAAAATTGTGTAGTGTACGATACAATCGAAAACACGGTGCTGCGCAGAGTCCAACATAGCAATATGGACAGTAGAAACTTGTTTCTGATTACCTTCTTCCCTCTTTTGTCTCTCTTTGAGCAGCAAGTAATCTAGTAGCCAGAAAAACTAAACAAAAGCATTCGAAACCATAAAAAGCACATGTGAGATAATTCGGGAAAGACTAATTGCACAGTGTAAAATTTCGCAGTGCCCGAGCTACACTCGGGATGAGTAAGGTGGTACATTTACCTGCGCGAGTTCAACTCGGGAAAAACCGGGAAGGGGTTAAAGCCAATTTCGAATATTCATACCAAAGAAGGATATGAACCTAAGCATTCAGGCAACCATAAAAGGGTAACAGTTTACCCCTCCAGCCACCTTCCACCAAAATACATCAAATGATGAAAATTATCCTGCAGCCTATTTCTATTACGCCATTTCCATATCAATACTAGAGATTATAGCTACATTTTTTTTACGAGTTTCATAAATTTAATACACCATAAAATATATTAAATGATATGAATTAAACATAAAAAAATATTACAATATTCCATTAAACGCTGTTTGAGAATTTAAATTGGCTACTGATGGGTAAAAATTGTCTTTTAATGAGTCATTAATAAATAAATTTTACTTATTGTCAAAGATATTTTTCAACATTTTTGCTTGTGTAATGTGTCGAAACACTGAGGAAGAATAAATTCCTATTTTTCAATTTGTCAGCCCTTACATAAAATAAGGAAGACCTCCCAATTGCAGCAACAATTTCTTCTAATAGTGCAATTACAATAACGATCACATTTTGAAGAAAAATATTTTCTCAGCGTTTTCATAATGAGATGAGTGGGGCTTTGAAGCTCATTACCACAGCCTCACTGCGGTCCGAGGGGTCTGTTCCACCAAGTTTTTTTAATTCCTCTTTTCAAACAATGCCGTCAATAAAAGACAAAGGCAAGCGATATTATCTTAACGAGGAGAAGCAAGTAGGCATAAAGGTTAGATCAGAGCTTTCGTGCCTCGTATGTTGATCCTCACTAACCTGTTAACCCTTTGTTTCAGCAGACACCTGAGTGCTAGGACCTCCTTGGGTGTCGCCTCACGAATTGTAATAACCTCACGACCTCCGACCGGAATGTTCAAGAAAAGGGAGTCTTCTATTGCAGAAAATGCCGCAGATGAAATGTTCGATTTGTATTTATTAAGCATGATTTTTTTACTGACGAGCATTATACCCAAATCTGACGTCCAACTATAATCGGCCGTTTGACTACTCCATAATGGTGGAGCATTTCTCTTTTTTTGTTTCTTTCAGCATCCGAGGATATAATGGTCGTATATTTTTAAAGTTAACAAAGAGATTATTGCTTTGTTAGGCCTGGACTTCTCAGACTATTGTTATATCGGATTTTTCCCATGGATCTTACCAAATAATGCTTGTTTCTAATTGATGGCGGGTGTTTGACCTTCCCTTAAAAGCTTATTGGACCAGACAATAATTCCTGAAGTTTAGTGAATTGAGTCAAATGTGATAAACTATCGTTTTTCGGTTTATGCCTCTTGCATGATTTTTGCAAATTGTTTGACTGTGTCTCTTTCACGTTTAAAGACTTCTAAATCACGTTCTTCTGTGGGAAAGGGAAAGACGTGGTCAAGAATACAAAAAGTCGTGTTTGAAATTCTATTGTCTTACCTAAGTACTTTATCGGATTTCAGTAATTGGTATACGGTGTTTTGCTCCACAAAATTAAGTGTTTTTAAACCTTCTTAGGAGATTTTATTATTCGTCCATGATAAGCTTTATTTGATATTTCTGGTAATACTGAACAATAGGAAAGAACAATAGCAAATAATGATTATTACGCTTTCCGTTTTTGTCATATTTTTCTAAGTATTATGATATTCGGGTTCTTTCTTTAGCTATCTAATTATGCACCGTATATTCGATACGTCTAAAAAATTTGTATTTAAGAGTTTTTATTTGTTCAGGAATAATTATTGTTTTTATTTTATTTAAGGTTTCCTGGGAACTGAAAGAACCCGAGATTTTTTTATTTACATTATTCGGTTTGTTATTCAGAATATAAAACCTGAAAACTATTTCAGCTGACCCTCTATAATAGTGTAACATTTCTTTCATTAAATGCTTTATATTAAAAAACCTAAAACCATTGAAAGTATACATTCAGAAGTCCTCACTATTTGCATGAAATATGAATAATAATTTAGTAGGCTATTAATTGCACCTAGAAGGCTATAGAAAAGAAAAATGTTATTGGTGCAATATTTTTTAAAATATCAATATTTGCTAACGTAGTACCTATTTACAAAGAGTAATGATAATTGTAAAATAAAAAAAAATAAAATAAAGCCTTTTTCAAATAAATTATTATTATTAAGTAGAGATGAAAGAATCACAAGAAGAAAAGTAACAAATATTATATGTACTTTTTGATACATAAGTACATACCTTTTCTTGTTCATACTTAGTTGTTGCTCGTATTAAAGAAGTTTGAAATGATCATTAAAATTTTTAGGATAAGTCTGTCGATAACATTTAATACGTATATTAGAAGCAATGCTTTAGAGTAAAGCTAGATTTCTAAATATATCATGAATAAGAAAATGCTTTTGAATGATTTTTAAGAATATTAATATTTATTAGATTTACAATTGCTGTTTCCGAGACAAAAGGTTATCTTTCATGGGAATAATTGTTTATGATATTAAAAAATAGATGATATGCCTTTTTAAGTATCATAAGTAAGGACAAATAAAGGACATTAAATTTTGCTGAGTGCCAGTGGAAAACAGCTTTAAATTCATCCAAATTCTCATATTTTCTACATTTAAAAACTGTATCTCATGTATTAAAAAGCATCCCATATATTTCAAAAAAACTTAATATAGCGTTTTCGCAATAAGATATTATAAGATAAATTAAAAGCTACTAATGTTCTTTTTAAAATTTATTTAGCTATATAAATTATAAATAATTAAAGTGTATTTAATAAATAATCTAAAGGTTTGTTGATTATATGAAATTTAATTTATTCAACAATAGGATAAACAACAGTATTCTCACTTTTCAAATTCCCTATAAAAAACTTAATATAGTGTTTTTGCAATAAGATACTATAAGATTTGATAAATTAAAAGATACTAATGTTCTTTTTACAATATATTTAGCTGTATAAATTATAAATTATTAAATCGTTTTTAATTAATAATGTCAAGGTTTGTTGATTATATGAAATTTAATTTATCCAACAATAGGATAAACAAAAGTATTCTCATTATTCAAATTCCCTATAAAAAACTTAATATAGTTTTTTTTGCAATAAGATACTATAAGATTCGATAAATTAAAAAATACTAAAGTTCTTTTTTAAATTTATTTAGCTGTATAAATTATAAATTATTAGAGTGTTTTTAATCAATAATCTCAAGGTTTGTTGATTATATGAAATTCAATCTATTCAACAATAGGATAAACAACAGTATTCTCACTTTCAAATACCCTATAAAAAACTTAATACAGTGCTTTTGCAATAAGGTACTATAAGATTTGATAAATTAAAAGCTAATAATGTTCTTTTTTAAATTTATTTAGCTGTATAAATTATAAATTATTAAAGTGTCTTTAAACAATAATCTCAAGGTTTGTTGATTATACGAAATTTAATTTATTCAACAATAGGATAAACAACAGTATTCTCACTTTTCAAATTCCATATACAAAAGCTTAATATCGTGTTTTTGGAATAAGATACTATGATATTCGATAAATTAAAAGCTACTAATGTTCTTTTTAAAATTTATTTAGCTGTATAAATTATAAATTTTTAAAGTGTTTTTAATCAATAATCTCAAGGTTTTCTGATTATATCAAATTTAATTTATTCAACAATAGGATAAACAACAGTATTCTTACTTTTCATATTCCATATACAAAATCTTAATATAGTGTTTTTGCAATAAGATACTAATGTTCTTTTTAAAATTTATTTACCTGTATAAATTATAAATTATTAAAGTGTTTTTAATCAAGAATCTCAAGTTTTGTTGATTATATAAAATTTAATTTATTGAATAATAGGATAAACAACAGTATTCTCACTTTTCAAATTCCCTATAAAAATACCAATATTTTTCTTTAAGTAATGTACAATAATCTAACAAAAACAAGATATATTCTACACTCCGTATTTAAATATAAATTACTCTCCAGCTATTAACACTCAGGGACTTCCATTTCTTTAATTCCGTGTTAACTTCATAACTGTTCTTTTTTATTCATCGGTACATCAAACAAAAAAACTTATATTAAGTTCCCACTCTTTTAAATGCTTTCTCAAAACAGTTAAATGCGGAAAGAACAACAGTGACTTGTTTGCCGTTTCCCCAAGAAATATGAGATTCTAGTTGACAATGTAATACTGTCGTAGAATTAGAGCGTCTTTGTCTTGTAAAATTTCCTTCAATATCCTGTTTAGAAGACGGAAGTTAGTATCTTTGCAAATGATTACGAAAAAATAAATGTACTGTTATTCTAGATAGATTTTCAATTTCAGGTCGTTTCATTTGAAATGAAAGCCGTTCTTTAATGACTTATTTTGACAACTCTCGTTTTCCGAATCCGTTGTGTTTTGCTAAAGTTTTAATTTTTTCGAACAGTGGCTAAAACGTGTGTACAGAAGACAAAATTTCAATTTATGTGTTTATATATAAGAGATAGATGACATTAATAGAATGATTCAGTAAAACTCTAAATTAAATTAAATAAATCAACAATTTTGCATTTAATAGCTGATACTTTCAGTACTTAATACAAGATTTATATTCTTGTAAATCTGTGGTCTTAAACTCTTGAACTGAGGGAAGGTTGCTAAATTGTCTTTTACTTCTAGTATTTTTTAATATAACTTTTCCTTTCAATTCATGTGTTTAAATATAAGAGATAGATGGAATTAATATAATCCTACAGTAAAATTCTAAATTAAAATAAATAAATCAACAATTTGCATTTAATGACTGATACTTTCAGTACTTAATACAAGATTTATATTCTTGTAAATCTGCGTTCTTAAACTGTTGAACTGAGAGAAGGTTTCAAAATTATCTTTTACTTCTAGTATTTTTTTAATATAATTTTTCCTTTTTTAATTTTCTTAAAACGCTATGTGTCACAAGAAAGTTAGATTTTAATTAAAGATATATACATCAAGATTAGTTTTGGTACTCTTTAGAAAAGTTAATTATAAAAGTTCTTAACAGATTATTTACTGGGCATAGGTTGGTATACAGACCCTACGTACGTTATTACTGATAAAGTATGCAATTTTTTATTTATTGCATTATCTTATTTGTATTCCATTGGATTTTGTTGTAAATTTATAAAAATATTCATAATTGTTATTATTTACTTGTCTATAGTTGCATTTCATCGGAGTAAATCGACAGTTTACGTTTACTAGATTGCTTGCTGTATATAAGATCATGATGATGACACACTTGTGATATCCTATATAATAAACCATTAATTTTGAAAATTATATTTGTAAGAATTTATTTTTATAAGCTTAAGCTATTAAAATACTGAAATATACTATTTTGTAGTTCATGGCTAACCCTAGCATTGCTCCATAATTATAATAACCAGAAACACCGGCATTCTAGTATTAAAGGGTTTAATAACTTTAATAATTTCCTTAGAATTTTAAATTTCTTGTGACATCTAAGGCATGTCAAAGGCCAATTAATTCCGTTGTGCTTTACTAGACAGAAACAGCATTTCCTGTTATATAGGCGCAATTTAATAAATTGAACCTGTTTTCAATGTTCTCTGACCTTAAAAAATATTTAAAAAACAAAATTCTCACTAAATGTTAAGAAAATCTTTCATCATTAATTATGGGGCATCAAATATTTTAAACAGGAAAATTTTAATGTATTATAATATCTATGATTCTTTTTGTTTACTGTTGTATGATTGCTCCCGAAATCGAACTCATGCTATTATAAATTTACAGGATTTTTATAGATCGATTAAAAAGATTGCAATGTGTAATTAAAACAATGAGCTGTAAAATAAATTTTAAATGTTTATCATAAACTAATTGACTTTAAAAATGCTTTCGGAAATTAAAACGTTTAAATCAGAAATAAATCTATAACCAAAGTTATTACTACTGAAATAGCACGATAGTTCAATATTTAAAGAAAATTATACTGATTTACACACACACACACACACATACACACACACACACACACACATATATATATATATATATATATATATATATATATATATATTTATATATATATGTATATATGTATATATATATGTATATATGTATATATATATATATATATATATATATATATATATATATATATATATATATATATATATATATATATATTCTATCTAAATAAATATAAGGCTAAAAAAGATAGCTTAATATTCAGTAAAATTAATTTTTATATAAATAATTTTAAGTTACAGAAAATAGAAAAATAAGTTTTTACCGATTTTAGCAGCAATTAAATAGCCCTATTAAAACATTTCTGATCAGTAATGCTTCTGACTTATTTAAAAAACAATTACAGTCGAAATTAAACACTTAAGAACGCTTTTTTATTGACATTAGTGTTATTCCATTACAGTGCAAATATATTTTGATTTTTTAAAACTTTGAAAATTATTTCTAGCTTGTAAATATAAAATACTCTTATGCTTTGTTCTGGAAGATATTGATGATGTGACTGTTTCACACAACAGCGATTGTTCAAACACATTCAGCTAAAAAAAGTTTCTTATTAAAATATTGACTTTGGCATTGATAGACAAAAGCTTGAGTGGTCTACACTAAGTGATGACATGCTTCCAAAATATGCATCTATCTTCTCTCAGAAAAATGCAGTCAAGCAGTGTTGTTTGTTCATACAACGAATAAAATCTAGACGTAGATGAGGTATATCAAGAAATTTCTCTATTATGTATATATATATATATATATATATATATATATATATATATATATATATATACATATATATATATATATATATATACATATATACATATATATATATATATATATATATATATACATATATATATATATATATATATATACATATATATATATATATATATATATATACATATATATATACATATATACATATATATATATATATACATATATATATACATATATATATATATATATATATATATATATATATACATACATACATACATACAACATGTAATTTTATTTAAGTTTCACAAAGACACAGATGAGTGTATTTAAATACATGCATCATTATTTTCTTTAAAATATTTATGATTTCATTATTAAATTATTAACTGTGATCACAAGATCAAAATAAAATATTTCCTTTCCTTTTTCAGATTATTTTCAAAGAGTAAATCTGAGATAGTTTGATTAATATTTACCTACCTTTCAATAACTTTTTTTCGTTTTATTAAACTTACTACTTTATAGCATTAGTATAATAACTGAAATATGTCGACTTTTGTTAAACTTTATTTTTTTTTGGCAATCGTGGAAGGACACTGAAAGTACAACGCTACAGTCTGATATTTTGCTACAAGAGTGATAATAAAAGACTGACTAAGGCAGGGATGGGCAAACTCAGGTTCGCCGGAAGGTTTTATTCGGCCAGCGCATAGAATTTTAAGTTGCCGGTCCGAGGCAAATTAAAAGAAATATATATTTATACATTATATAGCCATCTCTTTTTCTACTTTGCTTAAATATTATATCCCAAATTTATTATCTCACGTCCAGAAGATCAGCGGTATATTTGCTTCTTATATGTGAACAAGTGTTTTCAACTTTGAACCGTAGAAAGAATACTTTCAGAAGTAGACTGACAGATGAGCATTTAGCATCGTACCTTAAAATCAGTACATCTCACTTCGAACCTCAGTATAATGAACTTTCAAAAATGAAATCGCAATTTCATTCATCTCATTAACGTATTTAAACCATTAGGTACTTGTATATTGTTTTTAAAATTTTAGAAAAAATTATCTTGGCCTGCCAAACTTATTTTCTGTCGATTTTTGGCCCGCGTTTGTCCATCCCTGGTCTAAAATGTTTATATTATTGACCTGGATGCCGATATTGTTAACTTTTAATTGCTTTTTCTTAAAAATTTTGCAGCAGGTTTTCTAACAGTCAATTAGGTTAATCAAAAAAAGAATTAAACTACACGATACAAATTTCCTTGCAGAACAAAAATTGTAATGTGTTTGATAATTTCAAGTCAGATGTGCTCCGGAGTATGTTATTTATCAAACAGTAACAAGAAAATAGAAATAATAAGTATAAAAATTTAAATGTCTGTAAGAATAACTCATTTATTTTAAAAAAAAGAAAAAGTTTAACATGGAAGCTGTTGTATCTTTGGACCTGAGCTCTGATAAAGAGGTCCGAAGTACAAGGGGTAGACTGTCCGAACATCTGGTGTCTACACTCATCTATAGGTAAAGTCACACTAGATGATTAATACAGCTGCAAACAGTATCTGAATTGCTGATAAAAATCAGGGCCCTATATTGTTCACTGAGCATTAAACCATGATTAAGTTCACCCGAGGAAAAAAAATAGAAAAGCAAAATACTTACTTTGTGATACCAGATTAATGTAAGTGTTATGTCAACTATACTGCTATAAAAACCTTCTTTATTTGTTATGCATTCATTCACACTACATGCGTGTATATAAATAAAATCCGATGTTGTAAAATAACTCAATAAATAGCATTGAAAACAATGTAGTACCAAAGCTACAACAGGTTTTGTTTCTTTAACTTTTAAACTTAAACATTTTTATGACTTTTCATTTTTCAAAAAGAAATCATAGTACTCTAAATATACCAAAAACGGTCAAAGTTGCTTTATCCAAAATATGCGAAAAGTACTCTTGATGGAGTTATAAAAATGATAAATTGAGACTTGAAATATATTTTAATAATATTATAAAAAGATCATGGCTAAAATTTTATTGCTTTTAATTTGTCTCTTGTTACGTCTGCAGTATAAATGCGCCCATCCTCTTCAATTGTTGACTCAGAGATCACCAGTTGAAAGCACAAAAGATGCAATTTCTTTTACTTTACGAAGGGTCTAACCAAGGTCATAGGAAAGGTAGCTTTTTTTATACCGCTTTTTCCCCAAATCCTAACTGACCCTAATAATGTGTGTCATTATTAGGCACACATTATTAGAGATAGCCAAGTAAAAATCGGATTTTAACACCTCAGCACTCTTTTCTCTCTCTTATCTATAATTTAACTGAAAAGCTGCTATGGGTGTGTATTTCTTTCTGTTTTGTTAATCGGTCTAAATGACACATCTCATATTGAAACTCTTCTTAACAAAAGATTCATTGTTAAACTCATAGCTTTCATTTTGCCAATGTTACCAAAGATATTCGTAAGCAAGGTCTCATACTTGAGAACATATATATATATGTGTGTTTGTGCTATTCAAGAGTCACAGTATAATCTTTGCTTTCCCCCACTAAATTTACCCCACGAAAATTTTCTGACTACGGCCTTGGGACTATCTTAATGTGAATCCACTCCTATTGGTGTACAAACCCAACATTATGGGCTTCGAAGGCATCACAAATCCTTGTTTTTCTCTAAGGAAGTGGGTCCTAACCTCCAAATAACTGACACAAAAAAAATTTACTCACGAAGTGGAATCGCGATGGAGATTATCTTTAATGTTAAAAAGAATGGTGTCACTAGTGGTAAACTTGAAGAATACAATTGTGGTAGAATTGAAATCGACCCTGGCAAGTTATAAAAGAAATATTAATAATCTTTTGATTGCAATTTACCCCAAAACTTATAAATACACAAACACACACACACACACACACACACATATATATATATATATATATATATATATATATATATATATATATATATATATATATATATATATATATATATATATATATATATATATATATATATATATATATATATAAGTACATCCTTTTTCTAAAAGTAGGAATCGTAATTTTTATTCTTCTTACAGTTACTTTACCCAAAATATGTGAAAAGTTACTCATGATAGGGATTATATTTAATAATAAACGGAAAGGGGATAACTGTGGAAAACTTGCAGGAAGAAAATTGTGGTAGAATTTCGAACAACCATGGCATGTTATAAAAGGAATTCTCATTATCTTCTCTGGATTATAGCTTAGTCAAGAACTCGAGTAAAACAAATATATAATTGAAAAAAATTCAAAAAGTTGTGACTTTAATTTTTCATAAAAGAATTTTACTCTAAATAAATTAATATCTGAATTATTCATAATGCACTTAAGCAAACGATTGACGAAAAAAAATGTTTTCTTAAAATTAAAATATAAAATTGTAGAAAGTGGTGGTGCAAAATTCTTTGATGAGAACTAGTAAGAACTTAAATATTTGTGAGTTAAAAGTTTTTAATGTATAAACATCAATGACGAGTAAGAATTTTTAATTTGTAATATATAATGACAGACAGTTATCGTACATTATCATATGTCCTCTGCAACTCTGGTCAACTTTTCTCCACTGATGAAGTCCGACCCATCAAAACCACTAATTCTTGACGTACTTTCATATGAGGAGAAGCAGGGACCCACTATCTGCCTTCCAATGTCAAACAAACTGGCGTTTATGATAACGGAGGTTTGATGGTCTTGGTAAGCACCAAGTAGAATGGCCAGGTACTCCTTTATGTCTCTGAAAGACACACTTTGACTGGTGTACGGCTTAGGAATGAAATCTTGAAGCCCATGTTTGTCTTTTCAGCGGTTCAGTTGTTCTTTATTTTATTTTAATGACGACAATGTACGGTTATATTAACCTTAGCTGGTAGATGATTTTCTGGAAAGTGAATATAATCGGCAGATGGATTAGCCAGCCAGATCTCCAGAGCATGTCTGAAATGCTTTGGAGAGGGCAATTACAACTGGCATCCTCTATCCAAGAACTATCAGAGAATGAAAATACAGTTTCTAAACGAGTGGGACCAAATGCCACAGAAACAAATAAACTGTCTTGCTTCCTCTATAAAAGAATAGTGTGAGAGGAAACCCCTCCCCATTAACCCAATTTTTTATTCTACTCTGCAAACAACTGTTTCATACCTTTTGACTCCAATGAATAAAGCTTTCAATCATGAGTATGTATAATTGCTGAATGGCTATATTCTAGTATTATGTTAACCTATGTTACAAAAAAATTCTTTAAAATTTGTCCTATAGTTCAAGAGATAATCGACCAAAATTGAAATTTCGCTTAATTTTGTACACACAGTATATAGTTTGATGTAAAAAATCGTTTAAATTATGATTCATATGTATTTAAACGATAGTTTTTTTATATCTATATATTTCCATAAAATTTCAAATTTCTTGTGACATCTAAGGAATGTCAAACGTCAATTAATTCGGCTGTGATTTACCAGACAGAAACAGCATTTTCTGTTACCTAGGAGCAGACTTCACAGAGAGATTAAAAGTAAAAATTCCCTTTTTTTTAAACTTTTGAAACAGTATCCATCAGTTATTATGCACTTAAAATACTAGTTTTAATTACCTACATTTATGTTATTATTATTTAGTATGTTTTTCAACTTTAAATTCATTTTAAGTCTATGCTGTAGCCCAATGTCAGAAAATGTAGAAATATACTAAGCAGTCTTCTCTATTTGCATGAAAAAAAAATTAAAGCAAATCCTATCTTTCATATTTTCCATATATTAAGCTTCGAAATATCTTTTGATTACTGTATTCATAAAAGTATGTCATTTTATTATGCTATGCAATAAACAGTTTTTAATAATGTAAGAACAAAGTGAATATTTATTGGTAGTTCTGTTCCAAAAGTTCACATATTTCTTTTTCTTTTTCAGGTGCTGAACATTGCTTCCCTTTTGTCTTCAGCGAAAGTAAGGCATATTTCTATTTTTTTCAGTGAAATCTGCAGTGTTTTTATTTTGTTGTAATAGCTCGAATAAGAATGAATTATTTTAATTGAAAAGTTTAATAAATGGTCTAGTGTTTGTAATGAAATAATGTTTAAAAATCTTTTTCACTTTTATGATTTTTACGGTCTACAGATTTTAAAAGTTCAAACTTAGAGCCTTCTAAATAAAAAAGTCTTTTTTCCACATGTTGTCATTCAAAACGTTTCTCGTATAAGATAACATAAATTTAACTTGTTTTCGGATTTGTAAGACATTTACAATTATATATTTGTAGTCATGAACCAAAAGTTAGAAAAAGGAAGAGCATATTTATATACAATATAATTTTTCTAATTATTTTTATATACAGTGGACTTCGCTTAATGTGATCAGTTTGGTACACCGTAATTTTGATAACATTAACCGATTGATAACTATATGCAAAAATATAAACGATAAACGATATGCAAAATTAAATAAATTTACTCCCCCTTTAATTCACAAGTACTAAATTTAAAAAAAAAATCAAAAACTCACCTTATATTTATTTACTGTTAATTATCCTTTCAAATATAAGAATTATATACATAATTAAAAAAATTAACAATTGTTGACAGTCTACAATTTTTTCTAAGAAGCTGATTGATAAATAGTTTGTAATAATATTGTTTTTTAAAGTCATCGGAGCGGTGTTGTACTCCACGTTTCAACACTTTCAATGCAAGTCAGAGTCTGAGAAATGTTTAACAGCGCTGCTTATTTTTGGTAACCTGTCATAACGATTTAAAATTTCGATCTTTTGTTTTAATGTTAAATCATTTCGCTTTCTGGCTTCCATATCGACAAGCTGCATGTAAGCGAACAAAGCATAAATTGTGAATACGCTCCTTCTCAGTTCCTATAAGAATGTGTTGCCTTCTGCTTATCTGACAATTGACCACCACCAGGGTGTGAGTATTTCTGAAAAATTCCAGGAACATGTCCATTTCCCTAGGTGGAAGAGGGAGAATTCTCGGAAATTAAAGCAGCAACGAAGGGAAAAAAGATTGGGTTCCTTCTGAATACATTGTCAATATTCCTTTGCGAGTTAAAATGAGGTTCGGAAACTGATAACATTAACCGATGTAATGATCACATAAAGCGATAATTTTAACATACAAATGAATAGAAAAAATCTGGACCAAGTGTTTCAATAACAATAAGCGATTGATAACATTAATCGCGATCACATTAAGCTGAGCCTACTGTATTTAATATGATTTTCTGAGCAGACCTTAACTAGATATATTTCGCTTAGAGAAAAATATATACTCTGAAGAGCTAAATCATTAAGACTACCTTGGTGTTTAGACATTTTAAAATTTTTTCTAAAAAATACACGTGGTAATTTATTTAACAAGTTTAGCCGTATAATATCACACTTCTCAGAGATATTTCAATGACCTGTGCGTTTAGGGGACTACCCACAACTTGAATAAAAAATTATCAATTATTATCATAAATAGTTGGAAAACATTCGTAAATTGTTCATAATATTCATCTGAATACTGGCAGTGATTACATGATTTTGGAGAAACACAGGTCATATGTTTAAAAAGATATAAAGATTTTCTTTAAAACAATGCAATTTTTTTAACATTTTTTTTCCTAATTATTCCCAAAGTTTATTTCAACAGCTTGTGAAACTTACAGGAAAGATATAGTTATGTAAATGCAATATAATTATGCATATTAAGTCATTAAAAATTGAATCTATGTCTAAATATAATCATAAAAGAAAATTTATTCTTATTGCGCATGAGCGAAATTCGCCCATACTTTCCCTAAATAATTTTGTGGACAATTTTACAGCATTACTTATTTTACAAAGTCCAAGCGTATATTACAAAAATCTATAAAGATATCGGCGTTACCCTATATCATCCATATTTCAGTTAATCTCTCCAAGTAGAAAAAAAAGTAGTATTTAGCAAACTGACAAAATGAAATGTTTATCCCGAAAATAGTTTATAACACAGGCAACTCAAACTTATGATGACGAGGTCTTAGCACTTCAAATAGAAGCAAATGAGCTTATTATTTAGAATTATAATCCTCATTAGAGAATTATTATCCCTTATATAATAATAGCCTAAGTTATCCGTTCATCTGTCCTTGAATTTAAGAAGTGGTTGAACCTGGAATGGATAAAGGCATCCATATTGGTTTCTAGATGAGTTAGGGTTAGAAACGTTTGAAATCCATACCTTCCTCATTTTCTAGCATTTAATGCCATTATTTCAAGCTCTATTTTCCCCGGTTAAGAGCAGGCGATTAAATTTATCAATTTGTTACATAATAAATAGGTAAAAATAACATTTTTTCTAGCATTATGACGTCATTCCTTTAACCATCTCATTTAATCCTTTCTTATTTTACATTATTTAAATATCGTCTGCATTATTTTCATACGTTTTATCACTGAACTTAGATATTAATTAAATATTTTTTTTATATTTGTCTTAAATAATAGATCAGGTACATATGTGATAATTTTAAATTTAATCCTCGATTATTTTTTTTGCAATGAAAATTTTATCACCGGTATTTACAACAAATTCTATCTACCTCCAGGGTGTAGTGGAAATGATAGTTTCATTCCTTTACTTCCATTAATTACTGTGGGAAAAAAATGGGAAGAACTTAACGATAATTTCGACATAGCTAAGATAACTTCGAATTATCTTTCTAGATGAATTCAACGTGATTCTAAACAACGTGATTCTAAACCGCATTCACAGTGTCGGAAGACTTAGAGGAGTATGAAGATAAACAAATTATTGAGCTTGTACCAGATAATTCTCAGCCAAAAAACAAACCATTTTTTTACCTGCTTCTTTAGTACCATTCTAATAAGTACTATATTAGTATTATTTAGTACTTTAGTATTTAGTACTTTCTAGAGTACTTTACAATTCTGGAAAATTAAAAATTTTACTGGTCCAGTCATATTACGCGCTATATGCTAGATATTAGATATTTATTATTAGAAAATATTACTTTTCAGTTGTTTTAAATCTTTTTTGTTTGATTTTATAGCTACTTGGAGAGATTGTACGTATAAAGATATAGTACGGCTCAATGTAACGCCTATACCTTTACAAATTTTTATAAGATGTAATTGTACATTTTTAATAGCTTGCTCTGTAGTATTGCTTGCAAAATTCTGTAATAAATGTATACGTATATTTGCATGCGTAGAAAGAAAGTATTCCCTTTACATGATCCTATTTCTATTCCTTAAATTTTGATTTGCATCATGACTCTAGCAAAATATCTTTTTCTGCAAGTTTTGTAATTTGTTAATCTAACCTTAGAAAATTATAAGATGAAACTCGTAAAAGTTTTGCAATGCTTAAAAAAAAAACTTTATTCCTCCTTTTATTTATGAACTGTGCTTCCTCACAAAAGTCATGTAAACATTGCCATAAGTTAGATGTTATGTAAGACGTTGTGAAACATTTCCAGCTACTTCTGATACCGGATGATCGATTTTTTTTCCTTTTGCAATATGTGAATGGGTCGCACAAGTCACCGAATCTTTTCTGAAAAGTTTGAGAATAAGTATGTTTTTTATATTGTTAAAGTAAGTGGACAAATATTCAAACATTTTTTTCAATTAAAATAAAAGTTAAAGCTCCAAAATGATAATGCTTTGGCTCTGCATTGTATTTAAAGAACGGAGAGAATTTTATTGCTATTCGATTCCATTTTTATTACCGATAGATCTGTCTTTCCTATTAAAGATAATTTCTGCAATTAAAATTCTTATTAGAGATAAGGAAAATTACAATATTTTCACTTTTTTCGCAGATAATTTGCTGTAACAATCATGCTTTAATCCAGGAATAATGTATTATGATTTGATACTTTCGAGTCAAAATAATTTCAATGTTTCGCCATTTTGAATTTTTCCTAAAGAAAATCCGTTTTAGTGTTACCATCTGATATATTTTGTTTATATTACACCGTTTAGATAAAAATGAACGCTTTCGTAGCAACAAGATAATTTCAATATTAACAACAGTCTTATGCAAGAAAATGTTAAATTCATCTGAAAGAAATTTTATTATATACCAGAGTAACCTCCTAACACAAACAGCTGGAAAAATCTAATATTTTGTCAACTTTAGAATGGTATGTTTTTTACCCGCATTAAAGTTTTTTACAGTTGAAAAGCCATTCATTTCTGAAAAGGAAATAAGCCATCACAAAATCCACTAAACTTGTCCGTTAGAGGAATTGAAATTTCTCTTGAATGCGAAATAGAGGTTAAAGTTCACTTTACCTTATAAGAAACAGACCATATATTAGAATTGTCAGATGAAATCTGAATGTAAGAACGGTCTAGTACTATTTCTTTAAAAGTTGTTGAATAACTAACCTTCAGTAGCTACGAATGCGATTCTTCTTTTCTTTTATCTAGTTTGAACAGTATATGCCATAAACAAAAGCTACGTTGGGTGATAGCAAAGATCAACTGCACTTGCAACTTATTACGCTCCACAAACTTAACAAATAAGCTATAAATCCCCACCTACTGTTGCTTCTATAAATGGGCCATTCCTAACAGAAATCGCACTTTCCTTAACACCTCTGTCTTGTGGCCCCACGTAACGTTTTAGTTTATAACTCGATTACTAGAAATTATTGTTGTACCGCAGGTGTTTTAATTCTTGTTCCTTTTCATCCCTTCGCTGTTCTAATTTACTGCTAGCAACTTGGGTGGTCAAAAGAAGTTTATAAACATCCTGTTACTTTGAAAACAAAATTTTTTCACTCGTTATAGTTCTTTTCTCCAGCTTATTGTTTCATTCATGATCAAGACGATGAGTGTTATAATTCATGATTTTTCCCTTGTTACGGCGTGCCTTTCTATGACAGATAAATTGTGTACGATTACAACCACACAGAAGTTCTTTCACGTGTCTCATTTTGTTCTTGATTGAAATGTTTCCAATGGTGAAGGTTTTTCTGCGTCACACAATGCTGTGGTTTCGGATGAAATGAATAATATATAGTTATAACCTTTTGTAACATGCCAGACTTCTTTTTCACTTGAATTTGTATTTGTAACATATTTCCTTTGTCTTCAAATGCAAGAATATAATTTGATTAATTGGAAAAGGTTACAAAAATTGCGTTTTCTTTTTATTTTAATGGTAGGCTTATTGTCATCATTAATATACAGTGGAATCTCGGTCTCATTTTTCAAAGGATCGGAAGTGGTAAATGATGGATGCGGGAAATGGATGTAGAAATGTTTCACTGTGCATAAAATAACTATTTACAACGCCAAATAAAAGTACTTAACATTTTAAAAAATATAATTAATATTTAGAATGAAACGTAGTCTTTTTATCAACATTTTGTAGCTGATACCTGCTTTGTTCAAAAGCATCTTCTGACTGCAAAGTTGAGAGTTTTTCCGTCTGGATCTGTGCAAGCACTATATAACTGGCACTGTGTGTGTACAAAAATGATTACTATGAATAAATCTTCATGTACCTCGGAAAAACTTAGTACTAATTCTGGTTCTCTGATTGACTGATTAGCCTTCGTGAATCTTTTTGCCGTCCAGTACGATGAAAAAAACACTTTTGCCCGGTTTTCCTAATTTTATTCCGAAGATACTTCCAGGTACAGAAAGAGACGAGAATGAAATATTTCGACGACAGATGCGGGATAAATAATATTGCATTTATGGGATTAAAAATGAATAAAACGATTATTGCTTGAAAACGAATAATGTGGGAACGATATATCGAGATTCCACTGTATTAGAATGCAAAATTTCTAGTCATTATTATATGGTTAGTGCGCTTGTGTTGAAATCCGGTAGATGTTCACGAATTTCAGTATAAATTTAAAGGAGGGAAACTTCTTTATAACATAATTTCTCTTCTTTCATCTTCGTCTGTAGAGATTATTATCGTCTTATCGTCTTACAAATATATGCCCAAATAAACTGTGAAATGTGTTTTTAGCAGCTTCACTATTTCTCAAAGTCATTATTATATGGTTAGTGCGTTTGTGTTGAAATCCGGTAGAGGTTCACGAATTTCAGTATAAATCTAAAGGAGGGAAACTTCTTTAAAACGTAATTTTACTTCTTTCATCTTCGTCTATAGAGAGTATTATCGGCTTACAAATTTTATGCGTAAATAAACTGTGAAATGCGTTTTTAGCAGCTTCACCATTTCTCAAACTATTTACTATCTAATATTTGTCTTTACCCGTTACACCAACATGTATAATGGAGAAACTAATATAATTTTAGTAATTTTTTTGTACAATTAAATTAGAATCTTATAGTTATATTTGCAGAAATTCTATTTTACTATATTCATTTATAATAGTTTAAGGCTAAATTAATTTCGTTTAACTTAAATTTTCAACTATTAAACTAACATTTAGTATCTCTTTAAGTATTAATAACATAATTTTAAAATGCGAAACTCGCATTAGAATAATTTTTTACATGATCTGTATCATAACGTATGTTAATAGGGTATATGCATGTTCGTGTTTTGTAATTCCAATAACTTAGAACAATCAAAAACATTAGTTAAAGTGAAGAACAATAGAATTATTTCAAGCTCTTAAATGAGTATGATGCTTATCTAGTAATATGTGGTTGAATACAAATAATGAAAAACATTTTTAAAATATGAATAATGCACATTTTTAAAGATAAAGGAAGAGGGAAAACATATAGGTAAAATTAGTTTCTGTACATTACAAAAGTATATATAATTTGCTTCGCTTCTCAGTTTCACATTCAGATTCTGTTTCTGTGTAAAAAGAATTTTTGTATTTATTATGAACACATAGCTTATTTTTGATTTAAAATGATTATCTAATTTGTGTAAGATTTAAATCGAAAACATAGAAAAAAAAGGTGTCAATAGAAATTTGGCACCTTTTAAATATGGCGGTAATTGCACTTAAAACGGTAAAGTTTATCTAAAATAAACGAGATATATGTATGTTTTAGAATTTTGTCATACTTTACATTATGACAAAATTCTTTACATTATAGAATAAAGATTATAAATTCTTTTGTTCTTATGTCAAGTTAAAAATCTATCAAAAAAAATGTAGTCCACATAGCTTAATTTTTTAATGCTGTGTTTTTTCCAAAATACGGATTTTTTTCATGCTATCGAATAGAAAAATCCTAGTCTCCTGCATGCAGTAAATAATAATAGAATTATGCTAATTAAAAACGAGAGTTGGATACAGTAATTGTTTTAAATAAATTAACAAAATATGTTCCTAGCTATTTATTGCTATTTATTACTAATTTCTCTAATGCTGTGTTTTTCCCAAAATATGTATTTTTTCATACTATTGAATAGAAAAATTCCAGATGAACAATAGGAATACCTCCTACATGCAGTAAATAATAATATAATTATGCTAATTAAAAAAGAGGGTCGGATACAGTAATTGTTTAAAATACATTCAGAAAATATTTCCTAGCTATTTATTGCTATTACCATTAGCCAGTTTTTCTGGTATTCGTGTTTCCATCATGGAAACTTAAGACACTCTCTTAATTTTTTTTTAACAAATCCTCTTTTTTTTTCTTTATAAAATATAAAATATAGCTTTAAAAATATGATGTACTACGTGAATCATTTATTTGGTAATTTTATGAGAGTGAATTTAATCATAAAAGCTCTCTCAGCACATACTTGTTGCTAAGCCGCAATTTCCGCAATAGCAATTTCTGAATTCAAGTCGTGAGTCTGTTCTTACTATCAGTAATGGTATGTGGTATAATCATTCAATCTTTTTTCGATCCATACTTCAAAGATGAAGCATGACACTTATTTTATTTACTTAGTTAAAAGGAAACATGTGTATTCTTGTTCATTAAAAATCACTAAAAGTTCTCATAAGTATGTCCCTAAATTAAGTTCTAATGGAACAAGCAAATAAAAGAAAAAAAACCGTTTCCCGTTGAAGCCAAATGCACATCATTTATTATAGCTGTCGAATGTTGCAGGTAGAACTGTTCCATTAGCTGACGTCACAGGCTAGGTGGGTGGATTCCACTTCGTGAGAGGGCCGGCAGTCGATTTTAAGCAGAGAAACGAAATTGCTATGAATTTCCAGGCAAGGGTGTGATTACTTATAATCAGAAAGTAGCTGGATCACCTAAACAGGCTATTCTCAACATCAGCTGTTTACTTGAAGAAAGGATTCAGAGAGATTCAAGGCTTCTCAAAACTCTTCTCCGAATGTATGAATCCAATTCACGGATATATTTAGACTGTAATTTCCTATATTATGGTCTTTTGGTGAATAAAAGTAGGGTTTGGATATAATATTGTAGCATATGGGCATTCCATGGTGCAAAAAAGGAATACATTCCTTAAACACATAAAAAAAGGGAAACGTATTCCTTATGCCTGGTGTTTAATGTATAATTTCAAGAATATAAATTAGCTTTTCACTTGACAAGTAAGGCTTTCAGGATGAGAGTTTTAGAGGATAAGGATTTGAAATTACTCTAATAACTATCCTTCATTTTACTAAATATGTTTAATAATCTTTTGAGATATATGCAAAAGTACAAAAGTGCAATCATATATCATAACAGAATAAAGTGGTATTTTTATGTAAAAATTTGTGAATTAGAGATATAAATTTTAAACTGGGTTACATTCATTATAAATTTATTACTAAAACACATTAACAGAATTATTTAATCAAAATTTTATAAATTATTTATTAAGTAAATTACATTAAACTTTATTTTCACTTGACAAGTAAGGTTTTCAGGAGGAGGGTTTTAGAAGATAAGGATTTGAAATTACTCTAATAACTATCCTTCATTTTGCTAAAGATGTTTAATAATCTTGTGAAATATATATGCAAGAGTACAAAAGTGCAATGATATATCATAACAGAATAAAGAGTTATTTTTATATATAAATTTGTTAATTAGAAATATAAATTTTAGACTGGGTTACATTCATTATAAATTTATTACTAAAACGCATTAACAGAATTAATTAATCAAAATTTTATAAATTATTTATTAAGTAAATTACATTAAACTTCATTTTCACTTGACAAGTAAGGTTTTCATGATGAGGATTTTAGAGGATAAGGATTTGAAATTACTCTAATAACTATCCTTCATTTTACTAAAGATGTCTAATAATCTTTTGAGATATATGCAAGAGTACAAAAGTGTAATGATATATCATAACAGAATGAAGTGTTATTTTTATATAAAAATTTGTTAATTAGAAATATAAATTTTAGACTGAGTTACATTCACTATAAATTTATTACTAAAACACATTAACAGAATTATTTAATCAAAATTTTATAAATTATTTACTAAGTAAATTACATTAAACTTTATTTTCACTTAACAAGTAAGGTTTTCAGGATGAGGGTTTTAGAGGATAAGGATTTCAAATTACTCTAATAACTATCCTTCATTTTACTAAAGATGTTTAATAATCTTTTGAGACATATGCAAGAGTACAAAAGTGCAATGATATATCTTAACAGAATAAAGTGTTATTTTTATATAAACATTTGTTAATTAGAAATATAAATTTTAGTCTTAGTTACATTCATTATAAATTTATTACTAAAACACATTAGCATAATTAATTAATCAAAATTTTATAAATTATTTATTAAACAAATTACATTAAACATAAATGTCCACTATAACATTATTAATGTTTAGCCTTTATACGCAAAAATAAATTTTAACAAAGTCTTTTGATATTAAAAAAATATACTTTGCTTTAATGCTTTTATTATTTTGGGCTTATGCATATCCAGGCCAATTATACACGTAATAATTTAGCTTTGATTGTATCTTAAATTTAGAAATTTAGAATAATTTGTATAAAATGTAAAATTCCCTCTGAACTAAGGTTAAAACGCAGTTCAAAATTTTGATGAGGAAAAAAAACTAGTTTTCTTAGATACTAATGTAATTTTCTTCATGAATCTTACATTTTAAAGGAAAACAACAAAAAAAATCTCTTTTATGATGAAAAAGAACTATTTTTCAAATGTATTTTATAAAAAGTATGATTTTGTCAAACATAATTCCGTCATGAATTTCTCTTCTATATTGCAGAACTCCAGATGCAAAGTTAAAAAGTAATTTTGACAGTCTTAATCAGTAACTCATGAATTATTCACCATTTTTTAAGGTGTAGCCCATATAATTTAAAACTCATTCATTTTCAATATCCTAAACAGCAGTTTTCAAATTTTTCACTGCGTATGCGTAGCCATACTTCAATTTCAACACAGCATCAACCAATCCTAGCCATCCGTCATCGGAATTGATTTTGACCTTGGTCTCAAATGCTTATTCTCTAATTATTATCTCAAAGTTGGATTGAACTTTCAAGACACATTTTACTACTTGCATTGTAAACGCGCATATCACTATAAAATGTAAAAACATTTTATTAAAAATAAATCAAAATAGTTCGATATAAAAGATGATAATTTTTAAATATTATAAAGACTAATATCATCAAAACAAATGAAAAAATTACTGAAGTCGCAGATTTTTCAACTCTATTAACGACAGTTCTTTATAATTTCCATGTTTTTATGATTAGATACATTGTATGCATTCTAATAAATTAGAAATTATCATGTTTATGCAAGGGATGAGCTAACTATGGCCCGCGAGAAACTTTAAAATTTCTAGTTGGCTTGTCGCAAATTCAAAAAAATATATATTACAATAAATTACAATAATAGAAAGGATTATTTACACTTCAAGTGCAATGGCAACCCCTTTCCATGCTGTTTTTCTTACATGATTAATGGGGTTTAATTTGAAATTGAGAAATATAGAGATATAGCTATTTTTCTTGTTAACTAGAAGAATCCAATCCAGGTGAATTAGAATTTGCATATGAGAGAATGGTCATTTTAACCTCTGACAAGCGCCTTTCTCTCTCGGCATAAGGTCTAATATAACTTAATTTCATATGTTAAGATGGTGTGCAGATAAGGAATTCACTATTCAAAATAATAGTGAAGTAATTAAAAAATAGAGTGTTTCTGTAGCTTGTATGGGTTAGTGTGGATATTCGTCAAATATTTCAACCACAAAATGTCTACGAAAAAACGTACAGTTTATTCATAGTGTTCTGCTCTTAACAGTGAATTGGACAGGGAAATACTTTTTACAATTGCTAAAATTTTAGAATAAATAATATTAACCAACATAATGTTTTTCTCTTGTTTTTTGAACCGTTCAAAAAAAAAAAATTGAGGGGAGGGGGGTCATACAGAACGTACTCTATTGTGGAAACTCACTGTATTTGTTTTAATACTTCAATATTGACTACCTTTTTTTTTAAAATCCTTCTAAATTTTAAAATAAAAGTTTTCAAGGTAATAAATATTCAACTGATTAAAAACAGGAAAAAGTAAAATCAAGAGTCACATTCTTGTCGTTTCTACTAAGTGTTTTTGTTCCCTCGCTCTGAGGAATAAGCTTGTTAATCTTAAAAACAATATTTTTCCCTTTAATTTTTGAGGTGTTCCTCTGCATTTCCACGATTCATCATTTTTCACTCATTTTTTCATGCATTTTATCAAGATCGAGCCTACGTTTTCCCTGGAAGTAAAATGAAAAGAGTGTTTAAAACACGAATAAAAATAATAAGGGAATAGGAGGAGGTCGAGATAAACACTGTGTATAGGATTGTACACTATTATGTTTATGCAAGTAAACTTACTCTACTATTAAGCAGATAAATTTACTCAAGACTTCATCTAAATGCTCTATAAAATGATTTCTTTTGATTAATATTTAAATTATATCTCCCTGAATGTAATATATAAAAAATTATTGACCAACTTAATGTTTTTTCTCTTGTTTTTTGAACCGTTCAAAAAATTGAGGGGAGGGGGGTTATACAGAACGTACTCTATTGTGGAAACTCACTGTATTTGTTTTAATACTTCAATATTGACTACCTTTTTTTTTTAAATCCTTCTAAATTTTAAAATAAAAGTTTTGAAGGTAGTAAATATTCAACTGATTAAAAACAGGAAAAAGTAAAATCAAGAGTCACATTCTTGTCGTTTCTACTAAGTGTTTTTGTTCCCTCGCTCTGAGGAATAAGCTTGTTAATCTTAAAAACAATATTTTTCCCTTTAATTTGTGAGGTGTTCCTCTGCATTTCCACGATTTTTTTTTCATTCATTTTTTCATGCATTTTATCAAGATCGAGCCTGCGTTTTTCCTGGAAGTAAAATGAAAAGAGTGTTTAAAACACGAACAAAAATAATAAGGGAATAGGAGGAGGTGGAGATAAACACTCAAGACTTCATCTAAATGCTCTATAAAATGATTTGTTTTAATTAATATTTAAATTATATCTCCCTGAATGTAATATATAAAAAAACATTTTTATATATTGTATATAAAAGAAAATTGTATAAAAAAATGCTTTCAGTCTAAAAAGGTTTAGTAGAAATCTCTGACAAAAAAACGAAGTGAAATATAACAAAAATAATGAACCATAAGAAATCGCTAGTATTCATTAGTGACATTCAGAGACTTTTCATGGAGGTTAGAGAATTAGAAATTTCTTGCCAGTGCCATTTCATAAAATTATAATACAAATGCTCACTTAAATATAATTTGAAAAAATCAAATAAGTGTAGAAATAGAATACTAATGTGTAAGCCAAGACAAAATCTTTAAAATGTTAAAAATTAAAGTTTCTCAGTCTCTCTATGTATAGATGAATTGAACCTCCAACCACTCCTCTCATAGCCTTCTAACCTTCATTTATGTCACAAGCTCAAATAATCATCTGAAAATACCTGGCTACATACTGTGTCTAGCACAAAAATAGTTATTTCGCTCCGTTAGTCGTTCAATAAGCCCAAGTGGATGCCTTTCATCTGAATTTCCCCATCGAAAATGTAGCACATCATGTTTCTTCTCCAACAGACAAGTTAGTGGGAGCTGTCTTTATGATCGACAGACAGTGTATGCACAGAAATATTTCCTTCATATTCCTGTTTCAACCAATAAAAGAGGACTTTTGTATACGGTATGCTGAAAAATTATTATTTTTATAATATAAATATCCGCACTTATAGTTAGTTACGCCAGCTACCTCTTGTCAAGAATCCCAGTTTGAAGCTAGAAAAGGTGTAAAAGCAGAAGTTCCGTATGAACAACGCCATGCTTTATTTGATGAAAAGCTTTCTGTAAAGATATGATAAACATGATCTTCAGTTCAACTACAACGCTATATCGTGGCCAAGATGAACATCCTTCATATAGAAAACCTAACTTATAAAGATTTCCTTAACAAAAGTGTTTGCAATAACACTAAGTTCCTTAACTAGCAAGAAATGAAAAAATATTACTTTTGGATTATGATAAGTTCAGTCTACCATATTTTATATATTTAATGTTGGCATAAAAGTCACCCCACTCACCTGCGAGAGATGCTACAGTTCGTGAGCCACATTATGGCCATTCATTATATATGACAATACAAAATCGAGTCCTTATGATGCTAAGAGAGTGTGAAACTTTTCTGTTATGGTTAGAGTAACATTCCTAATTAGGAAAATACTAATTATGAAAGCTTTCTAACAATGAAAGCTCTATTTTTTATTTGATTTTTTTATTAATGCTCCCAAGTGTTTGAAATTTGACGAAAATACTTAAATAAAATTAAAAAATTCGGATAAAATTAAGGATTTCGGTGTACTGCTCAATTAAAGACTGTACATGAAATATCATAATCTTTGCCCAGTTTGTAACAAAAAAAAGTTTTAATGAATTTAGTTTAATATTATTGTTCTCTAGAAAGTCTATATATGTGAGGAACCACAATACTATGAAAGTGACCTAAGATGACCATGTCCTGGAAAGGAGTCACTTGGAATCATTCTTCATCATTACCGCAGAAAATGTTCTACATCTTTTCAAATCCAATGCTGTTGTTTTCTGATGCGACTTGGTCAAACCAAGCATAATTACTTGTATTAAGGCAAAGGAGTGAGGCTTTCTTTTTGAGGAGCACCTCAAGGGTGAAAGTACGACTTTTCCTGAAGAGGGTCCTCGTAATTTTGAAGCAGGGACCAAGAAGAAAACCCATAGGCTTGGTCTGCCACCCCCAGAGGCATTGATTGAGAACTTGGAGGGTATTGTGACAACGAACATACTTTACGTGCCCCAGTCACCTTTAACGAACTCGGCGAATCTTAGGCCGGTTCAGGCTCTGAACCCGCAACCCTAAAGTTACGAGAGAGTTGCCTTTGCCGACTGAGCTACTTCGGCTCATATCTTACGCCATTATCATATAAATTGGTATGACTTTTCCTACATAGAATTCAAACTCTGCGTTTATCAGTAGCGTATATTATATAAGGATCATAACTATGGACTTGTTCTATAGACGAAGCTGCAGAAGACACATGGTCTTACCAAGTTAGACATGTACTAACCATTAAACAAAAGACGCTTTTCGATTAAATGATGTAAGATCATTTATGTTAAAGGACTACACCCGAAGATCCAAAGACACAGTCAAATTTACTTTTCTAATATTCAGCGAAACAATCATAAATTTTGAGTATTCATTCATCTCCCACGTATTTAACTTAGTACCCCATCGTCTATTAATCAACGCTCGAGAAAAGGCCGAAAATTACGAAATAAAAAGTTTTTCAGCATTCTGCCAAATGAGATCCTGTATTGATGGATATCGACAGTACTCATACTGAGTTAATTTTTTCTTCCCGGACTGCGAGCGCCCAATGCCATCCATCTCTTTGTGCTATCTTAACTGTCCTCCTTCTCTCCTGGCAACTTATTTTATTCTTATTTCCTCTTTTTTGCAGCGTTCTTCGGTTGTCACACGGTGGCTTCGGAATGTATTTATACCCTGCCTAGATGAATGTATATAAAAGAAAAATGCATTTCTCTTATCGTCCATCTTTAGGTATTTGGTGGTATTCCATTTTAGACACCTGGCTGCCGTTGAAAGCTGCTTAAAAGTCGATTATCTCCTGACAATCATTCTCCGGGTGTGCCGCCGGACCTATGAACTGCCCGGACCATTCGTCTCGCAGCTAGGGCGTGGTTCTGGGACCCGACTGCCAACAAATTTCATTGGCTATGGAACCGTTGCGCCGCATTGTTGTTGATATTTTAGAGAAAACAGCAATAACTTATCAACTTTTGATTGTCAAAATACAGTGGCTTTCATTGTGACCCGGCGAATCATGGAGTTCACAATCTTCCAGGGTTTTCTGCCCACACTTTGTAGGTGGCTTCGATAACCTGTTTAAACACGGAGATATTACTATGTTTTATTTTTTATACATTTACTGCTTTTATATTTTATACAGTTCTGTATTTTTTTTTTGTTTTAATGGTGTTAGATAAATACAATGTGTTAACTATGACCATATATTTTCCTCGTTATTTAAGTTGTAAAATTGAGAATAGCCACTTCTTTGTTTGATTCAGTGATAAGCATGTCAGTTATTGTTATATTTTTTTCTATCTTAAGTCTCATATTTATGACGTATTGCCTTTGTTGGAACACTGATTTACACCACATAATGCATTTAAATAAAAGCAATCTTTTTTCTGTTCTACTTTCTAAAATTCTAAAAATATATTCGTCTCTGTATATTGGAAAGAAGCATTTCATACTTTATTTTTGCTATAGTGTTAAATATTTAAACATATAAAGAAAAAATCTGGGATTTTTTTTGAAAATTTTATAATTTCTCCTTTTTACAATGGTGTCTGTAAAAAAAATCTAACATGGGAAATTGTAAAATACAATACTGCTTTACCGGTCCTGTAATCTAAATCTGTACCTGGTTAAGTTTGGCTTGAAATGCAGTCATGTTTGAAATACAGCAATGTTTAGATACACTAATTTATTATATCGGGATCTATTACTTTATGTCGATTACGGATGGTACGAGTATCCATGGAATTATCGGTATTTGAAACAACGAATTTCAGTACCGATAGGTAGCGCTTTAGCAATTCGGTCCTTAACTGGTGATTGGGCATTACTAGGAATACAGTACAGGGTTATTTGATTTTAGTTTAAAATTTTCCCTCCGAGACTAAGGCTACTCTAAGACGTACATTAAACGAAATATATTTTTACATCTATTTGGAATACATAATTTAAAATTCTAAATTCAATCGCAATTAATTTGGAATGATAAACCAAATGTTATGAATTATACCAAATGTTCCTAAAGTGTTAATAAAATATTTAATTTTGGGAAAAGTTAGATGGTTTGGAATGTTGTTGTCACTATTTTACGCTACGAAGGAAAATTTAAATCTTCATGTTAAAAGCTATTTCAAATGGCTACGAACATCCATGGCAGTAGCGGAATTCGAACCCAAAAACTCTTGTACCGCAAGACGTCGTGGAAAAAAAATAATAATGATTAGGCTTATAAATTGCTTATGCTATGGGTATTACACATTAACATCAACGCTGATAAAATTATCATAAGTTTATTATGCATTTTTTTTGTATAATTTCCAGTAATTAATACCATCTTTAAAAGAACATTTCTAATTTTTTAAGGATGATTCATTTGATTGCACTGGCTTTTGTGTATTTTTGAGAGAAATTTTATTTATTTAAACTATACTTATCAATTAGTTAAATAAAAAGTTAATCCTATGTTAAAACGGCACTGGTGTAAATTGTTTGATAAAATAGCTACTACTTACTTAACTCAACTAAAACTTGAGCTTTTCACTTTAACTTTTGTGTTTTTAACGTTACTAATATCTTTCAAAAAAGTATACTTTATATGTTTATGTCTACTTAATTGTTAAACAATATTCCTAACTACGTAAATACCATTTATAACTTCTTCCAATAAAATTCCTTTTAAAACTGTAAGAATTAAACATTTTTCATCCAATTTAAGGAACAAAAATTCGTTAAATTCCATTCACTCTTAAGGCAGAGCTTATTTTTTTATTAAAAATGTAGAACTCTTCAAAACTTCGTCTCCGTACTAAAAAAAAAAGTTAAGAACAGGGCTTGTCATTTTTATTGCTTTCCCATTCTTAACAGCAAATATGGCCGTCCTACATTATCGAGCACATTCACTGGAAAATATGACTCCCTTTAAAGAAAAAAGGCAAAGTTTATGTCATACCAAACACTAGGGATTATCCTAGAAATCCTTAGATAGATTAATGAATTGCAGTCTGGTTGAAAACTTGTTGCCACCCTGAATGTTCTAACTTATCCCGAAAGAGTCATATTTCCGCCCTATTTATATCCCGCAGAGTTCTTCTTAACTGACTGACCATTTGTCATTAAAAGATATAATTAAAGTATATTTGGCCATTTTGGAGCAAAACAAAAAGTGTTGTGATGAAACGTGTGTCATTTTTTTAGCATAAAACCATTTGTACGTATCGGTCTGAAACGGTGGATAAGTCAAACGAATGACGATTTATCATTGCGAAATCCTTTATTATTTTTCCGGAGGAAAAATAAAAGGAAAAGCAAAAAATAAAAGGACATTACATCCGCACCACACGCCTACTCCCTCAATTTGCTGTGGAGGTAAACGCCGCTTTATGCATTCATTTATTTTATTTAATCTTTTTTAAATAGACTGGCTCTTTAAAGTATGTATCAGGACAATGAAGAATCTTTTATATTTTGAAGATAACTCCAGATATTTTAATTGCTGAAAATATCTTCAAAATTAGGATATCATGGGGAAAATACCGATATTTGATCTGGAGATAGGTTTGGTTTGTTTCATAATTCTACTATCTACTTTTTAGCTACTGGAGGGCTAAGGATATTTTAAGATAGTGCTATGATTTGGGAAAATTTCTTTTACCTGCAAGTATTTGTTACGATGCTTTGTGTTTGATTCTACCAAATATGTCTTCATATTTTAATCTCTTACTGTATTATCCGTTTAAAGTAGAATGTCTCTTTAGAGTATCTATTGAGAAAATATAAGACATTTTTACTTGTTAAGGATAATAACTGCAGATCTCGTAATTGCTACACCTGTCTTCAGAACTAGGACATCGTAAAAAAATAAATGAATTTTATCTTAAAATGGTTTGGTTTGGTTTGGAGCTTTTTCACTTTAGTTAGGAGTACAGAAAAAAATTATTTTACTTGTAAATATCTGTTACGATGCGTGATGTTTGTTTGTATCAAATTTGCTTCCATATATAAATTACATTGAAAGAGTAAAACTGAATAAATATATAACCATGCTGTCACACACTTGTACTTCAAAATCTATTATTCCAGATAATGTCAACTATATTTTGAAGTCTTAATTGTGTACCTGTACAAAACGTAGCTTTGTTTTCCGCAATTATTTTTTTTATATTTTATGTAAACAGATCTAACATGTATTGAATGACACTAAATAAGGGATCGTTAACAAAGAAATTAAATGGTCATTTCAGTTTATTTAATTAAGAGTGATTAAAGCTATGAGGTACGGCAGTACATATCTTTTATTCAAATTACATAAGGGATATGGGGATATGTATATGATATATATGTTATATCTCACTATGCTATATATGCTTGAAATACAAGTGTATGAAAAGCTATATCAAACACTTGTACTTCAAGATCTATTAACTCAGCTAATGTCAATTACATTTTGAAGTCTTAATTGTGTACCTGTACAAAACACAGCGTTGTTTCCCGCAATTATTTTTGTTACCGTTTATGTAAACAGATCTAACACGTAGTGAATGAAACTAATTAAGGGATCATTAACAAAGAAATTAAATAGGCATTTCAGTTTATTTAATTAAGAGTGAATAAAGCTATAAGGTACGGCAGTACATATCTTTTATTCAAATTACATGAGGGATATGAAGATATGCATATGCTATATTTGCATATTGTACCAAATGAATGAATCAACAAGATTTCAAGGATATTCGATAAATTTCAAAAGTGCTTAGTTACTTTTATTTCTTTGCAAGGGATATGTATGTGTGTGTGTGTTATTTGGTTCAGCAACAAAGTAAAAATCAGAAAAGTAAGTGAAATAACATATTATAATTAAACTTTGCAATTAGAAAGGAATTATGGTAAACTGACCTTGTCATGTCTAACAAATGCACCTTCTATAACTAAAAACACTCACTCATTA
>CM063502.1:59288010-59343010 GCA_032207245.1 Pardosa pseudoannulata | reverse complement strand
ATCGAAAAAAAATCCTAGAAAACAGATCATAAGAGGGTTTAAGCTCTTTTAATGTGAACAGTGCTGACCTAAGTTATGTAAAACCTAAATATACCAAGTTTCAAAATCAGTAAAAATTGTTGGTTTTTACAGTACAGAGAAAGTACAGAGAAAATATACACACTTATACATAAATGTAAATATTCTAAGATTTTCTAATATTGCAAATTTAAGTAAATTAAGCTCAACTGAAAGTTGCTAATTAATTTAGATTTTAAAAAATTTAATATTCGATCATATTTAAAAAAAACAATTTTCCATCTGCTTAAGTATTTTAATTTAATGTATAATTTTTTTTTCTCCTTTGTACTTATCGTACATTTTCTGATACTGTAAATTTGTGTAAATCAAACAAAGTTTAAAATTCTTAATTTATGTCTATAAAAAATATTTTAAGTGTTTGTACTTGTGCTTAGTTTAAAAGGGATTCATTTAAGAAATTTTGCGGGATTTCATTCCTTTCTCCTTTAAAAAATATGGGAACAATAATGGTACTCAGCAGTGTTGTGTTTGATAAAATGTACGTTATAGTTCGCTAATAATAGCCCTTTATTGAATAAAATATTTGTATTAAAATTAAATGAAAATTTGAGTTCATTAATGTTGTATCTATTAACTGTCTTATCTATTGCTTATTATTAGTACTTGTTAAAAAAATTTCTTTTCATTTTTTCTTACTATTTTTGTACAAAACGGTGAGCGTGACCAAAAATATTGGTCTCTGCATTTCGCTACTAGAGTCCCTGGATTTCATTTCAACTCCTGGCATTGATATTGAATCAATATTAAAAAAAAACATCCTGTCAACTAGCTGTGCCTGGAAGTTTTAAATTATAGTTATATATTTTTAAGTGGCAGCATATCGTGTCCTAATTATTATTTGTACTAATGGTTCGCCAGGGAGGTTAAACACCTTTTTTTTCTGTTTCATTCCTTTCTCCTTTAAAATATGGGAACAATAATGGTACTCAGCAGTGTTTGTGTTTGAAAAAAAATATTCGCTAAACTTTCGTAACAATAGATATTTATATGAATAAATATTTGTAATAAATTAAAATGACAAATTTGAATGTTACTAATAATGCCTTTATTAAAAAGTTATACGTTATTAACTGTTGTATCTATTGCTTATTATTAGTACTTGTTAAAAATTTCTTTTCATTTTATCTACTATTTTACAAAAACGGAAGGTGACCAAAAATATTGGTCTCTGCATTTCATTACTAGAGTCCGTGGATTTCATTTCCACTCCTGGCATTGATATTGAATCAATATTAAAAAAAAACATCCTGTCAACTAGCTGTGCCTGGAAGTTTTAAATTATAGTTATATATTTTTAAGTGGCAGCATATCGTGTCCTAATTATTATCTGTACTAATAGTTCGCCAGGGAGGTTAAACGTTTTTTTTTTTTTTTTTTTGTTACATACCTTTCTACTTTAAAATATCGGAACAATAATGATACTTAGCAGTATTTGTGTTTGAAAAAAATATTCGCTACAATTATCTACAATTTTACAAGAACAGAATGTGACTAAAAATATTGGTTTCGCATTTCGTTACTATAGTCCGTGGATTTGAATTCCACTCCTGGCATGGATATTGAATCCATATTAAAAAACACATCCTGTGAACTAGTTGTGTCTGAAAGTTTTAAATTATAGCTATATATTTTTAAGTGTCAGCATATCGTGTCCTAATTATTATTTGTACTAATGGTTCACCACGGAGGTTAAATGCCTTTTTTTCTGTTACATACCTTTCTCCTTTAAAATATCGGAACAATAATGGTACTCAGCAGTCTTTGTGTTTGAAAAAGTATACGCTAAAGTTTCGTAATTATTATTTGTACTAATGGTTCACCACGGAGGTTAAATGCCTTTTTTTCTGGATTTCATTCCACTCCTGGCATGGATAAAATATTAACAATAATGGTACTCAGCAGTCTTTGTGTTTGAAAAAGTATACGCTAAAGTTTCGTAATTATTATTTGTACTAATGGTTCACCACGGAGGTTAAATGCCTTTTTTTCTGTTTCATTCCTTTCTCCTTTAAAATATCGGAACAATAATGGTACTCAGCAGTCTTTGTGTTTGAAAAAGTATACGCTAAAGTTTCGTAATTATTATTTGTACTAATGGTTCACCACGGAGGTTAAATGCCTTTTTTTCTGTTTCATTCCTTTCTCCTTTAAAATATCGGAACAATAATGGTACTCAGCAGTCTTTGTGTTTGAAAAAGTATACGCTAAAGTTTCGTAACAATAGATATTTATATGAATAAATATTTGTAATAAGTTAAATGAGAAGTTTGAATCTCCCTAATAATGTCAATATTAAAAAAATTATGCTTTATTAACTGTTGTATGTATTGCGTATTATTAGGTGTTAAAATATGTGATTTCATTTTATCTACAATTTTACAAGGACGGAAGGTGACTAAAGATATGTCTGCATGTCCTTTTTTGAATTCCACCCCTGGCATGGACTCTGAATCCATATTTAAAAAAATCCTGAAAATTTGTTGTGTCTGGAAGTTTTAAATTATAGTTATGCATTTTAAAGTAACATCATATCATGTCATAATAATATTTCTTACTAATGGTTAGACAGGAATATTAATCACAGTTTTTTTTCTATTTTATCCTTTCTCCTACAAAAAATCGGAGCAATAAGGGCACTCAAACAGCTTTTAAAAGTTATATACACAATATTGTTATTCGTAACAATACATTTTTTGTATAAATATAATAAGTTAATAATAGCCTATAATAAGTTAAAATAAGCAACTTCAATATCATTAATAATGATTTAATTAAAACAATATACGTTATTAACAGTTGTAACAGTTGCATCTATTGTTTATTATTATCTGTTAAAAAGGGTCATTTGATTTAGTGTACAATTTTAAAACGCCAGAAATATAGGGTGTTGCCTCATTACATAAGTCCGTGAGTTTGAATTGCATTCTAGGCTTAGATGTTGAATCTGTATAATTAAAAATCTCTTAAACACTAGTTGTGTCTTGAAATTTTAAACTATGGTTTTGTATTTTTTTAAGAGGCAGCATATCGTATGTTAATTATTATTTGTACTAATGGGTCGCTAGGAAGGTTAAACGCTCATTTTTTCTGCTTTATTCCTTTCTAAGATGGAATTTTCCTTCTTTCTTCCTTTGTAAGAAGGGTACTTAACACTGTTTTAAAAACAGTATATACCAAGGTTTTGTCACAATATATTTTCTTTTCAATAAATACTTATAGTAAATTAAAATAAGAAATTTGAATGTCACTAATCAGGCTTTTGTTAAAAAATTATATGTTATTAACAGTTGAAACTAATGTGTATTACTATTTGCTAAAAAGGGTCAATTGATTATATCTACAATTTTAAAGTACCCAAAAAGGACCGAATTTATAGGGTGTTTCCTTTCATTAGGAGTAAACAGGTTTTAATTCCATTCATAGCATGTATGTTGATCTAATATGAAAAAAAACTTCCTGAGAACAAATCATGTATCAGAAAGTTTAAATTTAGTCTTGTAGTTTAAAGTGGCAACATACCTTGTCCTAATTATTAATTATACTAATAGTTCGCCAGAAAGGTTAAAGGTATTTATTTTCTAATTTATTTCTTTCTCCTTCAAAATATTGGAGCAATAATGTTACCTGGCAGCGTTTTCTAAAGTATAAATTTAAATTGAGGATTTGAATGTTACTAATGATACGTAATTAACAATTGTATTTCTTGTGCATTGTTATTAAAAAATGAATTTAATTATAATCTGCCGTTTTAAAACACCAGACGATGAACGAATAAGTAATGCACTGCCTTTCGGTACTGGAGTCTGCAGGTTTGAATACCACTTTTGGTATTGCTGTTTCTAACCAATACCTTCAAACTTTAGGTTCCTTTATGGCAATCCCTCAAATTTAAAAACTTTGATTATATTACTCCAAACAGAAAGAAATACAATTCAGTATCAGTGTTTGTTCACCTAATTTGAAATACGAGCATTGATCTTCAAAAACGTTAATTAAGTTTATTTAATTAATGATGTAAAATACTATAATTGGTAATAATATGTATTAGTTATTCATTTCATTAGCATTACGTTAATAATTATTAGGAAATTTGTACCGATATATATCTTCATATTTTCTAAAATTCTCAAATCAAATTGGACACGGTTATACTTGTTTTCTCTTTATTTCCTCATTTCTTAGTTTCTAAATATACAATTGTGTACCTTATAAAAATTCTATTACATTTATGTTTTTAACAAAAACATGTATTTTTTTATTAATTAGTTTTAGAATCCTTTTTTTAGTATTTTAAATGTAATGGAAAAAGATTATCTCTGTTTTCGGTAATTATTAGGAAAGATGTACCTATATATATCGTCATATTTTCTAAAATTCTGAAATCAAATTGGACACCGTTATACTTATTTTCTCTTCTAGTGTGGTTTTCTCTTTATTTTCTCAATTCTTAGTTTCTAACTATACAGTTACGTACCTTATAAAAATTCTATTACATTTAGGTTTTTAAAAAAAAATGTATGTTTTTTTTTTGTTAACTAGTTTTAGAATCCTTAGTTTAGTATTTAAATGTAAGGGAAAAGGATTATCTCTGTTATCGATAATTATTGGGAAAGATGTACCTATATATATCTTCATATTTTCTAAAATTCTGAAATCAAATTGGACGCTGTTATACTTATTTTCTCTTCTAGTGTGGTTTTCTCTTTGTTTCCTTATTTCTTAGTTTCTAACTATATAATTGCGTACCTTATAAAAATTCTATTACATTTAGGTTTTTAACAAAAACATGTATGTTTTTTTTTTGTTTGTTAACTAGTTTTAGAATCCTTGGTTTAGTATTTTAAATGTAAGGGAAAAGGATTATCTCTGTTATCGGTAATTATTAGGAAAGATGTACCTATATATATCTTCATATTTTCTAAAATTCTGAAATCAAATTGGACACCGTTATACTTATTTTCTCTTCTAGTGTGTTTTTCTCTTTATTTTCTCATTTCTTAGTTTCTAACTATACAGTTGCGTACCTTATAAAGATTCTATTACATTTAGGTTTTTAACAAATAGATTTTTTTGTTGTTAAGTAGTTTTAGAATCCATAGTTTAACATTTTAAATGTAAGGGAAAATGATTATTTCTGTTATCGGTAATTATTAGGAAAGATGTACCTATATATATCTTCATATTTTCTAAAATTCTGAAATCAAATTGGACACTGTTATACTTATTTTCTCTTCTAGTGTGGTTTTCTCTTTCTTTCCTTATTTCTTAGTTTCTAACTATTCAGTTGCGTACATCATGAAAATTCTATTACATTTAGCTTTTTTAACAAAAAGATGTATGTTTTTTTTTGTTACTAGTTTTAGAATCCCTGGTTTAATATTTTATTTGTGAAGGAAAATGATTATCTCTGTTATCGATAATTTATTCACCTTTTTAAAAGTGGTCTGGGTGGGTTGTTTCAGCTTTATACGTGGACAAATAAGAATCAAAAAACGAGAAAAAAAAATCTAAACGTTTACAAGTTTTAAGCATTTTACTTTGTTTTAAAGATTAGTTAGGATCAATGCTTTCCTCAACCCAAAGTCGTCGGGGCGTACACTTTAGAAACAACAGGTCAAATCAGCTTCTGAAGATTTTGCAACATTTCGCGGAACCCTGTAAAGACACTTTCTGCTGAAACACGATGTGCACTTAGGAAATCTCTGCACTAAAGAAAAAAAATCTATAAATTAATATTTTAATCACTGTTTACGAGCTTGGGAATGATCAAATCTAGGAAAATGAAACCCTGTAAAGATGAAGGTCAGCTTCAGTGTTTACGTTAACTTTTTGTTCATCTCAATTATGACTTTTGCTAATCGCTAGCGTTGAAGAACTGTAATTTTTTTTTTACTTTCTTGTTTTTAATTATCAGATTGGAATCATGCAAATTCGGCAAAATATCATAAAAGCAGTAAGTTAAAGATGAAGGATGTGTTTCGCAAATAATTTGTAAGAAAAAAGCATTTTGTGGGTATAAATATAGAATTAAATTCTGAGAACAGTTATACTATTCATTGAATTTGGAACTCGAAGAATATTTAATTATACAGATGTAAAATTCCAGAGATTGGTCATGGCAAATCACAGCTGGTGAAAGTGTTGCTCTACTGCAATAATTGCGAAACTGCTTTAACATTACTTTATTTAAAATATTTTCCCATGACTTTAAACCTTTTCATTTCGACTAATATTACGTAAGGGCCATATCGTTGCAAATATTTTATTTTATGAGTTTATGTTTGAAATATCCAGTGGTATTTTTCTGCTAGTTTATAAGCTTTTCTAATTGAAACTAGACAACAATATAACTTGCTATTAAAAAGGAAAAGTTGAGGGATAATTGTGTCATAGTATTACAGTATGAAGTGTTGATAGTATTACAGTATTATTCCACACTTTTGGAAAAACGCTTCCAAAGTTGTGCATAGTTAGAAACATTGAGCATAAACTGCTTTTAAATTTCTACCTTCATCAGATGAATACCAAGCTTATAGGATGGTGCATTTTAATAATTATGTCTGTAATTTCTATTGCATTTTCAACCATTCCATCACTAGCGTAGATACTTGAAGGCATTAGAAATCATCTTTTCGATAGTAGAGCTTTGTTTTGTTACCTTTGGCTAATAAGCACTTATAAAAGAATATTGCTTAAAAATAGAATATTTCATACGCCGATAATTATTTTATGAAAACCATTTGCAGTAGAGGTTCCCAACCTTAACTAGACCAACGCCTCAATGTTAAGAAAAAAATGCTCAGGCTCACCACTTTCTATACTAGTAAATCATACCAAATACTAAAATATAGTTGCGCAATATTTATATCAATTACATCTACTTCACATCCATCAATTGTCAAAAAAAAACTGTTTGTTAAAAACAATAAAAATGTGTATAAAATCAATAAGAAAAAAAGAATGACATGGTTAAGGCTATTGAGGTTTCAGTGACATTCCTTTTTTTAGGCAGTCAACTAGCACTAAGCCCATGCTTAACCAAATAATATGTAGAAAAGGCAGTTAAATTTTTGTACTCTGAACTCAGGAGTGGCCAATCTTTGGCCCAAAGTGGAATTCATGAAATTTGTAATTGGATACGATATCGTATTCTTTATAGTAAATAGGATATTTTTCTATTGGTTTATTGATCCATTTTATAGATATCATATATATTTTTATAGATATTATATCTCCTGTACGCATCCTCCACTGTCTTAACCCCCCTCGTTTGCATCTAAACCCGTTAAAGCCCCTATGAAAAACTTCATTGTCCACTGGGGGACAGTAACACTCCCGTTGGGAACCTATGAAATACAGAGAGATTAAAAAAATGTTTGAAAACTTTAACAGATGATAGGTCATACCAATAAAAGCAATTTTCATCAAAGAATACGTGGTCTTAAATGAAATTCAAGCAGCTTTGGTGCATTTCAAAATGTCCTCACATCAAACGTTAAAACGATTTTAGTAAGACAATGAATACCTGAAACTTTAACTTTTTTGGTTCAGTACATTTTTAATCATCGTTTAGCCAAGACTTGAGTTCGCAGTCTTTATCAATAGTAAGAAAAATTTTCTCCTATAAAGTTTAAAAAATGAAACACGTTAAATTCAAATCTTCATTCAACTTTAGTACGAGACGCTGGCTTATACAAAAAGTACATTTATTTTATTAAAGTTAAGGCATTATAAACATCAACAGCTTTAAAATATAATTTTTAAACTAATTAACTTCACTTTATATTTTTATCATTATTTAAAGACAAAAAAAAAACTGTAAGAAATTACATTGAACGTAAATGAACTTTAAAGATAAAAGATGTTAATTTCTAATAACTGTAAAATAGTATTTTATTAAGACTAAAATATTTTACCCATATGCGTAAGATGGCCTTTAAGCAATTATGCAAAAAAATGACCTCACCCGGATCTGAATTTATGACTTAACGCGCGTTTTTCGTTCCTGCGTAACGAGTATATTTAAGCGCGAAAAGTAGAAACGAGCGAAGTGTGGAAAAGGATTTAAAGTAGACTTTTAAGCAAACTCTCTTCTCTCTTTCTCTTCACTCTTCTTCACGGCTAAGCAGTCAGCGATCGCCGGACCGGAAAAACGTTTTTCCTGACTCTTATGGTGGGAAAATACAACATTAGGCTCCCACCTGCTTGTTTGCCAGCACAAAAAAAAGAAGAAAAAAATAGAACACAAACTTCAACGAAAATACTTTTTTATTGTTTTGGGGGAATCGAATATTGTTGCCCCCATATACCGTTGCTTTTTGCTCTTTAACAGTTTTTATTTCGCCTACAGAGCTAGAAAATAACTTGATTGAATTATTTTTTCTTACAGTTAAAATCGTTTTGTGGGCGACTGAAAGTGCTAAGTGTTCCCTTTTACCTTTATTTTATTCTTGCCGTACATTTTGCTGCTTTTTTTTAAGCAACTGTTTTTTTAACGAACGTGAAAATGTCTCTTCAAGTATTTGGGAAGTTTTGATAGCAAAAAATAAATTAGTAAAAATTTATGTAAAAGGGAATTTTGTGGTATTCCTTTTGCTCGTAGAGCAAAATATCGTGCATTTCATTATTTAAAAGTCATACATTGAAATGAATTAATTGTTTTTAATGATAAATTGAAGTTGTTATTGGATTTCATTATTGTCATTAGTTTACGTAACATTCAAGTATGTTTGAATTTAATTATAATTAGTTGAAAAATTTTTAAGTATTTTTTAATCTGCTCTTTAAAAAATATTCTTAAATAATAAGACATTTTTATTTGTGAATATACTAATTAGTATTGATAATTACTATAGCGTGGCAAAATCATCTTAAAAGTGAAAATATGTTTTAAAATATTTATAATTTTTAAACATTAGCCATAGGCTCTTGTTAATTTTTTAAAAAAATTTCTTATTAGCTGACATAACCTTTTAAATTCTTATATATTACATGTATCTCACCAAAATGTTTTTCATGCAATATTTGAGACCGTCTGTACAATTTGAAAGATATAAGTTTAAGAAAAGGAAAAGGACGGAGAAAATATTAATAAATTAAATATCCTAGAATTACCCAAAGAATTTTATTTCATCAAAATAAATACGTTTTAAATATGCGAAGTATGGAATGTCCATTAATAACATGTTTTCGCAACGGTTCTATTTTCTTCTAACCAGAAGACCTAAATGAAGTTGTTATTCGATTTCATTATTGTCATTAGTTTACGTAATATTCAAGTATATTTGAATTTAATTATAACTAGTTGCTAAAATTTTTAAGTATTTTTTAACCTGCTCTTTAAAAAATATTCTTAATAAGACATTTTTATTTGTAAATATACTAATTAGTATTGATAATTATTATAACTTGGCAAAATCATCTTAAAAGGGAAAATATGTTTTAAAATATTTATAATTTTTAAACATTAGCCATAGGCTCTTGTTAATTTTTAAAAAAAATTCTTATTAGCTGACATAACCATTTAAATTCTTATATATTACATGTGTCTCACCAAAATGTTTTTCATGCAATATTTCAGACCATCTGTACAATTTGAAAGGTATAAGTTTAAGAAAAGGAAAAGGACGGAGAAAATATTAATAAATTAAATATCCTAGAATTATCCAAAGAATTTTATTTCATCAAAATAAATACGCTTTAAATATGCGAAGTATGGAATGTCCATTAATAACATGTTTTCGCAACGGTTCTATTTTCTTCTAACCAGAAGTTCTAAATGAAGTTGTTATTCGATTTAATTATTGTCATTAGTTAACGTAATATTCAAGTATATTTGAGTTTAATTATAATTAGTTGCTAAAATTTTTAAATATTTTTTAATCTGCTCTTTAAAATATATCCTTTAATAAGACATTTTTATTTGTAAATATACGAATTAGCATTAATAATTACTATAACTTGGCAAAATCATCTTAAAAGTGAAAATATGTTTTAAAATATTTATAATTTTTAAACATTAGCCATAGGCTCTTGTTAATTTAAAAAAAAATTCTTATTAGCTGACATAACCATTTAAATTCTTATATATTACATGTGTCTCACCAAAATGTTTTTCTCGCAATATTTGAGACCGTCTGTACAATTTGAAAGATATAAGTTTAAGAAAAGGAAAGGGATGAAGAGAATATTAATAAATTAAATATCCTAGAATTATCCAAAGAATTTTATTTCATCAAAATAAATACGTTTTAAATATGCGAAGTATGGAATGTCCATTAATAACATGTTTTCGCAACGGTTCTATTTTCTCCTAACCAGAAGGCCTAAATGACCATTCAAGAGAGTTGGTATTTTCTGAAGAGCTTTTTTGATGAACACCAATCGGCTGAGATAGCCATGTGGAAAAATAAGCTCTTGACATCTGGATTTCGGCTCTTCTTTGATGTTATCGAGATGGGGTCAATATCTGTTCTCCGAGTAATTGGATGAGAGGAATCTAAAAGCAGAGTTTGGAGGCGAGAAAATAGCCATTCTCTTTGTAATTTGTTTTTAAATACCGTTTTGACAGCTGTATAGTTTTCTGGGAACTGTTTAAATCCGTGAAATTCAACCACAAACATAAAATGTGTTATCTGGAATTATGGTCAGATGTACTTTCTTTTTTATTCATATCTCATTTATACTGATAGTTATACAGATTTGCGTCTGTCTATGAATTTCCTTGAAATATTGACAATAATTTTTAAACTGCAGCTGTAATAAATTTAAAAAACATTTCATTTACTTCCATACTATAACAATAATATTGTTACATATTACTTCATTAGGGACGAATTTTTTTGTTATTTTTTGTCAACCTGATGACATCTTATACATGCATAATGTACCTTTTTCTACAGCTGTATAGCTTTTAGGGCTCTTTTTTAATTCGTAAAGTCAAAAAACAGGTGTAAAATTTTGTTATCTAAATCTATGGTGAGTTAAAAATATTTATATTTTCATTAGTATCTTATTTACACTGATGTTGATATTGATTTACTTATTAATCGTCTTTGAGTTTCATTGAAATATGGAAAATTTTTCAAAACTTCAGTGGTAATGTTTTTTTTTTGTTTTGTTTTTGAACACTACGGTCTACTTTTTGCAACACGAGGGCTAATGAGACCGGGATCTACTGCTTAAAGCCGATTCCGAACGGCTGGGAACATCCATGCCATAGTGGGATTCGAACCCACAAACTCCGGTTCCGAAGGCAGCACCCTAAATATTCGGCCATTGTTCGACTCGGTGGTAATGTCTTAGATAGCTTTGCATTTTTATCCATACTTATACAAATATCCCTTCACTAGAATATAGCCCGACATATGACGGGATCATTAACATTTTTTATTTTCCAGGATTTTAAGTACTCTATGAGGCAAGTAAAAATATGGTTTGTTTTTTGGCTGAGAATTATCTTGCAAAAAAAAGTAATCAATAATCAAATTTAAAATTATCATATATGTACCTAATATATTATTTAAGCCAAATATAAAAAAAAAATTATTTATGTTATTTCTAAGTTCACGGATAAAATTCATGAAAATAATGCAGACGATATTTAAATAATTTAAAATAAGAAATGTTTAAATGAGATGGTTAAAGGAATAACGTCATAATGCTAGAAAAAAAATGTTATTTTTACTTATTTATTATGTGACAAATTTTATCGCCTGCTCTTAACAGGGGAAAATAGGGCATGAAATAATGGCATAAAATGCTAGAAAAGAGGAGAAGGGGTGGATTTCGAACGTTGCTAACCCTAACTTGTCAAGAATCCAATATGGGTGCCTCTATCCATTCCAGGTTCAACGGCTTCATAAATTCGCGGACAGATGGGCAGATAACTTAGGCTATTATTATATAGGGGATAATAATTTTCTAATGCTGATTATGATTCTAAATAATAAACTCATTTGCTTTTTGTTTGAAGTGCTAAGACCTCGTCATCACAAGTTTGAGTTGCCTGTGTTATAAACTATTTTCGAGATAATTTTCAAACATTTTATTTTGTCTGTTTCAGAAAGACCACTTTTTTCTACTTCGAGATATTAACTTGAAATATGGACGATATAGGTAACGCCGATATCATTATAGATTTTTCTAATATATGCTTGGAATTTTTAAAATAAGTGATAATGACGTCATAAAGCTAGAAAAAAAATGTTATTTTTACCTATTTATTATCTGATAAATTGATAAATTTAATCGCTTGCTCTTAGCATATGAAATTAGGGCTTGAAATTAAACTCTCGAAAAGGGGGGAAGGAATGGATTTCCAACTTCTTAAAGACGACGGTATTTTTTGCTATGACATGAAGCATATTTATACCAATTTATTTTAGAATCGGATATCGATAGTTTAGGAGAACATAAACTTTACTCGCTTTGAATTTTGCTAACCCTGACTCCTCAAGAATCCAATATGGATACCTCTATCCATTCCTGGTCCAAAAGCATCATAAATTCTAGGACAGACGGACAGATAACTTAGGCTTTTATTATATAGCGGATATGTTACTACTCGTTAGAGAAAACCTTCCTATGAATCTTCGTTATTTTTATTTAACCTGATGGAATCTTATGCTTACATAATGTGCATTTTTGATGGCTGTATATTTTTTAAGTATCATTTTTAATTCGTTAATCCAATCACATATAAAAATTTACTACCTAAAGTTACGGTAAATGTAGTATACTCCTATTTCATTAGTAACTCATTTACACTGATACTGATACAGATTTACATGTAGTCGTCTTTGAGTTTCCTTGAAATACAGACTTTTTTTAACTGAAGTTGTAACAACCTAGAAAAATTTCATTCACTAGCATACTATAACAATGTATTCGTCATATGTTACTACTCATCAGAGACAAAATTTTTATGAGTCTTCGTTATTTTCATTCAACCCGATGGCATCCTATGCATACATAATGTACCTTTCGAAAATTCCAACTTAATAGTTAAGTCACGACTAGTCAATATATAAACAGGGGAAAAGGCTGTTGGGGGCCCCTCCCGAAAGTGTTTTTTCAGGCTAAGTGTCTGCGCAGTAGCACTGCTGCTTTCATTCATAACTAGGCAATATTGTTAAGTCCAGCTATTGCGTGACAATGTTAGGTTTATTTCCAGCGGGGTTAATAAATGGCGTAAATGCATCATAAATGTCTGAGACATTTACTCATTAGTGAGTGGCTCTATAAATTTTAATGAAATTGAAAAGGAGAAAGAGTTTTAATTTATTACTCATTCACGTAAAGTATCTTTTTCCAGTATGAATTACTACTAAGTTTTCTAAGTACCACGCGTAAATGTCTTATTTGAATACTTGTATAAAACATTCCCTGACAATTTTCAAGGCAAGGTATTTGTGCAGTATCACTTCAGATTTCGTTCATAACTAAACAATATTATTAAATTTAGCTATCGCGTGACATAGTTAGGTGTATTTCTGCAGTGTTAATAAAAGGAGTAAAGGCATAAAAATTTCTGAGAAATTTATTCATTAGTAAGTAGTTAAATAAATTTAAATGAAACTAAAGATGTAAAAGTGCTTTAATTTAATATTTATTCATGTAGAGTATCTTTTTTCCATTTTAAATTACTACAATGTTTTCTAAGTACCATGCGTTAATTTCTGATTTGAATATTCATATAAAAATTCCGTGAAGTTTTTCCAATCTAAATATTTGTCCAGTAACATTGCTGGTTTCATTCATAACTAAATAATATTATTAAATCTAGCTACAGCGAGACAATGTTAGATGCATTTTTTCTGGGGTTAATAAATAGAGTAAATCCATAATAAATGCCCGGAGCATTTACTCATTAGTGTGCTGAGTAGCTCTATAAGTTTAAATGAAAATGAAAGTGTTTTAATTTGTTTTGAATTAACAAGAAATCCTTTTACCAGTTTTTAAATTGCTACAGAATTTTTTAAGTACCATGCGTAAATTTCTGGTTTAATATTTCTGATATAAAATATTTCAGGAAATGTTTTATATCCGTAGAAAATATTTTCTGAAATTTTTCAGTTTAGTTGTCTGAACAGAAGCACTTCAGCTATTATTCACAACTACATAATATTGTTCAGTCCGATACATTTACTCATTAGTGAGTAGCTCTATAAATTTATATAAAACTGAAAAAGAGAAAGTGTATTTATTTCTCATTAATTACAAAGAGTATCACCAATATTTATTAAATAACATATTTAAATTTCTGGTTTGTATTTCCTGAAATTTTTCAGCCTAGTTGTCTGCACAGAAGCACTTCAGCTATTATTCACAACTACGTAATACTGTTCAGTCCGACACATTTACTCATTAGTGAGTAGCTCTATAAATTAAAATAAAACTGTAAAAGAGAAAGTGTATTTCTTTATCGTTCATTTACAAAGAGTATCTTTTACCAACTTAAATTGCTACAAAATTTATTAAATAACATATTTAAATTTCTGGTTTGTATTTCCTGAAATCTTCTACAATTTCTGTGAGAAATTTGGGGGAACAGATTATGATATACATCTAAATTTAACCAATACAATAAAGTTGACCCGTAAAGACTTACTACTTAATATATTTTTAACCTAAAATCAATAAATAAAATTATATTCATTCGGAATTTTTTATTGGACCAAATTCTTATTTTAATCATTAAATTATTTATAATTTGATATAAAAAAATAAATTTATATTATATTTATGGCATAAATATAAACCTAAACTTGCCAACCACAAAGTTGAAAATTTTAACAAACATATTCACACACACACACACACACACACACACACACACATATATATATATATATATATATATATATATATATATATATATATATATATATATAACCATAATCATGTATAATTTACTTGCATAAAATAGGCAAATTCACATACTTCTTTCAGTATACCTACCAATAAATGCTTTCGGACAACTTTGAATCTCTTTTTGTTCCCTTTAATGCATGTTGCACGATTTGTACAATTCATAATCTCACCGCAGACTAATGATTAATAATCATACATATCCATTGAAAACTTTGAAAACAGAAAAAACGTAATGCAGCAATATAAATGTAATTATGGAAATCATTTTGAACAATGCTCTTGTTTTTTCGACTAGCCCTAAGTTAAGGCCTTTTTTAAAAAAAGTAGTAGATGAATTTACATACGTTTTTTTTTTTTATCTTAAATTGAAGTTGCTATTTCTTCATTGTCGATTTAGGTGACCTTTACAGCTTCTTGATACACCTGTTCTATCTACACTCATGTATATCTACTTTCATATGCATAGATACAGAATAGCTAAAGTAGTATACATGTTTCCAAATTTTAACTTTATGCTTTGACAATGTATATTTTCAGATCATGTGAATTGATATGTGCATTAGTTTGGAACGTGGTTATATGGAAAAAAATATTATTAATCGGAACCTACCTATGCAGAAGAGATGTTCTATGGTACGGAAATAAGAGAGAAAAATAATTTTCAAAATTATTTCAAAATTTAATATTGTCACAAAGGGGTTGAATTTTTCGAAACAAAAAATGGAAAAAGACTTAATTTTGATTAAATGATTTTAGACACAAAATAATTATTTTTGTACAATGTAGTTAAGGAAAAGTGCTGATTACTGATTAATCAGTAGTATAATGTACATTGTAACATTTTATACGCTAGTTTTCTATCCTTCTCTCTGCACTGTCAAATCAATCCTATACAAGCTTTTTTCCATCTTCGAATTTATAATCCCCCCTCTCCATAATTTAGAAGCGGTACATAGAATTGTCTCCACGTGATACGACTCTACCACCTAGGATATACTGATGTTTTTTGTTTTATTTTAACCATTCTAATGTGTCCTTCTTTTTATAATAAATTTTATAAGTACTTAACCCGTAATTTCACAAGATGTTTTTTCAAAGATTTTTTAATTTTGATTTCTGTTATCTCATGTTTTTATAGACATTAGAATCTCTGTAAAATAAACAAAAAAATATATATCATTTTCCATTTTTGAGATAAATTAATGTCCGCTGTGTCGAACACTGACAATTATGTTATATAGTAGTTATGAATATTCATGTCCTATGTAGCGGACTTAGCCAAATTAAGAGTTAAATTCCTGTTTCCCTTAAACAAAAATTACTTTGACTTTTTATCATAAAAATTAGTATACATGTTTCTAAGTTTTAACTTTATGCTTCGACAATGTATATTTTCAGATCATGTGAATCAATATGTGCATTAGTGTGGATAGCGGTTATATGGGAAAAAATAGTATTAATCGGAACCTACTTATGCAGAAAAGATGTTCTATGGTAAAAATAATTTTTCAAATTTTTTCAAAATATAATATTTTCACAAAGGAGTTGAATTAAAAAAAACAGAAAAAGACTTAATTTTGATTAAATGATTTTAGACACAAAATAATTATTTTTGTACAATGTAGTTAAGGAAAAGTGCTGATTACTGATTAATCAGTAGTATAATGTACATTGTAACATTTTATACGCTAGTTTTCTATCCTTCTCTCTGCACTGTCAAATCAATCCTATACAAGCTTTTTTCCATATTCCGCTTTATCACCCCCTCTCTCCATAATTTCGAAGCGGTACATAGAATTGTCTCCACGTGATACGACTCTACTACCTAGAATATACTGATTTTATTTTTTTTATATTTGTGTCTTCTTTTTATAATAATTTTTTATAAGTACTTACATTCCTGTTTCACTTAAACAAAAATTAAAATTACTTTGACTTTTATCATAAAAAGTGGTATACATGTTTCCAAATTTTAACTTTATGCTTCGACAATGTATATTTTCAGATCATGTGAATCAATGTGTACATTAGTGTGGATCGCGGTTATGTGGAAAAAAATATTATTAATCAGAACCTACCTATGCAGAAAAGATGTTCTATGGTACGGAAATTAGATAGAAAAATATTTTTTTAATTATTTCAAAATTTAATATTGTCACAAAGGGGTTGAATTTTCGAAAAAAAAAATTAAAAAAGACTTAATTTTGATATATGATTTTAGATTTAAAATAATTATTTTTCTACAATACAGTAAAGGAAAAGTACTGATTACTGATTAATCCGTAGTATAATGTACACTGCAACATTTTATACACTAGTTCTCTATACTTCTCTCCACACCGTCAAATCAATCCAAGATTTTTTTTATCTTCGGCTTTATCTTCCCTCCTCTCCTTAATTTAGAAGCGGTACATAGAACTGTCTCCACGTGATACGACTTTACCACCTAGGATATACTAATGTTTTTTTTATTATTTGTAACCATTTAAAATGTGTCCTCTTTTTATAATAAATTTTTATAAGTACTTAAATTCCTGTTTCACTTAAACAAAAATTACTTTGACTTTTTATCATAAAAAGTAGTATACATGTTTCCAAATTTTAACTTTATGCTTCGACAATGTATATTTTCAGATCATGTGAATCGATGTGTGCATTAGTGTGGATCGCGGTTATATGGAAAAAATATTATTAATCGGAACCTACCTATGCAGAAGAGATGTTTTATGGTACGGAAATTGGAGAGAAAACTAGTTTTTAAAAATTAATTCAAAATTTAATATTGTCACAGAGGGGTTGAATTTTCAAAAAAAAAATGAAAATGACTTAATTTTGATTAAATGATTTTAGATTTAAAATAATTATTTTTCTACAATGCAGTAAAGGAAAAGTGCTGGTTACTGATTAATGAGTAGTATAATGTACACTGCAACATTTTATACACTAGTTCTCTATTCTTCTCTCCGCACCGTCAAATCAATCCAAGATTTTTTTTATCTTCGGCTTTATCTTCCCTCCTCTCCTTAATTTAGAAGCGGTACATAGAACTGTCTCCACGTGATACGACTTTACCACCTAGGATATACTAATGTTTTTTTTTTTTTTTTTTTTTTTTTTTCTTTTGTAACCATTTAAAATGTGTCCTCTTTTTATAATAAATTTTTATAAGTACTTAAATTCCTGTTTCACTTAAACAAAAATTACTTTGACTTTTTATCATAAAAAGTAGTATACATTTTTCCAAATTTTAACTTTATGCTTCGACAATGTATATTTTCAGATCATGTGAATCGATGTGTGCATTAGTGTAAATCGCGGTTATATGGAAAAAATATTATTAATCGGAACCTACCTATGCAGAAGAGATGTTTTATGGTACGGAAATTGGAGAGAAAACTAGTTTTTAAAAATTAATTCAAAATTTAATATTGTCACAGAGGGGTTGAATTTTCAAAAAAAATGAAAATGACTTAATTTTGATTAAATGATTTTAGATTTAAAATAATTATTTTTCTACAATGCAGTAAAGGAAAAGTGCTGGTTACTGATTAATGAGTAGTATAATGTACACTGCAACATTTTATACACTAGTTCTCTATTCTTCTCTCCGCACCGTCAAATCAATCCAAGATTTTTTTCATTTTCGGCTTTATTTCTCCCCCCCTCTCCTTAATTTAGAAGCGGTACATAGAACTGTCTCCACGTGATACGACTTTACCACCTAGGATATACTAATGTTTTTTTTTATTATTTGTAACCATTTAAAATGTGTCCTCTTTTTATAATTAATTTTTATAAGTACTTAAATTCCTGTTGCACTTAAACAAAATTTACTTTGACTTTTTATCATAAAAATAAGTATACATGTTTCCAAATTTTAACTTTATGCTTCGTCAATGTATATTTTCAGATCATGTGAATCAATGTGTGCATTAGTGTGGATCGCGATTATATGGAATAAAAATATTATTAATCGGAACCTACCTTTGCAGAAAAGATGATCTATGGTACTGAAATTAGAGAGAAAAATATTTTTTTTTAATTATTTCAAAATTTAATATTGTCACAAAGGGGTTGAATTTTTGAAAAAAAAATAGAAAAGACTTAATTTTGATTAAATGATTTTAGACTTAAAATAATTATTTTTCTACAATGTAGTAAAGGAAAAGTACTGATTACTGATTAATAAGTAGTATAATGTACACTGCAATATTTTATACCCTAGTTCTCTATCCTTCTCTCCGCACCGTCAAATCATTCCTATACAAGATTTTTTCCTTATTCCGCTTTATCCCCCCTCTCCATAATTTAGAAGCCGTACATATAATTTTCTCTACGTGATACGACTCTACCACCTAGGATATACTGTTTTTTTAACCATTTAAAATGTATTTTCTTTTTATAATTAATTTTTATAAGTACTTAAATTCCTGTTTCCATAAAAAGTAGTATACATGTTATGTATACATGTTAACTTTATGCTTCGACAATGTATATTTTTAGATCATGTGAATCAATATGTGCATTAGTTTGGAACGCGGTTTTATTAAAAAAATATTATTAATCGGAACCTACCTATGCAGAAAAGATATTCTATAGTATGGAAATTAGAGAAAAAAATAATTTAAAAAAATTATTTCAAAATTTAATATTGTCACAAAGGGGTTACATTTTCGAAAAAAAATAATGGAAAAAGACTTAATTTTGATTAAATGATTTTAGATTCAAATTAATTATTTTTCTACAATGTAGTTAAGGAAAATTGCTTATTACTGATTAATCAGTAGTATAATGTACATTGTAGCATTTTATACCGTAGTTCTCTATCCTTCTCTCCGCACCGTCAAATCAATCCTATTCAAGCATTTTTCATCTTCGGCTTTATCCTCTCCCCCCTCTCCATAACTTAAAAGTGGTACATAGAATTGTCTCTATGTGATACGACTCTACCACCTAGGATATACTGAGGATTTTTTTTTGTAACCATTTAAAATGTGTCCTCTTTTTATAATAAACTAGCCTATAGCCCGTCATATGACAGGATTAGTAAAATTTTTAATTTTCCAGAATTTAGCATAATTTGTAAGCATAATTTTAACTTTAAGCTTCGACATTGTATAGTTTCAGATCATGTTAATCAATATGTGTATTAGTGTGGATCGCGGTTATATGTAAAAAAATATTATTAATTTGAGCCTAACTATGCAGAAAAGATGTTGTATGGTGCGGAAATTAGAGAGAAAAATAATTTTTAAAATTTATTTCAAAATTTAATATTGCCACAAAGGGGTTAAATTTTCGAAAAAATATGGAAAAAGACTTAAAGTTGATTAAATAGTTTTAGACTCAAAATAATTATTTTTCTACAATATAGTTAAGGAAAAGTGCTGATTACTGATTAATGAGTAGTATAATGTACATTGCAACATTTTATACCCTAGTTCTCTAACCTTCTCTCTGCACCGTGAAATCATTCCTATACAAGATTTTTTCCATATTCCGCTTTATCCCCCCCTCTCCATAATTTAGAAGCGGTATATAGAATTGTCTCCACGTGGTACGACTCTACTACCTAGGATATACTGATGTGTTTTTTTTTTTTTTTTTTTTTTTTTTTTTTTTTTTTTTTTTTTTTTTTTTTTTTTTTTACTAGCACTAGCACTAAATATGTATCTCTAAAATAAGAGTTTAAAAAGGAATGGCTATTTTACATTACTTATGAGTAGCTGATTTTGGGATAAATAATCAATCTCATTTAATTACGTTTAAACATTAAAACAGTTTGTTATTGTGCTGTTTTGTTTACGTATGTTATGAAAATCGGCATTTGTATTACCGAATGAAAGTATTTGACAATATTTTCTAACTATCGAATTTTATCAATTTTACTCATTTATTCAAAAAAAGTGTATAAAGGTTTCTTGTATATTTTAGACTATTCCTAAAGTTAGAAAAATATGCTCATTCAAATTATAGAATCCTTTCGCTATAGTTGCTTTAGTGATAAATTTTTTATGAGTATTTATGAATTTTATTTTATGAATTTTTTTAATGAATTTTGTTTTATGAATTTCATTTTATTTATTTATTTTTTAAATTTAAGCGACTTAATACTTAATTAGTAAATAAGAAATATCATTGACTATATAGTTTGTGCTTCTCAAATTTCATTGTTTATTCATCAGTTTTTGTAGAATAACTTCCTATTCTTCCTATTCTGGCCGAATAATGTTAATCATTGTGAAATGCTCAATACATGATCAAATCATTGGTAGTATACTTCAATGACTGTGTCATTTACATCAAAGTCCTAAATATATCTTTACAAAAATTCATTTCGTTACAAAGTAATTCCTTATTGCGATTTCTGTTTCAACCTAAACTCCTTGATTAATTTCAAACATGATATATTGAAAATCAATATATATGCAATAATTCCTTTAATCGGTTGACGTACACTGTTTAGTCAAAAACATTAGTTAAATTGCCATTTGTCATATGTTTATAATAGTTGTAGTATCATAATAAAATTTAGGTAGAAAAGCTGTTTTTTTAATGGCATCTCTTTTAATTCTGCATATTGTTACATAATAGTTGCGTTTAATTCAAATACACATGTAGTAAATGAAACACATTCTTTTTTGTACTTGTAAATGACAAAAGTTTTAATGCATGCGTTCACTGCAAAAATATTTTATGTCATTTTTAACAGAATGATCTAGATATAAAAAAAACTTAACTATATAGCTGCTCCTCTATAATTATTCTAACTTGTAAAAATTCCAGTTATATACTGCCTATGATACAAAGCCATAAATAACGTTTCTAAAGATACACTTCTAATAAATTATTCGTCTGACAATACACATTTAGATATAAAAACAAATAATTTTTCTTCCTCTCTTGACGTACATATCTGCTATACATTATTATTTAATCTCAAACAAAATCTCTTCCGAATGAAAAATGTTTAAAGATTAACTTTTAATTTGTGCATTTCAAAAATTGACAACATTATTGAACTTTTCCTGTGATATATTTCTCCCCCAAAACCTGTCTTTATCCAGATCATCTGAAAGCCAAAAAACCATCGGCGGCCCATCTGGCAGACCCAGGCAGAAATTATTACATCCTACCGTTTTTCAGCTCGTTTCGGAAACCAATTACAATTTGATTTATACTGCTGATTTAAGGTGCAAATCATTTCGCGAACCTGCTTTCAAAAAACTGTATGTCATTTCTGGACCTTCCCTTTTTTTTACTCTCTCTCTCTCTCTAGCCCCAGTTTGGGCATTATTTTTTGTTCCCCCTCACGGCCATTTCTGCTCATGAAAATTCAGAACGCGATTTTGGCTCATAGTCGTGAGAAAATCGAAATGGCAGAATAACCAGAATGCTATCGTCTTGATGCAAATTCTTTCTCTTTTTTTCTTTTTTCAGCCATCCTGTCCATTGCTCTCATTACAGAGCAACCGGGAGGGGAGGGTTTAAAACCATTAAGAAAACACGACTGAGAAGAGTCCATGTGGGCCCAGATAATGCCTCGATTTTGCTAATTTTTCGTGATTGGGGCTCCCGGATTTTCGAATCTCCCGGTGTACTTAATAGTCCTTACGTATCGAAAGTTGTGAAGTCATTAATTTTTTCTTTGTTTCATTTATCCTAGTCTCACGTAATTTGCAACGTCTGGAGTGTTACTTGAATTGCCAATAATCTTCACGTTTGTTTCATCATGTTGAAGATTTTCTTTCTGATTGTGCAATTTCCAAATCATAATATGGGGTAGTTATAGAAAAAAACTGAGATGTATTTCAAATATGCAATTTAAATTGAAGCAAATTTTTGGATTTCTTTATCGTTATTTTCCGCTGTTTACAGCCACAGCAGCTTTAAGAATTTTGTGCGAAATGCGGGTAGATAAACTTGTATTTGCATATGGCAAAACCGGTATAAATTGCTTAATTTGATAAGTTTCGTTAAAACCAAAGAGTAATGCGAAATTTTTCGATTGTGTTTGAAATGCTGAATTGCCATAATCTAAAGCAACTGATAATTATACCGCAACTATATGGATACAGTTTTATTTTTATAAACATTACTACTGTCTTGTGACATAATTATAAATTTCAAGTGTGAAGTTAATCAACTTTATACCCTTTATTTAATTTCTATATAGTTACCCTCGGTTCGATGAGCAATCAGGAATTTAATTTTGTATGATTAATTAATATTTGGAGATCTCTAACGAAAATGCTATAAAATAAAATTCAGAAAGGGAAAAAGTAATGCCCTCTGCCATATTTATGATACTATTTGATGAGCAGTATGATGGTAAATGGTATAAAACTTATAATAACTCTCTGATGCACATTTCTTCTGTCTTAATATAATGCAGAAAAGTTTTTTTTCAAAAACATTCCCGTTATTACGGCTATTTATCAGCTTTAACGACATATTTTAACATATTTTATTGATTTATGTCTTTTTATCAGTCAAATAAATATATATTTTCAAACCCACAAATTTAAACCAACCACATTTGTTAGTGTACGGCTATACAATCGAGTCACGTTATTGTAGTCACCAGCTAATGCCCCGAGTAAGGAACGTGTGTAGCACAGTCAGCAGTTAGACAAGCTAGAAATGACTCATTCAGGTTTCAGGTGATCTGGTAGGGTTGTCACAGGTATTTGGATCATGTTGACTGAAAGTCTGTTAATGGAATAAGCGTGGGAGTGGAACGGTATCAATAGAGCAAACAAGCTGATGATTATGGTCTACAAATGTTCAATTAAGTAAACGTAGAGACAATCAAAGAGAAATATTTAAATTAGGTTGTGATTTAATGATTGTGTGGTATTTCTAGATGTGTACTAAGTGTGAATGACTGCTTATAATCTCTTTTTGAAGTAATTAAGCATATTGGCCAGCAGTAGGTAATATATTTGTGAAATACCTATATCACCATCTATTTTGGAAAACATTAAGTTATGTAAACTTTAGTACAACTCACTTTAAGGGCTTTTTATTCATTGGCAAGCCACTGCTATTTAACAATACGGCTTAAATACAAAATACTAATCTGAATTTCCCTCAATATTAAGAATAAGGGCATACATAAATTTAGTTTAGCATAAATATAATGTATTTCCTTGAAACAGATGTCTATAACGAATATATCGTAAAGTCACTTAAGTGTATTAATTGCTGTTATACAATACTCTGGGGCTAAGTCTGAAGAGCCGCACGCAGTCCATAAAACTAGAACTGCAGAAATCTGCTGAGTATATTACTGAAAAGCTTATCACTATTCAATAGTTATAATAACGAATTTTGTAATTTGCTGTCTGCTCTACTTTTGTTCATAGATAATTATTAATTATCCCTCTAATAAATGACAAGACTATTGCATAAATTCGAAAAATCTTTTTATCAGATATGAACATTTCTATTCCTAAATTTAACCCATTTCAGAAGTTCTTTCTTTCTCAGTTCTCCTGTCAAAAATTATACTAAATTGCTCATTTCATTGTCTTTACAATTTCTTTGTTTTTCCAAGTTCACAAGATTTCGAACAAAGTAACTTTACAGAAATCTACGTTATCTGCGTCAAATAATCTCCTAAGATTTCCAGCGATTTTTGTAACAAAAGAAATGACTATCAAAAACACTCCCTCTGCTATTTAGTTGTTTCAGGTGTTTTCATCCCTTTATTGTGATTGGGGCAATATTTAATGCGAGTTCCTTGACTTTTCCCCTCCATAACTTCACATCGGAAACAATTGCAAAAGTGCCTCTCATGAGCGGAGTCACTTCATCTGATATTTTACTAACAGGCGTCGCATTATCTCAATGAACAAAGGACTGAACCATCGAAAAACGCTTCTGCTTCTGAACGTTGCTCCTCGTAGATAATTCCTCTTCAAGATATTTCGTGTCTATTTCTAATTTTGAACAAGTTTTTTTTCAACAGACGAGACAATAGCTACCGTGACTCTTAACTATTTAGGTAAATAATCAGTGCATCTTGTATTTTTCTGTGTGTGAGACCGCGTCAATATTTCACGACTCAAGCGGAACAATCCCCCCCCTCCCTACACAAATCTCCTTTTCTTCTGTACCTACCTGCTGCATTTAATCGGAAAGGTATTGTTTCGGAGTTTGTTCCCCAAACGTTTGTGCTGGCGACCAACCAAAACTTAAGAATCATTTGACTGGCATGTATAATGATAACCTTTACTAATGTATGCTCCACCCCCTCCATGCAGCAAAAAGGCTTTAAAAATATAAATATTTCATTGTTATGCTTAGAATGCTTCGTTTGCTTTAGGAAAGAACATTGTTGTTTCAAGAGCAGTCAAGGATACAAGAATTTTTTTTCCTGTTTTTTAAAATAACTTTTATTTTTGTTAGTTACTGGAGTGGGTGGTTTTAATCTTTTCCAAATATTGTTTCTTTATTTTCCTTTGGGATAATTTAGAAGGTTAATTTTTTTCCTCTGAATTATTTTAAGATTGAATCATTTTATATAATTCCTCAAGCAATATATAGCAAGTTCTTTTGAGACATTTATGAAAAGTTTTAAACAGTAATAATTTTCATGAGTTTCATATTAAGGTAAGTACAGCGAAATAATACAATCGTTTAGTATTGAGAATTAAATTTTCTTATGACTGAAGTTAATGAATTAAAATTTTGGAAGATATTTGAGGATAAATTTAAAAATCTAATGGTTATTTGCTCATGTTTAAAACTATATAGTTAAAGCTTTGAATACAGAGGGTACAAAACCATGCATCATTATACTAATAATGACAGAGGAACATAAATATTCGATACTTTTTGAAGAAAAGCAATTATGTCTACATATCAGTAACTCAAATATTTTCAAAAAGTAACATATGTATATACAGAGAGAGAGAGATCACACATATGTGCACATGAAGCGGCATCAAAAACAGGTGTACTGTAAAATTTTATAGAATAGAACTTATTTGTCATAGGTCTTCAGATTGACTCGTCAAAGGTTTTAGGTACTAAAGTCTCTGTAAACAACAATAAATAACGATAAAAAAATCATCAATGTTTTATGGGGAGGATCAATAGCGAAAAATAATTCCAACTTTGGCTATAATTAACTTTTTACTTTATTTATGTAAACGAAGCATCCTTAAAATATTTTAATGATTTAATGAGTGTCCTCTTTTTAAAGTGATCCCTAGATCAATTGGATTCCATTGTCAGCTGTTTGGGAGATAAAAAATCAGCAAAAAAATTAAGTTATCGTTTGAATTATTCATATATGTCTCATCTGGGTAGTATATCAAAAGAAATTTTTCACAGCATCAATAGGAAATTCCTAAGAAGATAAATAATAATTATCAGCTGCCCAGATTCCTCGACTAGTGTAAAAAATTGGTATTGCTGCACCTTTTCTGAATTGTTTATTCCTCCTTACTATAAAGATAGCATCCAAATAGGAGCCATGCTATTTATACTAATAACCATAATACATAAGACAGTTCCGGAAACGAAAGAAAGCTAATTAATGCATACCTGGAGAACAAAATTCGATTTCAAGAAAGAAAACTTTATCATTTTCGTGGTAGGAATTGAAATGGTCATTTAGTTGCGTCATCATCAATTTTTCCTTTTACTTCATGTTATTCGAAAATTTTGTCCTTACGCAATGCAATGCATCATAATTATTTTGTGATGTCTTAATAATCTATTACTCTTTCTGGATGACTAATCTGTGGATATTAAACAAGCCAAATTGAGCACTCACTATTTATGTAAAACTACAAAAACAACATGTGCGACTTTTTTTTCTTAACATTCCAGTGACAATTTTTCTCTTGGTAAAAGATGGATCTTGCCAGCGTTATTACAGGTAATACTCATTTTCAACTTTTTTTCACTCGTTTCGCTATGTTATTAACTGCCCAGTTACGCCACCACTGTCCCCGTGTTATAGTCCCCCCCCCCCTTTTTTCCAATAGCACTTGTCAATAATAATAAATAAACTGGCCTTTGGTGAGTTGAAGTGATTACGCGGTTAGAGGTAATAATCATCAAACATACAAGAACCCAAGAACTATTGATCAGGATAAAGGCGGTAATTATGTATTATAAGCATCAAAAAGAATATATACGGGGAAAAAAGCATGGCAACTCGTGGAAGCTGTAGGTCAAATCACAGAACGACAACTGCCCCAGGGGTCTTGTAAAGGTGCGTGCGAAAGATATAACACAACCTGACGTGATGGCATCGCTAAGGTTGCAGACGAGCATAATTGGCAAATGGGTTCCAGCTGTTTGTTGGAACAGGCTATTGTTTCGACCTCTTGTTTGTTTCCTTATTCCGATCAAATCGGTCGTAAAATGAGCTGAATTCAATTGAATCGGGGGTATTAAGAAAACGAATTTCTAGAACAAAGGAGAGACCTTTCAAAAACAACTGAAAATTGTATGGTTAAAAATAACAGTCTATATTTAATCGCTCTTTTAACACATTTTCTTGCCAATTCTAAACCTTAATATAATTATTGAGATAATATACATAATATAAAACAGTTATTGGTGCTACTAAAATGTGTTAGGTCAGCATGTTAATAAGCAATGGGAGTACAGTACATTTTCAAAAGTTTTTTTTTTTTTTAAATTTCAAATACTACAGTACATATTGAGCTTGCTTTGTATATTACTCAATTGAACACGTGTGCAAAACAGTAAAGTCTGAATGAAAATATAATTTTATTAAAATTTTAAATTTTAAAACTTTGACAGTTTCTTTTAAATTTTCAAATGTTTTTCAATTATTAATATTTTTGCTCCAAAAATAATCTTAGATTTATTAAATCCTTCTACACAAGAGGTGAATGGATTTTACATATGTCTGAAATTATATATTATAAAATGTTTTTACAGATACAGGGAAAATCATATATATAAATAACTTTCTAGATATTGATTATAGAAATTTCCACTTTCGCAACGACACTTTCAGCTAATAAAAAATTCATATTTTTACCATATTTCTCCTTAAATTAAATAAAAGTTTAATCGTAGGAAATCCAGGTTGTCAGTTATTCCGGTCAAGTTTATATTGTACGACAGGGTTTGCTTTGAAAACGTATGTTGAAAATTTGCGATATTACCCTAAAAATCTAATGATAGGAGACTGATACTTTCGAATTTGTTCTACTTTTTATTTCTTTTGTCACGGCAATTTATGATATATTCTAAAGGAATACCTGATTATTCATCAATGTTTACAAACCTAATAAGAATCGATAGCAATTAAGAACTTTTAACAACCTATCAAAATATTCATTTTCTGTTTAAACTACTGCATTTCTTAACCATACATCCGTAGGGCATGTATATAGTAATTAGGATGACATTATTTCTTAAATAATTGTATATGGATGTGAAACGAACAAATGAAGAGAAACTTATTCACATTAAAATAAGTTACATACGTGAATTCCTACTATATGGATCTATTATAGGTATTTCTATTTAACCCATTGATGCCCAGAGTTCAATTTTAGGGATAACTAAAAAATAATTTGCAGAACTAATATATTTTCTAATAACGATTTTTCCTTTTCAGCGAAGGTAAATAGCAGTCCTATCAAAACATTCATTTTCAGTCTAAACTACTGAATTTCTCAACCATATAACCATAAGTCATGTATATAGTAATTAGGACGACATTATTTGGTAAATAATTGTAGATGGGTGTGAAACGAACAGAAGAATAAAAACTTATTCACATTAAAAATAAGTTACATACGTAAATTCTTATTATATAGATCTATTCTAGGTATTTTTATTTAACCCATTGATGCGCAGAGTTCATTTTTAGGGATAACTAAAAAATAATTAGCAGAACTAATATATTTTCTAGTAACGATTTTTCCTTTTCAGCGAAGGTAAATAGCAATCCTATAAATAATGCACAAAGTTTCTTACTACCCGCTTTTAATTATAATTTTGTCTTTTGAATCGACTTTTTATGAATTTCCGAACCTTGCACAAGATTTTCAATTCCGGCAGGTACATCGATTGAAATTATGGCAAATATCTTTATTTATTATAAAGCTTTTTTGTAGTACTTTGTTCAGACGTGGCACAAAACAAATTTATTATCACTTTTTTTTGTTTTTTGTCTTTAATATAAATTTCATCGTGTGAAATCTAAAATGACAGTTGATCACTAGAAAGGATATATTGAATATTTAAAGTTGTTTAAGTTTCACATTCATTTATTCTGTGCAGCCGACAATAACCTAGTTTAAGATATTCATGAATATATATCAGGCAAAAATAACTCAGGCATTTATAAGTAAATAATTTAGAAAATTGATAAAATTAAAATTTCTTATGCGGATTTTATTTTAGATTGCAAATTTTGCATTTTCATAATATTCCAGTTTTTAATTAAAACCAAATTAAGGTCATCTATAAACATCTAAGAAATAATTTCGTGCAAGTTTTATATATTGCTGTTAATTTTAAATTTATTTATATTGAAATTTGACCTAAAATTCCAGTATGAGAATAATACCTGATTTTCCTCAAACCATTTATATTACCTCTCAGGTCTTACATATTGCATCAAAAAGAAAAATATTTAATATTTAAGCGACGTCAAGTGACAGCTTTCTAATGATACGGGCTATGGGCTAAGGTCAAGAGATTGTTCGAGAAGCAGAAGATTGAAGGGTTCGACTCCCTGTTTAACTAATTGTATTAGAAAAATAAAGTTGATATGCGGAAGAAAGTGCTCACTGTAACCGGTGTTTCACAATTAAAGGATTTTCGCTCGATAATTAAGGTCTCGAGGTCTTTCTCCGACGATTAAACTCATTAGTGGAAATGATGGTACGGCCAACCAAAATAATGGTCAACATACTAGACCAGAGAGATAAAGATTTGATGATTAGGATCCTGAGTGAGCTAGTTAGTTGTCTTATACAATAAACTATGAAAAGAGGTGGCTTAAAATATGTTAAAGAACAAACATTATATGTCTGTTTTGAAGCTTATGGATAATCTTTATATGATTTCTGGAATTAGCTCTATAATGGTGTTTTATTTATTCCAAGTTCTGGCTATATGCTTTTTCATTAATATGATTTCTGGAATTAGCTGTACAATGTTGTTTTATTTATTCCAAGTTCTATGATTTCTGGAATTAGCTCTATAATGGTGTTTTATTTATTCCAAGTTCTGGCTATATGCTTTTTCATTAATATTCTAACAGCTGTGTACATGCGTTTTGATTTAGAGAATAATTATAAGGGAATTAAAGGTATATATAATTAAAAATAAAGTTAATACGTGGGAAAAAATAGTTTTGTAATCGGTGTTTCATAAAAGAAAATCGCTCTCTAATTAAGATTTCAGACTTATTAAGGGAACTTACCGAGATAAAAAAAACTTATAAGAAAAATGAATATACAGATAACTGAAGTGATGGTTAAAACTTGAAACCAGAGGATAACATACAAATAATAACAATTTGGGGTTTAGGTCTGGAGTAAGATATTTGTCCTATAAATATAAAAAGAAAGGGGAAGAGAGGGTTCCTAAGAGAGCATAGGGGTCAGAATCCTGGGCTGGAATCCTGGGGGGAGGGGTGGTACAAGTTTCACTAAACTTCTCTCCACAACTAAATAGTCCAGCTAGAAACATCTCCCTGTATGCCTAGAATTCACAAACATTTTTTACAATGATATTCCTTTATACCCCGTATAGCTAGTTTAGAATACTACTCCTTTATGCTTTCTAACTTATAGAGGTTTCTGGTTTGATGATAATACCATATATATTTGTATATATTTCTTAAATATTATTTTCCTTCTGTTTTTTATAATAAATAGATATATTATTTTCAATTTATTTTTAGTACGTAGTTTTTTCCAATAGTAAAAAAATTACTTAATTTGCACTGGTAGTGAAGGAAATTTACAACACCAAAAAATTCTGCTTCAAATATGTATTTTTAATTTGGTTTGCTTAATGTAGTTCATAAATATATCATAATCCCAGGAAAATTTTTATATTTACCCTTTCAAAGAAAATTCTTTATGTTGGGAATCCTGTTTGTTGTAATCCTGTATGTTGGGATTAAACTGTACATGAACTCATGGAATGTTAAAGTTTAGTTTTACAGAATGCGTGAGTGTACAGTCATGGTCATGACTATACAGGTGCTAAATAATTATAAATACTAATATTCTGGAGTAATTACCTCGTGTAAAATCTTTAAATGAGCTTAATCACCAAGAGCGTAAAATAATCTAACCCTAGAAAGAATAATTTTATAGGTTTTTAATGAAATATACCATGTACATTCATGCATTCGTACAATTCATACATTCGTAGTGGAATGGTAAAAAATTATGCATGATAAATTTCATTTAAATAAATTTCGTAACAACTCTCTATAAATATGACTATAATAGCATAATAAAGCCTCTCTTAAAGGCGATAATAATACTTATAATGATACAAGATAAATAATAGCCTTCTGTAATTCACCTTGGTAATCTGCAATGACTCACCTAACCGACGTTGGGTAACTGAAAGGAGAAAACTCTATTAGTGAAGATATTAGTGGAAAGCAAATTTTCTCTTAGCTCTCATTTGAGTTCCTAACATGTAGAGTCTGAATCATACTGTGATAACCTTTGCGATGATCTCCAATTCAGGGTCTGCGAAGATGCTCTCATCGTCCAAAATTAATTTTGTCGGTGCGAGTCTGCTTTGCGTGTCTCTATTTCCCCGTGGGTCAATTGAGAAGCCTGAGAATGTTCACACCAGTGTTCGTTGGTATCGTGCGCAATTGAATGCTGCCATTTCCTCCCGAATGCCCGACTCCCTGAACTGCGAAACAACGTCATATTGCAAATGCCCTTAAATGCCGAGTGTCTTAATTGCTTATCGCCAACTTCCGGCACTCGTAACATAATGGAGTAATAAAAAACGTAATAATTAAATCTAGAAACCGAAAAGCAAAACAAAAGGACACAGTAATTTGCTTCTCCGATAGGCGCAACCCATTCGCATTAAGTTGGATACATAATTATGTTTTATTTTCTTACTTTGCCAGTAATATCAGAGGGTCAAATAGCATGGCATGGAACGATAACCGAATTGTCGTGACACAAAGGAAAAGGAACCAATAAGAATTGGGCTGTAATCGCGTGGGAGGATGTGTGTGCATCATCTAATATTATTCTTCTCTAATATTAGCAAGCGCTTAATGAGAAGAACCCGAAATTTGCCTTAGTCATGTGTTCATTTTATAATCTCCACTTTTAAACACATACTTTGTAACCGCACTAACCGACGATCCTAAACTCTCAAGACAAATAAGGAATTTTATTGTATAGTTTTTAAGACTCACTAAAGCACAATATATCTAGAAACTACTGTACTGTTTATTATTTCTAATCAATAAACCTCAAATAACATTTTTAAGCTTCACGCCCTATAATCTTTTGATATAAAACTATCATTGTAAAGTTTTGGAAAAATAAGTAAAATTCAGATATATATTTAATTTTATATTATTTTCTGCTTAGTTTATTACTAAAATTACGTTTGTTATAGCTATACATAAATTCCGCTTCTGTGCTATATAACAATATTAAACCAATATATGATGCTTTTAAAAAGAGGTAGAATGTTGTGCCGAACCTTTCCAAATAATTGCATGATTTTTCTGGATTTCATTCTGTAGAAGAAATACTAGACAACCTAATCAAACAATTCTTCTTATTATTATTGTTATTCATCTAACGGCTTTCCTCATCAAAAAGCTATCTTACGAGGAATAAAGAGGCAATCAAGGTTTTTTCTTCACCCAATGAGTAACAGTAAAAAGTTTTCTGTTTGTGTTTAAATAGTATGACTGACTTCGATGATCTGTAAATGTAGCATACCATAATTTTAATAATCTTATCCATATCTGGAAATTTGGTATTTGGAATATTTGTTAGAGAATTTCCAATTATTTTCCCTATAATATTTTGATATAAAACTATTATTGTACAGTTTTGGAAAAATCAGTAAAATTCAGATATATATTTAATTTTATAATATTTTCTGCTTAGTGTATTACTAAATTTACGTTTGTTATAGCTATAAATAAATTCCACCTCTGTTTCTGTATAGCAATATTAAACCAATATATGATGCTTTTAAAAAGAGGTAGAATGTTGTGCCGAACCTTTCCAAATAATTGCATGATTTTTCTGGATTTCATTCTGTAGAAGAAATACTAGACAACCTAATCAAACAATTCTTCTTATTATTATTGTTATTCATCTAACGGCTTTCCTCATCAAAAAGCTATCTTACGAGGAATAAAGAGGCAATCAAGGTTTTTTCTTCACCCAATGAGTAACAGTAAAAAGTTTTCTGTTTGTGTTTAAATAGTATGACTGACTTCGATGATCTGTAAATGTAGCATACCATAATTTTAATAATCTTATCCATATCTGGAAATTTGGTATTTGGAATATTTGTTAGAGAATTTCAAAACTGTTAAATATTATTTGAAATGTACACAAACTAAAATGTGGTCTTAAAGAAACTGAGATTTTAAATGTAGAGCTGAATAAGTATTTTAAAATCGATTGAGACAAAATGCAGCTATCTGTTCAATAACATAATTATTAGCAAGCGCTTAATGAGAAGAAACCGAAATTTACCTTAGTCATATGTTCATTTTATAATCTTCACATTTAAACACATGCTTTTTAACCGAACTAACCGACGATCCTAAACTCTCAAGACAAATAAAGAATTTTGTTGTATAGTTTTTAAGACTCACTAATTGAATTTAACTGACTAAATAAACGCATGCACTCCATGCCCTCCTCTCGTGTTAGAATAATTTTTATTCCGTGTGTGTAATTTCGTATTTTAAGTTAAACGTCAAAACATAAGGTAATAAAATATAGATCTTATCTCCCTTTTCTACATTCATACATACTCATTCATGCCTGAAATAGTACTTGGGACAGCAAGAGTTTATTTCTCTACACGCAAATGTGTTCCGATGACAGATGTATTTTTCGCTTCATAGCCTTAATCCCGTTTCTATCTGTTAACATTCCTATACCGAAGGACTGCTTCTGAAAATTTACTGATGATATTATATCATTTACAATACAGTGGAAATAGTGACAGATAAGCGATATATTTTAGTCAGAATAAACGTGAAAATATGGGACTGAGTACAAACAAAACATACTTTTAAAAATCATCCATTTCCCCAAGCATAAAAAATACATATATTTATCTAAAATTTTACCTTTTGTATTACGTGTATGTTAATTTGTATACTCCATACTCCTTTACTGTGAATTAGTAATTAACTATTTTCTCGTTCTAAACCAACTACTTAGTAGTTGTCATCAGATTTAAAATGATTTCATTCATCATGTGAGCATCCAGTGGTTTCAACTTGTTTGGCATTTCATTAATTGTGACAGCAAAGAGTAAATAAAAATTAGACGATACATACTCAAATATTTTAGTTCTAACATCTTGGAATAATAATTAGTATTTTTCTTTCAATTTAAAGAAACATATTGAGATATATTAGATTATATTAATGAAAGAAGTGGAATAACCTTCCATATGGGTCAAGCTTCTGTAAATTTATCATTATCAGGTATTAGAGGACAAGCCAGAAAATGCCTTTACCTTCTTGTAAAAAAATGCCCAATAATCAATTAAAAATAACTGTCATGCAATGTCCGGTAAATTTAATCAATTATATTATAATCAACTTTATTAAGCTCACTGTAATTAACTTTGCAACAAACGACATTAGCTATCAGCTTTTTTTTTCTCAGTCATCCTTTTTCTCTTTTCATTCATCATTGTCTAGTTATTTCGGATGCTCCGATCAAGGTTTCATAGAGCAAGGTTTAAATGTGGTATTTGGGAGATTGACACGCTCTTTTTTCCTTATTTAATAAACACAGGAGATAATTATGAATCAGAATTTGTCAACTCCTTGCACGTATTTTGTGATCCCAAAGCCACTCGGAAAAGTAAATTGGCAACACATTTAATCTTTTGTAACCGTTCATTTGTTATATAAATTGCTTTTTGCATTGGATCATACTGCTTGAAAAACCAATTTTTATTTCGGACGTGTAAGCGACATTAACGAATGATTTTTCCTATTCACCAACAGTTATAAATTAAGGTCTTTCAACACTTTTTCTTTTGTCATTTATATTCCCTAAACGCATACTTTTTGTGCTGACATATTGAAGTAATTTTCTTTCTCAGATGCCATAATTTACAAAGACTGTATTGTGCAATTTTTCATTAATCTTTACAAGAATTTTATTCTTAAAATACCCTACCGGTTCTGAGAAAAATTTTAGTAAATAACATCCTTAAACGATAAATCATGGTTATAAGGCTAAAAACACACACATAGACATACACATACACACATACACACACACACACACACACACACACATATATATATATATATATATATATATATATATGTGTGTGTGTGTGTGTGTGTGTGTGTGTGTGTGTGTGTGTGTAATATATCAAAATTATTTAACTTTAATATTTCTTTAAAAACATCCTCTCTCCCATTCTAATTCCTTAAAATCTTTTCCCCAGCCTCTAAATATCTTAAAGAAGTGTCTTTGATTTAAAATTCTTTCAAAACAATTCCCAAAGCTTTCTATCTTATAGATGTAAATTTTCTGCCTTATCAACGCGTTTTCCAGCTGTCGCTGGCAAATGGCTCTAAGTTTTTTCCTGATCTTAACACTTAATTCGCTGAGTAAGTTTCTTCCACCTTCGAAAAATTCTTTCTGTCTTCGCTCTTGGGTACACCTCTGTTCAATTAGAGTGATTTTTGTGTCTTTCCTTTGTCTGTCATCGACTAGTAAAGATGTCCGTTCTAGCAGCTCTGAAATAAAGTTCTAATTAGACTTGTGCCATTCTCTTCAATGCGGCTCGACTTCATCGTCATTACTGTTAGCTGATTAGGTTTCTCCTCGCCTAGTAGCTCGGGCAAGTAATAACAATAGGGGCTACATAATTATTGAGATTAGAGGGAATAAATTATTACATTTATATGTGTGTGTGTACATTGAATAAAGATTTAATTAATCCCCTAATTCAATTTAATAAATAAATTATTTCAAGATAATTTTGTTTGTAATTATCCATTTCACGGTTAATTCAAGAATCATATGAAGATATGTTAGAAAAAATGCGCATTTTCCTAGTAATCTGACATCGCTTATAAATAACAGATATTTTACATGAAAGATAAGAAAATTTAAGTGACATAATTTACAATCAAGATGCATTTAACGAAGTTGCTAAATCCCTAAAAAAGTTCGTTATGTGCAAAATTTGTTAAATAGAGATTCACCTTTAAAAGCGCATATTACAGACTTTATATTCGTAAATCATAAATATTATTTAAGAAATATAACTAATCCCACTTTCTGTCTAAATTAATATTACTTTACACATCAAAAAGAAACCTGCAAGAAAAACAAGTATAAAACAAATCATTGTCCAGAAATATACTGTATTTTCTCGTTAAGAAAAAGTTTATATAGAAATTAATTTTATTGACGCTGGAGTGTGTATATAAAGGCCGGATCACACGTCAACATGTACAAGTTGAAAAAGCAACAGATTCGCTTTGGGATTCCTTTTCTTGTTGAAGATCTGGTTGAAACTTTTTCAGCAAAAAATTTTCAACCCATTTATTATGGTTCAGGTTGTCGGGTAATAAGGCCTTAATCGGTTACAAATTTTTCGCTCTGACACCGGAAGTCCGCTTATTCTTCAACCGGAAAAGGAATCTTAAACTGAATCTGTTGCATTTTCAACACGTACATATTAGCCTTTTTAGAAAGTAAATGTGGTAAAATAAAGTATACGTTTAAAATATCCAGAAATATTTTAAGAAAAAGGGGTAAATATTAAATCACGGGAATAATTTCGTTAATAGAGAACACATCTTCTTTATTTGCAGAAAATTTTACGAAAAACCTCGTACTGTGTTCTCTATTCGAGGGAAAAGTTCCCAAAATATATATTCACAAACTACAGGTTTGTTAAAAAGACGTTGAAGTGTATTTCAATTTAACTCTATTTAAATCATGAATTCCATTTATTTTCAACCGCAAAATAATATTTTTCTGTATCTAAACTAAGATATTTTTGGATTATTCCCGTTTTATGTGAAATTTCTTATTGCTCTACAGTTGAGAAACTAGCTTTTCACCCTGAAACCTTTAAACATAAATTCAACTGAGCACAAAACCACACTTGGTATGAAGGTTTCGCAACAGTTCCTTCCGGAGCAGTTTCAGACAATAGATGTAACAGATGGGAATTAGCTTAAAATAGTAAATTGCTGTCCATGATTTTAATGGATAAAAACATGCGGTAACGGTTTTTGGAATGTAGATGCATTATAAAATACTAATGTAACAATGCAATGGGGTTAAATAAAAATAATTTTTTTACTTATAAAGTCTTTAGTTATTTTCCCCCATTTTGTTCTTATAACTATGGCTCATGCTTGGTATAATTCATTGAGCAAATATAACTGTAATAGCCTACTTGTCTGTTACGCTAAAATTTACATCTGTTGAAGACATTAAGTTGGAATTATTCTACAACCATCCTAAAAGTAATTGGGATTTGGGTTTAATTATCTTTCACTCCTTTCTCCTTATCTATCTTTTCTCTCTTATCTTTTACTCCTTTCGATAAAAAAAAGGTACAACAATCGTGAGAAGGTGAAATATTGTCTAGACTATTCTTTAAGCTTATAATAATTATACTGAAAGCTTAATTTTCAAATACTTTTCAACAATCTTAAGTTTTTTGTAAGACCGATTTTCTGTAGGAATATTTTTTAAAGCAGTTCTTCACCAATTCTTTGCAATGGTTTTTATAGATTTTAGGATAATCATGAAACACTTGTATGTAAAAAAAAGTCATTTTCAATAGAATACGGGAATATAAGGGAATATTTTGTAATTTTTTTAAATAGAGAGAGATTTCATTTCAAATTTATGAACTATTAGTAGGACTCTATATCATCAAAGGCTAATACCATTTCAATATTCATAAATTAAAACTATCAACTCAATTTCTCATATTTAAGTATCAATTGACCTGATTTATTTTGACCTGACTATATATTTTGCTGACATGGAAATGCATTAAAAAAATCTGTCCTCTAAGGATAATAATATAAGGCTGAATATAAATTATATTAGATTTAATGCATGATTATGCTTAAGATATTCATAAGCAATCTATACAAACGATATGATTTATAATTACAGAAATGTTCTCATGTTATTATATCAAATACAAACAAAGAGATAATTTATTTTATTGTTACCTGAAGAAATCAATATTTAATTATAAATAAAGTTTCCATGCATTATGATGCTATCTGAATTATATTAATCTGTTAAACCATTAATCCACAATTAATCCTATCAATTTGCATTTCGATATGGGAAAACAAGTTTCTCATTCAGTCTCCTCAATGTTGAAATTTGGATTATTAATAGTGTTGTTTAATCAATAAAGGAAGATGATAATTTAACCTTACTAGTACCGATTAAAGAGATTATGTTCATTTGGTATATTGCAATATAAAGATATTTCCGTGCGATAATGCTGGCAGTTACATAGCAAGATAAATACTCTATCTGTCGCTTCATCAAACATGACAAGCTCCATCCTTCTTTAAATTCAGTTCGACTTTTCATTTGATTGTAAGGAGATCTAGGGCTGATAAAGGTGCATTTATTAGGTAGAAAAAAAATAATCTTGTCCAAATATAACAGGTGAACACAAACAAAAAAAATTTTTCAGAGAGCCAGGCTTTAGTATGATTTGTCCAAGGGAAAAAGAAATCACTTCCAGAATGTCGTTAATCTGTATTTTGACCTCGTTATTAATGATTTGATACTAGGGTCGTTTTATCTGCCACTTATCTCTATTCACGCTGTGACCGTTAATAGCTTTTTCTTGGGAAAATGCCTTATGGAATTAATCAAAATTTCCCGAAATGGGATTTTTCCCTGTGTTTTTATTTTATTATTATTATTGCCTCATCTGTGTCTCCCTTTCAAATATGCGGTACTAGCTAGTTTTGCCACCTCTAACAAAAAAGTAAAATGCCGTCGTCCTCTCGTTAAAAATTAATATTTATAAAGATAAATTGTTGAAAATTAAATTAAAAACCCATAAAATAAACTAAAAAACGAAAAGAAAGGGAAATAGAATACCCTTCAATCCTCCATATTCCTAGAATATTTAAATACAGTAAAATCAGTCTTATAAAATTGATGCTTAGATTTTCCGTCCTCCCGTGAAAAGTATATAATATTTAGGTAAAGTATAATATTAGGTAAAGTATATTATTAGTAGTATTAGGTAAAGTATATAATATTCAGTTTGAATTATTTAATTAAATTTAACGTTTTCACGGTTCTTTCCTTTAGAATTAAAGTATTTTTATCTACCATTTATTTATATTTTCGCTGCGAACGTTATTAGCTCAAGAAAATGTTTTATAGAATTAAGCAAAATTTCTCAAAATAAAATCCCCCGTCCCCTTTAAAAAAAAATAAATAAAAATAAATTCTACCCACATGTGCCTCTCTCACTTATACAGGATAAGCCGTTTCGTCGCCGTGGTCAAATAAGTAAAATAATGCCTTTGTCTTCTACACAATATAAATATTTTTATTAAACTCTTGAATGATCTCTGAATGTATACATTTTGGATCATGTATATAATATGCTTGTTTAATTAGTATTCTATCGCATTAACTGTCACTGCGTTATGAGTAACTGAAAAATATTAAGATTTGTTTGAATTTTTATTATTATTACAATCTACGAGTAACTAAAATGGATAGATATCATTTTACAAAACTATAAAGCATTGAGATCACTTCTTCATTTAGTTCTCTTCTAACGTCGATTCGACGTAGGTTACTGATTCGATATTAAATTGATAGATTTTTAATAGATACAAACTGTGACACTTAAATAGTTCTTTCAAACTAAAAAAAAATCATAACAAAATAAACATTAAATAAAGTCCAGAAAATAAACAGAAAAATCAAAAGAAAGAACCTATAAAATCCCTCTCTACTCTTCCGTATTCGTACAATCTCTACATTTTGGAGAAATAATATCAAGAATTTGATGTTGATATTTTTAGTTATTCTGCGAATTATATACACAGTACAGAGCTAGGTGCAGCAATTTTGGTGATTTAATTAAATATAGCCTTTTTCTGAGGTGTTTTATCTGTCACTTACCTTTATCCACGCTGCAACCGCTAATTGCTTTTTCTTGGGAAAATGCCTTATAGAACTATTCAAAATTTCTCAAAATGAGTTTCATCATTATTTTTTTGTCTTATCTATGTATCTCTTTCACTCATAAAGGACTTTTTCTTGGAGTTTTGTCACCCTGGTCCAAAATATAAAATGTCTCCGTCCGCTCCTCATGTTAAAAATTATTACTTAAAAAATGAATTATTGATAGACACAAACCTATGAAACTTGAATTGATCTTTTAATCAAAAAAGCATATTTAAAACTGTATCTAACAAAATCTTTTAAACAAACTAAAAATATAAACAAATAGAACCTCCTCCCCCTGTGATCCTCCATATCTCTGGAATATTTAAATATTATGAAATCAATCTTGCAAAGAAGATTCTGAGATTCCCCATTCTCCCGTGATGTATTTCTGTCTCATATGTGCTTCCCATTCACTCCTGAAGAACTCGCAGCAATTTTGCCGTTGCAGTCAAATGTGTAAAATTATTCCGTCCGAAATGCATGTTAAAAATTATTACTTAAAGAAATGAATTATTGATGACACAAATTAATGACACAAATCTACGACACTTTAATTGATCTTTTAATAAAAAAAGCATAGTTAAAAGCATATCTAACAAAAACTTTAAAACAAACTAAAGATAGAAATAAACAGACCCCTCTTCAATTCTCCATATCCCTGGAATCTTAAAATATTATGAAATAAATCTTAAAAAAGATGCTGAGATTTGTGAGATTTGTCCCGTGAAATGCACTTCTGTCTCTTATGGTCCTCAATTTCACTCATGCAGGACATTCTGAAGTAAATTTGTAGCCCCGGCCAAAAATGTAAAATGCCTCCCTCCTCTCCTCGTGTTAAAAATTATTACATAAAGAAATAAATTATTAATATACACACACCTATTAAGCTTAATAAATCTTTCAAATAAAAACAGCATAATAAAACTATAGCCTTCAGAACCTTTAAAATAAATTAAAAAAAAGAAAGAGAAATAGAAAACTTCTCCAATCTACCTATACCTGAAATCTCACAAAATTGATACTAAGATTTTCCCTTCTCTGGTGAAATGTATATGATGAATATGTATAGCATTTTTTATTGTTTAATTGAATGCAACAATTTTTATGGTTGTTTTAATTATAATTAAGCATTGTAAATATTTTTAGGTTTTACGCATAAAAAATGTAAAAACGAACTGTTTATGCTGAATAATAAAAAAAAATCGATAACTATAAATTTCGATTTTTTAATTCGTTATTTAACATATTGATATTTTTCTCACCATCACAATCAATATATCACTCCCGAATTTTTAGCCGTGGATAAATATCCAGGTTGTTCGCCCCTTAAACCGTGCCCTGCTCTAAGGGGAAGATAACTATAAGTCATCTGTAAAGTTGTTTTTTAGACAAACCTAGATAAGTTTTGGTAAACAGAAGTCGATAGTTTTTTTTTTCTCTGGGATTCATCATCGCTAATAATTTTGGTTCCAAGTATAAAATTCTTGTTTGTTCAAATGCAAATGGACATTTATCATTTAGCGAATTCAAGTCTGATATAAGTCGCCATCAAATAAAACTAGTTTTTAAATTATGCTTAACTGATGAATTATTTATACGTGATTTTCAGTTACTTATTGTAAAGAACAATTCGAAAATATATTGCACAATAAAACTATTTTCAAAAAGTTTTCGTACATAACTTGTCTAATTGTAAATGACATGTTCTTCTAGAAAATGGGGTGAATTCTTTGTTTTAGGTCTGAGGATTCGATAGCGTTGCCATATCAACTGAGGATCCAGCTTTATTATACCTTTTTTTTTCGATTGGCTTGAGTATTGTAATCAGTAATCGATCTTCAGTTATTCTACAAATTTCAGAATAAGGTTTTGCCTTAACTATCATGTATTTTATCTGATGTTAGTATATTTAACAGGAAGTATTTTTAAAACTAGTGAAATCATTTAAGTTAATCTTTGGAAAATCTAAATACTTTACCTAAAAAATTTGCTAGGGTAGTCATCATTTATGAAATTTTTTATGGTTTAAATTTTTTTTATGATTCTTAAGGCAAAGACTCACAGAAAGTAAACTAAGTAAAACTTATAAGAAATCGTGTTACGACAAGAATGTGAAATTAATGTGTTTTTGTTAATCAAGTAAAAAATAAATCAAGTAGTTATAAATCATTTATAATACGGCAGTTCCATTAACTTGAAATAAATTGTCCGTATACATTATATATCCGAAAGGAACTTAGAATAAGAAAGCATAATTTGGAGATTAATAGTCGGAATCTTGGAAAATACTTAATATTTTTTGAAGCATACAAATTAACTTTACTAAATTCAAAGAAAAGTTTATAAGTTATATTTTTCATATATATGAATCACACGAAACAGGACACTTCAAATATTCATTTTTGATGTAAGTCTATTTAATTAATTATCTTTAAACAAAATTTAACTTCTGAGTTATGTAGAGTATTCATGTTCATTGCAGACTGGAAGTGAAATAGATATACATCGTAACGTAATTAGGTAACTGAGAAATTTTCAACTGCTAAAAATAACTAAGATCTTTTAATACTTTTTGTTATTATAACTTTAAAAATATTTTCTTTTTTTAAAAAAAAATTCATAGTCAGGAATAAGATGTTGATATTATATACTGAAAATGTTTTTCAAATTATCAAAAGAATAGCGGGCTTGTTGAGCATTTCTACGGAAATCTAATAGTTAAGATAATATTTTTTTAAGTTCCTTTGTAATTACCCCATTTAATCTAGAATTGAAATCAGCTTCTCAGTTTCAGTTCGGGTTTGCACTCATTTACTTCAACTTAAATAAATAAACAGTAGAAAAGTCTTAATACACAAACAGCTATATCTCTTTAAACTTGTTAAGAATATCTTATTTCAGTGTCCTACAGCATATATCTGACAATAAAAAAATTCCATTTTTAATAATATGTTGTAAATTAGTTGAAGTTTGCATGTTGTAATTAGCTAATCATTTTTAAAAGGTTGCTAGTTTTCATTATCTGGATGAACAACGAATGGATAAAACTTTTCTAAATCTTTAAACGGAAAGCAAAAGCATTGAAATACTTTTATGCTCTTCATTAGCACCGTTTTTTCAGGCTTAACTTTTAAAAAAAGTAATCTTTCAATTGAAGTCAAATATTTAAATGTACAAAATTTACAAAAAGTAAAACATTGCTTTCTGAATTATTGTTTTCTTAACTGAATATCATTTGTCAACGAAATTTTTAAAATAAGATTACTCAAGAACATTTATGTAAATTCAGTATTTTTAGGAGATATTTAGAGAGGTGGTTAGTAATATTGGCCACCATTTCCATGTACTTCAGGAATTTACATTCTTCAGTATCGTCCGTAAATATTTTTTCGTGAAAACTAATTATCTATTAACACATTATTTGCGGGACACTTACTAGTACGTTTTCTGACGATTAATACTTGAGCGATTAATACTTGATTAGTATTATAAATTTATCCACTAAAAAAATATTTTTTGTTTACAAAAATCTTATGGTTGTTATTTATATATTTCTATTTATATATTTGTTTATATATTTCAATATAAAATACGAAAAGTTGGTTAAAAAATTAAATAATTTTCGATCTATTGAGATTTAACGGAATAACTGAATTTAAGCTCAAAACGCTCTCTCCCGGTACAATTCCGCTGCGAAATGTATCTTCACACAATGTGTTAATGAGCATGTAAAATGCTATTTTATTGAATTATCTCCATAAATAGGAAAACATTTCTTAATAATCTATTATATTTTACTGGAAAGTGATCTGTCAAAATGTTTTAAAGTAAAGCCTTACGAGAAAATTGTAATAAATTCAATATTTTTTGGAGATGTTTAGAAATTAATCAAATCATTTACGAGTAATTCATAAATTCATATTGTCGAACATTGTTCTGTACATTTTTAAACTAAAATAATTATCTGAGTATATTCTATTTAATACATTTAAAATTTTAAGAAATTAATTTATGTTAAAAAAATATTGTTTTATTTTAAGTTTGTGTGCTTTTGTAGACGAGAGGTAAATCAATCTTTTAACGAAAATTGCAAATTGAATAACGTTCCCACCAATCATTTGAATATCAACCCTATCTTTTGATTGATATCAAATCTTAATGACTCCTAGGATTTTTCGATTAAATTCGATGTCGTCAAAATTATAATTACGTGTACCTTTATCACAAAATGACAAGAATAATACATTTTAATTAGACTGCAGAGTAATGAAGAATACTTAATTTCGTGAACTCTTATCATCTATAAATGATGGAACCATTAATGTAGTTTCAAGTTCTTTCATTTATAATTTATTTCATGTCCAACCATCTAAATTATCTTTAGTGATGATCGAACTATATATTATTACAATAAACTATGATTTCTACTGCATTCCATAATCAAGAAAATCTGACTATATCCAATTATAGCGGAATATCACTTGTAAGGGCATATTATTTCCCTCTACTTAGTAATAAAGACTAATATTCAGGCATTTTACTTTATAAATGTCTAGACCGTGTTTGGAATCTATAATATTACATTATAATTTAATATTTATCAATGATATGTGTATGCGCTCGCATTCTTGATATACATAATATACTTTTTTCCAAACATTTTGCGGCCAACCAACCCTAAATCCATGGAGATTTTATGCAAATTTATACTTTTTTTCTCCATTAATCTCCCAGCAGCAACGAATCTGGAGGGATATCATAACAATTTCGTAAATATTTGACCCCTTCTTCGTACGCGACATATTCTTTCAAGCAGCATGCTTATTATGTCTCATTATACGGAATTACTATGCAATTAAAGGCGGCCAAGTAATTTACTGTCTCATTGAAAACGACAAGTTCTGCTAGAAAACGGGGTGAATTCTTTGTTTTAATTCGATCTGGGGAATCGATGGCATTGCCATTTCAATTGAGGAGCCACCTTTATTATATCTTTTTATACACCGATTGCCGTGAGAATTATAAACAGTAATCGAGCTTCAGTCCTTTTATAAATACCAGTATGAGGTTTCACCTTAACTAATATGTATTTAATTTCCTAGTAGTATATTTAACAGGAAGTATTTTTGTACTTTAAAACTAGTGATAGTATTTAAACTACAACACTATTAACAGAAATAATTTTCCAATTTTTATACTATTAAGGTCATTTACCAATTAATTTTACAATTACAATTTCCTTTACAATTTTTAAGCCCAAATGACCACCGTGATTGTTGGTATCGCATAAATTTTGTTCTGAGTAAAAATCATCTCTGTGATGATTTTTCTTTGATGATTCTCTGTGATGATGATGATTTTTAATCATCTCTGAATTCAATGTTTTCAACTTTTAGTTTTTATAACATTGAGAACGTTAAATTCCATTCAAATACTCCTCTTATCTGTTTTAGAAGAATTTTTTTTTTTAAATTTCTAATAAAATGTGGGTTTAGTTTGGAGAGCTACGGTCATTTATTTGTTATACGAGGGATAAACAGTAATCGAAATTCAGTCCTTTTATAAACTCCGGTATGAGGTTTCCCCTTATCTATTACATATTTAGTTTTCTAGTAGTATATTTAACGGGAAGTATTTTTGCACTTAAAACTAGTGGTAGCATTTAAATTACTTAACACTATTAACAGAAATAATTTTACAATTTTTATACTATTAAGGCCATTTAAAAATTTACTTTACAATTATAATTTCATTTACAGTTTTTAAGCCCAAATAACCACCGTAATTGTTGGTATTGCATAAATTTTGTTCTGAGTGAAAAAAAAAAAAACTTTTATCATCTCTGAATTTGAATGTTTTCAACTTTTAGTTTTTATAACATGAAGTAAGTATTTCCAATCAAATACTTCTCTTATCTGTTTTAGAAGTATTTTTTTTAAATTTCTAATCTAATGTAGGTTTTGTTTGGAGAGCTACGGTCAATTATTTGTTATACGAGGGATAAACTGTAATCGAGATTCAATCCTTTTACAAATTCCAGTATGAGGTTTCACCATAACTATTATATATTTAATTTCTTAGTAGTATATTTAACAGGAAGTATTTTTGTACTTTAAAACTAGTGGTAGTATTTAAATTACTTAACACTATTAACAGAAATAATCTCACAATTTTTATACTATTAAGGCCATTTACCAATACTCTTTACAATTACAATTTCATTTACAATTTTTAAGGCCAAATGACCGCCGTTATTGTTGGTATCGCATAAATTTTGTTCTGAGTGAGAAAACTTTATCATATCTGAATTCAATGTTTTCAACTCTTAGTTTTTATAACATTAAGTAAGTAATTCCAATCAAATACTTCTTTTATCTGTTTTAGAAGAATCTTTTTTAAAATTTCTAATCCAATGTGAGTTTGGTTTGGAGAGCTACGGTCAATTATTTGTTATACGAGGGATAAACGTGCAATAGAGATTCAGTCTTTTTATAAATTCTAATATGATGTTTCACCTTATCTATTAAATATTTAATTTCCTAGCAGTATGTTGGACAGGAAGTATTTTTGTTTTTTAAAACTAGTGGTAGCATTTAAATTACTTAAAACTGTTAACAGAAATTATCTCACAATTTTTATACTATTAATTCCATTTACAATAATAAATAATAGCCGTATCGCATAAATTTTGTTCTGAGTGAAAAAAAAATGTATCATCTCTGAATTCAATGTTTCCAACTTTTAGTTTTTATAACATTAAGTAAAATTTCATTCAAATACTTCTCTTATCTGTTTTAGAAGATTTTTTTTTTGAAGATTTTTTTAAAATTTCTAATCCAATGTGGGTTTGGTTTGGAGAGCTACGGTCAATTATTTGTTATACGAGGGATAAACAGTAATTGAGATTCAGTTCTTTTACAAATTCCAGTATGAGGTTTCACCTTAACTATTATATATTTAATTTCCTAGTAGTAAATTTAACAAGAAGTATTTTAACAAATTTTAAGACATTATCATTAAACATTTTACTATGCCGTTTCTTACCTCCATTCCCAAGTGTTACAAAATAGTGATCCACGGTATACAATTAAAAATGAATAAAATTTAACTTACTACTCACAAAGTTTGCCGTCATCACTGGTATACAACAATAAAGTTCTTAGCTATAAATACTATATACAACTAAATGTTTAAATAAATAGCCTAACAAGCTGTTGCTTATTCTAAACATGTATTTCATTTATGTTAGATATTGTTAGTAGAAGTAGTTAAACGCCTTGTAGTTTGCCTGTGGCAATGCTATGTACGAGGAAAAGATCTGCAATACCTTTATAGAGGATTAACTCCAAATCTCTACCCATTTCAAGTAAAATTATTTATACTTAACTTATATGTTGTTTTTATATATTTTACTCTCGATAAATCACGGTTTTTCCTCAAACTAGAAACGTACCTAGTAGGGTAGATGTTTGTGATTTTTCATAGCTACACTGCCGGGGATGTCCTAATAGGTAGAGTGCTACCTTTCTGAACTGAGGTCCACGGTTTCAAATGGCAAGGAAGACATGCTTGCCTATATCTGGTCTGAATCGATTTTAAATCCTAATCTCTGGTGTAATTAACCATTGTATTTCAAGAAGATGACAATAGTACTCAAAAACAAACCAATTCATGACTTCATCGAAACCTATTTACATTATTTTTAAGCACACGTAAACTAATTAACCCTTAATTTGGCTAAGTCCGCTACAATGAACAATCAAATAAATAAGATCTGTATAATAAATATATATTTTTATCGATAATAAATAATATGTTAAATATATTATATATTATTATTATTAATTATTATTATTATTATTATTATTATTATTTATTTAAATATATTTTTAATCGATATTTGAAAAAACATCTTGTCAAATTAACAGTTAACTAAACTGTTATAGATTTTTTATTGTCTTCCTTTGACGTTTTTTTCCCTACAACCGTATGGGCTTTTTAAGTACAGAAGATAAATGAAACAATAATTTTCTTTATCTAGAAAATGTAAATAAAAAGCAAATTATTAATCAAAAATCTAGGAAACATTATAATCATATTTACATTAAAATTAGGAAATACCATCGCGTAGTCTACATTAGAATTTCCCTTCCTAACTTAGAATTTTTCATTTCAAACTTATTACTTAAACAGTTACAATTTTATTAATATCCAAGTTGGCTCAATTGATATTTCAAAATAAATTTTACGTATTGATAATGTTTGCGGCCTAAGGGATAAAAATGCAAGCTATTGTACAAATAACACCAGCCTAAAGGAACAGAAACATACTGTCTTTAAACTATTAGTACAGTGTTTAAATATTACACATAAGATATTTATTGCTTCATTCAAAACCATAACAGCGTTATAAATAGACTGGTTTATTATTCAAAAACATTAGAATAGCCCTAATGAGATTTCTAGTCAAATATGCAAGTGTTCAAAATGTCCTTTCTTGTTTAAATTCCCACAGCGGTGTTCTCAGATAAATGACATAGAATGTAAAACAACCTGAATATTAATAGCTGCCTCCATGTCTAACATCATAATATGTTTTATTTCAAAAAGTTGCATTAAATTATGAGGAGGTTATCCTGTTAAGAAAAATAAGATTATTTTGAGATGCAGGAAATTCATTTCAACAGCTTTCATTTCAAAATTCCCCTAATGTCCTATTTTTAATAACTGCTCTCTTAAAGAAAGCATCCGGAATATTCTGTTAGGATATAAATATATAATACAGTACAAATATTGTACATAAAACTTAACAAAATACGTGTTCTGATTCGGATGTTATCTGTAAAAAAATTAATTTCAATTAATTGTAATATATACCGGTATATCTTGCAATTTACCAGCAAACTGGTTTACCGGTATTACAAACTATAGTATATTTATCTATAGGTATTGGGTAAATCATACCTTCACTAAGAAGTGAATAAAGAGCTAAACTTTATTCACTTGCTTAAGAAACATTTTTGTCACTGAAATTTATGGTGCACTTTTCAAGATAAACGATGTATTTATTTTTCCTCCATCATTTCGAATACTGCCTTTGTTTTACTTATACTTCCCACCACATATTTTATGCCATTACTCTACCTTATCTCCCAGAATTCGCTTACTGAGAAAAAAAAATAAAAAAGGGGAACCTTAAGGGGGGGGAGAAAAAAGAAAGCAGCTCGGGTTGGCCTTTCTCTAGTTCAACTCAGATCACGCACAAGCTTATGAGTTTTAAAAAGGGTTTTAATTTACTTTTGCCATTCGAATATTTGTTCGAGTGTTTCTACAAATGTCTTACGGATTCGTTAAGATTCATCGCGCTACTTCTGGACTGTCTCTGAAGCGGATAGCTGCTCTTCATCACTGATTCCCGCTGATAACTGTTGATTGACTTGGAGCACTCCACGCCGCTTCTGGTACGGCAGATTGCTGCTTTTATCTTTCGTATTGATATTTAGCACTTGCACCGCACCGCAAGGATATATATTCCTCCATTCACACCCCATTTTAGATACAAAATGGCAATTTCTAGTAATTTATGGCTCTGATACAATAGATAACATTTACAGTAAAATAAATAGAACGAGTTTTTCTTTTGAAAGGGACCACAGGGGGAAAATGTGGAGGTAAATGTTGGTGAACCTTGTCCCGTGCTAACATTTAAAATATTTCCTATTTAAAATGAACCGAAAATTATAAGAGTATCAGTATTTTTCTAGAAGTTATAGAAGATAAATTTTACTTTATACTCTGTATGACACTTAGTTTTATATAGCTCACACCCCATTTTAGGTACAAAATGGTATTTACTAGTAATTTGTGAGAGCAAAGAAATAGATAACATTTTAAGTAACAGTTACAAATTGTTTTTATTTTGAAATAGAACACAGGGGGAAAATTTTGGTGCATCTTGATTATTAGTTCTCGCTAACATTTAAATCATTCCTATATAATCTGGGCAAAATATTAGTTTATACTCTAATTATGTTTCTTAGTTTCATGTAGTTGATTACATTTATTATTTAGTCCTTCCACTGCTCCAAAAGTTTATATGTTGTTCCCTTCAGGTCCCATTTTAGAAAATTGCAGTTTCTAGTAATTAATGGGCTGATAGAAAATACAACATTTAATGTAGAAAAACCGCAACAAGTTTTTATTTGGAAAGAGACTACAAAGTACAAAAACGTGGAGGTATATGTCGCTGAACCTTGTCTCGTGCTAACATTTAAAATGAGTGGAAAATTAGTTTATACTTTAAATATGTTTCTTAGTTTCATGTAATTGATTTCATTTATTATTTAGTCCTTCCACTGCTCCGAAAGTTTATATGTTGCTCCCTTCACGCCCCATTTTAGATACAAAATTGCAGTTTCTAGTAATTAATGGGCTGATAGAAAATATAATATTTAATGTACAAAAACTACAACAAGTTTTTATTTTGACAGAGACTACAAAGTACAAAAACGTGGAGGCAAATGTCCCTGAACCTTGTCTCGTGCTAACATTTAAAATGAGTGGAAAATTAAGAGAATATCAATATTCTTTTAGAAGCTATAGAAGATAAAGTTTTATTTTAAACCTTTGTCATGTTTCTATTTTTTTTAAATCCTATATTCACACCTCCTTTTAGATATAAAATGCTACATTCTAGTAATTTATGGGACTGATTAAACAGATAACGTTTTAAAGTAAAAAAAAATTAGGAAATGTTTTTATTTGAAGTTAGACCACAGTGAGCAAAAATGTGGAGGTAAATGTTGGTGAACTTTATCTTGGGATAACATTTTAAACATTTCCTATTTAAAATGAGCAAAGAATTAAGAGATATCTTGGGATAACATTTTAAACATTTCCTATTTAAAATGAGCAAAGAATTAAGAGAACATTAGTATTTCTTTAAAGTTAAAGAAGATAAAATTTTAGTTGTAGAAACTAAAATTTTATCTTCTTTCCAACTTTCTTACTTTTTAAATAGATGACTGATAGTTATATATAGTCCCGTTATTTCCACACCTTTTTAGATTCAAAATGGCACTTTCTAGTAATTTATCTAGCCGATAGAAAAAATAACATTTAAAGTAAAAAATTAGAACAAAATCTGATTTTTAACACTACAGAGGACAAAAGTGTGGAGCCAACTATTGAAGCTAGCCAATATTTAAAACTTTTCATATTCACACTGAACAAAATACTATAAAAATAATAATGTTTCTTAAGAAATTATTGAGGATAAAATTTTATTTCATACTATTAGTATGTTTCTTAGTTTTACATAGTTGAGTAAATTTATAATTTAGGATTTTCTCCAAATTTCAAGGGTTATAAAAGATATAAAAGATAAATTTTACTTTATATTCTAAATTTACTTTATTTTCTTCATTTCCACCGCATTTTAGATACAAAATGGCAATTTTTTGCAATTTATGGGACTGTAACAACAGAAAACGTTTAAATATAATACAGAACATATTTTTTTTATTTTGATAGGAATCACAGAGGACAAAAATGTGGAAATAAATTTTGGTGGGGCATAATTGTTATCTATAACTAACATATAAAACATTCTTACTCAAAATGAAATAAATTAATGAAATATCAGCATTCCTTCAGAAATCATTGAAAATAAAACCATACTTTATTCTCTTAGAATGCTTCTCAGTTTTATTTTATTGACTGATACAATAACAAAGATTATTCATTCACAAATAATTTTAGATACAAAAGGGCAGCTTCTAGTAATTTCTGATAAATACAGAACAAATAACATTTAGAGTAAAATGTATTACAAGATTTTATTTAAATAGGAAACACGGAGCTAAAAATTGTGAAGGTAAATCATGCTGGTTGCTATTGATTATTGTCTATAATTTACTTTCACAATATTTCCATACAAATGGACAAAAAGCAAGATATGAATATTTCTTTAGAAATGATAGAAGGTTAAATTTTAGTTTATAGTCGGAGCATATTTCTTTATTTTATCTAGTTGCCTGAATTTATTATTTAACTATATTAGATATGATTTTGGTGCTGTTTAAAAGCTTTCTAAACTTGCCAATAATATAAAAAGTTTTAGAGTAAATAATTTGCTTTCAATATTTCTCACAAAATCAATAACTATAAGATATATACACTTAACAATACATCAGAAAAAAACAAGGAGTATTAGATTTTCTTATCAATTCATATTATATAAAAGTTTGTTTTCGATTTGATTAATCATATGATCTTTCATCTCAATTATTCGTTCCATATGATTTTCATTCCCTTTAATACTTTTGAAAAAAAAATAACTTTTACATGATTTGTCTATTAGAGTGCACAATGCACCTATGTGTAAATTCTTTAATACTGTACATAGTCTAGTTTTAAAATTATGTAAATCATAATATTTTTAATTTTTTCAAATATTCTATCGTAATTTACAATACCTTTTTATAAATGATTAAGTAATGAATAAAATAAGCTTTTATTCACCAATCTGTTTTCGCAATTACAAATATTTGCTCTGTTTGTCTGATTTATTATTACTAAACAAATAAGTAATGAATTCTTACAAAGCTATATAACTCGCAAGTAGTGTTATTAAAGAAGATTGATACATTTTAAGGGGCGTGTTAAGGGGTAATCAATGATTGAGGTAAAAAATAAAACAATACATATATGGTTACAGTAACACGAGTCAAACCGAGTTTAATGTGATAACTTAGAAAATTAAGCCTCAGGGAATTCAGCCTTCTACTAATGGCTTAGCTTACCTTAATATCTTGCGTAACTGTCTAGCTCTGTAACATGATAATAGTGCAAATGTTAAAAAGGATGTATCATGATTCATCATTGTTTGGACATTTTTCAAGCTCATCCTTTATTACTCATTTTATCTGCTCAAAAGTATTGAATGGGGCAAATTCTATATTTTTTAAAAGCCTGGAGTAAATAAATACGTAGAAACTTAAAACTGGAGAGATTGTTTAGATAAAAATATATAACTAACTGGCCTACTTAAGAAAATTTGCGTCAGTTTCATATATGATCCGGAACCTGGTGGATATAAAGAAACTTTAAAAGGATAAATTTAATACTTATGCGCTCAAAATGTTTAATCTTGGAGTGTTATTTTAACCTTTTATGTCTCATCAAACCCCAATTTAACCATTTAAACGCCGTTTAAGAAACAATTGTCCCAATGACTTGAAATTTGGTTATTATATTAATTAAGACGATATAAACACAATAAAGTTTTAAAATGATGTAAAAAAAATTTTTGAGGGTGTTTTAGCCATGTCCCATTACTGGAACATTGGCGTGCTACATGATTATTTTGTGGATATTTTTAAAAGTTTAATTTAAACTCTAATGACTATAACATCTTCTTAATATTAACTGTTTTGTTTATTTATCTTTAAATAATGAACAATTGATAAATATTATGATACTATAGAATTTATGCAATATTGGTAGCGGATTACCCAATTCCGTTGATTTATCGAATTTCACTTTTTTTCTATAGGGTTTTCAGTTTTTTGTTTCTTTTTGGCCCTTGGACCTGGTTTCTGAAATTTGTCTTCATCTGGAGTATTTACATCTTTTTTTAAAATGACGTCGACCATTCTACACATATCGAATGGCTTAACAGCATCTACATTATTTTCATTAATATCTTCTTCAGTGGTTATATCACCAGGTTCATCGAGCTGTAACTGGCAAATGTCTACATCCTCCAAATCAGAATCCAAAAGAGTTTCTAGAAATGCCAGAGCATCTTCTATTGTAAGGCATCTTTCAGTCATAGTGTTAAAATTAGGAAAACTTTATAAATGAAACACATAGAAAGCACACATGCACCTTTTTCACTGTCATCAGACAAACTAATAAAAAAATAATTATCGAAACAATAATAAATAAATAACTATCGAAACAAAATAAAACTTATTGTAAAAAATATTTTATAATGTCATGTTTAATTGCATGTAAAAGTGATATTGATAAGATTTTTTTTACATGTAAATTTTTTATTTTAAAAATCATGTTCCATTATTGGAACATTGGTGGGTAAAAGGTTAAAAATATTTTCACATTTTCAGCATGTAAAAATAATTAAAAGACTTTAAAGCATAAAAACAAAAATGGCAGAAATATTGCATTTTCGACTAACAAAAGAAATGCGCATTTTTTTAATACTATAAATAATTTTACACAAACACTTTCTTTTTATGAAACGTTTGAAGATATGTGTGGGAGAAATCTATTTGTAACGTCTCAAATGTTTTTTTCTAGTTTAACAAATTCAAAAATTTATTTTTATAATAACCAATCACAGCCGATCAAACAATAAATTAAATTTAATTATGCTTACTATAAACATTTGACAGGGATTCTATTATCAAACTGTGTGATTGAATTATTTAAGGAACGATCAGAAAAAACTGTTTATTTTGGCTCATTGTTAAAATGACATTGATTTTTATGTATGTTGCAGATCTTCAACAAGCTGATACAGAGGGTTAATATCTTATAAAGAATTTTACTGCGAACTTTTATAACAATGTATCAATAAGATT
>CM063502.1:59195510-59283010 GCA_032207245.1 Pardosa pseudoannulata | reverse complement strand
CTTTATTTGTTAATGATACTTCAATTAATGAAAGGAAAAGTACTGTATTTCCAGAATACAGTGCCAGAAATAAAGTACTGTATTTCCGGCAAGAGGCCCAGGAAGAATTTTATGATATGAGCGGTTTTTTTTTTAAGAAAATAACTGTTTATTTTCATGAACAGATATCCAGATAGCATACACACACACACACAAATGTGAGACATTTCTATCTACAAAATGGTCTTTCAAAATTTCGGGGGGGGGATCAGTCCCCAAACTCCCTCCCCCTGCCTACAGCCTTGACGAAATTACATCAGCATACATATACATTTAAAATAATAACAGTATATAAAAATTTTCAAACGTTTTTAAAATAAAGTGATTTAAAATATTTTAAAATTGGCAGTACACACAGAAAATTTCAAAAAAAAACTAAAAATATATTCAAATTGATGTTTTGAATGAAGCCTTATTTTTTATATGCATTTAATATCTATTGTTTGTTTGTCTTCTTGCCCTAATTTTATTAGGTAAGTGGATTTCTTTTTATAGTTAAATTTGCCGTTGAAAAACGAGTGTTAGTCTCATAAGTATGCCTTACTATATTCGTGATTTCAAGTACTTGAGTATTGAAACCTTAAGGGTGACTCGCATTTATGTAATATTTTATTTGTTCTGAGAAGATGCGAGTTGAAGAATATTAATTGCTTACCAACTTCCTAGTTAAATTATAACGTCATAACCTCAGGGATTCGATTATTTTCAGAAATTTAACAAGCTTTAAAAATTCTATTCATAACTAATCATTTGGAAGATGTATTAAATAAATGGTAGTATCATTTCAATGAATAAATAACTCATTTCATATTCATTTTAAATTACTTCAATTTTGTAGCATTAATAACACATTACAGCCAGTTCTTTCCATTGGTGATATTGTTCCTACTTGATATTAAATATTAAAAATCATTTTATCTTAAATGAATATGTAAAGATTTGCCTGTCTTTTTACAGAAATAGCTCTTTATAATATAGCTTTGTATATAGGCATGCATACTAGGAAAAGAATTGATGTTTTTAGGCTACAAAAATTAATGGAAAGATCAACGAAATTTCTATAATAAAAGCTGGTGGAATTCCGAATTATGCGAATAGAGTGACAACTCACTAAACAATAATATCCGATATGTTAAAGTGGTTTATGAATTTAATTTTATTCGTACAAAATAATAACACATGAGTCGATATTTATTTCCAGATTTTATAACAGAAGGCATTTATCTTGGTTCATTGTATCAATAGATAACTCATACTTAAATAAATTACAGATTTTAAACATACTGAATAATACATTTTAAGCTTTCCAGTAGGTATTGTAATTTGCGTACACATATAAAGGTATCCTCAAACTTTTTATGGAAATGTAGCTTCATAATACATATGTAAGTATAGGTATGTATACTATCAAAATGATGGATGTCTTTAAGCTACAAAATATAATAGAATTATAAAATTTATATTTTAAATACACAGTGAGTGTAAGTGTGTGTATGTGTAATTTTTGGATATCGTTTATCAAACTTAACCTCAAGTGAAAACGACAACGAAATATATGTACCTTCTTTCCAAAGGTTTTAAAGAATTTAAATGTAATTTTTTATGTCTCTATCATTTATATATTTTAATATTGCATTAGTATAGCAAAATAATTTCTATATTTTGAAATTATCTTCATTACTTCGATTATAAGTTTTCAAAACGCATAAAAGTTATTTTGACAAAAAGGTATTTTTATCTGGTCCTCATTTATTACATAACTTCATATCAAGTTTTTTGCTGTCACACCTTTTTAATAGGTAATTTATAAACAATTACCGGCAACTCGAAATTTCCCAGATTTCATGTAAGCGAAACCGCGACTTTAGACCTCTAACCGTGGACATATCGTAAACATATCAGTATTGGAGTTTTGTAATCAAAGAAGAGATGAAAGAAGATACACTTATGCTTACAGCTTCTTATAAACAAACTGCGAATCAACAATTTAAGGCTGTACATTTTCCCCTGATTTCATATAAATGAAAATTATTAAGTGCCCTTTGCAATTTATTGCTTTATCTGTCCCGTAATTGACCTTCGCCTTTCAAAAGATTTTTTTAAACGATACAAAGTGGCTCCTTATTCTACAAGTGTTCAAGGGTTAATTCAGTAAAAAGATCATTCAACCGTTTAGTATAGCTTAAAAATCTTTACAACTGGAAGTACTTAGTAAAGTTTCTAACCTACATTAATGGGGTATTTAAGATTATGTTTCTTCTCAAAATAAATCCTTAATGAAAGCAAAAATAATATCATGTCGGGAATTTCAATATCCAAATTTCAATATTCAATTTTCGTATTTTTAAATATTGCAGAAGTAGTATGTAGATTTTTGTTTAAAAATATTTACAACTGGAAGTACTTGGTAAAGTTTCTAACCTACATTAATGGGGTATTTAAGATTATGTTTCTTCTCAAAATGTATCATTAATGAAAGTAAAAATAATATCATGTCGGGAATTTCAATATCCAAATTTCAATATTCAATTTTCGTATTTTTAAATATTGCAGAAGTAGTATGTAGATTTTTGCTTAAAAATATTTACAACTGGAAGTACTTGGTAAAGTTTCTAACCTACATTAATGGGGTATTTAAGATTATGTTTCTTCTCAAAATGTATCATTAATGAAAGTAAAAATAATATCATGTCGGGAATTTCAATATTCAATTTTCGTATTTTTATATATTGCAGAAGTAGTATGTAGATTTTTGCTTAAAAATATTTACAAATGGAAGTACTTGGTAAAGTTTCTAACCTACATTAATGGGGTATTTAAGATTATGTTACTTCTCAAAATGTATCATTAATGAAAACTAAAATAATATCATGTCGGGAATTTCAATATCCAAATTTCAATATTCAATTTTCGTATTTTTAAATATTGCAGAAGTAGTATCTAGATTTTTGTCCATGAGTATTTTAATTTTAAAGATTGTATAAGTAATTGCTTGATAGATTGTATAATTTTTAAAGAAATGTTGTTAAATTCCTTTTTCAGTAGTGTCAAGCACAAATTTAAGTGCCTAAAGAGAGAAAAAAGTTGATAAGGAAATAATTGTCTTATACTTTGAAGAATATTATATGAAGTAATCAATTGCATTTTAGAGGATGCTGAGCATTTTAAAACTTGATTTGCTAACTTACTAACTTATATTGGTTCCCCGATTGCCTAGTTGTTGAATAAGTAGGAAGTTGCCTTTTGGAACAAAAGTCCATGAATTCAAATCCAGCTGCAAGATATGTGTAACTGTTCAATTTAAGCGGTAGGTTCTTGGCATTAGCTGTCCTGTAGCAAAAAACTAGACCGTAGCCTTCCATACCAAACAACTTCGTGTTACCAATAATCATACCTAACCAAGAGACACTACATGTTGTTGTTTATTGTATGCTTTGTGGTAAGCCAAATGATAATCGAATGGGTAGGGCGCTGCTCTTTAGTATCGGAGTTTCCGGGTACTAATCCTGCTGCTTGGCACAGGTGTTTGAAGCTATTTGGAATTGGTTTCAAGCATCAGGTACTAGTGTCAAGAAACCTTGTATGGCAGAAAAGGTAAACAGTAACCCTCCAACTCCTTGTAAAAAGGGAAGCAAAGCCTTAAAATTCTCATAATATCATTCAAGACCTAAAATTTACCCTTCTCTACGGAGATGTGGCATTCTTATGTACATTTTACAAGATAATAATTTTTTTCAGAATCAAAAAAAAAAGAAAAGAAAAGAAATTACAGCATTTTTACAAATTAAAAATTTTGAACTTTTTTTTATGGTTTAATGTGTGAGAATATTTGCATGATATATATATATATATATATATATATATATATATATATATATAATATATATATATATATATATATATATATATATATATAAATATATATAATATATATATATATACATATATATTTACATATATATATATATATATATATATATATATATATATATATATATATATATATATATATATATATATATATATATATATATATATATATATATATATATATATATTATATATATATATATATATGTATATATATATATATATATATATATATATATATATATATATATATATATATATATATATATATATATGTATATATATATATATATATATGTATATATATATATATATATATATATATATATATATATATATATATATATATGTATATATATATATATATATATATATATATATATATATATATATATATATACATATATATATACATATATATATACATATATATATGTATACATATATATATACATATATATATATATATATACATATATATACATATATATACATATATATATGTATATATATATATATTATATATATATATATATATATATATATATATATATATATATATATATATATATATATATATATATATATATATATATATATATATATATATATATATATATATACATATATATATATATATATATGTGTGTGTGTGTGTGTGTGTGTGCAGTCTTAACAATTTCTCTCTTAAAATTTTACACTGCATCATTTTTCTCCTCGTTAAAATTCGTATACCAAAACACCACCATATAGCACTTCTTCTCCTAAGTCTGTTCTCCATCAGGCAAAGTAATATCTTGATACCAGTATGTGCATTTCTTCGCGTACAAGTGTATATATATTTAGAGTATTTTCTTTAAAAAGAAACGAAGGAGTTAAAACAGGAAGAGAAGTCAGCGTCCTGATTTCCTAGAAATCAAGTATTAAGTAGATAGTTCCCATGTTCTTTTCTCTTGACACCCTGTGCGATAACTAAAGTTGTTGCGCTAGTTGATCTACACCAACAGCTTGCAGTCGGTACTTTTTTTCCTTTTTTCAACCCCACTGAAACCCGAGCTCCTTTAGGACCGCGATTCTTGGAAGTTGTGAATTCCCACTGCTTTAATTTCCAATCAGTGCCGTGAGTTTGTACCTCGTAGCTATACAGCTTCTGATTATATCGCGATTCAGCTATCTGCTCACGTAATCGCAGAAATCATAAATTCGTCGCATTTTCCCATCTGTATAATAAGTGAAAACTTACCAAACTTGTTTTATTATGCCTTCCCCCTCTCAAGGACAAGAATTTTTTAATACTCATTCTTCAGACGCATTTTTAACCACCCCTGATAGTTGATTCTGGGGTCTGTTTTTTCTTCTCAATAAGTCCCTCATGTCAATAAATCATTACCGACCTTAGAAATGTAGCCGACACGAAATCTTAATCTGCCAGAGCTCGAAAATAGGTGTTGAAAATATTTCCATAGGCGCTAAAATGTGCCTCGGACATGCATTTGCTATCTACATAGAGTTAACCTCGAGTTCACTGATGCTAATGACGTATATCAATGGACTTGGCACTTAATAACTGAATGCCAATTTCCATCAAGCTTCTGGAGGGAGAGGGGGTTGACAGTTTATTTGAATAGTAAAACACGAACAAATTGATGAAAGTAGAATAAATATTTTTCTTATTATATTTCGTATTTAAATTTTTAAATAAAAAAGGACTAGCATTATATAATGTTCTTCTTCATGAGCATTTGTAACCACTCCTGATAGTTGATTACGGGATCCATTTTTGCTTCTCAGTAAGTCCAAAGGACAATAAATCCTCACCATCCTTAGAAAATGTAGCCAGCACGAAATCCTGATCTGTCAAGGTTTGAAGATAGTTGTTGGAAATATATTTCCATAGGTGCTAAAATGTGCATCGAACATGCATTAGCTATTTACATAGAGTTAACCTCGTGTTCACTTGACGCTAATGATGGATATCGGTAGACTTGGTGCTTAATAACGGAATGCCATTTTCCGTCATGTTTCTGGGTGGGTCGGAGTTTGGAGTTGACAGTTTCTTTGAAGTTTATTTAGAACTAATGAATAAATTGCTGAAAGTAGAATAAATATTTTACTTTCATTTATTTCATAATTGAAATGTTAAACTAAAAGGATTTTAATTTTGCACTTTGATAATATCAAACTATTATCTACGTAGCACCCGATACTGGTGACGTATATCGGTGGATGTAGTACTTAATTCAGAAATGTCATTTTTCATCAAGCTACTGACCTGATTTGTGTTTGACAGTTTATTTAAAATATATGTAGAAATAAAGAAATATTTCCTTAAAGTGTAATAAATAGTTTAATTGTATTTATTTATGTATATTTTACTTGTTTTAACTTATTAAATCAGATGATCTTGTATTTTAAATCCAGTATGACTTAGATTTACCTCTTTTTTCCGGCTTACATTTTTTTTTACTTTAACTTACATTTTATAAAATTTTATAATATTTCTCTTTACAATTTTCACTGTGTAAAGGTGTTTATTTTGTGAAAAGAGCAGAAAATTAATTTGATTTGCTTTTTCCGTACATCACGAGCCGAAAGAGGGCCAAACAATAGTGCTCTTTAGGAGTCCATCAATTCGAATCCCTCTGCTTTCATAGTTGATCTGTTTGGTCATTATTCGCTTTAAGCAGTTAATCCATGTCTAAGTAAGCTTGTTTAAAAACTAACTATAGGTTTTCAACTCACTGACCAAACGTTACATCATATAGAAAAAAAAACTAAAACCTTTTGTTAAGCTGAGTATATTTTTCTTACTTCCATGTAGTATATTAAAACTAAACTCCTCGGCGCAACAACTCCTAGGGGGCCAAGGCCTACGGTGGCAATCTCCATTCAAATGACCAAGGGCCCTGGGGTGCGAAGCATATGTTCCGGTTAGGTGGTCAATCTTAGGCGGAACCCCCAGTGTTTAGCTCCCAAGCACGCTTGGTCCTCAGTTCATCTACCCACTGAAGGGATGAAAGGCTGAGCGCGAAGAGCTTCCCCAACGCCACTTAGATTCATATGTAGTTTATTACGCTGTGTAGTATATTATCGTCATGTAGTATCTCATTTGGTATATTATCAGTATATTATCGTGGGTAAAATAGTATTTCTTGATTTGAGCGTCTTTAACCTCAGAAAGACGTTCAATTACTAGTTGAAGTACATTTATTTTCCTTTTTTAAACTTAATTTATAAGTGCCTTAAACTGAATAGCAAATTACATATTCTAAATTTAAAATTTTCCATATTTATATACATATATGTGTATACACACATATATTTTTGTTAAAAACATGTTTACGGATAGTGTATAACAGATAATGTATTATAGGTAATGTAAGGCACTTTTCGAATGCCTTTTTATTGTAGGAGCTTAAAATAAACTGTTTTCATAAAAAAACACAAACAGTATTCTTTTCACTTGTATTAATTCCTCATTAATTAGTAAACATAATTAATTTTAATTCTCTCAACGTGCTTCTTTTGCAGATACGCCAAGTCACTTTCCGATTATTAGTTTCTTTTTTTTCATGCTCATCTGGCTATTAATGAACAGTTAACCGAAACTTGTTTTTCCCGCTTTTATTAAAAAATTACGAAAAAAAGTAAAGCTGGATTTTACCCTTTCTACGAATCTAATCTAAATATTTCGTCAACCTGTATTGAACTAAATATTGAAGCATTATATAACGGATAGCCTGCCACAGAAACTAAACAAATTTCTTCATATTTCAATGAACAATAAATGATGTTCAACATTAAATTTTTTCATGAGTGATACATATTTATCGTCCATGTCATCTATTTTCACATTAGTTAGTAAACATAGTTAATTTTAATTCTATTAGCATATTTCTGTTGCTCATACATCAGGTCACTTTCCGATTATCAGATTTTTCCATACACATCTATCTATTTCTGAACGGTGAACCACAATTTTTATTTTATCAGATTTGAAAAATGAACAAAATTTTATGGATGAATTTTACTTATTATTCGAATTCAATTTCAGTTCTATCGAACACAATATTGTTGAACACAATATTAAAGCATAATAGATTTCATAGCCCTGCACAGAAACTACACAAAATTGCCTCAAATTTGATAGAATAATAAATGAGGTTCAGCGTTAAAATTTTCTCACGATGGATTCATATCTCTTGTTTCTATAACCTGTTTCTTCAGTAATTAGTAAACATAATCCATTTTAATTCCATTAACGTATTTCAGTTGCTTATACGTCAAGTCAATTTTCGATTATCAGATTTTTCCATACACATCTATTACTGAACGCTGAACCCAAATTTTTATTTTATCAGCTTTAAAAAATTAACAAAAGTGTATGGTTGAATTTTGCCCTTTATTCGAATGCAATTTCATTTCTAGGTAGCGCTATTAAACACAATAATGAAACATATAGATTTGAAATCCCGCCACATAAACTAAATAAAATTGCCTCAAATTTGATAAAAACAAGAAATGAGGTTCAGCGTTAAAATTTTCTCACAAGTGATAAACATATCTTGTTTCTATCACCTGTTTCCTTATTAATTAGTAAACATTAACAAAAGTGTGTGGATGAATTTTTGCCTTTATCCGAGTCCAATTTCATTTCTAGCGAACGCTATTAAACACAATAATGAATCATGTAGGTTTGATAGCACGGCACACAAACTAAATTAAATTGCCTCAAATTTGATAAAACAATAAATGAGGTTCAGCGTTAAAATTTTCTCACAAGTTATACATATCTCTTGTTTCTATCGTCTGTTTCGTTATTAATTAGTAAACATTAACAAAAGTGTATAGCTGAATTTTTCCTTTTATTCGAGTCCAATTTCATTTCTAGCTAGCGCTATTGAACACAATAATGAAACATATAGATTTGATAGCCTGGCACATAAATAAATTTCCTCAAATTTGATAAAACAATAAAGGAGGTTCAGCTTTAAAATTTTCTCACAAGTGATACACATCTCTTGTTTCTATTACCTGTTTTCTTATTAATTAGTAAACATAATTAATTTTAATGCTATCAACATATTTATGTTGCTTATACTCCAAATCCCTTTTCGATTATCAGATTTTTCCATTCACATCTATCCATTAATGAGCAGTTAACGAAAGTTTTTTGTTTTATCCGCTTTAAAAAAATAACAAAAATCTAAGGCTGAATTTTACCCTTTATTCAAGTCCAATTTAAATATTCAAGTGAGCGTTATTGGACACAATATTGAAGCATTATAGATTTGATAGCCTGGCAGAGAAACTAAACAAAATTGTCTCACATTTGATCGAACAATAAATGATGTTCAGCGTTAAAATTTACTCACGAGTGATACATATTTCTTGTTTCTATCATCTATTTCCTCCTTATCTGAAAATACTTCATCTACTTCGGATTTCCAGACTGGGAGAGAAGAAAGCAGTTTTCTTGCGTCTCCCATTCTGGAGAAATTATACGCGCGAGGAACATTACTCGATGAGAATTATTTTCTTTTAAATAGTTACAGACGATGCGTTGTGAGTGATCACCGGGGAAGCTGTAATCGCTCACAGTTCTCAAAGATTGACGACAGTGCTTTCTTTTGATGCAGAACATTGTTCATTCTCCTCTGCATCATAACGAAGATTTTGATGAATTACTTAAGACAGAAATTCTCGCACCTTGATCGATGCGGGATTATTTTCCGTGATTATTTTATTGGAGGACTTTTTTTTGTTTTCCTTTTTGTTACTCTTCCGATAGCGACCAACTTAAAACTCTTGAAATGCTTCTCGGCAATTGCAAGTTTGATCAAGTAATGAAGTTCAGCAGGCATAGGATAAAAACGAATGATTAAAACCCTAATATGTGATACTTATGATTTTTACATACAACTAATCATATTTTTTATTTAAATATAGGAAAGTTAAGTTAATAAATGTTGCGTTGTATAAATATTCATGTGATTGATTTGAAATTGCATTTTACTTCAAAATGATACTAAAAGCAATAATGTCTCTTAACTCACTAACGTGAATGATAAAATATTAATTTTTATTCAAAAGAATGAATCTGAATAGTAAATAACTCCTTCCATACTAAATTATACTTAAATATATTGTTTATACTTAGAAGAATGAATTTCATGGATTTAATGAACAAATTTCAATTTTCGAGGGAAGGGAGAGAGGGCAAAATTTTGGAGTTTTGCATTTTGGAGTTAAACTGTATTGCATTTTAACATTGGTAAATCCATTGGTAATAACATTGGTAACTGTATTTCCAAATACAATTTTTTAAAACTGTATACTTAACCAAAATATAATTTTAAATAAAAATGCGAAGAAATATTATAGGCAAAGAAGGAAAAAGGATCTTAACTAGCATAAAGTATGTAATTTTTCTAATATTAGGGGAATTTTATGCCTTTCCCTGGCACACTTCTACTAATAATAACTAAAATTTTGGTGAATTGATTAAAACAAAAATTCTCTTTCCTTAAACATGCGAGGTTATTTTCCATGATTAATTTGTGTTTTTTATCTCTATCTTTTTGCTAATCTATGAGAAGCATAGAAGACAATGATACTAAAGCAATAATATGTTATATACTACATAACGATAACTAAGTAACCGCTCTCTATATAAAATATACTTAAATGCATACTTTATATTTTGAAAGACAAATTCAATAGAATAATTTCTTTAGAAGAGATGTACGTTACATTACCATTATATTCTTACTTCGATCTTTTTCTATTTCCGATTAATTTTATCGGAAAGAATGAAAACTACTTCAGATAAACATAAAGGCTGATGTTTCTAATAGTGCAAGAATTCTATTTTTTTTTTAAATATTCACCTCACTTTATAATTTATTTTACTTTACTTCAAAACATCTTTTTGTTTAAATTATCTTGCATTTTCTAGTTACCGCTGCATAAAATTAAATTTCATCGTTTTCTAGTTGATTATGATTAGATATAAATACTGCCATTCTATCCGCAGTTTAAACAAGCTCTTGTTTCTTCAACACCCGAGTTTGGTCACACAATTCTGTGCAATAATATTGGTATTTCTACCCACATACTCTCAGACATATTTTTGTAATTTTTACTTGACGCAGTTGGATATCTGTGCAATCATAGCTCAAAGCTAGAATATGCAACTTACGGGAATACGGCCCGCCTCCTGATTTTGTACAGCTCTTGACGACTTTTCCAAGTATCATTGGATCTAGCCCATTAATCCTCTAGGTGGGGCTTGTTTATTCTTGTATTTATTTTCTTTTATTTTGACAATGAGTCTCATACTAGCGTAGATTATTTTCGATCGGACTACAATAGAACCTCCTTCTGAGTATAAAACTCAAGGATATTACGCTAATTGACTTTCCCAAGTAACAATACCCAAGTAACAACCCCAAGTAACTAAATCTGACAGTTTTTGCTTAGACAATAAAGATGTTATTTGAAAGTACCTATACATGCGATCAGCTTTTTCCAAAGATGATGTTGGTTATTGACTCACACCCAAGACACATAGTCGCAATATCTCCAAAAATTTACTTTTTTGTGTCAATCATGTAATCACAATCTTCGTCTTAAAAATGTTTATTTAAATGAGAATATTATGCCATTGAATACTTTTATACATCCTGCAGGGAGTTATACGAATAAATAGAGGGATAAAAATAATTTTATGTATGCATTCTTTTATATTTTTATATATGAATGGATCATACAGTATTCTGGCTTGCGTAATATATTTAATTTCTAATCCGGTGTGTAGTTCTGCTAAAAATACACAATGCTGGCTTCAAGGATTAAATTATTATAATTTTTACCAAACATGCATGAAAAATTAATAAGGATAAACCTAAAAAAGATGTCTACCCTATCACTCACCTGAATCTCTTACCATGATTTTATTTTTCATAATTTCAATAAGCTTTTATCTTTAATGACACCTTTTATTCATCTTAGGTATTATATGTAGCTTTAAATTTGATTTACGTTATCGATAACAATTTCTAGCCCTAGATAAAAGAATATCTTAAATTTAACAAAGTGGATATGGAATTAAAACTTTCATATTTATTTATTCAATAGTAATAATTTTTAATGTCATTTATAACTATGTAACCCTTTAACATAAGCATAAAATTTCTTATTCTAATATGTTGTTCCTTTTAATTATTTTTTCTAAATGTGGATGCATTTGAAGTCCTTCCCCAGAAAATCCCAGCCATCCAAGTGTTTTATTATGAAGTGCTTTGAATTTTACTTAATAGGATCCCACATAATAAATTTCTTCTACATAATCTAGTCTATCATTTTAAATGTAACATTTAATAAAATGGTTTTTCCTTGATGTTCTTATCATATGTGAGCTCAATATTTAAGTAAAACTATATTCTTCTTGAAATCATCACTAGCAATTCATGACAGTTCTTTCCATGATCGATACTTGGATTCAAACTGGACTGATCCAATTATATATTTCACAATTTTTTTATTTAAAATAATAATATCTAGTAAAATATTAGGTAAAATTAAATACGAACATTTAATATTAATGAGAGAATTAAAAAATATGTAAAATTTAATATCTAAAAGTCCCAGCACAATCTCGTTTAATATGTTTCAGTAAATATGCAAAAATATATAAAACAATTTGAAGCAAATATATTGAAATTAAAAAGTCAATAGAAATTTTAAAATTAAAATTCTGATTTAAATAATAAAATTTGTTTAAGTGTGTACAATTTAAAAAACATTATATTTTAAAATGTACTTATGTATATTTCAATGTTATACAGTAAATTCCAATAAAATTTTAGGTTGAATGACCCCCCCCCCCTTTGGCTATACCTCTGGTTCTCAATGATAAAAATATTTATAGTTTTATTAAATGTCAAAATACAGGTAAACGAATGATACAGACTTAAAACATTTGCAGTTTAATACATAAAAAATTTAAAAATTGGATTTTTGATAAACGTATATTCTTAAGACCCCTTTAACTGTTACCTTTCTGTTGAATTACTATCATGATAATATAAGCATATAAGTGATTTTTCTTAAGAATTATGATACTTCTCTCTAATTAACTTAATTTTCTTTCTTTTATATGAAATGTTGTGCCTTAAAGCACAGCATTTCATTAATTATCACTATTTTTTTTACCTAAACACGAGACCTATATGACTAATACAATTTTTTTATCACGTGTATTAAAAAACAAAAGCAAAAGTTTTAATCACGAAAGCAGGCAAATTAAAAACAGAGTCCGGGTGGTAGTAGCTATTGTTCCCTTCTAAAGCCCTATAAATATCTTGGTATCTGATTCTTTCATCTAGAATTTGATGAGCCTTTATATATTTATTTTTTCTTTCTTAGAAGAGGTTTTAAGCTTTCATGCACGAATAAATCGTTTTATATATGCAATAAAAATTAGCTCAAAACGGGATCGCAGCTAAACTCACAATTAAAAGAACACTAGCGAATCTACCTTGAACTCTTGATTTTTTACCTCAGTCTGAGTATTGAAGAATCTTAAATATTTGTTAGCGCTGATTCGTTTGAGATGTTTGTAATGCACTCTATGTTGTTAACTCTTTTTTTTTTATTTTCGGAAGCAGTCCTAAATACGTATAATGGTACTGTAATTATTAATGCAATCGACTACTTTAATAGTCTTAGTAAATACCAAAAAACTAACGCTTTCGCAGATGAATGATTTGCCAAACAATCGTTTGGTGTTTTTTAAGAGGTCGGATTCCAAGTAAATAATTGTTAATTTCCGATGTAAATAATTGAAGTTGTTCTCATATTTCTTTAAAAATTATTTGATTGCAAGGAACAATATAAACTCTCCTATTCTGGAGTAAAAAATCTTCTATTAGTTTACTTTATTACTATCTATTCCATTTATTTAGCACCTTATTTTTAAAATTTTATGCTAATACTTATAAGAATGAAGTATGGAAGCGAAACGTATATAGTAATTATATATTAATTACTATATTATTATATAGTAATTAGAGCACAAAACTGTCAGTTATCTATGATAAAACTATTAAGTGAAATTGCAGTAATATATTTTAAGAATAACACAACACCTATTCTAAAACTAATGATTTTGATTGAAATTTACTTTTTATGTAATCATTCATGTATGGAATCTTGATACTTCGCAAGAAACTATATATTCTGATGGGTGTAGGATGTACTTGATGCTATTCTGGAGATTCTCCTCAGTTTTTATCAGCCTCAGGAGAGGCATTTTTGCTCCTAATTCCTCACTTCAATCCCACCGACTAAACTTCTAGCGAGAGGACATTCAGATCCACAGATCTATCCTGCATGGGATTTCATTTAAGGTTTTTGGTACATTTAATCTATTAAAAGACCAACATTTTCATGATTTTGATTGAAATTTACTTTTTATGTAATCATTCATGCAAGAAATCTTGATACTTTTCAACAAGCTACATATTCTGACGGGTGTAGGACGTACCTGATACTATGCTGGAGATTCTCCTCAGTTTTCATTATCCTCAGGAGAGGCCTTTTTGTTCCTAATTCCTCACTTCAATCCCACCAACTAACCTTCTAGCGAGAGAGAGAACATTCAGATCCACAGATTTACCCTGCATTGGATTTCATTTAAGGGCTTTGGTATATTTAATCTATTACAAGATCAATATCTTCAAACTTCTATTACTCAAAAGAACTATAATTTGTAAAATTATAATTTTACTAATCGCTAATCCATTAAAGCACGAGCTGAACGGCGGTCGAACCAGTAAGACATTGCCTTTCGGTACTGGAGTTCGCGGATTCGAATTTCGTTCCTACCGTGGTTTGGAAACTGTAGCACATCGGAATCATATTTAAGCAGGAGGTAGAGGTCTACTTAGCCTTCGAGTAGAGCATACTGCTCCAAACATTAACTCTCGAAACATTTCTGCTGAATATATATTGATGTGAAGTTCAAACCTAAGTTATCATGGACACCTATGATGTAAAAAAAAAATATGAAATTTAAACAATGCTTAATATTACAGTATGCCTTCTGTAGGGATGAGAAATAATCTTAAACAAAGTAGAATGTCATTTGTAAGAAAGAAAAACTTATGATACGAGTTATATTTGCTGTGAAGTGAAGTTTTATCATAGATATAGTTATTTGTTATGATTTTAGTTGATGTACCTGCTAAAAAATTCATTAAATAGTAAATGATGTATTAAATAAAAAAAATATATTGATTTTATTTTCATATTGCTTCGTACTACAGGAATCTTTTTCAAACTTCTAAAACTGGAGTTATTTGCTTTCATCTAGGTTCTTATCCAGGAGTTACTTAGACTGTCTTGAATAAAGCGTCATCCCCTGAATCAAAAATTGTAAATCTGCCTCGTGAAAAAGAAAATAACTGTTATTCATCATGTAATACTTGTAGCTATTTGATCAAAATTCCATCGCACATTCATAGCTTGAAAAATGGTGTCCTTTAAAATATTAAGAATGTGTTTAGAAGCAACAAGGTTGCTGATTTAAGTAAAAACTATAATAACTCTAATAACTGTAAATGTTTCATTCCTCAACCAGAAGTACTATAAAACAGGGATAAAATACATTTTATTTTATAATAATAGTCAGCAACTTTGACTGCATAAACGGAATAAAGACTTAGATTGTAAATTTACTTATGTATCATTTGATTGTGAATTGAGAACTTGTTGATATTTTTAACTGCACAGAAAGTTTAAAAATAAATTATCCACCCTGTATCTTCTTGGAATATATTTTTTCATTTTGCATTCTTATAAAGTAGTTACAGATTTACCCTATAAGAAAGCAAAAACGTTTGTTATTATGCCTTAAAAATTGTTGTATTTTAAATCGATGTCATTGTGACGAAATTTTTTTTTCCTTGAGCAGCCCCAAAATGTTATTTTAATTTTCAGTTTTAAAGTAATTTGAAAGTACAATGTACTCATTGCAAGATTAATATTAATCATTAATTGAATTGTAAATCAATCTTTTTTTAAAGAAGTCTTTTAAAAGGGTGAATGACCGATTGATTAACCTGTGCTAGCACATTTTACCATGATTTTCTATATTTTCACTTAAGATCAATCAGAAACTATGTTTCATCTGAAAATCTATCGAACGTTTTGTACATAACAAATTTCTACTTTCATTTTCGAAAAACACAGATTTCGAATTATGTGTAATACATTTTCATTCCTCACCCATACAAAATTCTCAACACGTCAAAATAATTTTATCCATCTTTTTATTTCCTTCAACTTGTCCGTTTCCCATGGAATATATTTCCCACACGTAAAACGTTATCGTCTCGTTAAACATGTTTTTTTTTCCTCTTAACTCCGTTTATGAACTCTTGCACCCCTAATTCTTTTTGAACTTCGACTAGACTCTCCCACATACTATTTAAGCACCTTACAATGAATAAGTGTAAGTGTGTGTGTTTAGAGTTTGAATATTTCGTACATCGTCACTTAATCAGACTTAATCAGGCCCACTTGTATGCATCACCGAGTCTCTGAAATTTGTATTTCTTATAAACACCGTTTTAAAGACCTTGGAAAAGGGTGAGTCTTAACAACCTCTCATCTAGATTCGATAATAGAGGGTTGTCCAGAGCGTGATCTTGTATGTATAGTCCAACGAGTTGGGCCTGCACTGTTATCAAATCTACGTCTGGTTTAGAGTAAACGATACTTTTTATAGCGCATGTAATCATGGCTTATATCAGATGCATCCGAGGATCGTATTAAGAGATTCCTTTATTCTCTCTGCCATATCGTGTATTTTAATTAATTTTTTTTATAACTCACCTGTATTAGATAGGAAATTATTTGATACCGAGCTTCAGTTTCCGTGTTTAAATATTTATCTGGTGATTTATGACTCCATGAAGTTTCGCTAATGCTTTTTAGGTTGAATTATGATGTAGCTTTTGTTACATGGATTGATAATATAAATTGGTATTTATAAAGTTTATTTCTAATGCCGAAAACAAAGATAAGAACGTGACTAATATATTTAAGGTAATTATCAAATACTTAAGTAATATATTTTAAATATAATTGTTTAAGAGCATTAATATATTAATTTTCTCTTATTTATGTTCCTATTAATTGAAAGATTCCCGTGAAATCCGAACGAACACTTGCATTTCATATATAAATCTGAGAAAAATGTATTTTATCTATTTCATTAGAAGGCGAGGTAGTAAGAAATTACAAATAACCTATTGCTGATGCGCTGCTTTCAATAACGATACAAGTAAAATGATTTTGTATACGCCTTTGTGTAAGCAATTAGCAATATATTTTAAATATAATTGTTTAAGAGCATTAATATATTAATTTTCTCTTATTTATGTTCCTATTAATTGAAAGATTCCCGTGAAATCCGAACGAACACTTGCATTTCATATATAAATCTGAGAAAAATGTATTTTATCTATTTCATTAGAAGGCAAAATAGTAAGAAATTATAAATAACATATTGCTGATGCACTGCTTTCAATAACGATACAAGTAAAATGATTTTGTATACGCCTTTGTGTAAGCAAGCAATATATTTTAAATATAATTGTTTAAAAACATTAATATATTAATTTTCTATTATTTATGTTAATATTAATTGAAAGATTCCATTGAAACCCGAACAAATACTTGCATTTCATACATAAATCTGAGAAAAATGTATTTTATCTATTTTATTAGAAGTCGAGGTAGTAAGAAATTATAAATAACCTACTGCTGATGCGCTGCTTTCAATAACGATACAAGTAAAATGATTTTGTATACGCCTTTGTGTAAGCAATTAGCAATATATTTTAAATATAATTGTTTAAAAGCATTAATATATTAATTTTCTATTTTTTATGTTCCTATTAATTGAAAGATTCCATTGAAACCCAAACAAATCCTTGCATTTCATACATAAATCTGAGAAAAATGTATTTTATCTATTTTATTAGAAGGTGAGGTAGTAAGAAATTATAAATAACCTATTGCTGATGCGCTGCTTTCAATAACGATACAAGTAAAATGATTTTGTATACGCCTTTGTGTAAGCAATAAGCTATCATTTTTTGGCCTTGCTCGGCCATCATTCAAGCCTTTTTTTATGATATACCATTATCTTTTGCTTGACTTTCTTGCATAGACATTTTTATAAAGGGTGTCATTTTTTTGCTTGCTTTCAACACACCGTTAAAAATTTTACTATTATTTATTCGCCTAACCCAGCGGCTAATTTATTACTTTTATTACTTTTGCTCTTTCTGTTTCTGCGACAAAAACGTCCTTTACTGGTGATCATCGGTTACGTTTCGATGCGTTGTTTTTAGAAGTTACACAAAAAATGAAGGGGAAAAAAATACTGCCTTAAAAAAAATAGTCTGGATTCTTGAGCTGTTTTTGTTCCTCCTAGGCATCCTTAGTTTTATTTTTCTGCAGTTTTTAGTGAGAGGGAAAAAAATTATTTTAAAACAATCTTCTTCATTGGATTTTTTTTTCAGAGATTTCTATTTTTAGTCGATTTTATCCCCGTTAGCGTCTTCCCCAAGTCAGATGCCCTTGTGTTATTCTTTTCTCTTCATAAAATGCTGATGGAACTATCAGATTATTTAAAAACAACTTTTTTGTGCCTGAAATCTCGAGTTAATTTTTATTGACTTACATTATTGTTATAATAACCTTGATTGACAATTTGCATGAAAAATATTTTAATAGTGTACATCAATAATTAAACAAAGATCGACTGGAAAAGAAAAAAAAATGCTTTGCTAACTCAACATTATTTTAGTTGTAAGTAATGGCGACAAAATTTTTGTTGAATGTAAAGAACTTTTTTTTCGATAGCTCGAGTTTTTTTTCTATCGATCGCATTTCAAAAATCCTTTAAATTTAAGAGAGGCAAAAAAAAGTAAAATATTTGCTCATTCAATAAATTAAAAGAAAAAGTTTGCCAAACCACGAAACATTTTTTTCAAACTTATATTGATACTTCTTATTTATGTTACGGTATAATAATGCTTACATGAATATTACATAAAGAATAAAGAAACCACTCAAGCTCTTTAAAAAGTGCTGATATCGTAAAATTAGATTTCCATATTTCAAAGGATAATATGAAAGTTTAGTTATTTGAAATTTCAGATTTGAGGAAAAGATGAAAATGAATTCTGTAGAAATTATTAATACTGTGAGGAGTTTTTTAAAAAACTTACCTCTGCATGAAGGAAGATTTTTTTTTTGAATTACGGGTAGATTATTCTTTGCATGGAATAGCATTCTTTAAATTTTTACCCAAACTCCGCTTTCAAAATACCGGGGAGAGGGGTTGGAAATAGGATAATGCATTTAAAATATGGTGTCAGAACTTTTACATATTTTCTTTCTCTTTTTTTTTAATATTCAGATGCAAGTTTTAAAAAAAATGCTTAATAAAATATTTTCAAAAAATCGATTTCAAGACGCGTATCCCAGGTTTTAATATTTCTATTACTCTGTTCTTTAAATGCATTTTGAAATCCTTGAAGATTTACGATGAACCACCTACACTTTCAAAAATAGGCGTGTTTTCAGTGGATTGTTCTCTACATTTTATGAAGCCTTGTAAAACAATATTCTTTCACTAAAGAACCTATAAAAATGTAATGTATTAATATATTAAATTTTATAATAGGCCTTCTTCTGTTTCATATTCACCTGGTATTTATCAACAATAGATCTAAACATTTAATAGGTTAAGTGCTTAAGTTTGCTATTTGGAAGTAATATAAAAATATATTCATTTACAATACCACTTATGTTAAAAAGCTTTTAAAATCTTTATTATTCAATCCTAATTTAAATAAGTTAACTAGGCACATCTAACTAGTTTACATCCTGAATCAATTTCTTCAGTGACTTTTAAAATTGTTACTATTCCATTCATTTGGTTTTAAGATAATTTTTTTACAACACTTGGGATAATTAGACCAGAATCTACTGTTTAAAGTGAGATACGAGCATATATGTCTGTAATAGGATTTGAACCTACGGACTCTGGTATCGAAAGGTATAATGCCTTATCTTTCTATCATCAGATATTTCTTTGGGCGTTACTACTTAAAACAATCAGTATCACTTAGACTAGGGTATAGTTATGATTTATGCATTAAAAATTAGTATAAATATAAATGAGACCCACTGCAAGTTGGTCTCATTTATATTAACTCCTCACAGTATTAAGTTGATCTCATTTATATTTCATTTATATTTATTGTTATTAGTTTAATAAAGAATCTTTATTATTCAATCCTAATTTAAATACTTTAACTAGGCACATCTAATTAGTTTACATCCTGAATCAATTTCTTCAGTGACTTTTAAAATTGTTACTATTCCATTCATTTGGTTTTAAGATAATTTTTTTACAACACTTGGGATAATTAGACCAGAATCTACTGTTTAAAGTGGGATACGAGCATATATGTCTGTAATAGGATTTGAACCTACGGACTCTGGTATCGAAAGGTATAATGCCTTATCTTTCTATCATCAGATTTTTCTTTGGGAGTTACTACTTAAAACAATCAGTATCACTTAGACTAGACTATAGTTATGATTTATGCATTAAAAATTAGTGTAAATATAAATAAGACCCACTGAAAGTTAAAATAATCATCTCGAAGATGATTATTTTATGAAGTAGATAGCTCAAATTAAACATTATACAAATTTTAAAAAATTTTATGATGTAAAATAAATGGATTTATTGGTTTAGTACTGAGAGAAAGAGGTTTACAGTAAATTAATTCAACAACCTCTTAGGAGAAATATTTTTTATTCACTTCTAATAATACCTTGTCTTCAATTAATAATATAACTAAAGGTAACTTCAATAACTAAAGTAATGCGTTCAGTAAGATAGCTGATCATTGGTTTTGGTTTAGTTTGCGGTGTTACAATTTACTGATTTGCTATACGATGGTTAATGAGACCGGGACCTAGGGCTTAAAGTCAATTTCGAATGGTTACCAACATCCGAATAGTCACATAAAAATTAGGGTCATACGAATAGCAGGAGAGGGATTCGAATCTACGAACTGCGGTACAAATGTGCAGCGTCCTACTCATTTGGCCATCGTTCAGAACCTATCTTTGGATGAATATCTTTGGAGTTTCACTTTCTGAAGAGATGTTTGTTAATCCAATTTGAAACAAAAGGTACTAATATATTTTCGCCAAACGAATTATTAATGGGTAAGATGCTCCTCTTCCTTATCTGAGTTCGTGTTTTCGAATCTCACAGCTGGCATTGATGTTTTTAACCTTTCGGAATTGAATTTAAGCCACAGGTCTCAATCTCATTAGCCTTGATGTAGCATTAATTAGGCCGTAGAGTGTTCATCCAAACAAACCTTAATCCATTTTAAGTAACAAGACATAAACCTTAAAGTTCCTAATATATGCATATGGAAGGTCTGCAATGAATATCAGAATTGTATTTTATAAATTCATCTGACGTCCAAAATTTCAAATTTTTATTTAAATATTTTTTAACGATAGAGTTAAGCCTATTGTGGGATGACCTACATAAAAACTTTTAGTATTTTGAAATAAGTAATCATCTACGTAATACGACTGTTGGTATTTAAAAAAGAAGGAAGTTATAAAGTGCATACATACATTTTTTGAAACAGCATTCAAGTCATATTTTACATGTAAGTGTAAAATAAACCAAGGACTATAGTCTTTTATCTGAGCAAATAAAAGACATATTATTTAAATTTTTTCCCTAAGTCAAGAAAAATTTCCATTTTCCTTTTGCCATTGGAGGAAAATTTATGGCATTTCTGTGGGAAACTTTGAAAAAGAAAAAAAAATGTGATATCTTTATTCATCAACATAATAGATTTCATAGGTTGAACACTAAACCAGAATTTCCAGTCGAAAAAGCAAGAAAGCCTTAATGCAAAACATGTGTTTCACGGAACTGTAGCGCTAACGTGTTTTGCCTATCTATATTTATGACTTTTACACGTTCTTCCAATTAGTAACAAAATTCATCAGTAGGTGAAACAACAGGCAAAAAAATTGAATCTATATTTTGTTCGGCCTTAGAGGAGGAAAAATTGTGTTTTTGTTTTTGCTTTTCCTTCAATTCTTTTTATAATTCATTAGCTTTTTTTTCATTATTATCATTATTATTTGAGTTTTTGTTTAATTCCTGTTCAGTTTCCAATTACCGTGGAAAATAGTGGTGCAGTTTAAGGTCAGGTCATGCCTGCGTTCTTTTCCTACATTACAAACTCGTGGAATTTCGAACTTAAAATATCTCTATGGGAAAGAAAAAATGAGGAGTAAAAGATAAAAGCTGTGAGAAGGTCAGATTTCAGTTACGGAATATTAGTGAGAGATTACTCTGGATCTAAATTTATACTTGAGTTCTACTAAAGCATAATGAGCTCATATTATTGCTACTATGTCCCTTACATAAGCATAGATTATTAACCTTTTCGTAATGTAATTCTCCTTATGTAAACTAGCCTTCATATTAAAATATTCAATAGACAATTTCTTTGTAAAATTAATCAAAATGATAAAATTCATACAAAAATTAAGCAAAATTTTAAATTCATAAATATTTGAACTTAGAATACATGTATTTGATCAAATAATAAAAGAGAGAAGACTATAATTCAGTTAAAGGAATAGATGAAATATTTCTCTAGAAATAACATTTCTGAGTGGACTTAAAATATATATATATAAGAAACCTTATACTAATACTACAATTTTTCTTACATAAATACTAACTTTTCTCGTATTTCTCCTTGTGTAAAATGGACTGTTCAAATAAAAATTAAACAAAATTTTAAATTCATAAATATTTGAACTTAGTATACATGTATTTGATCAAATAATAAAAGAGAGAAGACTAGATTTCAGTTAAGGGAATAAATGACTTATTACTCTAGGAAGAAATACCTTTTTTTGAGTGGACCTAAAATATATATATAAGAAACCTTATACTAATACTACAATTTTTCTTACATAAATACTAACTTTTCTCGTATTTCTCCTTGTGTAAAATGGACTGTTCAAATAAAAATTAAACAAAATTTTAAATTCATAAATATTTGAACTAGTATACACGTATTTGATTGAAAAATAAAAGCGAGATGACTAGATTTCAGTTAAGGGAATAAATGACTTATTACTCTAGGAAGAAATACCTTTTTTTTTAATTGACCTAAAATATATATAAAAGAAACCTCATACCAATACTGTAATTTGTCTTATATAAATAATAATCTTTCTCGTATATCTCTTTGTGTAAAAATGACTGTTCAAATAAAAATTAAACAAAATTTTAAATTCATAAATATTTGAACTAGTATACACGTATTTGATCGAAGAATAAAAGCGATAAGACTAGATTTCAGTTAAGGGAATAAATGACATATTACTCTAGGAAGAAATACCTTTTTTTTTAATTGACCTAAAATATATATAAAAGAAACTTCATACCAATACTACAATCTGTCTTATATAAAAACTAACTTTTCTTGTACTTCTATTTGTATAAATAGATTGTTCAAATAAAAATTAAACAAAATTTTAAATTCATAAATATTTGAACTTAGTATACATGTATTGGATCGGAAAATAAAATCGAGATGACTAGATTTCAGTTAAGGGAATAAATGACATATTACTATAGAAGTAACTTTTTTGAGTGGACCTAAAATATATGTAAAAGAAACCTCATACCAATACTACAATTTGTCTTACATAAATACTAAATTTTCAAGTATGTCTGTTTGTGTAAAATAGACTGTTCAAATAAAAATTAAACAAAATTTTAAATTCATAAATATTTGAACTAGTATACACGTATTTGATCGAAGAATAAAAGCGATAAGACTAGATTTCAGTTAAGGGAATAAATGACATATTACTATAGAAGTAACTTTTTTGAGTGGACCTAAAATATATGTAAAAGAAACCTCATACCAATACTACAATTTGTCTTACATAAATACTAAATTTTCAAGTATGTCTGTTTGTGTAAAATAGACTGTTCAAATAAAAATTAAACAAAATTTTAAATTTAAAAATGTTTGAACTTAGTATACATGTATTTGATCGAAGAATAAATACGAGAAGTCTAGATTTCAGTTAAGGGAATAAATGACACCTTACTCTAGAAATAACTTTTTTGGGTGGACCTAAAATATACATAAAAGAAACCTCATACCAATACTACAATTTGTCTTACATAAATACTAACTTTTCTCGTATTTCTCCTTGTGTAAAATAGACTTTTGAAGTAAAAAGTGTTTTTTGAAAAAAAATCTTGTAAAAATTAACCAAAATGTTAAATATTATGTAAACTTTAATCAAAATTTTTAATTTGTAGAAATTTTAACTTAAAAAATAGCTGTATAGAAACTAGATAACCGTCGCGAGAAGGTCAGTTTTCAGTAACGTTAATGGGAAAAATTACTCTAGATTTAAATTTCTTCTTAAGTGCTACGAAAATGGGAAAAAAATCCTTATACCGTCGAAAAGATTTATCTAACCAAAAAATACTTACTCTTTTCTCACATCTCCTTGCATAGTTATTCTGTTAAAATTATTTAAATATTCGTTTAAATTTATAAAGTTAGTCTGAAATAAATGTACTATTTAAAGTAAAATATTCTTAAAAATAATAGATTGTGAAAATGAAAATATTAAGATTTGAAAATTAAAATATTTATATTGAAAGCAAAAATGAGTACAGGAAGGTAAAACCTGTGATAATAATTGATTCCAACTGGGAGAATTGGGGCGATATTATTCTGGTTCTAAATTTTTTTCTTATGTGCTACTAAAAATTAAAAAAAAAAACCTCGCCTATATCTTACAAAGAAATACTTACTTTTTTCGTACATCTCCTATGTAAAATAATCTAATAAAATTATTTAAATCGTAACTGAAGCTTAAAAGGTTTATCTAAAATAAATGTTTTTTTAATTAAAAGATTCTTAGGAAATATAGTTCACAAATATTAATTAAAATATTAAATTTCTAAAAATTTGAAAACAAAATTTCTGTATGGGAGGAAATGAACAGACAGTAAAACATAAAATATGTGATGCGATCTGATTTTCTTTATAAAAAATTAGCGAGAAATTACAAGGGATTTCATTTTTTTCTTAAGTACTACTAAAGCAATTGCTCATAGTATAGATAGAGTTTATATTACTAACACGTTCATACTTTTCCCGTAGATGTCTTTATGTAAATTGTTCATTTAAAAATTATTTAAACCTAAAGAAAATTTCAAAGGTTTATCCAAAATAAGTGCTCTGCTCAAGTTAAAATATTTTTGGAAAATTTTATTTTAAAAGTTAATAAAAATATTAAAACTCATGTAAAAACTAATTCATAAAATATTAAATTCCTAGAATCTAGAACTTAAAATATATTTACGGGAAGGAGAGATTGAGAATTAAACATTAAAGTTTTCAAGAGCTTTGGTCAGATTTCAGTTCTGGGAACTAGCGGGAAATTATTCTTGATATAAATTTCATTTTTCAGATTATAAGATGTAACAAAAATGCATACAGTTAAATCCTTTTTATATATAATCTTCTAGTATATTTCGTATATTAGTCTATTAATAATTATCTAATTGAAATTTAAAGGTTTATGTTATAAATGTTTTGTTCAAATCAGAATAAATTCAAAAGATTGCCTCAGAAAAATTAATCAAAATATTAAATTCGTATTATTTGGAACTATATTATTTCTATGGAAAAGAAAAATGAGTAATGAATAATAAAGTGCTACATACATGTAACTTTGCTGCAAAATTTAACAACATATATATATATATATATATATATATATATATATATATATATATATTATAATATATATATATATATATATATATATATATATATATATATATATATATATATATACATATATATATATATATATATATATACATATATATATATATATACATATATATATATATACATATATATATATATATATATATATATATATATATATATATATATATATATATATATATATATATATATATATATATATATATATATATATATATATATATACCTGAATTTGCCTTACAGACAAATACTCTTCTAGTACATCTCTTTGTGTAAGTTATTCTATTAAAATTATTTAAATCACACCTGAAATTAAAAAGTTTATCTAAATCAAATACTCTGCTCTAATTAAAATATTTTTTGATATGTAAAAATTTAAAGATTCATATAACAATTGATTGAATCATTAAACTCGTAAAATTTCATATTGAACATATATATATATATATATATATATATATATATATATATATATATATATATATATATATATATATATATATATATATATATATATATATATATATGAGGAAGAATAAATAGGGAGTGAAAAATGAAGTTTATAAAAATGTCATTTTTCAGCTACGGGAGTTTAGTGAGCGATCATTCGTTATCTAAATTTCTTCTTAAGGGCTACTAAAGAATAAAAATAAATTAATTTTGTTCATATACTACCGCTACTATCACTACAATTTGTCTTACAAACAAATACTTCCGGACAAATATTTAATCTTCTCAAACATGTTTATATAAATTAGTCTGTTAAGTGGTCATGCCCTTGCAAAATTATTTTTATTTTAAGTATTACATCAAATATTTTAATTGTTTTGTACTTTATTTTCCAATTTAAAGCATATTTAGGAGGTTAAAGAAGCCTGTTTGAACACTTGACTTGATGGAAATTAAAAATTTTAAAACTTTTTAAAAGTTTAAAAAAAAATTAACATTCGCGTCTTAAATTGTGAATAAAAAGATACTTCGTATTTTAAATGCATGGATATAAAAAAAACATGGGGGGAAAACCCTTGTATGTTTTCATTTTTAAAGACCTTATAAATAAAATCATAAACTTCAATAACTTTTGCAATATTGCAGATACAGACGTAAAATTTTATATTCACTAGTAGAAGCGTTAGAAAGATAATTTGATATTTTGACTATATCCGGGGCAGCATGTTTCCCCTTTAAAAAGCATTTTTGCTAAGTCTTTGTTTAAATTATAACACTCTTTGAAAAATGCCTTGTAAAATTTAATAGAAAAATTTAACTTATTTCCTGATATTTTTATTCTTTTCCTCGTCTCTTAGATTCTACTTACTTTTCATGAAAATGCATTACTTTCTTTTGCTATAAATGTTTACGCTTTCATAATAAAAATTATGGCTGTGTAGATATTCATACATCGATGTTGAAACTATGAGATGTAAAGATATATATCAGAGTTAAATAATCACAATTAATTATCCGTCGTTAGAACTGAACAAACTACAAGGTTTCAGGCGCAGCAAGTTCTTCTAAAGCTGGTGTAATTTATAGTTGTCAAATGACAGTCAGAGTGCATAGTGAGTTGACAACAGCCTTGGCTCCTTGAAGACGATTAATGACTCTGAACACGCTATTTGATTTTTTATTCCGTCTTGAGACTTTCCCAGTGAAACTTAGTAGAATGTAATTCACAAATATATTTCAATTTTAATTTATTTAAAAGTCTGAAACTAATGCCGTAGTTTGCTTTTTAGTGAAAAAATAATTTTACAGAGAGATAAACACATTGAAGTTTTTTAAGAAATTCTTAAATTTTATGTTTGGAAAATTAATCTGAATAATTTTTGTGGTATTCTTCTGTTAATCATATAAACCAATTTCAATCTTTTGTATATGTATATGGAGGATCTGCAAGAAATTTTCTATAAGATGCACCCCCCCGCCATTTTTGAAGATATATCTAAAACAAAATACAACATTTACATGTAAAATATATGTATACAACACAGGAGGGCGGTGACGTATTATACAGGAAAGGCTTTCTAAAATAACGAAACAGTTCATTTTAAAAAATTAAATTTTACGTAAAATTTAATTTTTAATTTTTAATTTTTATTTTTAATTTTTATTTTATTAATAATAATATCATTATTCATTGAAAAATTCATCTATGTCCAATTTATAGTGTTTTGTTATTTTCAAACTAAGCATTTTTTATATTAAAATGAGTAAGGACAATATTCACTTAAATAAGTCTATATTCCCTTAAGATTTACTGAATATATTAATTATTTTTATGCATTTCAAAATAAACGTTCAACAGACGTTCGTTGAATGGGAAGTGAATATTAATTATATTAAATTACATACTCTTAATACTGATTGAATAATCACATAAGCTTCCATTGGGGGGGGGGCAATTGCTCTTAAAATATTTGCCTCTACCAAGCCCAGTTTCTTTATATATTTTTTTACTTGTTGTGCAAGCACCATATCCAACGTTACCCCCTAAGACAACAAAAATAAAATAAGTCCTGATAATTTAGAATCAGGAGCCAAGCAGAAAATTCTCATACTTGGGCAGCTACCTCCAAAAGTATGACTTGAGAACCTACAAGACATTGCTACCAAGAACCTATTTTACGTGCCTCAGCCGTAATGAACGAACCCGGGGAACTTTGGTCACCTCGAGCCTTGAACTTGCAACTCTCCGGTTGTGATATCGATGTCTTTGCCACCTAAGCTACTGCGGTTTGCACTTGAGTAATTAATGGAAGATACCATAATTTAATTTAGTAACGACATTTGTAAGCGTAAAAGATAATTGTCTCTGTTTTAGAAGATTAGCTTATTAACTATCCTACCAATGTTGCTTAACTTATTTTTACTATCATATAGACACGATATACTTTTCAATTCAAGCTGATTTCTACTATACCATATTCATTTCTCTTCGCTGAGACGTTTGAAACTTTACGTCCGAGGACAAACCCGCCTCTATTTTAAATCGTTATTTTGTACAAAAAAAATTTCGAAATTTTATTCACAATGTTTTACATGTTTTATTCTGAATCAGAAAAAAAGGGGGCAATGAACAGTCAGAAAACGAAATGGTGTGATAAATGATTTTTGCCTTTCTGTTTCAGGATGTGATTGACATTACACACCTCTTAAAATGAGTTATGGGCTCTGCTTGAACGCCATTTCGGCAGACATCGGGTTCATGCTTACTTATTATGGGGCAGCAAGTACTAGCATTTGAATAAAAGGTATTCAGAAAAAAGCAAATATCTTTTATAGAAAAATAAGTAAATAAATATTCACACTCTCAAGGAAAGTTCTTCGACTGAGTAACAGTGTAATATTTCCCTATATTATCTTTCCTACGTGCTAGAATTCATGCACTCGGAAAAAGACCTCTTTGCTACAACCATCAAGTATAATTTGTTTCCCGAAATCGCTGGGTTTGCCCAATATGCCCAGAACTCGGTTCGCAAATACTGCTGAGTTAAAGGTGTTGAATAAACGCTATCATTCGTGACCTTTTCCCTCGGTAAGATTTTCTGTTCTTACCTATTATTTGACTTGATGGCCCCCACAACGAACTAGTGTTGTACCAAGTCACTGGTGTCAGTTGTTTGGGTTGTTTGCAGTAAATGGATGGTTAAGGTCCGGAAAGGTCACAAACGGATTGAGACTTTAACGATTAAAACAAAGCAAGAAGGGCTGTAATTTTCACAGAATGTTTCTTGAAACAAAATGTTTTCAAAGGAAATCCTTATAAAACAAAATAAAAATTCTACAGTTCTGGGAAGAATATGGTAATATCTTAAATGTTAAGAGTATATTAAGAGAAACCCTTATAAACGAAAATAAAAAAATGGATGTATATAAGTTCTGGAAAAGTTAGGTAATACCTTAAATGTTCAGAATATATAATAGAAAATTTAAAAATTACAACACATCTTTTAAACATCATCACACTCCTAAGAAAATAGTGAGTAAATTGTTTTCAATTTTTAATTTTTGAATGTACCAGAACTCTCATACTAAATTAAAATTTTTCTTACAATTATATACTTTACCCATAATGCTATTTTACTAATATATATATATATATATATATATATATATATATATATATATATATATATATATATATATATATATATATATATATATACATATATATATATATATATATATATATATATATATATATATATATATATATATATATATATATATATATGTGTGTGTGTGTGTGTGTGTATCTGTAATTCCAGAACGAGTTCTGGGTTAGTAATTGCTTGCGTGCAAGATACCAAGAATGGCTGTTCCCTATCAATATTTTGCCGCCCCCTACCAATACAGAATTCCAGTAAATTCGAAACTAACTTAGTGGTTATCCTATAAAATATAGTTTAAAAAATGCACCTATAAACTGCAATTTTTTTATGATTTGTCAGTTCATCAATAATGTCTTAAAATTCTAAATTTGTACGTAATTTATTTACGATTTTTAATAATGCTATCAAATAAGATCGAGCATAGTATAATTTTGTATAAAAAATATGCATTATAACTTCCATTTTACTTCTTAGTATAGATTTATTTAAATATTTTGTTGATATATCTAAAATATTTTAAAGTTAGAATTTTTTTAAATACTATTTTTTTTAAATATATTACAAATCAATCTCTTTTTAAATAACAAAATATGAAAGAAGTGTTCGTTAAAATTTAACACAGGTTTATGACACTTATTCTCAAGTTATAAATGGCAAAGAGAAGAAGAAATAGATTTTCTCACTAATCTTTTTCAGTAAAATCCTCTTTCTCTGAAAAAAAAGCTTCAATTAACATATTTTAATGTTATTTATTCCGCCAGCCGTTTCCTGTGATACCCATCTACTAGTCCCTGCCTAGATAATTCTCTGCATTCTTTCCGTGAAAAATTAAATACTCGAGCAAACAGATATAAAAGGATAGTTTAATAGATTGAGAGCTGAATAAATTTTTTTTTCCAGAATTCCTCTTAAACTTCTCACCATTTAAAGTTCATTCAACGCACAATTTGTTTCAATTATGACTCACATATTTTGCGAGCTCAATTGTATCACTGAGAGGAAATAAATGATTCTCTAAGACCTTTTCCTTTCCCCCCACCGAATATACCGTAGTTTCTAAATTGAATGATTTCTCTGTTCGTCACACTTGGAGAACCCCCGTGCATTGTTTCCGTTGTCTGTTCCGCCCAAAAACTTCAGAAATATTTCACGTTGTATGATCCGGGACTACAGCTTATTTATTCCGATTTAGCCATTTATTTCTCATTGTAGCAAGAGTCACTGTGCTTCTGCCGATCTCAGATGTTTGTTTTACTTCGCCTTCCCGAGCATGACAGCTGTTCCAAAAAGTTAGCGATACATCTAGATCCTTTAAATTTATTTCTCTTGGAAGATTATTATTAAAATCACTAAGTAGAGTTAAAATTTATGTTCTAAGCCAGGACTAGTAGATGTGCCAAGCATACATACCAAATTTCTAGAAAGGCCGATAGAATAAATATTAAAATATGGTAACTAAATTTTTATTTGTAAAATATAATTACCTATCCTTTTTTTTATTTGAGAGTAATCACTGTTATAATCGTCTGTTAATGTTTAATAAATACTTCTTTACAGTTTTTGTTATTTAAGGTTACACACAAGCTTTAAAACTTCTGAGGTTTGATTTTCAGTAGATAATCTAATAATTAATTTTTGCCAAGTTTTTTTTTTCTAAGTGAAAATTTTTGACCACACACATTTACCTAAAGTAGATCTACTGCTAGACAATGTAAGCTTTAAATTCTCTCCAAGTACCTACGATAAAAAAAATAGAAGTCATGGGAAATAAAAAAGAATAAATTTTCTAAATAATAAAAATTTACCAATTTCTCTTTTGTAAAAAAAAATCTTTCTACACATTAAAAATCTAATAAATATAGTATTTAAAGAAGCAATGGCAATGACGATGGCAAATTACACAAGCAAAAAATTCTCAATTGGGTTGTTTCGTTTTGACAGTATTGTCAAAATGAAACAACCCGGAATTAGATAAGACAATTTGTAGTGAAAAACACAAAATTATAAAGTTATTCCTCTTGGGAGATTATTATTAATACTATTCATTTAATTTGAATTGTCTTCAAAACACTAAGTAAAGTTAAAATTTATGTTCTAAGCCAGGACTAGTAGATGTGCCAAACGTGCATACCAAATTTCTAGAAAGGCCGATAGAAAAAATATTAAAATATGGTAACTAAATTTTTATTTGTATAAAAATTTTATTGAAAATTGTTTAGAGAGAAAATATAATTACCTACCCTTTTTTGTATCTGAGAGCAATCATTGTTATAAATTTCTGTTAGTGTTTAATAAATACTTCTTCACTTATTTTGTTATTTAAGGTTACACATAAGCTTTTACACATACTATTTATTTAATTTGAATTGTTTTCAAATCACTAAGTAGAGATACAATTTATGTTCTAAGCCAGGACTAGTAGATGTGAAAAGCGTGCATGCCAAATTTTTAGAAAGGCCTATAGAATAAATATTAAAATATGGTAACTAAATTTTTATTTGTATAAAGATTTTACTGAAAATTGTCTAGAGCCAACATGCCAAATTTCTAGATACATGCCAAATTTCTAGAAAGGCCGATATAATAAATATTAAAATATGGTAACTAAATTTTTATTTGTATAAAAATTTTACTGAAAATTGTCTACAGCCAACATGCCAAATTTCTAGAAAGGCCGATAGCATAAATATTAAAATATGGTAGCTAAATTTTTATTTGTATAAAGATTTTACTGAAAATTGTTTAGAGAGAAAATATAATTACCTATCCTTTTTTGTATCTGAGAGTAATTATTGTTATAAACTTCTGTTAGTGTTTAATAAATACTTCTTCACGTATTTTGTTATTTAAGGTTACACATAAGCTTTTACACATACTATTTATTTAATTTGAATTGTTTTCAAATCACTAAGTAGAGTTAAAATTTATGTTCTAAGCCAGGACTAGTAGATGTGCCAAACGTGCATACCAAATTTCTAGAAAGGCCGATAGAAAAAATATTAAAATATGGTAACTAAATTTTTATTTGTATAAAAATTTTATTGAAAATTGTTTAGAGAAGGAAATATAATTACCTATCCGTTTCTGTATCTGAGAGTAATCATTGTTCTAAACTTCTGTTAGTGTTTAATAAATACTTCTTCATATATTTTGTTATTTAAGTGGAAACATAATCTTTTAAACTTTTAACGCATGATTTTTAATAGATAATCTGATAACTAATTTTTACCAAGTTTTTCTTTCTAAGTGAAAATTTTCTGACCATACACATTTACCTAAAGTAGATCTACTGCTAGACAAGTGTAACCTTTAAATTCTTTCCAAGTAACTACGATGAAAAAAAAACAGAAGTAGTGGGAACTTAAAAAGAATAAATTTTCTAAATAATAACAGTTTACCAATTTCTCTTTTCTAAAAAAACCCCCTCCTACACACTAAAAATCTAATAAATATAGTATTTAAAGAAGCAATGGCAATGACGATGGCAAATTACACAAGAGAAAAAATTCTCAATCGGTTTGTTTCATTTTGACAATGTTATCAAAATGAAACAACCCGGAATTAGATAAGACAATTTGTAGTCCAAAAACACTAAATTATAAATTTATTCCTCTTGGTAGATTAATATTAATACTATTTATTTAATTTGAATTGTCTTCAAATCACTATGTAGAGTTAAAATTTATGTTCTAATCCAGGACTAGTAGATGTGCCAAGCGTGCATACCAAATTTCTAGGCCGATAGAATAAATATTAAAATATGGTAACTAAATTTTTATTTGTATAAAGATTTTACTGAAATATTTATAGAGAGATAATTACCTATCCGTTTCTGTAGAGAAATATGTTCTAAACTTGTTTTTAATAAATACTTCTATATTTATATTAAGTAAAAGCTTTAAAGCAAATTTTTGATTATAGATAATCTAATAAATATTTGTAAGTTTTCTTTAGAAATTATATTATACATTTAAAAATTCTAGAAAAAGCTACTTTAATTTTAAAATTCTTCAATAAATTGAAAAAAAATTTTAAAATCAAAAAAAATAACTAAAAAATTTAAAATAAAAAAAAAATAAAAAATACAAATTAAATTTATTTAATGTAAAAAAAAAGTATTAAAAAAATAAATTTTCTAATATAATAACAGTTTACCAATTTCCAAAAAAACCCCCTATAAAAAAATCTATAAAAAAACAAGCAATTAAAATTAAATTACACAAAAAATAATCGGTTATTTTGACTCAAAATGAAAACAATTAAAATATATTTTTATAAATTTTATAATTAATAAAAAAATTATAAGTTAAAATTAAACTATTTATTTAATAAATTTAAATCACTAAAAAAAATACTCTATTAACAAAATCTATAAAAAAGAATAAAAATAAAAATATGGTAACTAAATTTAAAAAAAATCTAACTAAATAATAAATAAAATTTCTAAAAAATAAATTTCTCTTTGTTTAAAAAATATTTTAATAAAAAAATTTAAAAAACAAAATAATAATAACATTTTATAATTTTTTAAAACAACCTAACATTCACATCTAAACCTAATAATCTACAAACAGTTTTAAAAAAAGTAACTACGATGAAAATAACAAATAGTAGTAAATAAAAAAAAAAATAAATTTTCTAAATAATAACAGTTTACCATTTCTCTTTCTAAAAAAACCCCCTCCTAAAAATCTAATACATATAAAAAAGCAAAATGGTAATGACGATGGCAAATTTACACAAGAGAAAAATTCTCATACATTTGACAGTGTTGTCAAAAAAAAAATAAAAAAACAAAAAAAAAAAAAATAAAATTATATTAATTAATTAATATTTAAATTTAAATATATAATTTATCACTAAAATGTAAAAAGCGTGCATACCAAATTTCTAAAAGCCAAAATAAATAAATAATAAAAAATATTAAAAAAATAATTATAAAATTTCTATAAAAAATATAATATAAAAATTTCTAAGAAAATATAAACTTCTAGTGTTTAAAAAAACTCGCATCATATTTAACACAATTTAAAAAGATAAAATCTAAATAATAATCAATTTTTGCCAAGTTTTTCTTTCTAAAACATTTTTGACCACATACATTTACCTAAAGTAGATAACTAAACAGTGTAAGCTTTAAATTCGCAAGTAACTACGATAAAAAAAAAAAAAGTAGTGGGAAATAAAAAAACAATAAATTTTCTAAATAATAACAGTTTACAATTTCTTTTTTCTCAAAAAACACCCTTCTACATACTAAAAGTCTAATAAATATAGTATTTAAAGAAGTAATGGCAATGACGATGGCAAATTACACAAACGAAAAATTCTCGATCGGGTTGCTTCATTTCGATAATGTTATCAAAATGAAACAACCCGGAATTAGATAAGACAATTTGTAGTCAAAAACACTACAATTATAAAGTTATTCCTCTTGGTAGATTATTATTAATACTATTTATTTAATTTGAATTGTCTTCAAATCACTATGTAGAGTTAAAATTTATGTTCTAATCTAGGACTAGTAGATGTACCAAGCATGCATGCCAAATTTCTAGAAAGGCCGATAGCATAAATATTAAAATATGGTAGCTAAATTTTTATTTGTATAAAGATTTTACTGAAAATTGTTTAGAGAGAAAATATAATTACCTATCCTTTTTTGTATCTGAGAGTAATTATTGTTATAAACTTCTGTTAGTGTTTAATAAATACTTCTTCACGTATTTTGTTATTTAAGGTTACACATAAGCTTTTACACATACTATTTATTTAATTTGAATTGTTTTCAAATCACTAAGTAGAGTTAAAATTTATGTTCTAAGCCAGGACAAGTAGATGTGCCAAGCGTCCATACCAAATTTCTAGAAAGGCCGATAGAATAAATATTAAAATATGGTAACTAAATTTTTATTTGTATAAAGATTTTACTGAAAATTGTCTAGAGAAGAAATATAATTACCTATCCGTTTCTGTATCTGAGAGTAATCATTGTTCTAAACTTCTGTTAGTGTTTAATAAATACTTCTTCATATATTTTGTTATTTAAGTGGAAACATAATCTTTTAAACTTTTAACGCATGATTTTTAATAGATAATCTGCTAACTAATTTTTACCAAGTTTTTCTTTCTAAGTGAAAATTTTCTACCATACACATTTACCTAAAGTAGATCTACTGCTAGACAATGTAACCTTTAAATTCTTTCCAAGTACCTACGATGAAAAACAAACAGAAGTAGTGGGAACTTAGAAAGAATAAATTTTCTAAATAATAACAGTTTACCAATTTCTCTTTTCTAAAAAAACCCCCTCCTACACACTAAAAATCTAATACATATAGTATTTAAAGAAGCAATGGCAATGACGATGGCAAATTACACAAGAGAAAAATTCTCAATCGGTTTGTTTCATTTTGACAGTGTTGTCAAAATGAAACAACCCGGAATTAGATAAGACAATTTGTAGTCCAAAACACAAAATTATAAAGTTATTCCTCTTGGTAGATTAATATTAATACTATTTATTTAATTTGAATTGTCTTCAAATCACTAATTAGAGTTAAAATTTATGTTCTAAGCCAGGACTAGTAGATGTGCCAAGCGTGCATACCAAATTTCTAGAAAGGCCGATAGAATAAATATTAAAAATACGGTAACTAAATTTTTATTTGTATAAAGATTTTACTGAAATTGTCTAGAGAGGAAATATAATTACCTATCCGTTTCTGTATCTGAGAATAATCATTGTTCTAAACTTCTGTTAGTGTTTAATAAATACTTCTTCGCATATTTTGATATTTAAGGGGACACAAGCTTTAAAGCTTCTAAGGTTTGATTTTGAGTAGATAATCTAATAACTCATTTTTGCCAAGTTTTTCTTTCTAAGTGAACATTTTTGACCACATACATTTACCTAAAGTAGATCTACTGCTAGACAGTGTAAGCTTTAAATTCTTTTCAAGTAACTACGATGAAAAAAAATAGAAGTAGTGGGAAATAAAAAAAATAAATTTTCTAAATAATAACAGTTTACCAATTTCTTTTTTCTCAAAAAAACACCCTTCTACATACTAAATGTCTAATAAATATAGTATTTAAAGAAGTAATGGCAATGACGATGGCAAATTACACAAACGAAAAATTCTCAATCTGGTTGCTTTATTTCGACAATGTTATCAAAATGAAACAACCCGGAATTAGATAAGACAATTTGTAGTCAAAAACACTAAATTATAAATTTATTCCTCTTGGTAGATTATTATTAATACTATTTATTTAATTTGAATTGTTTTCAAATCACTAAGTAGAGTTAAAATTTATGTTCTAAGCCAGGACAAGTAGATGTGCCAAGCGTCCATACCAAATTTCTAGAAAGGCCGATAGAATAAATATTAAAATATGGTAACTAAATTTTTATTTGTATAAAGATTTTACTGAAAATTGTCTAGAGAAGAAATATAATTACCTATCCGTTTCTGTATCTGAGAGTAATCATTGTTCTAAACTTCTGTTAGTGTTTAATAAATACTTCTTCATATATTTTGTTATTTAAGTGGAAACATAATCTTTTAAACTTTTAACGCATGATTTTTAATAGATAATCTGCTAACTAATTTTTTCCAAGTTTCTCTTTCTAAGTGAAAATTTTCTACCACACACATTTACCTAAAGTAGATCTACTGCTAGACAATGTAACCTTTAAATTCTTTCCAAGTATCTACGATGAAAAAAAAACAGAAGTAGTGGGAAATAAAAAGGAATAAATTATCTAAATAATAACAGTTTACTAATTTCTCTTTTCTCAAAAAACACCCTTCTACATACTAAAAGTCTAATAAATATAGTATTTAAAGAAGTAATGGCAATGACGATGGCAAATTACACAAACGAAAAATTCTCGATCGGGTTGCTTCATTTCGATAATGTTATCAAAATGAAACAACCCGGAATTAGATAAGACAATTTGTAGTCAAAAACACTACAATTATAAAGTTATTCCTCTTGGTAGATTATTATTAATACTATTTATTTAATTTGAATTGTCTTCAAATCACTATGTAGAGTTAAAATTTATGTTCTAAAGCCAGGACTAGTAGATGTGCCAAGCGTACATACCAAATTTCTAGAAAGGCCGATAGAATAAATATTAAAATATGGTAACTAAATTTTTATTTGTATAAAGATTTTACTGAAAATTGTTTAGAGAGAAAATATAATTACCTATCCTTTTTTGTATCTGAGAGTAATCATTGTTATAAACTTCTGTTAGTGTTTAATGAATACTTCTTCACATAGTTTGTTATTTAAGGTTACACATAAGCTTTTAAAACTTCTAAGGTTTGATTTTCAGTAGATAATCTGATAACTAATGTTTGCCAAGTTTTTCTTTCTAAGTGAAAATTTTCGACCACACATTTAACAGAAGTCATGAGAAATAAAAAAGAATAAATTTTCTAAATAACAAAAATTTACCAATTTCTCTTTTCTCAAAAAACACCCTCTTGCACACTAAAAGTCTAAAAAAATATAGTATTTAAAGAAGTAAGGGCAATGACTATGGCATTTACACAAACAAAAAATTCTCAATCGGGTTGTTTCGTTTTGACAGTGTTGTCAAAATGAAACAAACCGGAATTAGATAAGACAATTTGTAGTAAAAAAAAACTAAATTGTAATCAATTGAATACAATATAAATTACATAACTAAAAACTAGTTCAAATTTTAAAAAAAAAGTGTTTTTAAGAACTTTCTTACAGTGTCACTAAAGGGCCCTTATACCAAATGCCATCCTGTAAAGTTGTAACGTTTTCGCTCAGTCATGTTTACATTCATCCTCACTAATCGTTTTATATATGATTCCTCTAAAAGTTTTACCGAAAAAATTAAATTTCAAAGCACCACCATTATTAAAGTTGCATGAAAAAAGGATTAGACTTCGGTTTACAGAACAAAGTTATTCAACTTACTAGCAGGATATGCATTTTAAGGATTCGCCTACACAGTGAATATATTTGAAGGATACGCTAAAACATAAAAAGCAGATATATCCACTTTTCAACTTAGAGCATTTCGAAATCTTTTTTGTACTGAGATACCTTCAGTTAATGTGTAGGTGACATGTTAGTTTCCTTTATTTAATTTATTTTAGTGACAGTTTCATGTTTCTAACTATCAGTCATTTCCGTTTATATAAAATCACTTTTATATGTAAATCTGCATCAGCGCTTCCTTAAATTTTTCTTGCAGGTGTTTGGCCTAGAAGTTGGTATGAATAAAAGATTTTGCAAAGTTTAAATACTCGAAACATTTTAAAAATATATTCTAAACTTTTAAGCTAGAGTATGGATAATTTAAAACAAAATCTAGGTACATTGACCTCTCACAACAATTAATTTTTCTGAAATGGTATTTTTCTCATTTATGTAAATATTGACACTTTGCAAGCTTCAGCTACATTTTGTATAATACGGTCCAATTTTAATCAATTTTTCCTTCATGGAATTCAGTACTATTAAATCCTTTTTTTGTTTTGTTTTCTTGTTTTTTGTACATTAAACTGCAAACATTTATGCACATTTGATACCATTAATTTTGTCATATCTCAAAAGGTTCAAAATTTACAACGCAGTAACTTATTTGAACCATCTTCCCCGTTCACACATAATTTAAACTAAGATGTATTATCTTAGATTTCCTATTTTTAGTTTATTTGCTGTTTATCTTAAACTATTCCTAGCTTCAGGAAATTTAGAGTACAAATAATTTAGACATGAAATTATTTAATTATTGCCAAAAAATTTTTAAATTTTTAAATTTTATTATTAAAAAATTAGGCTATTTAAATACTTTTTTAAAGCTTCGAACATGATTTTATATATTGATAAGTTATATATATATATATATATATATATATATATATATATATATTAATTACGTATAAAATAAGTATATTGCAAAAGCAATTAGATTAGGAAAAGCCTATATATTATGAACACAATGTATTCTCTGATATCTTTAGAAGACTCTCTCTCTTTTATTTAATTTTAATTTTTATTTATATGATTTTTTTTCATTTTAATAGAGAAGATAAAAAAGTTACTGCAAAATTACATTTTCAAATATCGAACGTTATTTAATTTTTAATAAAATTTTATTTTTAATAATGTATATTTATATGTGTGTGTGTGTGCGGGTGTGCAATGCCAAAAAAATATAAGTCAGCAATTTTAAAACTCTAATATTTTTTTTTCTCAATCGATATATAAAGTTGTTTTTATGCATAGAGATTAAGCGAAAGCATTTCAGAATATTTTTTAATTAATCTTGGGTGGAGGTGGGGTTTACACATGTGTAATAGTTTGATTACCGAGAAAATTCAGTGATTAGACTCACTCAGCATTGATAGTTTATTTAAGCTTAATCGTGGGAGCGAGATTTTCTCTGTACTCTTGGTTCTCGGCTTGCGGTTAATAAGTTATTATGCTCTGCCTGTGTATAGAAAATAAAGGGAGCCATATTTCAAAATCAACAGTTACTTCATGCTGATCGTCTTAGAAGGGAATAAGGGAATTCTGCTCTCGCCATTGAGTGTGTGGGATTCGATTTAATAGATTAATTATTTGTGTCATACCTCTCCCCAACAACCCCCATGCACAAACATACACACACACACACACACATATATATATATATATATATATATATATATATATATATATTTATTTATTTATTTATATTTATATTTATATATTTGTAAAGAGAGAGAGAGAGAAAGAAAGAAGTGAAGAAAAAATTAATTGAAAGAAAATCATTATTTTAAGAAAACTGATAAAAAAGAAACCTTCGTTTCTGTTCATTTTTAGACTCATTAATAGTCCTAAAACACTTTAAAGGAGTTTCTATTAGAAATAAAATTTCTCAGTTCTCATTTTAATAATCACATTGCTTCTTTTTCTGATAATTCCAGAAAAGAATATATATATCAATAAAATTTTTTTTTTAAATCCTAATTTGTAGGTACAAAATTTCTTAGATTGCAAGTTTTAAACTTGACAAAGAATTTTTGTAATTAGGAGTTATATAAGAAATTTCTTTCTCAGCCCATTTTCATATATTACGTGACACCTAATTAACAGCTTAAATTAAGAACTGAAAAGTAAAATAAATTCAAAAGTACACTTTAAAAATTATTAAAAATGCATTAGTTTATGAGAAACAATAATTATATATTGATGTCGAAATATTGTTTAACATGTGTCTATAGAGAAAAAAAAAAGTCATTTACGCGTACATTCAGCCGTGATACACTAAACAGAACTAAATCATTAATTTACTTTTTTTTAGGGGATAAAACAGTACTAAGGAAGATAAATTCTATATTTCTTTACAATGAAAAATAAAAGAAAATACCATTATAAAGATTTATCATTTCAATCTTCCAGCATATTCTTTATAATATTAATTACAAAAATTCTTGTGATACACCTTAAATTCTCGATTTAACCCGTGGGCAAATATGGCAGATGACTTGTCGTACTTCCAAACCTCTAGCCCACCCGTAATAGAAAAGCAGCGGCGTTAAGGCGTATGCCTGTCTATAGAAATAGGGGGCGGGTTTTCAATTAACTTGTTCTTATGATTGGAAAATTCACTCTTTTTTTACCAACTTTTTTTAATCTTGGTTTTTAATAAGATTTTTTGAATCCTTCTTTGCTGTCGGCTAGATCCGAAAATTGTGTGGAAGGCTTTATAAGTTTGCAAGTCAATTGGCTACTTAACGATTAGAGAGCGTACGACATTTATCCACTTAGGGGTCCTCGAGAAAAGTGAAACAAATAAAAGCATAAATAGATTAATCCCTCCGGCGCTTTACAATTCTTATTAAAAATGTGTTGTATCTTGTTAATGGCACAGTATAATCCCCTGAGAATATGGCTACAAAGAAAACAGAAAGGAATTTATCTATGGTTGATTTAATGAGATTCAAAGATATAATGAGTTGCACTAAACATATACCATCAATAAACTATGTATAATGAAATGTCATGAGTGCTGAATTAGCGTTGCTTTTTTGCTGCCCATAATTTTATTAAGGTTATATATGTCCAATAAAAAGTAGATTTTCAAGCAGTCGAAGCCTCAGCAAATGTTTTATAGAAGAATTTGTTATCTGCTTGTTTAATTGATTCATTCCTCTGTATTTATTACAGAAAAATAAAGAAAATAATGAGAAATTACTTGTAATATGTTTAGTAGTAACTAAACAAATGTTAAAGAAGAAATACTAAAATCTGTGATAGTTATTTAACTGAATTGTATTATAACATGGTTTTAGCACCTCTATATTATATAGAATAAAATTATTGCTGTAGAGTTCTTTACTTACATGGGTGTTATTTACAAAGATGTTATTTGCAATTGATTTTTATGACTTTTTTTCACATATCGCTAGATAACTGCATACTATATCCAAACAAAACTCGCATATAACATTTGTATTTTTAAACCTCAAATTTTAGAATAAATATTCCAGTTGAAAAATTATAAAGAGACTAGCTAGGCTAGAAATTCTTTCCCATACTCTATGAAAAAATAAATAAATAGAATTATATAAGTGTCAATGATTTTCGTAAGACTATACAAACTGTAAAACTTCTTTTAAATTTTATTTGTAAAGGTTAATTTAAAAAAAGGGATTATTTCTGAAGGTTGCTCAGAATATTGGAATCAGCAGTATTTAGAGGCATACGAGCCGATTCTAAGACTAAGAGAAATTAATAACATAAATTAATTTCATTATTAATTATCATCAGACAAATAAGTGCAGTAACTCAGATAAGAATATAAAAGAAAATAGACCGCAAAATAATGTATTTGTGAACTCCTACTAAAAACAATGTAATAACCTACTAATACTACTAATAATACTACTAATTTTGTAGGAAATACCTAATTTTACTTAATACAAAAAATAATTTAAAACTACAGTGGCAAAGTTTTATTTGATAGTAGGTATAGGGCCGGTCTCACCAAAGTCATTTAACGGCTAACCTTGATTAGCCCATGGCACTAACATATTTATGTAAAGAGATGAAGCACTATATTTATGGCAACATATTTATGTAAAGAGACTGCAACCAATGGTAGAGCGCAATTCTCCGTTCAAACAGAGATTAATCGTGGTTAGCGTTAAAAGAATTTGGTCAGGCCGGTCCTAAAATGCAATGTTATTTCTAATTTCCTTTAAAAGCAGTTGAACGATGTATATGAGAATTTTACCCAATTTCGTAACCATTAACTTTCTTTCTATTGGATGAAGAAATTTATTTATAACTAGGCTTCTTTCTCTAGAATTAATAAAACTCACTCAAGATATACGCGATTCATACATTTAAATCTAAACATTGTTAAAATGAACTCGCAAATATTTTTATTGGTTTAAATTTGATATTTTATATAAATTTAAGTTCTTGAAATAAAATGAAAAAATTATTTGATCCTTTATTTTTTAATTTGTTTTATTTTTTAGTTATGTGTCATGTAGTTTGAAAATTAATCATAAATTCTTTTTATTTTATAAAAGATTACCTTTAAAAAAGTACCTAGGCATTTTAAAATCCAAGAGCTAAATATGTCCATTTACCGCAGTAAATATATTGTAAAATTATAGAACTTAAAAGATTAAGTTTCATTCATTTTAGATTGCACCACATATATCTGCTTGTCTTATATGTTTTTGTGTTTTTAATGAAAGCTTATTATTTGAAATAATCAGCAAATATTCCTTCATAATTTTAATTATTTATGTGGTTAAATATTTTTATAATTAACTATAACTTTATGATTAACAGCAATATTTTTTTACTCTTAATATTAATGATGTTTCAGATTTAGAAACTCAATATCTGGAATTTAACAAATCTGAAATTAGAAATAGTTTCCACCTTACCAGAAAAAAGTTTCCAGTGAAAATATATTGTTTTCAGTGATCTTTCCCCTCTCATCTCTTTCAGTAAAATATAAAGGGTATATTCCAATTAATTATGAAACGTAATGCTGAAATGCCAAAGATATGTTTTAAGCTTTGTTTACTCCTCCACTTTAGTTGCCTTCATTACTGTGTAAATGAAATAAAAAATTGAATGCTTCTGCCATACTTGAATGAATAAAGCATCTAATAAATAACCCTTGGATTCTAGATGTGACTGCCAAAAACTGCATTTACATTCTAATTATATATTCGTTTTCTAAACTTGACTGTTTCATTCTGAAAACAAGGGTCATAACCTATTTAAAAAACTGCCAACCTTAACGTGTAAAGAGACAAAAGCTAATTGCATAACTAAAGCATCGTATTTTTCAAACAAGCAGAGTCTGAAACCGCAGTTTACTTTTTGTTCCATCTCCTTCATATCTTTGCAAAGGGGATGGCTAAAGCAAATAAACAAGAATAAAAGAAAAGTGTACGATAAAAACAATATTTCTATTTAGCCATTTAAATCTTTTTAGGGAGTTGCCTGGAAATATTACGGTCGGCCTTTGCTCTTCCACCGTGATCAAGTTACTGATGGAATGTGCTGTATGGCAGCCTCGTGAATGTATTTTATGCTAATTATATCATGTTGAAGGTCTCTCCTGGCATGAGAAGCCCATGATCCTAGAGCCTACCTTGATAAAGGCCGGGATGTTTTATCTTCCTTAATTTCTTTTTCACTAAACAGAGTAAATTGCTGTGGTCGAAAAACCGTTTAAGAAGCGATAAAAAGGGGGGAACTGAGTGTAATTTGAATCTCCTGCTATCTGGAAAGCGTGTAGGAAACGGAGATGGAAAGCCGTGTCTTTGCGCATTCCCAGTCGTATTTCATACCTGATGCTGTGATGTCTGCACTTGCAACTCATTAGAGCAAGCGCAGTTTCTGGTGTGTAATTTTCGGGAATAATCACACTTAAATGCGAGACTTAACTTACCACTTGATAAGAGATTTTAGTGGGCGACAAATGTTCACTTGCGAATGTGATCTTTTTCAGCGATTGGGGAAGCAAGAAACGAGAAATGGTTGCATTTCTTTTGATAACGCGGCTCAGGGTTAGGAATGTAAATTAGAAGTGGTGTTTGGTGAGACTTTTATAGGGAGTATTATAATTATTTATTTTCCCACAGCTAGAATACCAAGCACTTTCTTCGAAACGCTTTGCTTATGGATGTTGTCACGAATCACGTAGAAATAAATGAATGAATCGTGATTGTTTCTTGAACTCATTACGAATGATTAAGAAGTCGTAATGATTTGTATTTACGCATATTTATTCAAATCATCATCATCATGCATATTATATGAATTAGCAAATTGATACCGATTCTTTTCATTCGCTAAATTAAAAAAAAGTTTATTTGTGCGTGCCCGATTATTCATCCTTAATTAGCAAGTGTAATGTAGTTTTTAATCCGCATACAATTAAAATAAATGAACTTAAAATAAAAACCTGGTGGAGTTCACGAATTTTTAATATTCCTTTTGGGTGAATGTGCTTTTCTAGGTCAAGTAATTACCATATTTTTCTTATAAATACCTTATTTTAATAGTAGACAGCATTGGTGTAAATACTTATGACTTAGCCATGTATTTTTAAATGAGACATATTTTGATCTTATATTTTGAAAAATTATATGTGGTGTAACGATAATGTGACGTTAATGCATAATCTCATATTGTTTGGACACATTCTAACCTAATTTTTATATTTCTATCTTTTTTAATTTTTCTATTCTAATGACCAAAGTTCAATATGTATTATATATATATATATATATATATATATATATATATATATATATATATATATATATATATATATATATATATATATATATATATATATTATAAATTCTAAAAAACGAGGCTATAGTATTTATTTAATATTAAAAGTAATTGAATACTTACAATGAGTGACTTAATGAAGTGTAATTTAATATCTTAACAATGTTACATTAAGGGATACTAACCTAAAACCACTTGATACTAGAGGAAATGGTGAAATTTATTTGTCTTGAAGATTCATATATAAATTCAATTGCATATAACCTCACATTCAGTATATTTAACAAAATAAAACTCATAATACAATAAGATTAAAATATTATATTTATGCCTCTGTTTTAGGGATTTGGTACCTTTAATCTGTTACAAAATCGATCATTTATTCAGTCCTCTAAAACTTAAAATGTTATATATTTCGTAATATAAGAATTTATTGATTGTTAAGAGAGATATCTTACTTTATAGGACGTTAAAAATTTTCTAGATTTTATAGAAGATTTTAAAAAATCAAAAATTTAATTATTCTTAGTCTTCTTTTCTAATTATCTGATTTCAAATAATATTGTAAATTAATTCCTGTAATTATATACATTCTTAATTGATGTCAAAGATATATAATGTATCTTTATAAATATAAACTGTCGTGTTAGTTCTATTGAATATTTTTTAATAACAGTTAAAATTTTTAAATTTTTATAAAAACTTTTCTTGTATGTGAAGAACATATAATTCTTTTTTCATGGATTGCCGCTTTAAAGACGTATTATATTACTTTAATTTCAATAATTACAATTGATATTTTAAAAAAATTTCTGAAGCCTAGAACTATTTTAAACCACATAACCAAGAAAGAAAGGTATCTTTACGTTTAATACTTTTCGGAAAAAGAATCCGATGAATTTAAATCCCACAACAAGCATGGATGTTCGTAGCCATCCGTACTTGGCTTTAAAAATTAGGTCTTGGTCTTAATAATTCTAATTTAAAATATTTAAAAAAATTTAAATTCAGCGCTATAAACTAAACCGTATATCAATTACTCCATTCGTCTCAATCCTGGAAAATACTACAAGTGTGACACGTTCACATTAACTAGTTAGTTCCTAAGACCTATTAATGAAAAATATATTTTAAAGATAAGAATACCATTTTTATAACAAATGGGTGGTTTTCTGCTATATTTTTGTATTTCTGACTAAAAATATACCATTGCGAAATATTATTTCACTAGTTTTTCTTTACAGTGTCAATACATTTTATTTTCACAACAATCGTCTTGAGACACAAGTTGTTAATAATTTGAAAAGTCTGAGCTACTCATTAAAAAACCGTTTTAAGATTTAAAAAAATTTGAAATTGCAGAAGTACTACAACTACCTATGCACATGTTGTTTCTTTAATTTTGTTAAAAAAAAAAAAAAAAAAAAAAGGTGTCCTTTTTTTATATATAAACTGAAAGAAGGCTTAATTAGAAAGGAATATTCATCTTAATGAAGTATTCATCTTAATAATTGTTAAATAGATTGATTGAACTCCCTACCACTAAAAGAGGTTTAATTTTAATTGTAAAATTTTATGTTTGTTAAAGATCTATCAATTTCTAACAATTCATTAGAAATTAATATATGTTGCTATGGAACCAGATTTATGACGACCATAGTAAAATTTGATTTTAAAGAATAGCAGAATTTAATTTTGTTAAAAAAGGTATTGTCCTATCTTTATATAAACTGAAAGAAGGCTTAAAGAAGGCTTAATTAGAAAGGAATATTCATCTTAATGAAGTATACTCATCTTAATAATTGTTAAATAGATTGATTGAACTCCCTACCACTAAAAGAGGTTTAATTTTAATTGTAAAATTTTATGTTTGTTAAAGATCTATCAATTTCTAACAATTCATTAGAAATTAATATATGTTGCTATGGAACCAGATTTATGACGACCATAGTAAAATTTGATTTTAAAGAATAGCAGAATTTAATTTTGTTAAAAAAGGTATTGTCCTATCTTTATATAAACTGAAAGAAGGATAATTAGGAAGGAATATTCATCTTAATGAAGATGAATATTCGCTATATGTGTTTGTAGGATGTTGGTAAATATTATTTTTATATATATTTTCTTGGGGGAGAAGCAAATGTCTTTATGTAATTAGTGTAAAAATATTAGTACTAGCTACGGTTTGAGATGCCTTTAGCTGTAAAGCGTATCTCGTAAATTTCTATTGTTGGATATTTAAATGTCCATCTTCTTGAAATTCTGGCGTAGAGTAGTGCAAGTCCATTCAGATTGAGCGTCCGAGCGCATTACAATGCAATTTGTTACCTCCCCTGAGAGGGACTAAGTGTAGAATCTGGCAAAGGCGTTTCATGTAGTCGTGACTAATTACGAAGTACAAGCGGTTTGCGAACGAGCCGATTCAGGTGGGGGCGTTGGTCAATTGCTTTCCTTTCGATAGATAAAACTCTGCGTAAAATTCCTGCTCATCATTTTGAAAGGGTAATTTAAATGTCTACGTGATTGCGTAAATGCTAAATAATTGAGGCTCGTTATCTTTGTTTACAGGACGTTCTGTACTCAATGTTTTAATATGATCCCTCTCAAAAATTTTTCTACGCCTTAAGTACTGCGTGATTGATTTCAACTATCTCTATATTTATTACTTTAATTTAGCCCCTAAGGTTTTTTTACGCTAAACGTAGAGGTTTTTTATGGGACGATGCTACAAAAAAACTAGCCCATAATTACAGGCATGTTTTACTGAGAGCTTTATCATTTTCCCCCCGTGCAATCTTTTTTAATTTCTACGGCATTTCGTAAAACCTTAGTATGAAAGCTCCTTTTAAAACTCTTTTTTTTCTTACATAATTGATGTATATTGATAATTTTTAAAATTTCTAGCTAAATGAATTCCAGTCGCGGCATATTTCATTCTTATTTTTCTCATAATTATATTCACCTTAAATGGCTTACATCACGGATTACATTGAAGATAAATTTTTGTTGTTTATGTAAACGGAACTTTTTACTTTTAAAACTTGCATTCCGTTCAACTATTTCACTCAATACTTTGTTTTACTTCAGTAATTAATTCGGATACTTTAATTATATTTTGTTTTATTGGTACATCAGCTTCTTTCGAAGTTTATACGTCCAATTTATATCTCTCTAGTGTTAAAATCAGAAAATTCCTACTCAGTTAGTAACTTTTTTTTTCTAATCGGAATGTTAGTCCTTGTTACGATATACTAGATATAGGTCTAGAATAAACTTGACCAATCCAAAAGAATTTGTTATGGGCATCGTAAATTAATTTTATTCTGATTGCATTGTATGTATGTCTGTGTGTGTATCTATCTATATAAATATACATGTATATATAAATATTTTAAGGTGAAAACTATTATTACAATTCTATTAATTTTAATTAACGCGTTGGATTATAAATAAATTATTGTAATAACAGTAATTAATAAAATAATTAAAGAATATCATTTTTACTATAATCCCCTAGAATAAGAATTGTAACTGACTCTAACTCAAGACCAGGTGACTGTGGGTTAGAAAATATTGATATAGAACAGTGGTTATTAAACTTCTGTAGCTTTTTAGTAACCGCATCATGTCTAAATTCTGCTGTGAGCTACTAAAAGAAGCAGCACAAAAATGAAATCTTTTTATACAATCTCACAATTATATATTGCCTAAACGCATACATCTAGTAAATATAAAATCCTTTAATATAAAACTGGATATAAGGGGAAAAGCTGAAATTAAATTAAAGAGAAGAAAAATATTGATGCATCGCTGAGAAAGTTAGGATAAGGATTCGTTTCACGAGCACCGCCAGGGTTAAACAACGGCTTTGATCAAGTGGGTCCTCGTTATTTAGCAGCAAACGACGACGCCCTGTCTAGTCCTGCCACCCCCAGCGGTATCGTTTGAGAACTTGGAGGACATTGTGACCAGGCACATAAGGTTACTTGCTCCAGTAACCATTAGCGAGCACAGTGGATCGGACTGGCTCGAGTCCCGAACCAGCAATCCTCCAATTTCGAGTTCGTTGTGGTTGAGCTACTACGGATCATAATGATTTTTAAAAGTTATAATTTCAGATGTTTGCCCTCTCCAATGGGTCGAACGATGGCCGAATGGTAGAGTGTTGCTCTTCGGTAGCGGAGTTCGAGGGTTCGAATCCCGCCGGTGGCATGGATGTTCGTAGCTATTCGGAAACGGCTTTAAACAGTAGGTCCTGGTCTCATTAACACTCGTGTAGCAAAACAGTAAACCGTAGTTCTCCAAACCAAACCCTCGCCAATGATCACTTTCATATCATGCTGAGATCTGACTTTGTATTTATCTCTATGTACTTTACACCAGCGGATCTCAAACTGGGTTCCGTGTCACACTGAGGTGCCGCTTCTAAAAAGGTTTGAGAACCTCTGGTCTAAGAAACAAAGTTAGATATGTTCTAAAATATTTAGGCGTTGTGCAAGTGATTTTAGCAGTTTATGCACTTACATATAACTCGTCGATACAAAATTGTAATAAATAGATAAAATGAAATACATTAATAGATAGTAATGTATAAAATTAAATTATCAGAAAATATATGTTGTGTGATTTTAGAGATGAAGAAATACATTATTTTCAATCAATATCATCCCTCAAAAATGCATTTCTATTAGGAAATATTTAAATGTAATTAATCCATAGCAAGTTACTCAAAATTTTATAATTTAATGTTTCTATTTTATTTATTACTGATGCCATTTCACTGAAAGTCTAATAAACTGAAACTTCTCTTGATTATAACGTATAAATGCTCTCTATTATATTGAGAATACTAACACTAACTCTCTTTTAAATTTGCAGGTTGAGAGATTGCTTGGATAAGAAAAATCCTGCAATCTTAGAATTGCTTTCTCCTCATCGTCACTTTCTTCATCTTTTTATATGTAAGTATGAAAATGTGTATCCATTTTTAGTTGCATAATTGGTGTTTACACTTTTCAATTAGTTTTAAATATATCTGCTGGTTTTACACTATGCACACATACTTATGCACATATACGCGCCCACCCATATATATATATATATATATATATATATATATATATATATATATATATATATATATATATATATATATATATGTGTGTGTGTGTGTGTGTGTGTGTGTGTGTGTGTGTATATATAGGAAGAGAATAATATTGTAATATGGGAATAGTGTATTATAGGAATAAAAGATCTAGGAATATTATATTCCTAGATCTTTTATTCCTATATTATTCCCTCCTGATTTTAGGCTATTAAATTTCTTCTTTAAGATTTTCTGTTGCCTGCGCGTTTTTGATAGTATTAAAGAGCGAAACCGAGGGAGAAATATGTTGAGATGGGAATACTAATTTCAAAAATAGTAGCCAAACATTCTCTCAGCCCTAAATTTTAATATAAATGAATTCCTGAGAAAACTAAAGTCTACTTATAGTGAACTCAAGTTCTTCAAAGTACAATATAATACAACGAAGATCATTCCTCCCCTTCAGAAGAATGTAAACTATAACCGCAATCCTTCAATCTCTGAGATGAAAACGGTTGCAAATCTTCTGAATATTTTTTCTACTAATAATGTGGACACAAATCTGTGAAATCTCTCCTAATCTTTAATAAGAAAATGGATCAACTTTATTAAAAATTGAAATGCACTCAGTTAGAATTTAAAGTTTCACCCATAGTTTATAAAAAAAAAGAAATGTAATTCCTGAAAATTCCTCATTTCTAATACTATGATAAATTCCATATACATAGATAATTAATAATCTTTATCATTTATGTGACATTTATGTGTTAACGCCAATGATTGTTTCCAAAATAAGAAATAAAACCCCCCCGCAAATCTTCAGAAATATCAATGTTTCAACAAAATGGGATATAAGCCTTTGGTTTTAGAGATTTCATTGGGTCTGAAGACGATTAACTATAACGAGATTCGACCTCATACACGAAAGTGTGAAATGATAATATTTTATTATTCCTTATATATGATAACTCGTATTCTTCATTTTAGATAAAACAGTGCATTATTACAAGAATGAAATCAAAGTAACTTTCACGACAATAAATGGATCAATCCTATATGTAAGGTTATCACTTTTCTTATTAATTTTATCGATGGCCCCCCTTTCAATCGTTAATGCGATCTCGTTAAGCGTTAAGACGATCTCCACAAGTCCTTCCTCATTTTATTCCCGAATCAATTAACCCACAATCGAGGGGTGAGAAGGGGGCTCCCCCTCGAATTCCTCCGGAGAGGGTCGGTCCCGCACGCGGGCTATTTATCGGACCTCGTTTGAAATATCGTCCCTTGGCCAAATAATCTGTCACGTAATTAATGAGGTCATCAAGAATACCCACACGCAATTGGTCAACGCATCGGCGATTGGCTTTGACTAATCTGCAACCTGTCTGGATGAGTTTACGTTTTGTTGACAGACGGCCCGCTTGATTCAGTGGCCAATAATCTGGTAACATGGGAAGGGCAGGCATTTCTCACTATTGTTAATGACAGGGGCCTTGGGGTCAAACATCATTTGCTGGCTAATTGCTACAATGTCAGGAGATTGCAATGGCTGCACATAAAAGACCTTTCAGCCCAAAATCATAAATTCTTAAGACAGGCTCAAAAATGTAATGGCTCCAAGTAATTGAAAAACGATGCTTGTTCTTTTGGCGGACCAAGCAAATAATTCCAGTGCTCTTACGCCACTAATACAGCCACACCTTAATATCGTAAATGAAACGGGTGTATAGCCTTGAGAAAAAAAATACATAAATGTTTCACTTTTTAGAGCCTTTCAAATATGCAAAGAGGAATAACCTCCTCGAAACTTAATGAAATGCCAGAGCCGTAAAAGGAAAGGGATGGACTTTTGAGGAAACTGGGTTTGCACCGCTGGCTTTTTACATTTTCATTTTATCTCGAGATGGAAGAGTTGCTTGTCGCTTTTTCAAATCTCATCTTGCTCTGACAGTGTGTTTTTAGAGGCAGAATTTTCTCTTATTATTCTCTATTTTATTACTTTATAATTTTTTCAGGGCTAGTAAAAGAGACAGATATGGAAATTTTATTCAATTTTTATTTCGTCCTTATTATGTTTTCCCTTTTCAACATCTTTTTTATTGTGTTAATATGCATAAATAACTGTTTTTCATTTACTTTCTTTGACCATTTTGTATTTAACATTTTGCATTTATGAAAATGTGGTTACATTCTTTTGTAGATATCAATCAAATTTACTGGTTGAGGAATTATAACGTTTAAACATTCTAAAAGATTCAGTTAACTTCACTGCCTTAAATTGATTTATTACCCAAGATTTGAAGAGCATTAGAAAAGAAGTAACTAACAGTTGTAATCTAAAATGTATTAAATTTCTGTAAACGATCGAGGTACCTTTAACGATTTTCAAAAAATTTTACTGGCTAATAACTTTTATAAAAGGGATAAGCAATCTTAAGAAAAAAATTAACTAACCAAGTAGTTTATTTCTAAAACTTTAACAGATAAAAAAATATTTCTTGATTCATTCATCTACGGTAAATGCCCTATCACAATAAACGAAAGTATACACTGACAACTAGTTCGCTTAATTATTTTGTGCTGCAGTCGGGTGAAAAAATATTCTCTCGTGTGTAGGTTTTTCAACCGAATGCAACACAAAACATTCCCGTGAAACATTTGCTAATGTGTATATCCATTTAATGTGATAGGGTATAAGCCTTTGGGAAACGAAGTCCTTAGTTTTCGTTTGGTTTGGTTTGGTTTGAAGTGCTATGGTCTACTTTTTGCAACACGAGCCTTAGTTTTGAACACCACTACTAGCATATATGTTTATAGACGTACGGATTTTACTTTAAGCAGTAGGTTTTGATCAAATTAGCCATTGTATATCAAAAATCAAGCTTAACTCTTCAAACCAAAGTATAAGGATCATTTTGAATAATTGCACAATAACTATACAGACAAATGAACACTCTAAATTTATTATTGTGGACTATTTTTTAAATTTAGAAGCACTAAAAAGAATATTTCCAATTTTTACTTTTACTAGAGTATCTGAAACTTTCACTTTGTCTTCAAAATTTGAGCTATTCACTGCAAATTTCTATTGTACTATTCTTTTCAAATATGCCTTAATTGGTTTACAGTTCTCCACATATTGTATACTTCTACAACTCATGCGGAGTAAGTGTCTTCCAACCACATGCTAAAAATAAATGTTTGTAGCTATTTCGAATAGCCTTTAAGCAGAATGGTCCTCTCTAATTAGCCCCAACGTAGAAAAAAAAAAACATCGTCCGCATCTCTCCGAACTAAACCAAACCTATGAAAAATGGAATAAACAAGTTTAATGAAACCTTATTACAGGTCTCAAACCACTTTGCTTACCCTTTGATGTGTTTGGCCCTTTTAAATAATTATCACAAAGTTAATATAACCTCTTTTTAAACACCTCCTATATTTCATTTTAATATGCAAAGAAAATAATTTATTAATGACGCCACAATTTCATTTTAATCTAACCCTAACATCTGTCACAGTAGAAATCGCATCTGAGAGGGAATTAACTGATAAGTAAAAATTTTGATATTTATATAAATGCTATAATCGATGTCACCTTCTTTTACATATTAGGAATGGATGCAAAACAGTCGATCAGTAAAGGAGAAATATGTAAGATTAAATGGTAATTAAAAGAAATACATAAAATAATATTCCATATAATAAATATGATTCTTCAATAAATGTTGTTTATCTTTCACTCCATACAAAAAATATGTGAAGTACAAATATCGACCTTAAATCGTGCTTGTCTAGATGTTTTCTTCACCTTTTTGAAATATTTAAAAAACTATTAAAAAAATTCAATTATAATTATAGAAAGTTTAAAATTAAATATAGTTTGATAAAGAAACAATTAAGTGAAGAAGCCAAATTTGATAAATATTTCAAATTGTAAGACTAAAATGCTGCTCTTCATCCCGAAATAATTCTGAAAAAATTAGAAAAAGAGAGAGAAATGGGTATGATTTAATCCGAATTATAAGAAATACAAAAATGTCTCATTACAACATAGTATATCTGTAGGCTTTATTTGTCTTGAATTTCGCACAATAAAAAAGATGTAAAATACAAATATCGCCCTAAAATTGTAACTTTTTAAAATATTTTCTTCGCAATTTAAATCATAACTACAAAAACTTAGAACGAAATACAGTTTCATAACAAAACACTTAAAAGATTCAAAGGCAGCGAAATTTGATATTTATTTCACGTTGTAAAACTAAAACGTTGATCCTCATCCCAGAGAACTCCTAACAAGGAAGCGGAATAAGTCCTGCTGAAACAAAGTAATCGATCTTAAGAAATCTCACATGAAGATTTTGAAGATCTACGAGTATTTCAGTGTTTCCCTCGGGAAGTTTTCATTAAGGAAACAGAGTGGGTTACTTAATTGTGAGAGAATGCTGACCTCGTAAATGGAAATTTTAAGTGCTAGATAACAATTAAATGCAAGGATTGGAAGAATATTTTAATTTAGTTAATATTTTACAGCAAAAGAGTTAATTAGATCTAGACCAAGGATAGGCAAACTTTTTATGTGTGGTTTATTCGTATTCTTTCCTATACCTCTCTAAGTTTTAGTGATGTATTTATCCAATGGTTGTTCGGATTGAAATAACGAAGAAACTGGAAGTGTAAACAATTATGTAAAATGCTTGTGCATTTTTAGAGCGTGAGTTTTCAGAGACTGAGCTGCCATTGAGAGTGGGACCCTTTTTCCCTTTGGACTGTGTTCTTTATGCCCTGTCTGAAATTAAAGATTGTTAAGTTATGAAAGCTACTGCATTTTTATGGATAGATTGGCACAAGCACTGGGAGAAATGAGTTTATTCACTGGGTGTGACATTGGGAAAGGTGGGAATGCTGACACAATCAGTTATTTTTATTTTTATTTTTATTTTTTTGTACACTAAAGGAGATTTTAAATTCTATTTTATTACACTATATGACAGAGGTGGCCAAGTTCTTTAATAGTCCGAGCCATATTTCAAAATTTAAAATTTTTCGAGAGTCGCAATTAAATAGTATTGAAAAGGTATTAAAAATATGTAAAAGGGTATTAAAAAAGGTATTAAACGTATTAAAAATTTCTTTTTACAAAAATTATATTTGTTGAATGTCATTTGGAAGTTCTTCGTTCTTTAATTTTTCAAGGAAATTTTTAATTGCCGATGATTTTTTGCATTGGTGCAAATGTAATTTAAAATGTGTTACGCTATTTTCATAACATCAGGATATTTTAAATATTTTGTAACGAGATGTTCTCGGTGAATTATGCAGTAAATCAGTATGAATTGTGGAATTTAAGAATCATCTCTCAAAAGATCATTAAGACCGATTTTTTTACCCAGCCTTGCCGGAGCTCCATCAGTTGTAATAATTTTTTAAACTATAATTACACAAAAATGAAAAGGGAACTCGGATACATTTATCAAGAGCCACAAATAATCCTTCAAAGAGCCGCATGTGGCTAGCGAGCCGCAGGTTGGCCACCCTGATATATACATTCATATTTAGTGACTACATAGTTGTTAAGTATGGCCGTATGTTTTATGTTTCCTTAATTATACATGTATGTGTATATATGTAATATTAAAATTCCTTATTTACATATTTTAATATTAATTTAATAACTTTTGTTCATAAAGTAAGTTCGGGGTTTGCGAGGTAATTCTGATTTTTCCCTCCAGACACGCTATAGATTTAATTCAGCCTGTATTACTTTAGCCAATAGTTAGCGCGTTCTCTTTAAACATGGGTATTTTTTTATCCCGTGATCAATTGTGCTTAGGGATTATTCGTAGTCTTTTTACCTTAGGAATCCCTACTTGAAAAGTGTATGTGCATGGACAGATTGTCTATGTGCACGAAGTTGTAAAAGTGTTTACCTGTTGTATGGACTTCATGTTTCTTACCAGAAATAAACCGTTTTGTGATTTTTAATGAGTTTCGCCCATATTACACACACACACACACACACACACACACACACACACACACACACACACACATATATATATATATATATATATATATGTATGTATATGTATATATATGTATATATGTGTGTGTGTGTGTGTGTGTGTGTGTGTATATATATATGTATATATATATATATATATATAATATATATATATATATATATATATATATATATATATGTGTGTGTGTGTGTGTATATATATGTATATATATATATATATATATATATATATATATATATATATATATATATATATATGTGTGTGTGTGTATATATATATATATATATATATATATATATATATATATATATATATATATATACATGTTTAATTAAGGAAACACTGATCATACAGTACTCTGCTGAATATTATGGCCTATGTAAAATTTGTTTATAGGAATTTTGAAAGGTAAACCTTCCCCAAACAGAACAGTTTTTAACCATGAGTTAACATGGAGCTAGAAGGAATCCAATGTAGCCGGTACCTAACGACCGTAAAATCGTAGATCACAAGTCGAATCCTTTACAGATGTTAAATTCTGCTCGAGTGCACCAATGAGTAGAAAGTAAAAATGTTAAATTGCGGTCCCAATTCAAATTAATACATGCAGTTACGGCAGTTATATGAAAGAAGAAAGGAGTTATCTATTGATAATTTCAAGGAACAAGTGCCACACGCAGAACAAAAAAGAGTTACAAAGAACTACTGAGCCTCTCAGTAGAAACGTCCCACTCGTTTAATCTATCTGAGATATCATGAAAATAAGACAGAGAGCCAAAGCCTTTCCTACTAAACGACTTCCCACGTGCAAAGCATTGTGTGTCTACGAGTTTAATTAAAGATGGAAACAAAAAGGATAATTAGTTTCCAGGTATATTTCAATGTGTTTATGCATGAATACACTTAAAAATCTTTTTTACATAGAATTTCTCTAAAGATATGGAAATGACAAGTGGAGGAATTTATCCTGCTATTATACTTTTTTAATATAAAACCACATCGTATATCACAAACCATGAAAATGGATACAATTTGAACCTGTGCGAGTGAGTATGCATGCATTTATGTATGCGTTTATAGTGAGAACCCGATCGATCGTTCCCGTATTAAACGTTTTTCCCCCAATCATGTTTCGATACTTTAATTAATCCTCATAGAGCCATTGCTTTTTCCCACATTCACGGTTACTAGGTTATTGGTATTTCCACATTTGTGGTTAAAATTTTCTGTCCCGTTGCTTTGTCTTCTCCGAAATGAAATTTTTGTGGAATTTAGAATTAAAAAAATAAGTTTTTTTTTTTATTTAGAAGAGTGTTTTAAAGCCGTATTCCAGGTTTTACTTTTTTTTAACTTTTTTTCTTTTTTCCGTGATCAATCTTTTTGCAATAGTTACTAACCTAATCCCTTTTTAGTGTTTTAAAGATTTTTTTCCATTACACAAATCCTTGCAAAGAGCCATATGCAGCTCAAGGAACAGCAATCTCTAGAACTCAAAATTAAGTAAACTTTTTTTACCATGGTTGGAAAGAATAGACACTTATTAATAATAAAAAAATAAAACATCAATATGCGAAAAAGAAAAAAAATCTTTCACCTTCAATTAGTATTTAAAATTAATTCAATTAATACAATAATTTATTTTTCTTATAAATACTTTAATTTTGTGTATTGTATTAAAAAAACGTAAGATGAACAAATTCGAATTTAAAAACTGTATACTTTCTTTTATAAGTTCTCCGAATTAAAGCTTAATATAAATCACAATTTAAAAAAATCTGTTAGACTATTACAAAAGGCATTCTATTGTTGATTGTTTAATACGGGTTATCTTAATTCCCTTTTTGATCCGCATTATCAAATAAATCTATTCGCGAACTTACTCCGAATTAACTTACGCACCGACTGGTGAATTGCCAACTTTCCCCGACAAATGAATCGTCGATTCATTTGCCTTGATCACGTTGGGTGATAAGAAAATCATCCCACGATCTCTCGGAATCTCAAATCGACCTTTACTCATAAGGTTTTGACAACTAAGTAAGTTCAGAACATTTCGGGTGGAGTCCTGTCGAAGTTCAATACAGCTGCTCAGTGGTGCGTTTCGTTTACCAACAACACACACCCCACGGTTATTGCCCGCAAAGAAAACCGGTAACAGAAACGATATAATAGATCACATCATGATAAATGTGAATGGTACCCTCTTTCTGAGGCTATTCTTTAGCTTTATGCTTCATTTTTTGCTGACCATTTCCCCCAGTGTCTTCCCCGTCTTGACCCCTGATCCCCCTTTCTTTTTTTGGATTGTTTCAAGAGTTCTTACCCTCCCTGCAGTTCTTTGGGAAAAACTTCGATATAAGTAATGATAATGTTGCGTGCTCAATTGGTGAATGAATAACTTGGCCCCACACCTCTCGCTGACTACCCCCCTCCCCATTCACGAGGACCTGCTACCGGCCGAAATGACTTGGAGTTAATCATTGACGCCAATGCCTGCAGGGTATTTACCGCCAAAGGTCGCCAAGTTTGTTTACCTCTCCGAGATACTGAGATTTCCAAAAAACTCTCACATTTAAAAAATACAGTTTTGATTACAATTATTTTATATTTGAATAGGTAATTATGGAATAATTTATTACTACTGGTGAATCTTAGTATAAAAAAATATGTTTTCACTACAGTAAATCGGTGTCTCTTGGAAAAAAACAGCCTCATTTCGTGAACGAGACACTAATATATGTTGTTCTCCTATTGTTTTTTTATTTTTTTAATTCTTTACCTAAATAGGCTAGAGGAGTAAATTTATACAAATATTTTGCATAATATGCAATATATAATTCATCCATCTAATTCACAGCACTAAAATATTTTCCCCAACATTTCGAGAACTCTGGAAATTTCAAAGCCAACAATATTTAATATGGAATTCAAAGTATTTAATCAGAAAACAAAACATAATCTAAACATTTTAATTTATTAATCTCATTTAAGGTTTATTATTATTATTATTTATTTATTTATTTGATGAGTTAAGAAAATGCTACTACGACTGCCAAATTATCAGTCGCATTATTATCCTAAAATATAATTGAAAAGAAATTAATCTCTAAATAGCATTTTCCCTCACAAAGTTTAGACTAATGTTAAGACTGTTAATTAAGAATATATTTCAAATAATCCGGTCAATAACCTAAACTTGAGGTGCCCTAAATGCACTCTCATACATAGCAGAATTGCACACAATTCTTTTTAATTTTTAAGCAAATCTTTCATTCATAAAAGAAACTTATTCCTAATTCTAAAAGTGTGATTATTAGAACCGAATGTAGAGCATCGTAGAAAACCTAGATGCAGCTTACGAACCTAGAGTCGTATATTATTTATATCCACTGGCCTCAAATTTTGTGATTTATGCATTGTTTCTTGATCTTATGGATATTTTTTATGCTGCTTAAGCAAATAATAATAGTTATGTAGTTACCTGCTGTTTTAATTCATTTATTATGCAACAGTTTACGTTCAAATATTAGATAAAACTGTAAATGATACTTAAAGGAAAGAGTTCGAGCAATTTAAAATTTCATACAAGGTTAATCTTTGAAGGAATTTATTTCATACTCTGGTGAATGACTTGGCCATTTTGTCAACTATTTTCTAACAGAAAATTGTTTTTTTTTTTTCAAAATTAAACTTACTTAACATATGGAAATTTTAAAGCCTAATAAGTTTCCAGAATTTACAAAAGGTTCATAAGGTCATGGAAAATGCAAATAGTTCCATTAAAGTAAATGCAAAACCTGAGATTAAGAAGTCGTCTTTTTTTCAGCTGTCCTGTTTTTCAATCAGAATTCACTGGCATAAAAAGAAGCAATTGTGTCAAAATGATTTGCATAAATAAAGTCTATTTGTACTGCTTTATTCCTCTAGAAACAACTTTTAAGGAAAGATTTATTCAAACCGACTTGACAAATTTCGTATCTTGTTTCAAGTAATCCTTTGGGTTTATTTTACTTCCTTGAAAGAAAAAGACTGTTGCAGAGATTTGATAGGAATCTAGAAGAGAAAGAAAAAAAAATTAAAGAATTGATTGAACTAAGCTAGAAAACGATAAGGTAATTAACGCATGAAATTTGATCACTGAAGTAAATCACATTACTTCTACAAGTTTTTTAAATAACTGAAGAAATAACTAAATGATAGCATAAGTTGCTTCATTAACCCTATTTGATGAATGACTCTTTCGTAAAGTTAACATTTTACGATTAAAAAAATAAATGAATCTTAAATGCATCAGAATATTTAACAAATGTTATTACTAGTGATTGTAGTGTCATTTTATAACTCTATTTGCATTTCACACATTGTGAAGTTTAATGTGTGATATCGTAAGGCATATCTTAATATAACAATCAAACGTTCAGTAAAAAGTTTTTATTAAATTAATTGCATTTGTAATTAACTTTATAATAGATGTAAAACAAACCAATGCTCATTTACATTATAGAAATAGTTCTACATTTGTAAATATGAATAACAATTTCTTTTGCTTATAGCTATTTCTTCCTTATAATCATCCAACTAGTTCTTGTGCAGCAAAAATTTAACTGTAGCCCTTCAAACCAACCAATTATTATTTAGGTAACCAATCGTTCTCCTTTAGGGATTACAGTCCACCTTTTGAAAGTTCTTCTAGATGACCTCTTTTCCGTTATATAATACTAGATATCTTTCATTTCGATATGTAAAAGCTAATTTGTAAATATCTAAACATTTAATAGTAAATATTTCTCATTAATATTAAAAAAAATTATTTAGGCAGTAACTTTGTAGTGACTGCATTCAGGAGGATAAAATATTACTTCACTAAAATACATATTAGTTGGTATTTAAGATTACTATCGATTGTGTATTAATTGATAAAAATTAAAATAACTATATTTTCTGAGAAATTAGCCTTATTGACTTCTTACTCAGCTGAAATATGCAGTAATTATTTAATTTACTTTTGGCTTCCTTTACATTGATGTACATACAAAATGCTAGTCATCGTATAATAATAAATACTTTTTCTACAGGGGTTTGTTTTTTAGAGGGATTCACATATAGGGGGATACAAAAGACATCTCTTTATCAACAAAGATAATTTGAGTACATAAAAAATATGTGTTTAAAAACTGAGAAGCATAATCAATTGCTTTCATAATAAATGTATAATCATAACTTCTACGCAAAAATTAAATAATAAAAAATGTAGTGATTCTTATATAATTTGTCTAGCGCTAAGTGAAACTGAAATCCTTTTATTTTTATTAATATTCTTTGAATATTTCATTATGATGTAACAATAATGGTAAGGCTACTTATCGTATTTATCCATTTTTAAACTTGCAAACCTTAACAGCTTTCTACAGAAAAAAAAATTTAAACACTTTTTTTTTCTTAAAATATATTTAAATTTGGATAGAAACTCCTACCTATCAACACCGAGTAAAATCTTACATATACGTATACATAAATTCCTATGATAGGTAGAAGCCAATGATGTAAGTGGATTTGTGTTATAAGAGGAAGTAATTTGTAAGCCATTTAGTGAAATTGCGCGCTCTATTTATAACCTTTAACTCTCCCGGCGCAAGGGCATAAAGCATTTTCACACTTCCATCTGTCAGTCCTCCGCGAAATCGCCAAAGTCACGGCCAAGTTTATGAGCTGGTGTGTTCCGATGTTTACCAAAGCAATTACCCGCCTCATTCAGGTTGAGGTATCTCTTTAGGTTTGGTGCAAGTAGCCCGAGGTCACTCACATAACCCGCTGCTAAATCGCGTGCTGCGTCAAGTGTCCTTCCCTGAGAAACACTTCACCTAAGCGCGCTCCTGTCGCAGCTAGCAAGTCTTTTTCTTCGTCTAATAGCAGTCATGAGGCTGCCCATAGACTATCTTCGGTCTTTATCTGGAGAAATGCCCTCTTCCCAGGACCTGGAGTCTCTGAACTTGACGGAATGTTTAACAAGTGATCGATTCTTTGGCTGCGGATAAGTGCTCAGTGGCGTTTAACAGGGGATGATGAGACGGGAGGAACAATGCAGCGGCTGACAAAAAATTGTATTTGGCAATTTTCAAGCAGTTTTTGTTTTCATTGTTGATGGAAAAGGGATTTATTGGCGTAATTTACGCTTTTTTTGTTTTTAGCAACATTGATTTGAATTGTTAGTCTCATGAGACGTGACAGGTCTACTAATGACACCCTTTCTGATTTTGAGCGAATTACTTTTCTTAAAGCAATTTTTTGTTATTTTTCTACGCTCTGATGGAGACGGGATATTTAATTGTTCGATTGATGGGAAACCTATTCTCAACCAACTCACATTTATATCTTGCTTGGATCCGGAAATTATTTAAAAGACAGGCACTCACATTTTTATTTTCTTGTCATTATAAGGTTATAAATCATCCAGAACGATAACAAACATGTTCTTTGGATAGTTGTTTTAATCTGACTGGTGATATTAGTCTTGTTTTGTAGAAGCCCTTCTTGTTTTATTAATATATCGTCAGGATTTTCATAATTTTTTTAATTATTTTTCAAAATAATTTTTAAAAAATATCCAGATAGAATTTTTTATCATAATAAAGAGATTCAAATCTTAAAATTAAAATTAAAATAAATAGTTTTTACCTATAAGTTTCAATTTCCTAAACTAAAGGGACAAGGTAGTTACGTATGCTGATCCATTTGTTTAATTAAAGATGTATCGAAATTTGAATTTGAAATTTTATTCAATCAAAACTACACAATTTATATGCATTTTATAAGTTCGTTAAATAGAATTACATCTAATAGATATCATTTCAAAAAGCATGCAATTGCAAAGAAATGCTTTGTCCCTGATATCTTAAATTTAAAAAAAAAATTTTAATCGTTTTTATGCTAATATACAGCATTAAGTAATTTCTTTCCCTACTTTTTTACAAATTACTAGTTTGAACATAGGCATAACCATGGCTGAAGGGAGTTAAAGTCAAACTTAACGAGTTTAAAAAACTGAAAAGTAGAAAAAATGGATAATCCCATTGGTAATTTTAATTCACCGAAATAAAAAAAAACTCTCTCCTAACCGGAAAAACCCCGAGGAAAGGGATTCTTGTTGTACCACAAGAAATAGTTATTATAAAGATAAAAACTCCCAAAAAAGGAATTAGCTATAAAATAAAATAAATTTGGAAGCTCTAAATTCAAAGCTTTCAGACTAAGTTTACATTCGCTTTAAGAAGCTAAGTGAGACATTACATATTTTATGCATAAGTTTTTGCGCTTTAGCTCCAAGCGAAACTGCAGTTTTTATGTCTTAGAAATTGTTTTATTAGAATATTTAATATAGTTCTTTTTCTTCTAACAAATGACAAAAATACAAGTCAAAGGCAAATTTATAAAATAATTATAAGCGCTTATAAAAAGAATATGAATATTATGGAAACTTATTGGGTGGATTTTCGAAATAGATTATAAGTTTCCTTACAGTAATACAACTGATAATATTTCTTAAAACAAATTACTGTATAAAACTTTATTGAACTTACAAATTTATTAAGATTAGAAATTTAAATATAGTTAGTATGTGGTTCTTTTCACCATATTCTTAATTTTAAATAGGTCTCATATGAAATGTTAAATGATAAAAATCCTTTTTATTTTACTGGAAAAGTATCTCATGTCACAGGCTATTAGCACAATTTGATTCATAATCACCCGGACAATCAGATAAAGCATCCGCGTATAATTCATTGAAAGAGTTTTTATTACGTTCCGTCATCGTTTTATTAAATTTTTTTAATTATAAAATATTTTTTACAACAAAAGATTTGGCGGGTCTTATAAGCGAGAGAAACAGCTTGTGTTATACTGACCAACACTTGCACTGTGTGGTCACCAGCAGAGAAAACAACAGCGAAAAAAAAACGCATCATGAGTTTACTCGTGGCCGGTCAGCAACGTTCGGCCATAAAAACACGAGTTAACTCGTGACCTGTCACAATGTATTAAGAAACCACTCCGTTATGCTTATGGTACATTAAAATGTATTCAGAATATAACATATCTAACTAATGACTCCATTTGCAGTTGCAGCATAAAGATATTTGAACCAGTTTTATCCACTATGTAGTTCTATCCCCCATTTATCTTTGTTCAACTTTATAAATCCGTTAACTAGTGTCCTCCCAAAATAAAAAACTCAGTATCTTATGTCTTTATATTTTAGAGTCGAAAGAATATAACACTTTTTAAAAATGGACATAACCTAACTTTACTTGACCAATCTGGTCATAAAGTCAAACATATTATGCTTTTATTTTTCCCTCCTCGGGAAAAAGAACCAGAATGAGGAAGTATATGCTACACCTGGCAGTGGATAGACAATAAATATTTTCCAATTTTTTATAAATAACATCTCCACAGTATGAATCTTTCAACACAATAATTTGTCCTTTTTATATTAGAAACTAAGTCAGCTATCACAATACCTTTTCATATAGAGTAATCAGCATATAATATTATTCTCATTGTATATAACTTTATTACTATACATTCAACCTTGCACTTTTTATGATGGTATAGAGGAGAGAAAAAAAAATGTTTGAGTTTGTGCCTGAAGTTCAATGCTATTGTCCTATAATGAAGATGGTAGTACCAGTGTTTGTAATTATTCCTTAACCCCTTACTTTTACGCTGCATTCAGACGGATGCTTAATTATTTTACAATGGACTTTTCTCTCTTTACACTAAAATTATTTGATTTTTTTGTATCTATTATAAGAAATCCTTTGAATTCCTTCTTTATGTTTGAAAAAAATGTATGTAGATTGACGTTGATAAACGCTTTAAAAAAATAAATAATTCTTTGTAGGCGTCAACAGCAATCAAATTCCTCGATCGAAGTTTCCGTTTTTCAAGTCAGACGTCGTGATCGCCACCTGTCAGGAGTAATTGGATTTATTATTTTTTTTTTTCGAATTGTGCCTCTGAGTCGTCCCACATTGCTGCTTAAGACATCACAAAGGGTCACCGTTGCTTACTGTTGTTATCTAGCGACGTAATTGTTTTCGTACTTGTATAGTTCGGACTTCTGACGTTGTAGTAGCACGATGACCTCTTTCTAGTCATTGAGACAAACTGACCTATCCGAACGAAGGTCGAGGGTGGCGTTGCTTGTCTTCCGTTCATTCTGCTCCACTGACTTGTAGCGAGCTTATTAATTTGGTAACTCCCTACAAGATCTTATTAGGGAAATTTGGTTCCCCTACATGTATGCTCTGTGCAATATAAGGATAAATATTCATTTCTACGCATAAAAAGAAGTTTTATATCTTTGTGTTTTATCTAGCGCCATTTATTATTCCGAGATTGTTATTTTTATGCAAATATTCTTAACATAAAAGAGTGTCACATACAAACAATGAAATATACCCATAGATCAGACGAAAAAACAAGTATGCAGCCTTTTTCTAAAATCTGAAAATTTATAAACCGCTGCATTAGCAATTAAAATGGGATATTTGTTAAGAAAGAGAATGCTCTATTTGCTATCTCTTAAAAAAACCTTACTAGGTTTACTATTTTATTTGTGTTTGTTTATATTGAAGTATATTTTCTTACCATGTTTTATATACACAATTAGCAATCAAAAATCCCCAAATTTTTATTTGGTGATTTTTGATAACTAATTTCACCGAATAACACTGTTGATAATATATAAATAATATAAAATAATAATCTATATTATAATAATATATAATAATAACACAAAAGAGTGTCACATACAAACAATGAAATATACCCATAGAGCAGAAGAAAAAACAAGCATGCAGACTTGTCTAAAATCTGAAAATTTATAAACCGCTGCATTAGCAATTAAAATGGGGATATTTGTGTAGAAGAAGAATGCTCTATTTCCTATCTCTGAAAAAAACCTTACTAAGTTTACTATTTTATTTGTATTTGTTTATATTGAAGTATATTCTCTTACCATGTTTTATATACACAATTAGCTATTAAAAAATCCCCAAATTTTTATTTGGTGATTTTTGATAACTAATTTCACCGAATAACACTGTTGATAATATATAAATAATATAAAATAATAATCTATATTATAATAATATATAATAATAACACAAAAGAGTGTCACATGTTTTGCTTTATTTAAAAAGTAAAAATATTTATTTGTATGGAATGAATTAGAAATGATATATTTAGTGTGGTATATATAAAATTCAATATAAAACAATCTCGCATGTATATTTTTTATTGGAAAAAACCCTTATACCTATGAAAGTATTCTGAACTATAGGGTGCAAAATTGCTTTTACCAGTGATGAAAATCTGTATTTTGTAGTATATTTAGAAGAGAAAAAATATACATTTTTTCTATCGTAACTATTACTCATGACTTTATGACAACAATAAATGCAATTCTATATTATTTTTTGTCCTGGAAAAAATAATGCACTGATAGGAGATTGGTTGATAATCTAATAGTATATAATATTTGCAATTATCAGAAAATGGCTGTTGAAGCCATTTTCTGAGAATTTAAACATCGTAAATTATTAAAAAACATCAGTATAGATATCTTTCTACCATACTTCTTTTGCGTTCCCGAATTTTATTAGAACACTTAAAGGCATTACAACAAAATAGTGCACTTTTTTTGCTATAATTATCATGCTATCTACCGATCTTATATTTATCTCAAAACCGCCTAATAAAAAAATATAGGAAGTTATTTCTCTTTTCTGTAGGTTATTTGAACTTTTTCGTAAGGTCATCGAAACAAACAAGTTTATATGAACCAGGTGATTTTACCAAATCACTTTTCTTGAATAGCATGTTTTGAACTCTTACTGATAAAGAGCCCTACAAAATACATTTGCCCTGGTCATCCATAATCGGTAATGACCTACTTTTTATGAAAAGGAAATCATCACAGCCCATTAATAATAGGTACTGAATTTTATATGAAGGAAATGAAGGCATGTGAAATTCCTATTACATTGGCCGGATTCTGGTGGTAAACAACAAAGCATTTGCCTGAAGGAGAATGACCCTGATTTTTAGCTGTACAAGAAGACTGCTACTGGAGACCAAAGAGGTCAAGATAGAAAAAAAATGATCATTAGATTCCAGAATACCTTCACTGTTTTCAATCCACCTTAGTGAATTTGATATGTCTCAAGGGGTTTCTTATGTCAATCATAAGCACTCAAGTTTGCTGTTTTTATATCTAATTAAAATTTTGTCATTATCAAAAAAAAATTAATAGATTGATAGTTTCACAGGTTGATACCAATTTTGCTTCTTTTGCTTCAGTTTAAAAGTATTAAATTAATTATTTATAAATTTTAGATATATTGATAAGATATACTATCTGATTTTTACGCATGTTTTTTCAAATTATAGAAAAAATCTCTATGGAAATTTCCGTATTTCCTCTCAAGGCATTATAAATACAAAGAATTAGAATACGATTCCTTACATTTAGATTTATTTTATCTTTATAGCATGTAATTTTTAAAAATTCTATACGATTAAGGGATTCATTCTAGGCGATCTCTTCGACAGTCCAAATGTTTCCAGGAGAAAAAATGTGTTACATAAGGCATATTATTGCAAATTGTGTTACAATTGCAATTGTAACACGAATTCGCACATCTATATCCAAATGAATACAAGTTTACTTAATCTTCAGTGTGGGAAGGGAATAAGAATTATTGTGTATCTTTCTCCTTTTGGTTTTATATTATTGATAAAATATATAGCAAAGAGTTCTCACGTGTATCCCCGTATGTATACATATATATATATATATATATATATATATATATATATATATATATATATATATATATATATATATATATGTAAGTGTACGTGAGTAAAAATTTGAAATTAAATTTCAGCATTCAAGCAAATGAAATCGGAGTTTGAAGGATTTTTATTTTTCTATATGGATAGGAGTTAAGTGTTCTCCTTTCATATTTCTTTCCATTATTTCTTAAGGGTACAGTATAAATTTACATTATTTATACTTCTTTCAATAGAAATTCATTGATTTATATTCTATACATACATCCATTAGTTCTTCACTTTTAAATCTGGCTTTTTTTTAAAGTTGTTCAAGCTGTTCCGATACTCTGAAATTATATTGATCTTTGAAATATCCTTATTATTTTTTGGTTCTTTCCAATAGCATGATTCATTCATCCGACATAACGTTTTCGATTTTTTATTCTCATACGTACCTCGACCGATAGATGCACAGAGAAAGGAAAGCATGAGTATGGAATAACTGCAATTCCTGATTATGAGAAATCTGGAAAAAATGCCTTTGATAGGGTCTATATATTCATAAAACGTCTTTGTTCTTAAGTAGTGACTAAACATATTCGGAGTTTTGGTGTGAGAAATCCGGAAGCTAATTTACACCCCTGGAAATTACATTTTGGGCTTTTTCTCCATCAAAAGCGAGACAAAATCGCGCGCCTGAGAGAAGTTACAATCCTAGGAGCAAGAGGGAGAAAAAAAAACCTCCTTTTATCGCAATGGGGGAAAAGGTTCCAGTCTGGCAAGTTGCATAATTTGTGGTCGAGTTCATCTTTTCATATTTTCCACTCGTCTGAAAATTTTTAATTGCAGTAATAAATCTGTACTTTTAATTAAGCCCATAAAACTTCTGTGGCGCTGTGGGTGTATTGTATTATGCACCGCTGTCGATAAACCTCCCTGCGGGTAGCATAAAGATCATTGGTTTCTTATCTTCCGGGCCTTAATTAGCATAATACGCCTGCCACCATTTTTAATGAGCCGAAAAAACGGACAAAAAAGATGGCATAAAAGATATCGTAAAATTTCTGTCTTTTTCCTGGCGTCTTTGGATCGTAACAAAATGCCCCCCAAAAGATAACTTTTTATTAAGAAAAAAATTGCTTTCTTTTGGAAGATGGGAAAGGGTATGTTCGTTAATTAACATAAACTCAACTTAATGACTCGGTGTCTTTTTTCGCGCCAGAAAGTGTTGCAAATACTTAATATGTGTATGTTGGCGGAGGGCTAAGAATTTGAGCTACCGCTAGTAATAAAAATAAATATCCCCAGGACTTCACCACCATAAATACCGAATTTCATTTTTCCGTCACTTGCTTCACTGAGGTTACACAAAAACAAATGCTCCCTTTCTTTTTAACTGCTCAATTTTATGCTCAGCAGTAAAAATCGCGAGAATCCAATGAGCTAGGTGCAGAGTGACAATAGATCATCGGTCCTCGTCGCTCTGACAGACACATTTCTCTGTAGTGTTAGAAGTCTCTTCACACCCACGAACTTGGTTCCGCCTGATTTCTTATTATGCAAAACCTCTTTCCATCAGCAACCATTATCTTGTCGTTGACTTCAATTTTGACTAATGGATTCGGTGAAAGGTTGTAAATATGTCAACTATTTTTTTGAACCGCTTGCCCGTTTCAATGAGTCGAGAGGCAACGTGGGCATTGAGGTAATTTTATTATACTCTTGACTACGATACTCTTAAGGCATATAATAAATATGCAGTAAGCGCCGTGTATTCGTCACGAGGAGATAGTAAATAACTTACCGTCCTAGAAAGGCTCAAAAGGAGAGGAATCTAATCCGTGTTTGTATACAAGGTTATTAAAGATTCATAACACAGTTTCACTTTCAGGATAGTTTACGTTATAAAAGTGTATTGAAACAAAAAACTTATACGTCACCTTAAAGACATGAAGAATATTGTATAAAAAAGCTCTTAGTCAGATGAAACACGTAAGTGTTCTTGATAATATTAAATTTAACTTTCTATACGCTCTACTTTTGATTGCTTTTAGAGGCTATAATTGTTTTCTCGTTTTAAAAGATAACGTGTTATACTAAAAAGCCGTAACAGTAAGTTTTTCTTTCCAAAACAGAATATTAATATTGATTTTCATTGAATTATGTTCCAGTAACAGACCTAAGTTATTTTTATACTTTTATGCATATAATAATCAAACCATCAATATAGTTACAGCTTTTGACCAGAATTAATTAATTCCGTTTTCTGACCATTCAGATGCTCTTTCTAGTAATATGTTATTTATTTACTTTTTGGTGCAGTTCAAGAATCACGACTGATTTTGTCTTACTTTATAACCATTTGCCAGACAGCTGGCTGCTTTGTAAAAGCCATTAAAAAGAAAAACGACGTAGATTCAAACCATCGTATACAGTTCTCCGTTTGTGTATTATCGGGGTAAGCTTGTATTGGATGCTCTTCTTGCGCGAAAGTTATTTATTTTAAATCTAAATTATTTCAATAGAAGAATTCAAGTTATACATTTTGCGTTGTATTTCTAATAGAAAACAAATAAACTGTAATTTGTTTTAAAAAAAAGACATGTTTCACTGTTTAAATTTTTAAATCCTTTATAAATGCAAATCCCAAAAAAGCAAAGAAGAATTATTTTAACCATAATATTCCAGTTTACTTTATTATTTTGACTATAGTGTAAAATAAGTAAAAATATGGAGTTAATGCATTTTTTAATCCCGTGGAAGTGGCATAGAAATACGTAAAAAAATAAAATTAGATTGATTTTGCCCTGTAGTGGTATAAATCCACTCATGCAAATATTTTCTTTCAAAATATATTTTTTATTCATCTACTGTGGGAACTTATTTTACCTAGAAAAGTCACAGACTCATGTACTCTTATCTCAAATCAAACTACAATTCTGTTTAACTTATCATTTGCTACCATTACCAATGAATTACGTATAACTCTTGACGATAAAGCTTGATATATAGATGTATGTTTCTTATCATATTTTTATCGTGAATGTATCAAAAAATTAATATCCATTTATTTATTAAGCATATTTATATGAATAAATAAAACCATGGCATTTAATTATATTTGATATCATGCCACAAATGTGTGAGATAATAAAATATAAACTGATTAAATATACCATTATCTGCTATCAAGATTTTCACACAGTTAATAGTTTCTACGGTCAGCCATTTTAATGCTTCTAATAGTCGATAAAGTTGTCACGCCAGTTTCTAATCTACTTGCATATTTATACTTTCATACATTAATGCGTGTAAATGTGTAGAAAGAAATGCGTGTGAAAGAAACAGAAGGAAAAGATGCGTTTGTGCGTGCATTTTATAAACAAGATCGATACAAGTCAGCTGTGATACATGGACACAGAAACATATACATAAATGCCCAAGGTGTCATGCATAGAAAGAAAGATCAATTAACTCTGGAAAGTTGTTATTTACACGGTATTAAAGGTATTTGGGAACCAAACAATTGTATAGCATGTGTAGCTTGTGATCTTTGGTTTTTGCCTTGGATTAAAAAATTGATACACCACCGGGAAAAATCCTTCAATGAAAGTTATAACAAATAAAGTTTCGGTGAGGGTAAATTTATAAATATATGCAAAACTTTTTTCTTAAAAATTCCTTTATTAATTAATTCGCTTGATCTCATAAACATGATCGATAAGTCAGTTGCAATGCACAAACGGACAAAATTATATATAAATATCCAGGGTGGTTTCATGCATTGAAAGAAATATCACTTAACTCTGAAAAGGTGCTACTTAAAAAAGCATAAAATATCTTGAAATGAAGCACAATGTGTAGCTTGTGCCCGGCTTTTGTCACAAGTTGGGAAACTGATACATGGCCCATAATCACACACCACAGTTAAATAATAAAATGAAAGTTATATCAGAGTAAACAAAAATTCTATCCATGCAAATAGATAAATATAATTAGCAAATTCTCTTTAAAAGATCATTTATTAATTTGTGTAAACTCGTTAGCCCTCTTTCGCAGTTTGTTCGTGTAGTATTGAAATCTGTAATGTAGATCGAAGGCTGAAATTGAATCTGATACTTGCAATAAATTTAATAGATCAATTTAGATAAAGGAGTGCTTTTCTTCCCTTTCATTATCATTTTTTGCTTTTTCCTTATTAATTTTGTTATATTTTGTTTCTCATTAGAAAAAATTTCAAAAAGGAAAATATTTTATATTTATCCATGATGGTTAGGTTAAAATGAGTATAAACACATGTGCATACAACCATCTCAAAGGAATATGTTCTCTCTGAGATAATTTTGTTAAAGTTGTAGATGACCCTTTATCAGATTTAATTCGCATATACATGCATAAATGTGAATACACTTTAATACTCTCCTTCTTACCTTGGTAAGAAGCAAGTGCTACTGCACATCCCAGGTCTTTTTTCTCTACTGTATAGCAGGGGTGGCCAACCTGCGGCTAGCGAGCCACATGCGGCTCTTTGAAGGATCATTTGTGGCTCTTGATAAATGTACCCGAGTTCCCTTTTCATTTTTGTGTTATTATATTTTTAAAAAATATTACAACTGATAGAGCTCCTTCAATGCTGGGTAAAAAAAAAATCGGTCGTATTGTATTTTTAAGACATGATTCTCAAATTCCACAATTCATACCGATTCACTACATAATTCTCCGAGATCATCTCGGTACAAAATATTTAAAATATCCTGATGTTATGAAAACAGTGTAACACATTTTAAATTAAATTCGCACCAATAAAAAAAATCATCGACAATTGGAAAATTTCCTTGAAAAATTAAAGCATGAAGAACTTTCAAATGACATTCAATAAATATAATTTCTGTAAAAAGATTTTTTAGTACCTTTTTTGCATATCTTTTAAATACGTATTTAATTGCGGCTCGCGAAAAATTTCACATTTTGAAAAATAGCTCGGACTTTCAAAGATCTTGGCCACCCCTGCTGTATAGAAAGGAATGTTTTTTTTATTTAATGTCATTTTAAACACAGTTAAAACTACAAATTTAACAGTAAAAATTTCATTCATGATTTCGTTTCTAATTTTCCTGTTGCAGATTAGCACAAAAATGTCGTAGTTATTAATATATTCATGCTTAAATCTATAACACCAGTACATTTATGTGTTACATAGGTGTGCGTATGCATTTAACAGATTATTTGTTGCTATAAATTTCACGCATTACTTCGATTTTGAGATTGCAATAAGCAAAGGCATTTTGGATTTCAAACCTTTCAAAAATTTGCGTACTCATAGAAGTATAAAGCAACTGGGTGTCCTCTGAACCCACCCTTTAGATGGATGATGAAATGGGTGACTAAAGGGTAAATGACAGTTGAAATGAGTAACTGACTCGAGGTGGCCTCTATAGTTTGACATGTATAAGGTTCCTATCATGACAGCGCCACCTGCTGTTTTGGCACGATTACGGCACCATGAGGGGGTTTTTGTTACAGGTCCTCCCTTTTATTGTAGCCACATCTGACAATGACTTGTTTTTTTTTTTCTCTTTGAAAGCTGTATTGACCAAAATTAAATGCACTATAGTATAAATGGACATTAATTGCATCAATTTGTTTTCACTTACACTTTTCTGTTGTGTCATTAAATCTACATAATGCTAAATGCCTCCTATTTTTGTTTGAGAACTACCTCTTTAGAATAGACAAATTTCAAAGAATATGCAATACATTTTCATAAACTGTTTTTACAAAATTATTTGTTATCATGTCTGTAAAAAATCTGATGAGGACACTGCATGACTACCTTACTCTCACTTTAAATTATACACAGTTTTATTTTGATTGCATAATGCATGATTAGAATTACCATTTTCAAATTACTTTTAGGGAGCAAGGTTATTTTCGTTTCTCACTGTAGCGGTGTTGTCTGTGTAGACTTTAACACAACAACCTGCAGCCGTTGAAGTGGGTTTGTATCTGCCAGATTGGATTCCTCTTTTTCTAATGGTAACCTATCAGACTATAAAATTTCCTATAACGGATTCGCATTTAAGCAATTCTTAAGAAAAATTATACCACGGAATAGAACAGCAAATTCTTAAGGATACTATCTGTGTCTTTAAAAAAACAACAACGAGAAAATATATTTAATTTAAAATTATTTACGAGAAATTTTGGTATGCTCTTTTTCCAATACAAATAAGATCATTTAACAGGCATAAATTCAAAACTAAAGAAACGATACCAGCTCAGAAAATTTGTTTTTCTATCACAGGGTATATATATATATATATATATATATATATATATATATATATATATATATATATATATATATATATATATATATATATATATATATATATATATATATATATATGTAGGCGTTGAACCTATTGCAATGCTCAGCGGGGCGAATTTACTCCAAGCGAGCGAAGTTTTCCTTTTGCAATTTGACAACAACTCTGCCCAGTAAAAAGCAGAAATAGACGGAAGTCGGACGAGGACGAGCACGGTCTTTAGGTGGAGACGGCACCTGAGCTTCCTTCTTTTTATTGATGATTATTATAATATGTTAAGCCAGAAGGGCTATGATGTTTAACTTACATATATATTTCAATTAAATGTTTGTATTTGTAAATCTGTGTAGTTAATTGTGTGCTCAAGCCATCCAGGACACACACACATATATATATTATATTTATATATATATATATATATATATATATATATATATATATATATATATATATATATATATATATATATATATATATATATATATGTATATATATATATATATATATATATATATATATATATATATATATATATATATATATATATATATATATATATATATATATATATATATATATATATATATATATATATATATATATATATATATATATATATATATATATATATATATATATATATATATATATATATATATATATATATATATATATATATATATATATATATATATATATATATATATATATGTAATTGAGAATTTTTTAAATGGAATTATTTTCTCAGGTTAGTTCTGTGCGAGAGGAATCTTATATAGTATTACAGACCCACCTAAAGTCAATTTTACAGATATTTATTGCTAAATAGATATTTCATTATAAGTCAAATATTTTCGAGATTACAACAGTACCTTTACTCTGTACCAGTAATGGACTTTAAAACAATTGTTTTGGACTGTTTAAAAATGCATTTTACAACATTTTTACGCATTTTTATCTTGTACTGATATAATCGTTTTGGAGTTATACGAGATGCAAGACTCATACGTACGTCACAACACAACGAAACTAGTAAAAATTGATTCAGTCTTAATCAAAATTGGTATTTCCGTTGAAATTCGAACGCTTAAATTTTTTCTATTACAATAATTCCTTCCCTTGGTACAAGGAAGTAAAAATAAATAATAAGTAAGGTGTATTTTTTAAAAATTCTTTGTGTTGAAGATTCATCCCATAGTTACCCAATTTCTGGAGAAAATTGGTAACATAAAACTAAACAATTATCCTTATATTTGCTGACAGTAAATTGGATACTAAACGAAATATATCATGAATAAATCAGCGTCATGGAAAGTGAATGTAATTTTATCATTTAATCATTTTATTTTATCGCCTGATATTGTTAAAGATATTTTTTAGAATTATTTGCAAATATGATTTTTTACCTTTCATAAGTATTCAATTTACATAAATATTTTAGGAATAATTTCTAAGTTTCGCGTGAAAGTACACCAAAAAATTGTTTTCTTTAAATATTTACAGATTTTCTGATTCAATCAATCTTTTCTTATTCGCAAAACTGTTTTGTCGATCTTTAAATATGTGTTGTTCCTATTTCCTCTATAATACTACTTTTGGCTTGAGAAAGACTTATTAGAAACGGATCTATGCTATTTTTCATTTACCCGTACTTCCGTTCAAATATAGGTTCCCTAATGATGTCATTATAGCACAAAGTCCCTGGAATCGTATCTTAAGACATCCAAAATGGCTCGATAGAATTTTTCAGGCAGTCGACCGGAAAGGGTTTAATGAATCGAAATTCAAATAAATATGTCCATTTTTAGAGGTTACAAGCGAATGTTTTGAATTTATTTCAGTGTTAATTTCTTTCTGATTTTATCATTATAGACTATATTTTTATTTAAAATCATAAAAACTGTAAGAAAATTGTTACTAGCATTTCATTTAGAACTCGTTTTTAATAATCGTGAAGGGACCACGATATTTGTTCGTTAAAACCGAGTTCTCGTTAAAAAACAGGATCGTGAATAAAATCAGAAAAATAATATACTTACTATATATGATTAATTATTCTTTATATCTGTACAGTAGAAAGAATTTGGTTAATTCTCTTTTAACTGTCTTATTGTCGCTTTCTTGTGTTATTGTTCTCTTGAGAAGACTCGTAGTCCATAAAACATCGTCAAACATCGCAGAATTTATGAGTTATCACTAACTTTAGGTTGACTTCGGAATGTTAAAGGAATTTTTCCAGAAAAAGATTAGCTGAGCTTTATTGAAAGCTAAAACTGTCATTTTCCACCCAGACTATGTTTCGTGGTGTTTAATCTGCCCGTCGTTTTCTCGGTACGACTTGCAATCAGTAACTCAATTCTCCAGAATGATCAGTGAAAACAAATTCTTAGTTAAAAGAATGTTTATTATTTATTAGTTAATCCGAATTTTAAGTGAATATGTGCTAATACTGCATTCTTTTTAATTAATGTGATATCCTGGTGGTAGAAAATAAAGAAAAGGTTAGGAATTTTATACTTTACTTTCTTTCAACATTTATTTTACAACAGTACTAATAACTTCTTTGGTTTAATTTACTTACTTAAAATTTTGATAACAAATGGGGTACGATATACAATGGACATACAATTGAAAAATTGGATTACGATTACATTGGATTACAATTGAATTACGAAATACAATTGGATATACAATGATAACTCAGTGTATTCCCTACTGAGATTTTTCCAGCTAAGATTGCAATCAACAATTCAATTTGCAGTATTTAATTGGACTCTCGACATTCATTTCAATCTTTAATATATCAGAAATTTTCTCGGTATTTTTCCTTTCTAATACATTTTTCCAACTACAGTGAAAGCTAAAACTGTCAATTTCTAACGAGTATTGACTAGGAAGTATCTATTAATCTGTCCGATACTTACCGGTGCGACTTCTCAAACTAGGAAGCTTTCTTTCCCGCTGTAATCAATAATTAAATTTTTAATGATCATATAAATCGAACTCTCGATAGTGATTTCTTTTTCAAATGTAACAGGTATTTCCTCGATATTTTTCATTCTAGCACATTTTACCAGCTTCGATGAAAGCTAAAGCTGTCTATTTCTCCTCAGCCTCCGTTTGGTGGTTGTTTCATCTGCCCGATGCTTTCCCGGTACGACTTCTCGAGTCAGCTCGTGAAGCGTGTCACTGTGAGACTTTCCCTTACTTTCTCGGCCGAGATTCACCTAGTAACCAGTTCCAACTATTTCCCGATATAACTCCGGTGGCAAATGTGTCCGTTTTTCTCCGTGTCCGCGCGCTGCGGTGCCTTCCAATTTTCCGAGTGGCCACCCCCCACCGCGTCCGCCTTGTGGCGAGGTGACGGCAGTTTGGTGGGCGTTTTTCTGCTTGGCGGATTCGACACGTGCGTCTGCTGCTTGCTAGTCGTCTCGCCCTCCTGCCTTCCAACGAATTTAATGACGGATTCCCTCCCCTTCCCACTTGCTGCTTGTCCTTTTAATTCCCATTTTGTTATCTCCCGCTTCGCTTTTCTTTTCCCCTGACTTTTCTCTTTGTCTTTTTCCCCCCTTTTTTTGTTCCCATCTTCTTTCTTTCGCTGCAGTTTCCCCCCCTCTCCTCTTTGCTCAACAAGGTTATCGCCAGAATTTTAATGATAACGAAGCTATTGTCTTGACCGAATAGCCGTGCGAAATGAGAGGAAACACTGACTTTCCAAGGTGGTTGTTATTTTATTTTTCAAGTTCAATGGAATTAAAAGTCACAGACCTCTCAGAGGGTGGGAATTTGTTCTTTTCCTTCGCGTGAAAAGCCTCCTGGCCCCAAATTTCCTATTAATAGCTTCGAACAACAATTTACTTTGCGTGATCTTTTTTCGCTAATTTCGAAGAAATTGCATTGTTTGGGAATGGATATTCATTAAAACGTTTTTTTGCAGAATTGTCACTTTGCAGCTGCTCTTCAGATGTCTCAGATTTTCTTCAAATACGTTTTATATAAATATTTAAATGAATGTGAGTAATTTTGTAAGAACTGTTATCATGGGAGAAGAAGAATTTTAAAGTTAAGAGAACAATAGGTGTTAAGTTCCCTATTATATTATAGGACTGTTGATATTTCCTATGAAATTAATTGTCTTCTTTATTGGCACAATTGTAGCACAAAGTTTGGATTCCTACTCAATTTGATTTTAATCAAGTATTTTTAATATCATAGAGTGTTCCTCTCAATTTGTTAAGTAAGGACTGTTGATATTTCCTATGAAATTAATTGATAAGCTTTAGTATTGATTAGAATTAATTGATAAGCTTTAGTATTTGCAGAGTACCATAAAAATAATATTTTTAACAATTTTTTTTTCATTATATATTTCACAAATTTAGGTTTCACCGAGTCTAAAAGAATTGAATTATCCGTTAATAACCATGAATATTTTGGAGAAAGCTGATAATCCACTATCTAGTTAATGCTATTATATGTTTACTGACAAATTAAACCAAAAAATGTAACATTGATAAACACAATTTTTTTCTAAAACCCTTCTCGACTATTTCTTCACTTATTTTTTTCTTTTTGTTGACAAAATACAGGTTGCCCCTAAATAGTTTTTTTCACATGTCATATTTCTTTCACAGTATCATAAGTTCAAATTATAAATAAAAAATAAAAAATTAGTAAATTTCTTATCAAATTTTATGATAATTTGATTTGTGATTTTAATAATATTTGGTCATAATTGATTTTTGGAGAGGTTAAACACAGCATTATATTGTATATAGCAATATATGTATATATATATTGATGATATGTTATCATCAAGTTCATTTTCTTGAAGCTTTAGATTCAGATTTTAATTTTATATAATTATATATGTACATGTATCTGTGTATTTGTACAATCCATTTTAACAACTATCCGACATCAAGTTCATTTATTAAGCTTTATATTCTTATTTGAATTTTATATAATTTAATATATATATATATATATATATATATATATATATATATATATATATAATACATACATATATATACAGTGGAAACACACTTATATGAAAATCATGGGGATGAGATAATTTTTGGCATAAGGGAATCTTTCGTATATGTGAATAGTAGTCATTTCAGCATGTAAAAATATGTGGAAATGACTCATTTTTTATTAATAAACTAACATAGTTTAGAGGCAAAAATGATATTCATATTAATATTTAAAAAGTATAACAGCAAAATGTTTTTTGTCTGCATTAAATACCGTAAACTTCTGTATTCACTAAACTCCTACATAAGCAAGTACAACAAACACATTTTATAAGACATTTTTAAACTAAAATAATATTAAATGTGAAGAGAAATAGAAGACAATAATTCATACTTATCTTCATCTTTTGAAGAATATTACAGTACAAAATTATATATGCATAAGGAAGTAAATGTAGGGAGATGTTAAAATGCACTGTACAAGTCTGTTTGAGAAATAAAAATTGTTCCCTCCTTATAACTGAATATTTCGTACAAATAAGCTCCTACTGTGTATATATATATATATATATATATATATATATATATATATATATATATATATATATATATATATATATATATATATATATATATATATATATATATATATATATATATATATATATATATATATATGTATATATATATATATATATATGTATATATATATGTATATATATATATATATGTATATATATGTATATATATATATATATATATATATATATATATATATATATGTATATATATATATGTATATATATATGTATATATGTATATATATATATATATATATATATATATATATATATGTATATATGTATATATATAATATATATATATATATATACACATAATATATATATATATGTATATATATATATATATATATATATATATATATATATATATATATATATATATATATATATATATTTATATATATATATGTGTGTGTGTGTGTGTGTGTGTGTGTGTGTGTGTGTAAACACAAATGGCTGTAATGTGAATGCTTAATTTGTTTACTAATTAAGTATTAAAATTTATTAAAGTAAAACTTTATTCCTACCAGAATTTCAATAAAAGTCAGTGCTTTTATTTCTGGGTAACTATATGCTGCTAACAGAACGAAATACGAACTGACGTTTAAAGTAGAGGCATGTCAAATATATCTAACCTGCCCTGCTGTCAGGAGCCAAGTTTTACCCTTATAATAAGCCCCTCAGCCGACAAATACTGTAGAACGGAAATAATTTTGAATGGGAGTTACTCCTTAAAGCTCTGTTGGTGATCGACAGCTGAAGTTAATCCAGCCGGCAAAGATTTAGAAAAAAAAACAAAGCGAAATATCAGCATTTGTATGGTTATCTACCTTTTAAAATTTACATAACTAATTTTTTTCTTAGGTCTGAGTATCTGTGGATGAAAATGCACATCTCTGTATGTATATAATTAGTTTTACGATATGGTTTCTCAGTAAAATGTTTGACTTGTTAAAAATAATATATATATATATATATATATATATATATATATATATATATATAGATAGATAGATAGATAGATAGATAGATACATATATGTATTTGTGTGTTTGTGTATCTACATGTATAATTTTTTTTTAAATTTTAAATGTAGAAGATATTGTTTCTCAACTTTCTATGCAAAATGATGGGAACTTTTACTGCCTGTTATTTGCAGTGTAATTGTAACAGATATTTAATTGTTCTCCTGTGCTTTAAAAGTGTTTTACTACTAGAGGTTCTCAAACTTTTTTAATCAAGGAGCAGGTTTGAAATTTGAAAATCAATGAAGAGGATTAAATTTTATCACACAGCTGAAACTGTATTTAGTATATACAACAACAAAATAAATACAGATGATACCAGGCAATTGATTTAGTTAAGCTTGCAAGACATTAAATTATCTTTTAAACTTTTGACCTTTTAAAAATAATATATATATATATATATATATATATAATATATATATATATATATATATATATAAATGTATATATATGTTTGTGTATCTACATGTATCATTTTTTGTAATTTTAATTGTAGAAGAGATTGTTTCTCAACTTTCTATGAAAAAGGATGGGAATTTTTGCTGCCTGTTATATGCAGTGTAATTGTAACAGATATTTAATTGTTTTCCTGTGCTTTAAAAGTGTTTTAACACTAGAGGTTCTCAAACTTTTTCTATCAAGGAGCAGGTTGAAGTTTGAAAATAAAAGGAGGTCAAAGGAAGAGGACTAAATTTTATCTTACAGCTGAAACTGTATTTAGTATATACAACAACAAAATAAGCACAGATGATGCAAAGCAATTGGCTCAATTAAGCTCACAAGACATTAAATTTTCATTTAAAATTTTCGATCTGTACTAATTCCCCATTGAAGGCAGAAAAAAACTTCTAAAAGGCTTAAATCAAATTTTATTTCATTTCGAAATTGAGTTACATATTAAAATAAATACTACACCAAACATTATCTAAAGTATTACTCTTTAATTAAATTTTTTTAAATAACATTAAAATTGTTTATAACATTAAAAATTAGAGTAAACAAAAAGGATTTTTCTTAAGACGTTAAAATCTTACATGGGAGAAGTCTGTTTTAAATGGATATTTACAGACAAGTAAAATCAAGTATAGCTGTGAATAGTAGCATTTTAACAGAACATAAAGATGTCAGGATTTTTTTTTTTTATAGAGCAATATTAAGTTTTATATATTCTTAATATGACACTAGACCGGGAAAAGTTACATTTTTTGTCTCATTTTTTTCATGAAAAATATTCTTAGTTGTAAGCTTTAAAATATGGTCAGTAAAAATATTTTAAATTGTTAACATATCCTACCCTTTAGTGGAACAGAGCTTGAGGGAGTCTGAGGTAAACTATTCCAAACTGTAGTTTCTAGAAAAAAAGAAAAAGGCACATTTTTATCAAATAAAAATTTTGCTACAATTTAGATATCGTCTTGGCACCTTCATCAGCTAAGTAATTAAAAAAAAACATTTTGTTAGTTCAGATAGTGAGTATAAGTATGCATTCAAAGTATTATTAACACCATGCTTAATTCTTTATTAAAGCTCAGGGACATAACCAGTGAAGCGTGGAAAATACATTCTGGAAAAATCTTGTAGATAAGTACGAGTCAGAATTCTTGCATTTATAATTTTCTAATTATCATTTTTGCCCTTCAAGAAGTTAACAGTTGCTCTTAGACGCTTTTTGGACCAATAAATTGAGAGTTAACCGTGGTATAAGATTTAGCATAATACGTTCTATTTGTAATTAACAGTAATTTAAGTGTTTTCATCTATATATTATTGGCTCTTTATGACTTGAAAGTTTCTCTACATATTTATAAGAATTCATTTTCCTTGTATTACATGTGACTTGATTGCTAAAGATAAAATCTAATATGATAAGACAACAAGATATTGACAATCTCTTAGCTTTTTTACTCTTTTCTTCAAACCATTTATGTCTTCAAAGCCATTAATAAGCGTTCTAAAGCTCGGCATGCTCTATCATCTTAGTTACACAGAACATAACCTTGTAGAAACCATTAATTGGGGATTAAAACGAAATTATTTTGTTATCCAAAGTATAGAACAAAATGTTAATACAGTGCTTTTTCAAAATGTGAATTTCAACATAATTTTTACTGCATACATTGTGAAGGGTTGTTTCATTGTCAACTGTATGAGACATAGTAGATTGCAGATGAAAACGAAGAGGAAAATTCAAATTACTAAACAGGTTTCTTGGTCGACTTCATTGACCATAACCTTTCAGTCTTGAACTTGGCTTTTCATTGTAAACAAGACCAGATGAACCTATAAATCATATTTTCGATCCTCGAAATTCTTTGTTTTTAAAACAGTAGCTGAAAAAGAGTATCAATGAGAAGAGGAAAGAAATATTTAAAGAAATAAGGTTTACATTTCTAGAACTTGCATACTATAGAGATGGTAAGTTATTAATCTAATTTAAGAACTATAAAATATTGTTAAGATCGACGAGTTCAACATTCATGACTAAGGCAGTGGTGGCTGGTGGTTTATTTAAATAAAGGTTCCTAAAACAAATTTTGAAAACTAAATATTCAAGTACGATTTAAAACTTACAAGTTAAAATGCATTTGCAATTTTACAAGTTAAAGAAAAATTATGCAGCTAAAAGAATAAAAGTTCTAATACGTAAAAAAAATTGTAGGACTATTAGCTTCAATGCTACAATATATTTGTTAAATCAAAAATTCAAACAACATTCTCACATGAATAAAGCATTTACTTTAATTCCTGTATTAGAAACCATAAAATAAATGCATAGTAAATGACACAATACCTACGAAAGACATGAGAAATGATAACACCATCAACACTGCAATTGCAGAAAGTAGGTATAATAAAATTTAATATAACACGAGTCAATATATATTATGTAATAAGTGCAAAGTTTGTACATCCATGTTGTAAGACTTTGTCAATACATAATAATTAAAAACAACCATTATTTAAAATCTATAAAAACATCATAAAAAATGGCATAGTATCTTTAGCACTTTAGATCTAGAATGCACACTTATTACACAGTACTGTGTATTCTGTGTATACAATACAGTACCTTATTTTTCAAACACTGCTAATTTGATAATGCTATTGGGATATATAATTCAGAAAATATTCTAGCTTGCTTTATTTGCTTTAAACTAGAACTAATAAATGACGACTTAAACTAACAAAATTAAAGTGTTAAATTGACATACAGATGCTTGCTATTATGTACCGCTTAATAAAAGGAAAAACGTCTTTTCTAACTCATTTATACTAAACATTTTGGGAAGAACTTAATCCCTAAAATAGATGTCTAGAAAAACGTAATGTGAGTTTTAAGGGCAAAAACAAAATAGTTTGATTTGGAATTTCAAATATACTATATGCATTTATATATAACACAATGAGAATTACTATAACTATGAGGTAGTTTTAAGCCAAAATTAATGAAACTGATCCCTTTCTAGATATCAAATATGCTTTTATTTCTTTTCACTTTTCGAATGTCTTTGGTTACATAACTGATAACAAACGACTATCTCTCTGACGCATGAAAATAAAAGATTACGTACAGCTTCCTAAGTGAAAAATGTCTTTTCTCACTCATTTAGACTTAGTTACAGCAACAGAGTCGAATTTAATCCCAAAAGTAGGTGTCTAGAAAAACGCAATGTAGTTTTAAGAATGAAAATAAAGTAGTCTAGATTTACGAATTTAGATTTACTATATCCATTTATATTCAACACAATAAGGATTACTTTAAGTATGACATTTTTTAGGCGACATTACTGAAACTGATTCTTTTCTTGTGTCCAAATATGCTTTTTTTTCTTTTAACTTTTCGAGTGCCTTTGGTCACATAACTGACAACAAATGACTATCTCTCTGACGTATGGAAATAAAAGATTGAGTTGATAAAATGGAAATCACGTCTTGTGGCTTTTCTTGAAGCCTTTTCATGAGGTTCACAATGAGTACTGAGATCCTAACACAGATATCTTTTAGAATTTCGTTGAGTTTTCTAAATTTATTTACTAAAAGGAATAGAAAGATGAAGAGCTATCGTTGGCTGTATCTAACTGATATGAGAATCGTTAAAGAGGCTTAGAGATTGAAAAATATATCGTTAAAATTCTATTTATTCTGTTTAGAGGCAGCCCTTGTGTAGTATTTTTCTTTCTTTTAGTATTATTCGTTTATGATATATGTAAAGGATAAGAAATAATTCGAAATTAATATTTAATTAGTGGTGATTGCTTAAGACAATTACTTTATAAAACTTATATACGACCTTTTTATTAATTTCAGATACACTTATGATGTTATATTATGATATTATGATGTTATAAAAAAGGCATATTGTATGATGTTACAATATACCTCTGGAAAAAAGTATAATTGTTTCTGTCTTGAGTAATCACCACTAAATAAACATTAATTTCGAATTATTTTTAAATTCTGTATGCATATATATATATATATATATATATATATATATATATATATATATATATATATATATATATATATATATATATATATATATATATATATATATATATATATATATATGTATATATATATATATATATATATATATATATATATATATATATATATATATATATATATATATATATATATATATATATATATATATATGTATATATATATATATATATATATATATATATATATATATATATATATATGTGTGTGTGTGTAAGTGTATGCAATGCATCTATCATCTATCATAAATGTATATGTCTATAAAATTGAGCGCATGTTTATTCAAATTTTTTAATTTCCATATTCTTAATTTCGGGACCGTAGTCTATGGGTTCAAATCCCAAGATTTGCTTAGATGCTTGTAGCCATTTGCAATAGACAAAGATCTCACTAACATCTTGACATACAAATAATTCTGGATTTCATACATAAGAAAAATACAGTTTAATTTAGCTGTACCAAACAGCTACGTACAAAGTAAGAAAGATAATGTTTTAGTCTGGAATTTAATCTGTAATATAACATTTAATTAACTCAAACATTGCTTTTTCTACGAGGAGGTAGAAAACGTTACCATTGCATTTCCTGCTATTGTAATCTCTGATATTTGTCCTAATATTTGAGCCTATCAGATTGAAATATTAGGACAAATTGATTAAGAGTAATACTAATAAACTGCCTAGAAAGACATTCGTCGTGAGTTTCATATATCATTACTATACTCAATACTGATTTCAATGTGCCTATTGAGTTGCGCGAGGGAGACATATTAACATTGTAAGCAAACCAGAATTAATCAACGAGTGAAGCAAGTAAATAACCTACTAATATACTGCACAGTGTCAACCGAAAACAGTCTTGACGAGTTAGACTCGTCAAAAACTACTTTAACTATTGAATGAAATGGATGACAATCCCAGCTCGTCATTATGTTCACTTATTTACTTATTTATTTATTTATTTATTTTGATTGTGATGTTCCAAGTGAAACAAAACTGTATCATTAAAATACAAATTTTTAAAATATAAAACAGGCAAAATATGTTTTTCTGATTTTACGAATAATATATTTCTTACAGTAATAAAATAGTATAATGATTTTAATGACTGAATTAATTTTAAAAATATATTGAAAGCTAATAACAAAAATTCTTTTATTCAAACTGCTACTACGTACACTATTAAATGTCGATTCTAAATGCTAAGGAATGTTATTAGAAATAGAACCGTTCCGGAAAACGCCAGAAGCTTAAAACTTATGAGTTACGAAAAGTTGCGAAATGATAAAC
>CM063502.1:59185510-59190510 GCA_032207245.1 Pardosa pseudoannulata | reverse complement strand
TTAAAGTGGGAATATTCTAAGTTTTTTTCGATATTCTTGAAGAAAAAAAAATGGAAAAATGGAAAAAAGTGAAATTGCTTGGGGGCCTCTTAATAGTACTAGAACTGCATTATTGTGATCGACATTGTGAGAAGAAACGAAATGAGGCTGTGTTTTTGCTTTCTTTTTTCACTGCTTGTTAATTATTATTATATTTCTTCTTATTTTTTTTCAGGTTATATGAATTAAGATGAATAGAAGACTTTGATCAGAAGGATAAATGTAAGTTCTATCACATTTTTCCAAAACTTTTTTTTTATTTAAAATGTCTTTTCTGAGTTATTAACCAAGTCTTTCAGAGACTTTGAGATTAAAACATGTTTCTAAGGGGTTGGGAACTGTCCTTGTATGTCTTGGTAATTAGAAAAAAAATTATAATCAGCTTTGGAGTCTTAAAGAGTATAAAAATTAAAAAAATAAATGGAACTGCTACTTCCGAAAAATATTGCCAATTAGAAATAGTATTATTGAAGCTGAACATCCTTTCAGAGAAAATCAAAAATAGATAATAAGCTCCATAATTTGATTCACTTATCCTCAACACGATAGCACAGTTCTAAATTTTCAAGTATGACATCATTTCCTTAAATAATACTTTAACAATCTGTGAGATTGTGTTACCTATTATCGCTAGTATCACATACGCATCCATTATTTATCATACTTTTAAGATATATTATTCAAGCTAAGTATGCTTTTGTAAGAATTTAAAAGCTATTAAACTCACATATAATGTTTTTATCTTTTATACGATGGCAAAATTTGAAATTTTAAAACTTGCCATTATTCGCTTATATAAGTCTTGAAGAGAATGCTTCATCTTATTACTTTTTATTGGCAAGACTATGCATACATAATGCCCCATGCAATCTATTATTATTTCCAATGTAATAATATTAATAAGTTCGTAATCTGACTTACGATTTAGATAAAGAATCAGAAATGTGTAAATGTACTAGATATACGAGTTATAGGAAAATTGTAGGTTTGTCTATATATAATAGCAAATAAAACTTTAAAAAGTCTAGGGGAATCTTAGTGAAACAACTTTCAAGAGTATGTGAATATCAAACAATTGACTGTTTACAAATCACTTGAAGTTGTAATAACTCGGTTTTCTAATATGCTTGCTTATAATACGTAAACTTCATTTACAGAGTAAAGAGAATACGTAATAATTTGATGTGTAAACTCTTTATATATTTAGAACTGAGCTGGGCCATTGTCCGACCATGAAAACCTTGTTATCCCAGAATATTTTTCCAAGTTACTATATCGATACATGGACTGTATCGACTACTGGAAGAATTTCTGTAACCAGTATAATCCAATTAAATTCCTCGATCAGTTTAAAAATATCTTACAAAAAGATATCATGCCCTATTACAGTCAGTTTGAAACAGAGGTAAAATAGAAATACTTTGAATCATGCGGGCTGTTATTTGAAGAGTTACCACATTTTATTGAGAAACATAATGTTAAAATATAGGGGATAGTTCCAAATTTAGTGCGTTTTTGTTGAATTCAGAAAGGTTTCGTTATAAATTGCAATCTAACTATCCTATTCATACAAGCAAAAATATAAGTAATATATCAGCGTAGTAGTTAAAGAGCTCGATTACAGAATGTACATTGGCAATTATAAATAATTTAATAACAGATTATTCCAGCGGCTTTTAGAGTCTCTCATTGTTTGCGATTGTAGTGAGCATGCAAACGATCGCACACTTGATAAAAATTTTCTCTGTATTAGATGCTGTACGATTCTATCATTTGAGAAGGTGTGTGTTTGACTTAAGGAAGTGTAACTTCTTTGTTTCATTCGATAGTGCATCTGAGATATCATCTCCATTTTTAATGGAAACCAGAGCCCGGATGATGTAAATAGACTGTGGGCTTGCCTCGTAATTTTCTGCTCGTAGAAATGCAGTGAAAAAGAGCTGATGATCGCCGCGGGGGCCTAGGTGCCAATCCTCTGGGTCCAAAGAAGATACACGCTTAATTAGGCCCCAGTCTGGGAAATATCTTTTCCCGATTCGTACACACACCTTAAAAGTGATTATGACTGAGATAATGAAGTAAAAGGTGTCAAAAAATATTCCCCTGGTATAAATCATTGGAGATTAAGAAAGGCTTCGAAATTTGAGACAAAAAATTAAAACTCCCGAGTAATGGGATTTGGTTGAATATCGGAGCTTGGACCCGAATAATTTATAAAAACAATCAACCAACCAACCTTCACGAAATGGGTGTGGTCTTAGTTCCACTTTGCATATATCCTAATAGTCTGGCTGGCTGGTGCACTTAAATTAATCGACTCTAGCTTTAAATGGGTTTAAACTAAGTAATTCATGTAATTTTGTTAGTGCACCTTTTGAAATATTGCTATTTTCTACCGAAGCATACAGCGCGCTACGCCGTTTAATGCGCTCATTCCTTTGGGTTCTCTGCAAAAGAGGTGTCGTTCGACTATATTTTTTATTTTTCAATTTAACTTGGGATCAAATTAATTAAAGAAAACTACGATAATTTTTATTGAAAGTTGCCACTCATCTTACATGATCTATTTTGGGCAGGGTTTCATATATGGATTCGATTTTATAAAAAATATATTTTCACCGTAATTACATACATATTTATTACAGCAATTACATTTTCACCTTTAACTTTATTAAACTTACTCGTCCATTGATCATATGATGCGACAGAGTTGCCGAATTTCGTAGCCAAATGCCCCGCGGAGGAAAAGGAAGAGGAAAAAGTCTACTCTTCTTTCATACAATGTTTCGAAATATTGTCTAGCCAGAAAATAACGGATTAATTCTTTCAGATGCCTGCTGGGGAAAGAGTTTAATGTTACCTTTTTAATGTGTTATACATACATGTTTGGAAATATGAAGTAAAAAGGGATTTCTTGTGAAAGATCATGGGAACAGATGAACTTTAAAAAGAAAAAAAAATGCAGGAATAAAAATGCGGAAGAATTTTGCCGGCAAAATAAAAAGACGTCTACGTGATGAGAAAAACAGATGAACATCAGTAAAATGCATAGTTCTTATTTTATTATTATGAATTGCCCATTTAGTAGTAATGCTTACAAAAACATCAGTATAGTTGTTCTTATCCTTTTATAACTGTTTTTCATTATTTTACATGCAATAAGTAAAATATGTTTAGATTAATGTGAATAAATAATTTATACACAAGAATCAAAACTGATTCTAGATATTAATTATCAAATAGTTTATATTAGAGATTAGTTTTAAATACATAATTATGCATACTTTTTTTAAAGGTGTTTAGAAATATAGGTAAAAAAGTTTTTTTTTATATGGTCTCTTTGATTTGTTTAATTAAAGTTCTATTTTTTCTCAGAGAAATGTATTTATGTACATAAATTTAAAACTTTTATTTTGTGTCATCTTTAACACTAGATTTACGGATGTTGATAATATACCTTTTTTTACTGAAATGAGCCAATTTGACTCATACAAGAAAATTGAAGTTTTTTGCAAAGAAAATAGTTTCAAATTAATTTAAATAAAATGTTCATTATCAAAAAATTTATATAAACATATTGTACATATAAGATCTGTGTTTGAAACACATTTTCCGCAAACATTTCTATTATATTTAGCACAATGGTTTCTACATCTGTTTCTTTTGCATGATTGTTGAACTTGACAATTCTTCCGTGCGTCAGTAGCATGAATTTCTGTCATTGGAATGGAAGTGTTCTCGACTTCTTCTCTATATTTACTTTATATTATACTTTATATTTACTTTATAATATATTTATTACTATATTTATTTATTTTCATATGAGTCAAATTGGCTCACAACCGCGGAAATAGGTATACCACATTTGATAATGTGAAATGAAGGAGTTTGCGGGGAAGAGGAATGAAAGCTTACATATATTTTATTACTTAACTAAAAACCAACGTATGTTTTTGAAAAGTGATATTAAAATTTTATATATATACTGTGATCAAATTTTTAATGAGTCAAATTGGCTCGGTCCGTAAATCTAGTGTTAAAAAATAATTGTTCAGAATAAAGAATGCTTTATTTTATACAGATAACATATGCATCTTTCCATTCTATATCTTGTTTCGCCTTAAAATGAATTATAACCTTTAAAAGTCAAAAAGTAGAGCATATGCAATTTCACACCACCTTTTTTTACATAGTTATCCACATTTCTTTTTGAAACCTAATCTTAATAGTCCATTTTTCATCATTTATACCTGAGCTGAAGTTAACTTTACATTTTAAATAAGTCTCCTTCTGCTGCTTTAACCATTAAAAAATCACAATAAAGAGGTTATGTAATGACCTTGAAATAATCTGAAAGAATTATTAGATAAATTGACGGATTTCAATTCCTTTGCACTTGACAAGTGATGAACAGTATGATAAATCTTTTGAAATAGATTTTAAATATGGACAATACCCTCTTAATCCACTTCGCCTTACTATTTTGTTGTTAAATCTTGATTTACACATATAGGTCAATATTCTAAGTTTTGAATAATCGAATTCGGTATTTTGAAGTTCATTGTCATAAGTTTAATATTCTTAAATGTAAACCTATATGAGCTGGTTTATTACAAACTCTAATTCTGTGACTAATCAAAATGACAATTCACATAAAATGAACAAAATTTGGAGCCCTTACCGATCAAAATCAAGATTATTTCGTAGACTTTTCTCAGATAATTAGTAACATGAATAATTTATGTAACTAATAATTGTTGCATCAGCAAACAAGCATTGAATCTTTTTGACTAGCTAATATGTAATATTGCTAATGGTCGTATGAGACAAGGACTTAGGCAAGGGTGGGTATTCTTAGCATTCGGTATCACTCCAAAATCGAAGCAAACCAAAAAATAACTGCAGAGCTTTAGCCGGGTAAAAAATAATTTTATTACTCCAACGATTTTTCACTTATCTCA